>JANRGV010000001.1:107005906-107061408 GCA_024734035.1 Alethe castanea | reverse complement strand
TTCTCCCTCTAAGCCAGGATCTGTGTGCTGTTAACAATTAATAGTTAGGTGCATTGGGAATATTAATAAATGCATCGTAAAAGTGTTACTTTTTGGGAGGGAAGATAATGTTTCAGTACAATTGTTACTTTGCCTCCTATTCTATGAGTTCAGAGACTGGTGATATTTTGGCTTGTTGTTAAAGCCAGAACAGTTTCTGGGTGGACATTAGCTTTGAAAACAAGATTTAAGTTTTGGGAGATGAGCTTATATTGGGAATTGTATACTTATGCCATAATTTTGCTTGTAACATCAACGGTCTGTGTGACTTCTTGATTTGCAGAACTGGAATAAATCAAGGGCATATCTCAATGGAAGGAAAATAAAAAATGGCAAGAAGGCTTTAATTTGCGTTCCCCTCTGTTTCATTATCATATTTTGATGGCAATAAAATGTGAACTGCAAAGAATTTTTTTTTTTACAAAAATCAGTTTAACAATGGTTTAAGTAGAGGTGCTATTTTATTGGAGTTTTTTTTTTTCTTTTTAGCTTTTTGAAAAATGATAAAACGTGGCTATGTAGGAGCAAGGATTTAAACTCAGTGTGCCATGGCTTGGCTTAGAGGACACTCAGAAATGATGCTATGTTGGTGGTGGTGTAGCTGACATGCCACGCTTCACCCTCTGCCTCAGCACCATGTGCTTCTCTTCTGGGGCAGTTCCTATTTTCAGAGACATTTTAGGTTGAGCTTGTGCTGAAAGTGTGACAAACCCATCTGTGTTTTCTTGCCAGATGTGGGTGTGGATGTGTGTGTGCTACTTTTATGGCTTTCTTGTATCTGACTCGGTGGCCTCCTATGGCACCTGGGAAGGACAGAAGAGATTCTGTCCAGTAGGCTTGTGGAGACCTGGGTCCCTGCAGAGACCGTGGAGCAGCCCTGGTTCCTCTGCACTGGCCTTGATGTGACACGAGCCCCGGAGCCCAGTGTGGCAACAGGGGCAGCCCAAGTCTGAATCAGATATCACTGAATATTCTGAGATAGAAGGGACCCACAAAGATCATCAAAGTCTGGCTCCTGGCCCTGCACAGGACAGCCCCAAGAATCACAGTGTGCCTGAGAGCATCTTGTGGAGATTCCTGGGAGGAGATTCAATCCAGAATTAATTTTGCTCCAAATGTGTTACATGATTTCATGTAGGTCTATGCCAGGTCCTTTAGCACCCTGTAATGTTTCTGCACCTGCATGTCTGTGGCACCATACCTAGAATCACTGAAGTTTCAAAAGCCTCTCAGAAATCCATAAACTCTCACTTATGAGAAAAACCTTGAAGCAGCTTTCCAAGCATCTTGCAAGACCTCGGGGCTTAAAGAAATATCACATGAGACATAAGAAAAGTTCCTTTAAGTCACAGGGAATCAGACTCCATACAGAAAGGATTCTTCAGGCAGCAAATGACTAAGCCTGATGCCATGAAGATGATCTGGGGGCTCTGTTACAGCTGTCATGGTGGAAGGTCATGGAAGGAGAGTTCTTTGGAATTTCTTCTTGTGATATAAGTTCTATAATGTCAAGATACTGCAGCCAATAGAAATGTTTACTAAGGAATATGAGGAGAAAGGCTAAAAAGATTTGTAACCTCCAAACCTGACTTTAAAATACAAAAGGGTGCCAACTGTAAAAAAAAAATGCAAAATATATTTAGTGTGCAAGAAGGAAGAGTAAGGGACAGCTAAGAGAAAGAGGCAAGGACAATGACAAAAGCAGAAAAGATGCAGTTAGCTGAAAGTATTGTACCTGTTGTTTTGAGAAGCTGGACAAAGTAATACTTGACTATTTAAGTAAAGGGCTTAAGGGGGAAACTGAATGTCTTAAGTATTTAGTGTAAAGTAATTTGGAAGGCTGATGGACTTCGTGTGATAGCAGCTGTTACTCAGCGACAGATGGGGAGTTCCACAATATATTGGTATTATCTGTGGCTGTAGCCTCTGCCTCCCCAAAACTGTGTAGCAGGTTGAGAAAAGGCACAGTGAATATCAAAGGTGTAGAAAAGAATTCCTACAAGAAGAAGGAATTTGCTTGTAACTGCACATTATTTTATGTCTACCATTAGTTTTTGAGGGCAAAATGCCAAAAAACGAAGCTTCTAAAGAGAGTCATCCTTTATGGTCTGCTGGTTTGAGGTTGTGGACCACTGAGTTGGGACAGTGAGTTACTTGCCCATTTAGACAGGGATTTAAAACAAACTAAACCAAGCCCAAAACCCAAACCCTTGCTGTTCAGAGAAAAAGGGCTTGTTTGGTGGGGCCATAGGCTTCTATTCTGTCTGTTCCCTGAGCTCTGTGGGGTGTTTATCTGCCAGCAGAGTAACTGCTGGGAGGGATGGCAATGTGATCACAACATGAGGTACTAACATTTATAACCCACTGTGTTTCTAATGATCTCTGTTAAAGGGGGAAAAAACTTCTGATGCAAGAATGGAAAAATCTATAAAACTACCCATTCCCAAAGTCACTAGTGACAGCAGCGGGATTTCAGTTTTTATAAACAGAATAAAAAAGCAAGCAGGACTTCTTCCAGATGTGTGCCTGGTTAAGAAGCCACAGATATGTGCCTATGAGTTGTGGAGATCATGACAACAACTTTGAGGCTGTAGACTGAAGGATGAAGCCTGGAGTGTAGAAAAGCAATGAGTTGGGAGCCTAAAGAAAATACTACCTAAAAGGAAAGCATGAAAAATATTGGAAAAGGAGTTTAGCTCAGAGGAGGAAGAAGTAGGAGGGGAATATAACAGCATTTTATCTATTTTTCAAGGCTGTTGCAAAGAGGAAGGGGATAATTTATTTTGGGTAGTCATCCTGGATAGATCAGGAAGAATTAGGACAAACCTTCTAACAGTAACATATTTCTGAGCCTTGTAGAACACCAACAGTGCCGTAAGGGGACCATGCAATCTCCCTCGTGTGACACTCTTAAAAATGGTCCACAGAGGTAACTATCAGGAAGAGCAAACTAGAATTGGCCACATTGTGTCACCCTGTGGGCAAAATCCACATTGAACAACCAGAAATTGGGGCTGCTTCTACAAAAACCAGTGCCAAACCTTAAGGTTTTGTGTGTGGAATGAGGCAGGTGGTGACCTTCCAACTAAAATAAGTGTTCACTGCATTGCACATGGATTTTAGTTGAGAGTGCAGAAAGATCTTAGTTGCCTGAGCACATGTTGGTCTCATATCATACTTTTCTATTCATCTGTTTTCTGTAAAGTGAGAGATCTTTACCTTTGTTTCTGACCAGTGCCAACACTTCAAGGAGTGCTCTTAGCCCTCAAGGAGGGCTCAAAGCCCTTCTGGCTCTTCTGAAAGACTTTCTTACACAGAAGTGAGGGAAGAGTAGAATGGATGCTTAAAAATGGCTATCAGGTGAAAATATCCTCACTGGAGATATACATATAAATTATTTGTATGTGAGTAAGTCTATGCAAATAAAAACACACAGTAAAGCTATATTCTCTATTGGGAAAGAATAGCTTTATTTCAGCCTTACTCTAGAACACTCTAAAAATAATTGAAGAAAGGAAGGGGTAAATCAGTGTGAGTTTCTTTCAGTCCTTGGGAACCTACCCTGATCATCATGACATTTCAAAAATAGAGTGTTACCTCTTGGTAACATCTGCCAACTGGCTTGTCACTCATGGTTGTGTTGGATCAGAGGCCATACACTTGTGTAAGTTCAGTTTGTGTAAATGTCCCTTAACCTGGTCCTGCTCCATGGAGGGCAAGTTTTCCTGTATTCCAATTCTTCCTGCAGATTCTCAGAGGAGGAATCAGTTGCAGGCTGATGGCGTGCTGCATGCAAGCTGAAAGCTCATTTTGGCTGATACGCTTTGGCTCCTTGCATCAGCTCTTTGAAAGAAACATGGGATGTGTTGGATCACCTCTCCTCTGAACACTGATAAAAAGAGACAGCCCATCTGCCCTGGCAACAGGGCAGAGGGGCACATGATCTGCCTCTAATCAGACTCAGAAGAACAGCAAGAGAGACCTGAGAATCTGCAATAATCGGCACTTTTTGAAAGGATTGAGCTGTGGAAGCAACCTTTGGGTTTTTTCCTTTCTCTTGTATCTCAACTAGCAAGTTGTTGATCTGTGGATATGTTCAGAGACATGAGATCTCAGGTGCAGCACAGCACTGGAGCACATCTTCCTGCAGAGAAACCAAGGGGCTGTGAATGTGAGATTCTAAGAAGGGGTGTGAGAGACTGGGGGAGCAGGCATTGGACAGAATGAATTTCATGCCAAGAGCTTTTGTCTTTTTACTTGAGATGCTACTTCTCCAGCTGAGAGGTACTTCTGGCTGGCATAAGAAGAATTGCTGTCAGAGCTGACCAAAGGAGGTTCCTTTTTAATTGAATAAGAAATGCTTCTTTCAAACAGAAAAAAAAATGAACTTTTTTTTTGTTTGTTTTTTGGTTTTTTGTTTTCCATTAAAAGATAGTGTTCTGACTATTATGCAAACAAGGGTTTCTGTATCAGAATGAATTGAAGCTTAAAAGATGGTATTATGTGACTGGACTTGTAAATCTTCTGGACTGCATGCGGGGACTATTATGACACAGGAGAATGTTTGGCCAGCCTTTAGTATATTTCTTCCCAAACTGAAAAGTGTTGCTGTTGACAGAGGAATGTTGGAATGAACTGGGGGGGTGATCATCAACACATGTCATGATATTGTATGTGTGCCATCTCTTGGAAATGAGTAACAACTGAAACAATTTGTATTTCAGAGGATTGTTATAGCTGAATGATGTTGGCATTTTCTATGTTATCTAATGTTGAAGAGTAAGGTTTTGCCTTTTGCCTATCAGATTTAAATACAGGAATGCTGTAAAAAAGTACTAGGTCTGTCAGGAGCAGTCCTTGTTGGTAGCAATCAGGATTCATTCATGGCACATATGCTTTCTGGCATCTTTCAAACCTCAACAGCAAATTCTTGCTGATAGCCAAGATAGTTCATGACTGAAATGCACAATTTTTCTTCAAAAATCCAACCTTCTGTCAGACGTAGAACCCTTATACAACTGGGATTTTCTAAGCAGCTAGAGGTTGTGATCCTGACTGTCATAGGAAGAAAAACCACTTTGTGCTCTTTTCCCCTGGCCAAATGGGAGGTAGAGACTCTGGACTTTGTCAGGGTCCCATGGCAGTAGGACCAACATTTTATGCCTACATATTCAGCCTGGAAGATTCTTCTGAGATTTGAAGATTGCTTCTGAGATTTGAAGATTGCTTCTGAGCAAGATGATTCCCTGGTTAAACAGAGGCTTGATGCTGATCCTGTGGGTATTTTGCTTTCTCATTTCTTGGTCCAAGGAAATGATAGTGTTGTGGAGGGGAGTATGCATTAATCTGGCCAGTCTTCTGAATCAAGTGGGGAGGGCTGAAGGTTTTTCCTTCTCATTCTTTTCCATTTGAACTGCTCAGGATTGAAGAAATCTACTTATTATCATCTGCCAAGCCTGGGGGAAGCCACAGACCAGGCAATTCTAAGTTACAATGTGTTTTCTCTCTCTTCCAAAGAGGAGCAATACAGCTCCTTGGCTGGCATTATAGTTGAGCTGGAAGATCATGCCCAGTCCCTAAGGAGAAGGCAATTTCAGTTCTCTTTCATGAAAACAATTTCAGAGTTATAGTCTCATATCTATCAGGAATAAGGAGTCCATTTCATTTGAAGATGTCCCTTTGCACAAAAAAAGAATTGCTGAGTATTCTCTTTTTCTGGTTAATGGTTGTTTATTCCCCTTTTCTGTTTGGTTTCTTTCCCCCAAGGAGTCATTCTAAACACTAGCAAGAATCTGAAGCCATAAAAAATTCCTGGAAAATACTCTAGCTTTTGTCCTTTGTTGTGTGGCAAAATCCAACAAAAATGCAAACTTTTTGAACAGAACTGTGGTATTAAAATAATTTTAGAATCCCTTTGGCATGAGTCAAAAAATCACATCTAGTCTCACCATGTAGCTCTGCAAGTCTTAATATCTATCTACTTTCTGTTTGTGCACTGAAGAAATGTATTTTTCATGACTCATGTTCCTAGGGAAACTTCCCCCTTTCCTTCAAGTTGACCAGTAGGTTAGCTTGGAACAGTAGTGTTTCCTGAAGGTTGTACATAAACATTGACTTTAAAAACTCTTCCTCTGACCCAGACTCAGGGTCCCAGCCTGAGAAATAAGCAGCTTCTTCTAGCTGCTAGAAAAATTCTAATTCTAATTTGATTTCTAATGTAAGATGCTTCCAAAGTGTTTATAGATATGTAAATCTTACTCCTACCAACTTAAAAAAACAGCACCTGCATGCTTGCCCTACTCCACATGAATTTTTCAAGGAAGAAGTTGAAACAATAGTGAGGAGATATTTCCCATTCATTATCCATGGTCAGTTTATCATTGATAACTGGGATGGTTATGGAAATAAGCAGCACTTCTGAAGAAATGGTTTGGATCCATTCTGAGCTAATTCTAATCTGAAAGGGCTCAAATCATTTTACATGACTGTCAAAAGTTCATTTGTATCAGGGAGCAGGGAGCAGTGTCAGTCTGTAAAGCAGCAGCCAGCACATGAGTGCTTGATCTTCGTGGTGTCAGTGTCAAAACACTTGCTTATAGAAAGGGTCTTTTTGGCTCAGAGTTGGCAAGCATGGCTTGTTCTGGAGCCCATTTGCTCTTTTTTAGTGTGTTTTTCCCCTTCAGTCATCACCCTCTTCTCCTTGTTTGTTTTCTAGGTGTTCTGGTGTACTTGATCACATCACTTTGGCAGTGTAGGATGTAAATTTGAAGTGATGCAACTTCTTCCTCACAAGAAGGGGACTGGTAACATGACATCAGAGAAGAGATTCCCTCATCTGTTTCCGACCTTAATCTCTAAGAAGTGTTTTTTCACCTCCTGTGAGGATGACCATGGTCGTGTGCAGATCAGAGTGAGGTCTAGCTGGGCATTGTAAGCTGCAAAGTACAAGAGATAGGACATTTTCATAAAGCAAGCAGTGTTTGTGTTATTAACTGGTGGCTTGGAGGACATCTTCAGGTTAGGTATCTTTTTTCATTTGGCAATTGACTTCCAATACCAGCTGTATTTGTATAGAAATCTCAGTTGAGGATGTTCCATTAGAAATAGACTGACACGTTTTTCAAAGTGCATATGTGATTCTTAGAGGGTGCTGTGACTGTAGCAGAACAACTTCAAAAGAGCCTGCAGCACAGACAGAAAATGAGAAATTCCTGGTGTATTTATCCTATTCACAATAAAAAAGGAAATTGAAGCATTAAGTTCCCACAGGGATAACAAGACATCATATTTCCACCTCTTATTGTTACCTCTGGCATTTAGTCCTTTTCTCAGAACTGACTTCCTCTCACTGAACTTCCTGGCCTCAAGGAGGTTCCTATGGCAGCACCTGATCCTGATGCTGAACTTTATTACAAAATTCTAGTTGAGGAGGAAAACTTTCTTTCAGCTTTTCCTACAAGCCACAAATCCTACTCTTATTTGATGTAGAGTTCAATTAAATCTATAGTGTGGAAGTAAATTGTATTTCAAGTCACTCATTATCTGGTTTTGTTTTGTCAAGGATTCTCAAAACCAAATAAGGGCTCTTAAATAGGACTTTTTAAATTTTTAAATAAAAAATGAGGAGAATAGCTGTTTCCCAAAGGCATTGTAGCAAACAACTACAAGAAGAGTAGAACATTTGAGTGTCCTTTTCCACCTCACAAATAAGATGGGAAATAGAATACTTGAGAACATTTAGAGATGGATATAAAATATGGAGTCTCATTACTGTTTCAGTAACTGAAACAAGTAGAACAAAAATACAAATACTCTAGCAATTACGCTGCTTAGATTGGAAGCTTTGGTAAGAATATTCAGTTAACTAAAGAAACCAGATCTGTGTGATGGAAATGTTTTCTTATTGTTGGAAGTCTCCTTTCCCATCTCCTCCTGGCCAAAACTACATCATGAAACCAGTGAGTAAGTCCAGCAGTGATAACCAGCCAAAGCAGGGGAACTTTGGCTGTTCTGAGGACTGTCTGTCATGTTGCCCTGCCATGCTCAGCTCTGCACCTTTGGCCCACATTAGTCTCTGTTCTTGCATTCTCCTTTTATTTTCAGAATTCCTGAGGGAATTGCTGTTGAAAATGAAGGTAATGTGACATGTGCTGTAGAAATAAGAGAAATAAAGCTGAAGAATACCTTTTTGAGGAGATATTAGAAGTTAAGGGCAGTGCTGTGATGAGGTGTTCTCAAAGTACCCAAATCCCCTTCCAGTACTTCACTTCTCCTGTCATCAGCACTGCTGTCAGAGTGAAATGGTACCCACTTGGAATGTCTGAAAGCACCAGTTTGAAACTTAATTTAGCACGTTTTTTTAGAACCTTTCTACCTTTTTTTCCTTTTTAAAAGCAGATACAGAATTCTTATGTGACAAGAATTTTTACATTCATTATTCTTTGTTTGTTTTTAAACCTTTTCTATGTAATACACTCAGATGTTGCCTTCTAATGTGAAAAATTAATCACTGTCCTCAGCTCTAAAACTATTACAAATGTCTGAAAAAGGGGAGGTTCCTGGAAACTGCTTAGGTGGCCGGTTTCTAGAGATTTAGCAGCTTGGTAATTCAAGATTATAATGGCTTTACTTGTTCTGAGAAAGGGAAATTTTAGATAGAAATTTACTGTAAAAGAATAAGAAGTAATATTTACAGTGCTCGGAAGAACGGAGATTTCTAAACACTACAAATAAGACCAACTGGAAATGGCTGCTCAGGTGATTCTCAAAATGTTGTTTAATGGACTTTTTCTGAGTTTATTTTTATCAACAAGGATTTATTTATGGTTTTATTTACTTGATCTTTAAGATTCCTACACCTATTTTTATTTTCTTAATTTGATATCACACGTAAGGTTGACACAGTTATTCTTACTGTTTTTACAAAGGATCTGGTGCTGGAAATGTGACAGAGGGGACCTGAGTAGAGTATTAGGACTAGAGTATCCGTAACAGAGAGAATTAAGTAAGAGATAACAACCTTGAAGTGATCTTCATTTAGAGTGGGAAAAAAGTAGATCAGTGTCCTGTCACCATCTTTGTCACTGTCTCCTGAGGGCTGTCACATGCTGCAGCACTGGCCACCAGGAAAGTGCTAGAGCTGAGGCTTTTGATGTGAAAACTGTCTGCTGCTACATTTGTTTAATGAATGGGACAAATATTGGTAAAATTAAAATGTCATGAATATCACTGGTCTTAAGCACGAGGCTTAAAATTCTCCCCTGAATGAACTCCTGGTGAAGGAACACGCAGCCTCTTTGGTTTCATTGGAGGTGTCTTGGGCTACAGAAACTGAGAAGATTTTATGTAGAGCCAAGTGATGGGCTACAGTGAGAATAAGCACCTTATAGGATGCTGTAGGGAAGATGGCAAGCCGAATTTAAATACTTCTTCTTATTACACTGAAAGAAAGAAATGCAGCTACAAGGTCACTATTTAGTGCTGGCAACAGCAGTGAGTTCAAATGCAGTGCATTTAACTGCTGTGTGAGCTTTAGCTGTTTGCTGAGATGTCTTAAATTCTCCAGGTGCCTTTTCTTTCCACATATCCCACATTCCCCTGAAGTCAAACACGTTAAGCTGTGCTGCCACTTCATTGTGAGCTGCTGCCAGTGCAGCAAGAGCCAGCTGCAGCTCACAGAGATCAAGCAGGAAACAAGAGATTTCCCTTTGCCGACAAAAACTCAGTGGAAGTAAAGAGAAAGTGAGAAACAATCAACAATGGAAATGTGTCATCTCAAATAAGGGCTTGAGAATATACCTGGAGGATTTTGCTGAGATTTCATCATCATATTTTTGTGGTGAGTTCCATTTGCCAAGAAGAGCTTCAGATGGTCTAAGACTGGTTGAGACAATACATCTGTGAGAGGAGGAAAAAACCAAACAAATAAAAGGATTGGCCTTTTCTCGACTTTTTCCCTTTTTTCTGACTGTGGTAGAAGAAAGCTGCACCTGAGGTTGTTGACAGTGTCCTCACTTTGTTCCTGCACTCACATACATGGCAGGGAGGTCTCAGGGAGGTGTCATGGTCTGGTCCCATAGCAGAAAAGCAAGGGGTACACTGGCATTTTTTGGAGCTGTGCCACTGTGTGTTTCAGACCAACATGAAGAGAGCTGACAGAAGCTGTTTTTCATTACTTTAACTCTATTCATAACAGATTTTTCTAGGGAAGGCTGAGCAATATCCCTCTTACCTTGACTTTATACTAGCACCTGTAGTTATGTTCAAAGCTGACACACAGGATACCTGAAATACAGACTCTACTAAATTTAATAACCCCACTCCTGAAATCTGAGAGAGTTCAATCTGTTGTAGTCTAAGGGGACATTAAGTAATGTTCAAGCTTTATATTCTTAGTTAAAGTCAGAAAATGACTTGGGCACTTAAAATGGCACTTTTACAATTTTGACTAAGCCCAGAAATATGACTATGGAAGCTCTTGCTTGGAGGCTTCCTATGCTTTGACACTCCATGAAAAAGCTTCTGTAACCATCAAGGTTTCCCCAGTTCCTGCAGTTTTCTTCAATCTGTCTTGCCCTGTACATTAAGTGGCTATCCCTTTCCTAAAACATATTAACATAACCACACCATATCATTCAATTTAAGCCCACTTTAATCTATTTGTTTATTAGCAACTGAATATTTTTACTAAGAAAGAACAATAAACACAGATAACATTATAATTAATCTACTTCCTATGTTAAAAGGTCTATCTGCAGTGGCTTTTCTATGTTGTTTTAGAATGACAATTGCAGGAACTTTAAAAAATGTAATGGGAGCTATGTAGTGTTATTGGTGCTTGTGAATTTGCAAGGTTGGATAACTGATATTGCTTTTATTATTTTATAGTTCCATAAAATTCAATTATAATTCATGCAGAGGACATGATTTTTCTCATGTGCCCTCTTCACTGACAGCTTCTGGAGAAAACATGCTCTGAGCATAATAGATAATACAGATAGTAATATGAATGTGAGCAGAGATGTAGAAAATTGCCTCTTCCCCCCCAGGAGTTCCTTGGGATTAAGCTGTTTCAGAAACAGAGTTTAGTTCTCCCTAGACATTTCATTGATGTCTCATCAAACATTTGTCCAAGTACCATCTCTGAATTTTCTGCAGTACATTCAGTTTAAATCATGAGGGCTTTGGTCTGGGAGATTGTGCTCAGTTTTTGTTCTGATTCAGACTTTGAGCATGACCTTGGATGAAAGTCCTGGTTTTCAACCAGGACATGTATTTCTTTGTGCATGCAATCTGAGATACCTCTTAAGTACCCTATTTATAACACTGATGAATAAATTGGCTAAAAAGGAAAAGGTTGAATGATTCACATCTCTCCTAATATTGTATATTGGAGAAAATGATTTTGTTAATTTTTGGAATACAATGACTTCCAGAGAAAAAGCCTTGCACACTATGGAGGTTAATTTGCCTTAAATTGTTTTTTTACAATGCATGGACATAGTGATTGTGACCTTTTAATCCTCATTATATATATTTTTTTAAATTACTAGAAATTTTATCACAAATATTAATGGAAGGTGTCACACTGCTCTGAAACTGGAAATGCACTGGTACAGGAAGTCTTGAAAGTTGTGGCTAATTACAGGTGGGAAAATCCAGGAGCACAGAAGGAAATATAAAGTAAATCAAATTGGATAAAGGCTTACTCTTCACAGAAGACCCTTAACTTAGGATACAAGATGCTAAATCTCAATAATTCATTGCAATGTGTAAATCTATTCTTTATGTAAAAGAATAATTACACCCATTTAATGCCTTTTTAAAAAAAATTGTCCACTTTAAACAGATGCTTTATTTGTAAAGCACTGCTGTGATTTGCTGCAGGCATTTTAAAGCTCTTTGGGGATTAGTGGTCTGTGTGCTGTTTCTAACTGCATGTGAAGGGCAAGAATCTGCATGAAGACACAATCTTAATGCCAAGTTTGCATTATTGACTCCATAATATTTATAAATAAGAGTGGAGTCAGTAAGGTTTTTGGCAAGGGTACAAGAGGACTGATAAAGAACATGTTGAGTATGTGTTACTGTTAATGTTTGTTAAGGGAGAACACACATTTCATCTGGGCAGAATATGAAATTGAGATTCCCTTATTTTAACACAGATGATCACATTTATAATCTATTTTTGAGTAGCAGAAACATTTATAATAGTGAATCTGGAATGAAGGGGTTTCAGATCCCTATCAGATGAAAAAACCTGTTCTGTTATGCTTCAGACCTTTCAGGAAAGCTGCCTCCATTTTTATGTGTTCTCATTTGACTAGTTCATTTATAGTGATCAATGCTGCATGTATAAAAACCCAAGGCTTTTCAGGTGTTCAGGTCCTACAAAGCTGCCAGGTATCTTGGGAAGAAGTACACATTTAGATTTTTTTTTAAACCTGGATAAGGATTACAGAGGTAAAGGAGGACAGATCGAGAGTGTGAGACAGCCTCTAGTCATCCCAAGTTCATCTGACTTCTCTTGCAGCCTCATCTATACCATTTTAAACCCTTTCAGCCCAGTGCAGGAATAATGGTGTCATCTCTTCTTAGCTGTTGCTTTTCAGACTTTGGCATAATTGCTTTGGAATATTTTACAAGTCACAATTGCAATATACCTTAGTTTTGCAGGCCAGCAAACGACCATTCTGTGGAATGTTTAGCTGGCTAGTTTCATGATTTCTATGCACAATAAAACTCTTCAAGATGGGAAATCATGGCAAATATTTCCCTTACTGATGAGAACTTGAGCAACATCAAACTACCAAGCCCAGGCCACCAGTGTAGTCAAAATCAAATTTGGGAATCGTTCTTGCTTTGCCTGGTGCTTAGCCTGTTGGCTTCTCCCTCTTGCATTTTTCTGTCTCCAGGCTCTGGTATGGTGCTTATGGTGAGGTGATTCTCATCAAAATTTGCACAGAGAGAGCCTGCACTTTCCTGGCAGAGGCTATGGGATCAAGCTATGGGATAGTGCTATGCTTATGGTCTCCTACTCTCATCTGTGATCTGTATCAGTGGGAAGGCTTTGTTCTCCAACTTTCATAATTGCACAGGATGATCCTCGATTTCTGAAAGTAGAAAGACCAGAAAAAACAGTTTTGAACACACTCCATAGGTGTAGAACCCCATGAAGAAATTTGGCTCTAAAACTACCACTGGAATTCCTCTCCTGAGGGAACGTAGATCTTCCTCACTCGTGTACTTTAAGTGGCCCTGGGGAAGGACAAGGGAAGTTGAAGTATTTAATCCACTGGGATGCATAAAAGGATCCCATCTACATGACAGCCAAGGGAGTCTGTGATGCAGGGAGGATGGATTACCCTGAAGATACAGCTGACATAAACATTTTCAATGAAAGGCTCATGCTGCACTAGAGTATTGTTTCTTCTCAGATCTACAGGCAGCCTGTATTGGCTCCTGACCACATAAGAAGGCTTGCCCATTTATATGTACTTTTTGTAAGATATGCATTATCATAGGACTCTCTTAAAAAACAATAGACAGCTCCCAAAATGTTTGGGGCAGTAGCAATTAGACAGCATTAAAAATATTTTGCTGTATTTTAGCAAGAGAGTTGAAGAGGTATTGTCTTCACCTTATACAAGTCAACATCACTAAACTGAGCTGATAGGGTGAGCTCTAAGCATGTACACATGAATAAACAAACAAAATACTGCCACATGGTTTAAAAAACGTGCTGCCAAACGTGTCAAATGTCTGCTCCAAGGTTTTAAGGAGGGAGATATGATTGGAAAGTGGCTCATTGAATTGCTTTGGAGTAGACACCAACATGAATCAAGGGATTTTTTTTGTTCTGAACCATAGTATTGTTACGATATTTTACTGTTTTCACTCTTTTTACTATATTGTGCTTTCTTGAATGGAGGGAGGAGTAAAATCCATGACATGAACCCTCAAAGCTTAGCCTGTGATTTTCTAATTTATTTCATTTCTTCCTCTATTTTAGCAATGCATTGACTCACTGGCTTCTTATTTTGCAGAAGAAAACAAAGTAGACGTTGTAATAGTCCCTTGAGGCATCAAAAAATCAGTGGGATTAATTTGCTGCTTATAAGCATTCAGTTGGACTAAGTCTTACAGAATTTGAAAATAGATGCACTTAGCCTGTCAGAAACAATTTGTAGGAAAACCTTTCTATTCTCAGCAGAAAAGTCTCACCCATAGCAATTTAGAAATAAAGGAAAGACAAAAGTATAGTTTATTGGCTTTGTCATACCTTTATCTAATTACTTTCTGAGAGCACATTTCCCCTTCTGTGTAGCCTCCAGGAACTCAGAAGCCTTTAAGGCTCTGTTGCTATAAGCATATCACATAAAAAAATTGAGAATAGTTAGGCATCCCCTGCAAATATTCTTTCTGTTTTACAGACAAAAATTATTTTGGCTGCTGAGAAAAGCAAAAAGTTCTACAGAAGACACAAATGATGGACCATATATGATTCACAGGAAGGATAGCATGCAATTCTCTTGATTTAGATTATACAATCTGAGGAAGGCATGATTCTTCTAGCTCATTTATGCTCAAGGCTTCTTATTCAACAGCTCTTAGCAATTTATTTCTTGAGAGACAGAAAATTTTCTTTTAACTTCCTATTGTAAACTTTAATATTATTGTGAATTATCCTTTATTGATTTTTTTTTTTTTTTACCAAAAAACATCTGCATGCTGACAAAGTTCTCTGTTGTATGTAGAGATACTCCAAGCCAAGACATGAAAGAGGCTGAATACATCCAAGTTCTACTTCCATGCCTATTCCTGGTGCTGGCCTCAGGTGTGTGGGATGGACTGTCTCTGACAGCATGCAGGTTTACCTCATCTGTGCCTACAGGCTCCAACCTTTCTGCACTTCCTAAAAGATGTGTAGGAGCACAGGGTTTTACAACTCCATGGCCTAATTTAAAAGGATCTTTCTTAAATTTGACCAAAACCTCTCTTTCCTTGTCTCCTGCACATTGCTCATTCTTCTGATATTCCTGATAATCCTGCCAATCTTAAGCAATAATGCCAGAGTCTCCATAAAGGTATATAACAATCAGTTGAAAGTGAAGGTTTTTAAAAGGGTTTGTGATTTAGATGATTCATGTATCTTCTTTAATATAGTGAGTACACTGATACACCAAACAGTTATCCAAGTCCTAAGAGAGTTCATTATAGTAATGGTGGCGTGTAGTGAAAATATATTATACAACTCTCACAATATATCGTCAAAATTTGTGCATATCTCTGGACAATATAATTTTTTCGCAGATGAATTTTTTAAACATTGAAGTTGGCTGTTATGTTGAAGCTGCTTCATTTGTAGACCTAATGTTCTTCAGACTGATGGAAGATCTGCAGCTTGTACTAATTTAGTGGAATTTGCAGCTAATTGACAAACACATAGCTGTCAAGTCTGAAATTGTAGGCAGGTGCTAAAACAGTGACATATGTGCTGAGATGTAGGTACCAAAGATGGAGTGATCTCAAGCATCTACATGGTTTCCATTAAAACTTGCTGAAATTAGATGCTACATGTCAAGATACATAGATAATTCAGTATTTATAGATTTAATAATTAAAAAGCAAGCCCACTATGTAAGAATTGTACTGATAACTAAACATGACATCTAGTAGAGGCTTACAGTTATAGCTCCATGCTGGGTTGTGACAAGGTAAGAAAGTGACTTCTAATATTTCAATATTCATCATTTGTACCTATATGGAATCTCCATTTGCTGTTTGAAATACTGGTGATATAAACCAATCTTGAATCCTTGGGGCAGCCTAGCATCACAGGTATAAGATACATACCTGTTTCCTTGCATTTTAAAGGAAATGGAATGTATTTTGTTGAGGAAATAAATGTCACTAGAATGCAAAGGAACTTGTACTCTTAATTGCTTCAAGGGTACAGAAAACTAGGAATGCAAATATCTAGGAAGCTAATGACAGTGGATAAAAGAGGAAAAATCTGAGGATCTATAGCTGGAAATGATGGTAATTTCTGCTCCAGCCCCTTTCTAATATGGCTGGAGTGCTGGGAGGGTTCTAGGGGTTAATTTTCATTTGTCAGCTGATCCTGGCGAAGTAGCACATGCAGAAGAAAACTTTATGTCTTCATGATTTAATCAGGAAAATGAGTGGTAACACCACAGTTTTTCTAGCAAGAGAACTGCCAGAGCCAGGCAGCCTATTTGTCTGTTGCCACCTCTATAATGACTGCCCTGTGCTGTCTCCAGGCCTGCAGTGCTCTTCTGGTGTGGGCTGGTACTAAAAAATAGTAATGAATATTAGACTGACCTTGCACCTTCTGATGCTTTTATACTATGCTTAACAGAATCTTAGCGTGTTCTTGTGATCATCAGCCCTAATTCCTCTGCTCAGTCTCTGAGGCGCCAAATCTGTTTGCTTTACTAAGGACAATATTTTGCCCAGTCAGATTTCTGGCTTCTGATTAAATCTGGAGTGTTAGGCTACAGTTTGGGCTGAAATTATTGTTTTGAAAGGTCCTATGATTTGCTTGTGGCTCAGGAGGCCAATCACATCCTGGGCTGCATCAGGAGCAGTATGGCCAACAAGTGAAGAGAGTGATTCTCCCCATCTGCTCCACTCTCATGAGGCCCTGCCTTGCGTACTGCATCCAGCAGCTCTGGATTTCATGTTATTTATGCAAACAGTCCATCCTGACAAGATAATTCCTGAGGGTACCAAAGTGCATGAGGCTAGAGATGACACACGAACACTGATGTCACTTTTGCAGTAAACACGCTTTGCATCTGTTTATAATGGCCAGAACACACTGGACCCACTCTGTGGGATCTGCTCTGAGAAAAATTAGGACACTCTGAGAATTTCATAGCAGGACTAGCTAGAAGGCTTTAAAAATCCCTTCAGCCAAAATGAGTTGATAAATTCTGTCTGGAACATAACTTTTAAATAATGCCTTGCACCAGTTATTAAATGTATAGACAAATAGACCTTTTGTAATGCATGTGTTCTCTTTCTTCACGGAATTTCTTTTAAATATGATGAGTAATGCTTTACAATGGGTAGTTTAATGCAAATTACCTTATTGAGTGTATTAAGGGAAAGATGGGAACTAAAAATGAGGAGAATGGCTGGTGCATCATGTACAGCAAAAGTCAGAATCTGGAAATCTGTTTGTAGGTGTTGGTTGTTCTTAGGACAGGAGATTTTGTTATTTGAAAACAGATTGGATGTGAAGAATATCTGATGGGTCATGGAAAAACATGGGTAGTTCTAGAATTTGAATAGTTGAATGTGTAAGGCATGGTTGATGAGGTGTATTTCTAGTTCTAATTTTTATAAACTTGATGGACAGATTGAAAAGTCTGAACTGGACATGTATAAACAAACATATGCATGATGAAACGTGAAAAAAAAGGCATTTTAAATTTTTTTTTTTTTTAAATAAGTTAAAATAATTGCAGAAGCCCAGAAGATAGGGTGTTAATGTATATATCTTAAACATCTATAGCTAGATGGTTGTGAAATCAACTAAAGTTTTTTGGTAAGAACATGGTGAGAAAAAAACCAGGACGATGCTGGATCCAGGACTGGTTATTCATTCATTCATTCATTCATTCATTCATTCTCTCACTCCCAAACAAAAATTTTCACTTTTCGCAGATCCTCTGACTTTTGCTGTTCCTTTACAATGATGGGCATCTATGACTTTTGGGTGTTCTTTTCCTCTTAAGGATAGGATGTCACAGTACCCAGAGGATGTTGCATGTACAATTATAGGATCTATATGGATAGTTTAAAAATACATGTACACAATGGAATATGTGCTTTCTTATGGGGAAATGAGTAATTTTCTGTTGAAAACATGTGAAACTCCACAAGTCAGACATTTAAAAATTAGAAATAGAAGTCAGACAATTATAATCCTGTTGTAATAATTTTTAGTAAACAATAGAATGATCAAGGGTTTCATGTTTTTCAATTCGTTTTTGAAATGTACCATTTGACAAAAATTTGTCTTCCACTTGAAGTCAGTATCTTTTCCAAGCATTGTCCATTCCTACTAAAGAAACTTACTGTAAACCTAAGAGGGAAGCTGTGAAAGATTTTAACATGCACACTGTTTCCACTTCTTTCATGGAAACAAGCAACTTGACTTTGTTTTTGGTAGCCTTGACAGCAGGGTACTGCTGCCTCTTTGTGCTGGGTGGCTGGCTGAGTGTCACTGCACCAGGGAGGCTCTTACCAGTAGTTCTGTCCTGTAAAACATCATTGGCTCAAATGTGACAGCAAGCTGAATTCACCTGGTCTTATTCAACACATACTCCAATAAATGTCTGTTTTGAAGCAGCTGAATTAGCTTGTGTCGACAGCCAGATTTTGTTCCAGTCTGCATGAGCGAACTGAGACACACCAGCTGAAGATCTAACTACACAGATGACTTAATGCTGCAAGTGTAGAACATGTATTTCCTTTTTCTATTTACTCATAATGTAATAATATCCTCTGTAACTTGTGGTTTTTGTTGTGAAGCTTTCCTTATAAACCACAAAGCTTTCTCCAAATTCCAGCTCAATCATAATTCCCTAAGAGAGATTTTTGCCTGTAAATTTCTGAGTGGTGTCATCTACCATTATATTTAGTATGCGGACAATATCTTGTGCTTGTTTTAGAGAGACAAAGAATTTTTTTTTCACTTGTAATTGTGTTGCTTCTCCTTGAGATATTTTGAAGAAGTTTTTTGTACAGAAGATTTGCCTATATGTGAAGGATAAGTTTAAAAGTTTTTTGGAAATTCCTCCCAGCCAGATCATACTGTTCACAAGCTATGATCAAGTACTGCCTAGGCTCAGAGGCAGGGTGAGGGTGACTCCCTTCTTGCCTTACCTTGGGAAATTGTTATATGGTTATATGACCACATTTATATGAATTTTTAGATTTTATGTAATGATTTATACTTGGCAAACTCTATAAGTTATGTCAAACTTCCTGGTCCAAACAGGTACTGGGTGCATAGGGGATGCTATGTGTACTGTGATAGTATTATTCTTATATCCCTAAATGACAAACAAGACCACCAGGATTCTTCATATACATGAGTGGAAATACAAATAATTAAGATGAAAATCTGGCTCGCCTGCAAGATATGGGAAGAAGGCATTGCTTTTTTATTCATACTGCAGAGCAACAGCAGGATGTTTAATGGCCCCTTTGTTAAGAAAGGATGTTAAAAAATTTCCATGATTGTGTCTAATTATGAAAAGATCACTCACAGAGCTGAAGCTGTTTTTCTCTCTATTTCTATGATAAAGACATAACAAAGAGTCCATTATAGTTAATTTAAATAATCTTTTTACTAACACTAAGGGATTTCGGATTCTAAACCTTTGTTTGTACCTGATACAAACTGTAATGAGTTAGTACCTTTTCTAATAGTTTCCATAACAACTAAACTTTTAATGCCATTATGTGAGTCTTACATGTATTTTTTAAAGTCACATCATCCCATTGTCCCTTAACCAGCCACCCGATCTTATGCCAGATTTCTGTAAAGTCTCAGATTTCTGTTTCTGAAGTCTTAGCACCTATGTATTACAGCTTGAGCCTAAAATTAGGCAATATGTCTCTTCTTTGCTTCGATGACAGGCTAAGTCTAGGGCAAAATGATGAGAACACTTGGATGGAATCCAGCATGCCTGTTGTCCTCCCTGTGTCTCATTGTGTAGTGATGCACAGGGAATTGCTGCCTGAGGTGATATCATCTCCACAGAAGAAAATCAAAGGCTGGAATTGACACCTGTCAAGTGGAGCATAAATTTTGCACCACGTTTTATGTGGACAGATAATGATAGGAAAATACTTATTAACAAAAAGAGGAGAGATTTAGATTAGATATTAGGAAGAAGTTATTTACTCAGAAGGTAGTAAGACTTTAAAAAGGTTGCCCAGAGATATTGTGGATGTCTTGTCCCTGGAATTGCTCCAGACCAGGTTGGATGGGGCTCTTGATCTTGTGGACACCATGGTGGGAGGTTTAAAGTAGATGATCTTTAGGGTCCATTCCAACCCCAATTATTCTCTGATTCAATGATTCTGTGATAATTGAACCAATCACATGCTGGTATAAGGAAATGGGGTAGTAGACCTATCTCACAGTGCAAAAGTCACATTCGCTTATGACCAGTTCTCCCCGGTCTACATAGTTTACATGTGGCTTTTGTTAGTTAATGTAATGAAATAAAAAGACAAATGTACAGATCAGCTGTTCTCAACAGTGGTTTCTGAGGTAAGATTAACTCGTCATTGGAAACAACTTACCTGAGAGAGAAGTAGTTTTTTTTCCTGGCATATCCATATAATTCTAATTGGTTATTGGAGCTTGAATTACAGAATTTTTGAATAGTTCAAATTATGCAAGATGAATCCTCTCCTTGCTCTAGAAGCTGCATTGATGCTGTTCAAGAAGTTGACTGAGAGCTCCTTGAAAATATGTGGGCCAAGTCTTTTTTCATGGGAAGAATATAAAGGCTATATCAATTCCCAAAGACTAGTTGTAAGTCAGCTCTGTACTTAGATCATGTCCAGAGGTCAGCAAAGCTGGTGAAATAAGCTTTCTGTGAAATGCAACAATTGATTCTAATGTCCATTTCTTCTTAACGTGATTCTAAAGGGCCACAGGCTGGTTTAAATTTTACTCTTGAATACTGGCCACAGACATTTGAGGATTACAAAATTCATGCATACTCATATTCAGAGGTGGAGCCAGGTCTTTGACTGACACAAAGGAATTGAACAGTATGTAAAAGAAGACAAATATGAACTTCAACTTGTGGATTTGCTTCTTCATAATTTCTTAACTAGTCTCATTCAGTCAAAATACCCCATTTCTCAATTCCACGCCAAATGAGTTTAACTCATTTCATGTGAGCTCTAATAAGTTAGAGCTCTAAATTGTTATCACCTGTAAGTAAATTTCTTCTCTGACACTCTTATTATAGTGGATGGCTTCCTAGACACATCCACAAATACATAAACAGATTTTAGCCTAATAAAAAGTCAGTTAAAAGCCACAAACATTTATCTTAAAACTTCTGGCATATATTACTTGGCAATCACAACGCATTTCTTCTTGCAAAATGAAATTTGTGCGACTGTTAAACTAAGAGAGAGAATAATATCATTTGGAGGAGCTCTCTATGCCTTACAAGAGTCCAATGCAAGTCTCTCTGTTGCCAGTGCTCAGGGCCTCTTTCATTCTCACTCCAAACACAGCAATGTCATATCTCTTAATTAAAAACCCCATGATTTTTGCAAGTTTGAATCTATGGTCAAAGCCTCACTAAGAAAAGTGGTGGATTTGCAGTTACCTGAGCTAGTTAGCAGCTTTGTACTCTCAGTTGCAGAGGGCAGCTTAGGTAGGTGTCACAATTGGCAACTGAAAAGAAAAGCACCTTTCTCATATTTTACTTCTGCCCTGGAATTGAATACTACTCTAAATGGAATGGATTCTCTACTGTCTCTCTTAGTTGAATATCATACTTCTGTCAAGAATAAACTTGTGTAGCTTCTTCAGGAGCAGGAGCATTCTTGCTTCTACATTTAGAACATAGGTGCACTCCATAAACAGTGTTTAAAACTGTGCTTTAATATTTGTGTAATAAATGTTTTTAAAAACACTATAAACTTTTTGAAATTATGCCCAGAATGTTGGTCTTCCTAAACATACTGATTCTTGCAGTTTACTTTAGATTTTGCAAGGTTTATGCTTACTGCATATCTGATATTTATTCTTGCATTTTCCATATCTCTGTGATAATTTATAAAAAAATGAAGGGTTGATAATTTGGGGTTTTTTTCCTTCTTTTTATAAAAGCCTATTAAAGCTTTCTTCATAGAGTTTATTAGGACAAAAATTTGTGCATTACAGGTGTCCTTAAATTCATTAATTTGATTAATTCTCAAAACTAATCAAGTTTGCAGCTGTCTGATGAATGTGTGTGGCTACACTCGATCACCAACATTAAAATTATGGAAGACATTCTGTAGCCACAAAAACCAGTATTAGTCATGAATAACCCTTTGTCCTTGGATGATGTGTGGTAGCTGAGAGTGCCTGGAAAGGTGGCAAGTGCTGCCATGTGGCTGCTCCACCATCCAGAGACTGACAGCCCATTCCACACCTGGGGTCAGGGTGTGGGGTGAGGCTGGAAGCTTAAAACTGCACTGTCTGCTGCACATCCCCTCCTCCACAGGGCACCTCATAGACCCTGAGACCAGAGTTAGCCATAACCCCCACCAGTGAGCTGAGAAATGCCCTGGTAAAGTCCTTTGGAGACCCACAGAGATTATTTGGCCAGATGTAGAAGAGATGACCCTCTGCTGAGCAGTTGCTGTGCCCCCATGGCAGCCTTGAGGAGAAGCAGGGAGCTGCCCCAGCCAGCAAAGTGGAAGAGCCAGCTGGTGATCTGGGCTTCTCCCTGCCCATGGTCTCAGTGTGAGTGATGCATTTTGTTCCAGGTTTAACATATCTGGGCCCAATCCCGTCCTTCTTGCACTGTGGTGATTGCATCCTTATTGCCAATTACACTTTGCAGTTACTCATGGATTTTCATCTCATTGTTTTATGAACTGCGACTAATTAATCCTCTCGTTCCTCTCAGCTCAACAGACGCTATGGAGAATCATCCTTATTTTTGTTTCAGATGAAGAACCACAGCAGAGATTTCAGGAGGCTTGTCAATGTAATTAGAGGAGTCAAGGTGGGGGAAATTGGTCTCCCATCACTTGGAATCTGGGCACAGCTCTGGTTATGCATCTGTTATTTGGAGGAGTAAAATTAATAGCTGTGAGATGAAATGAGGATGAGCCTTGTTGTCTTTTGTTTGACGTGTCTCAATTTCTGAAGAGGGTCAGGGCCAACATATTTCATTGCCAGAGAGACACTGGCAGACACTGTCTGCCAGTCAGTTGTTGAGATTTAGTTCAGAGAGACTGGTAGAAGTCGTCCTGAGTGCTGAAACATTTTCCTTTTCAATTATCTTATTTCTCTGCTTCCTATCAGGCTTCATACTGAGACAAGGCTGTTTCTGAATGCTGATTACCCGCTGCTTGAGGAAAATGGTATTTTTTTTCTACAGGCAATTTTTCCAGTTCTACATGCATGAACACAGACAGCTTCTCCATGGACTGTGGTCACAGTCAGTATACTCTCTGATGTACAAATGTGTACGAGAGAAATTACCATACTGTTTTAAAATACTGGCTAAGTCCACAACTTGAAAGTACTTTGCTTTTCATTCACTGTCCAATCCACTGTTCCCCCATAGCAAATAACCACATTTATCATCTAAATATCTTTCTGTATCCTAAACAGGTTCAGTACCTGGGGATGAGGTTCCTTCAGTGTGTCCCAGCTGCACCCCCAGTAGAGAGGCAGGGCCAGAGAGTTGAAGGACCTGAGCTCTGCCTGCTCAGCAGATCAAATAAACAGCACTCCCAGCTAAATCCAACTTGAACAGGCCAATGAACACTTGTTAAACAAACCTTAAGAGGGAGTGATCTCTCAGAAGATCCACTAATCGCCCCTTCCTATTTTTCACTCTTGTCCCTGCCCAGTTCAGCTGAAAGGGAGCTGATTTTGTTTTGCTTGTCTCAGGTACCAGCTCCCTGCTTAGACAATGCCCAGAGAAGATCAGCAAAGCTGGGGAAGGGTCTGGAGCACAAGTGTGATGAGGAGCAGCTGAGGGAGCTGGGGCTGTTTAGCCTGGAGAAAAGGAGGCTCAGGGGAAATATTATTGCTCTCTACATCTACCTGAAAGGAGCCTGTAGTGAGGTGGGTGTTGATCTATTCTCTCAGATAACTAGTTACAGGATGGGAGAAAATGGCCTCAGGTTGCACAGGAGAGTACTGAGTGTTAGGAAAAATGTCTTCACTGAAAGGGTGATTAAGCACTGGAACAGGCTGCCTAAAGAAGTAGTGGAGTCACCATCCCTGAAGGCATATAAAAAACATGGAGTAGATGTGGGATTTGGGGACGTGGTTTAGGAGTGGACTTGACAGTGCTGAGTTAATGCCTGGGCTCAGTGATCTTAAAGTTCTTTTCTAACCTGGTTACATGATTCTCTCTATCATGCTCTTGCAGCACACATTGCCTTGGCAGATTGGTCCAAATGCATTCATTGGTGCCAGATTTCTGTATCAGTATTCATTGGATTCAGCTGAAAAAGCTAAAACCAGAGCTGAAATAAAGGAAAGAAGCTCTTACTGTACAGACTGTACTGCCTGACACAGGGTAGACTCATGGTGTATGTTATGAAACTGCTGTTTCCTTTTGTTGTAACATGGTGTATCTTTTAAATGCTCCATTGTGAACAAAATTACCACCTCATTTCAAAAAGCTGTGTAGGTGGTGACAGCTTTTTAGAAAGGTGATGCAAAATGTAGAGCTGCTGAGTGATCTAAACTGCACCGATTTTAAAAACTCCTACAAGACTGAAAAAAGGAAAACCATTTTAGTTGTGTACTCACAATTTACCTAGTCTTAAAAGGAAGAAAAACATGCTTTCCCCTAGGGAGTCCTTTTGGAAATACAACTCACCATTCAAGGTTTGTTAGAGATGTGAAGGCAAGGTATTTTTTTTCCCTTTTCTTTTTTTCCAGTATGGATAGATGATTTAAAACCTCCATTTTGTTAGGAGGGCTGATATGTAAAGAGAAGGAATACATGAGGTCTGCAAGGAGATCAACATGAATTTTGTCTTGGCAAGGACAGCAGACTCTGCCCTAGTTGAGGACAAAACTCCTCTGCCCTCAGGATCTGCTGCAAAAGCTAGATTCAGCCTTTCTGGTTTTAACCTGACCACTTCCCTCCTCCTGTCCTCCTAAAGGAGAATACTAACAGTATGGAAAAGGAAAAAGAAATTAAGAATCAAATCCTGAAGCATTTTCTGAAAAGACAATTTTATAAAAAGTTGTGCACATATTGTTGCTGAAAGAAGAGAACTTAATTTTTAAAATTTTAATGTTTTTCAGAAGTTAGAAAATTTTTCCTGTGATTTTTTTTACAGCTTTACAAAGAAATGTTGCATAAATGAACTCTGGAGATATTTTCTTCTGTATTCAGCAAGCACAACCCATGAGCCTGATGCCAGAGAGGAACTATGGTAACCCATGCACAGTATGGCCTGCACGATGTAGGGCTGAAAATTCTCCAGTTATTTCTGCAGCGTGGGAGTTTATTTACACCAGGTGGGCTCTTATTCTAAGTGGGGCAGCTGAAACCCAGCTGCTCTGAAAAGCCATTTTTTTGCATACATCACTCTTTGGGAAAGCTGGTGGGCTCCCTCTGCCACTGCAGGGTGCCCTGGGCCATATTAAAAAGAAAAGAGAGGAAGCAAAAATTGTTAAAGAATTCAATTCTTTGCTTTGCTTCAATCTTCACAAAAATTAAGACAATAGGATAATTTTAATGAAGTAGTTACAGAAGAGAGAGAAGTCCACAAGAGCCTAAAGAGCAGACTCAAGTATATTTAGCTAATGGAGATGTGCTACAATTCCTTGGCAAAGCAATATTAAAAAGCATTTTATGAGGGAATTTAAAGAAGCAGCCAATGCCGTCTGTAAAACACTAGCACTTATCTCCACTTATGGAGATTTAATGGAGGACAGGGAAGGCCTTGGAAGACTGGGAAAGAATCAACATTATGCATTTTTAAAAGGCAGATGGTCCATAACTTTCTATTTTCTTTTTTCCCCCTGAACTTTAATAACTGCAAAGGTTCTGCTCAAGTTATTAATTTTGATTTGCAAGATTATCAAATGGGTTTATTAAGAACAGGACATAATAGTCTAATTTCCTGACAAGCTCTCTGGCCTGGTGAATTAGAAAAATGTGACTGGTGAACCATGACCTAAGTTAGTAGAATTTTTGGTAGTGTCTCCCAGGATATTTTCAGAAGAGACATTCTTAAAAGTAGGCAACACGTATAAAAAAGGTGACCACCAAAACTTACAATCACTGTATGAAAGAATACAGCTTTCAAAGAGAAATGGTGAATTTTTAGTCAATCTGAGAAGATATTTCAAATGGGGAAAGACCTGTCAGAATATTTCGGTCTTTTGAGTATATTTGAGTGATGTATAAGCATTACAGGCAACAAGGTGTTGGGAAAGCTATTGGCCCTGCACTGAGCTTGTGATTACACTGAACTCTGAAAAAAATGTAAATTGTATCATGCCATCTGCAAGAGATGTTCTTTCCCAGTTAAATTATCTCATTATTTTCATAAAATATGTGCATTACAGTTTTAAAATATCACAGTTGAATCCAGAGGCCATTGATTAATTTCTATGGTAAAACTTTCCCCCCCAGACTGCCCAAGAAAGAAATACAAATTCTTTCATATCCTCTAAAACTTGATGCATCCAAGGGTCAGCGGCCATGAATATAATTTCCAGTCCAGGACATTTGCATAACAATCAGTCCAAACTGAGTTTTGATCTAATTGCTTTTGGCTAATTATGCTTTTTCCTTATGGTTAATGATCCCTTATAACATGGTTTTATGGACTACTCTTCAAATGAAGATGTTTTTCTAATGGATATTTGTTGTGTTTTTAAAAAATCCAATCACTTTTATATATATTTTTAACATCATGAAAAGAGCCTTTCTAACTCTTTAGCATTCTCTTGGGTAGTTTGAAACAGTTTATAGCTTGATACTTAACATTAAAATGTTAGAGGATGTGGCAAGTTAGCCCTGGTTAGATGCCAGGTGCCCACCAAAGCCATTCTATCACTCAGATGGACAGGGGAGAGAAAATATAATGAAAGGCTCATGGGAGGAGATAAGGACAGGGTGAGATCACTTAGCAGTTGCTGCCACAGGACACAGAATCATCTTGGGGAAATTGACTTAATTTATTATCAACCAAATCTGAGTATGATAATGAGAAATAAAACTAAATCTTGAAACACCTTTCCACCATCCCTCCCTCCTTCCCAGGCTTAACTTCACTCTGGATTTTTTTCCTCTCCTCCAATGGCACAGGGGGAACAGGGAATGTGGGCTACAGTCAGTTCTGCACATGCCGTCTCTGCCACTCCTTTCCTCCTCAGGGGAAGGACTCCTCACACTTGTCTCCTCCAGTTTGGGATTTCTCCCACAGGGCACAGTTCTCTGTGAACTTCTACAGTGTGAGTCCTTCCCACTGCAGTCCTTCATGAACTGTTCCAGTGTGGATCCCTTTTCACAGGGTGTAGTATTTCAGGAACAGACTATTCTGTTAGTGGGATCACAAGTCCTGCTGCAGCCTGGGCTCTTCTCTCCATGCGTCTACAGGTCCAAGAGCCTGCTCCAGCATGGGTTTCCCCTGGGGTCACAGTCTCCTTGGGGCATCCACCTGCTCTGGCATGGGTCTCTTCCATGGGCTGCAGGTGGATCTCAGCACCCCTGTAGTCCTCCATGGGCTGCAGAGACACAGCTGCCTCACCATGGGCTGCACCATGGGCTGCAGGGGAACCTCTGGTGCCTGGAGCACCTCCTGTCCCTCCTTCTGCACTGACCCTGCTGTCTGCAGAGTTGTTCCTCTCACATATTCTCGCTCTTTTCTCCAGCTGAAATTTCTTGTTTTTTTCCCTCCTCTTCCTAACTTTCCTGTCTCCTAGGAGACACCATCTACCTGCTACCACCACTGCTGGTGGGCTCAGTCTTTTCCAGCAGCGGGTTGGTTTTGGAGCCAATTGGCACTGATAACGTTAGAAAAGGGAAAAACTTCTAACTGGGTCTCACAGAATCCACTTCTGTAACCCCCCTCACTACCAAAACCTGCCCAAACCCAGTGAACAGGCCTGCAGATGGCTTATTCAAGAACAGATATTCATGTTGGAGATGAAAATGAGACGTGGTGCAAATGGGATGTTCATCACCCTTCATGTCAGTTTTCCAGAATGCATTCCCAATAACTGTAGTTCTCTGAGAAATAAAATTGCTCATATTTCCTGGAGTTGGGGACTTTATGATGGCTTTAGGTCCAAGGCACTTCATTGGTTGGTTTACCTGGAAATAAAAGATCAGAAAGCTTCCAGCTTCAGCAGTTCATTTCCCTGCCAAGTACATTGGCAGGAAAGAAGGTGAAGTATGATAGATGTCTGCAAAACACTTTTTTGCTGGTAACCTGCCTGACTTTTAACCTTGAAGTTTAACAAAGCTGATAATATTCCATAAGGTACTTTGATTTAAGAAATATAAAACTGTAGAATATCTAATTGGAATTCTGAAAAACAGTGGCAACGGCCAAAGAATATAGAAAATCTTTTTATTTCCATTTGATTTGTTGCACTATGCCTTTGTCTGATACTTTTGATGTACAAGCTGAAGTGAATAATCAGTTAATCATAAAGCCCCATCATTCTTTTCCAGGAATGAGAAATTGTAGGAGCGACACTCTGCTGGAAGCATAGTAAGCAGACACAGTACACAGATACTTCTAAAATTCTAAAAATCAGGTTTAAAAGCAAACCTTTCAAAGGCAAGAGAGTTATCAAATTAAATATGGGTGCATTATTTTCCTTTACCATATCCCATAAAAATTTTAGGAAATTTTTAAAAGATGGGTGACTGAGTCCTGCTTCCATACCAGAATTTTTAATGTGAGAAGTACAGCATGGTCTACCACAGTGCCTGGCGTAAGGAAATAGGAGAGAGTAAATTCTATGGGGCAAAGCAGACTTTCTTTTATTGTGCTGCCCATGGATTAACAAACTCAAAACATCTGAGTGCTGTAGAGGAAAGAAGTTGTACAGGTTGATTTAAGGCCCTTTATTTTATGAGAAAAGAAATTTTACTAAGCTGTTCTGAAACTCTCCAACAGTGAGGTTGAGTGGCTTAGCAAACACAAATTTGAAGAAAAAAGGCAGATCTTTGCCTGAATCTTTCCTAACAAATGATAGTGCTTGCAAGTGAGATGGAAGATTCCAGTGACAACTGGAAGCTAGGCTATAAAATATTTTATTTTATTTATAACAAGCTGAAAAAGACATTAAAAGTGCAACCAACTCTCTTCCCCCTTCCTTTCACCACAGATTTTTTTTGTGAGGCTGAATGGTCGCAGCAAGGCCAGTTTGGCACAGTAAAATTTTCCGAACTCCATTTTTTCTGGTTTAGCTAACAGAATAAAAAGGATAGTGGTGTTTTGTATGAAAGCTTATTTTCCTTTCTCTTTTTTAAAATCAGATTCCCTGAGAGATTGAAAACTCCCCACTAAACCACCCCTCAAGATCTATTCTGCATAACAGACTGCATGTTAGCTCAAGTATAAAATAAAACCTTGAGTATACATGTGGAGTATTTGTCAAGCTTGTACAAACTCACTTTTGCTTTAATAAATGACACTTTTCAGTTTTTACACGTGATTATTCCATTATGTGACCAAACTGTGTGTGACCAGAGGCACCCAATGATTTCAGTCTTTACCATCTCCTCACAAATTTCCTTCCCTTTTCTCATTAGATTTAAGGTAGCAACTTCCCAGACTGTCTTTCCTATGATTCTTTGATGACTGGGCTGCTATTTTTTTGCCCCAGAATAAATATATTCCTAATTTGAAATTACAGACCCCTTTCCTTAATTTCAACAAGTGTCTATTTGTAAATCAGGTCAAGTTACTTCTGTCAGCTGCATTTGTACAGCTCTTTCATTTCTCAGTATTTTGCCATACAGAGTTTAAAAAATTGCCTCAATTTAAACATTCTTTAGTGGGTATTGGTAGCTTAATAGTTGGACTACAATCTTAAGCCTGAGAAGGTATCAAAGCTAATTCATTAATAACTTTAAAATCTACCTAGACACAAGGACAAACCTGCAGGAGGTTATACATTCACAGGCAAGTATTGTGGTGGAGTCATGTGCCTGGGAGTAAGGGACATACTCTGCTTTTACTGCCATAGAATTTATCATGCTGTGTATTGTACAGAGGGGCACTGAGTGCAGAGTTATAGCAAAACACTGCTCTCCCTTCATCCCTTGTCAGTGTTATCTGTCATTTACACTGAAGACAAACAAGGTTCAAAGTTCTCTTTGAACTTGAAATTACTCAAAAATATTCAAAATAATTTTTAGGACAGAGCGTGCTGGGGAACTGCTTGAGGGACATCAGCCTCTAATCAAGTAAAAGGCTTCACAGAGGCTCTGGAACATGATTCCATAGTAATATAATAGAAACTGTCTATATTTGCAAAATGGAGGAATTAGGACTGATTTCCCCAGTGTCCTGTAGCCCACAAACACAGTAACACTTTTTGAGCAGATCAACAAATTAATAAAGATTTAAGTCTGAGGTTTGCTTCTGGAGGCAGGGACAAGAAGTATTATGACACCATTCTCTCTGAGGGACTTGCAGGCTTCTTTAGGCTGCAGGAAATGAGCAAGGAGGGGAAGGTTGCTGGCATGTAAGTGAAGTGCTGGTATCTGAAACAGGGTGGGGGTGTCTGTTCACCAAACAGGAATCCAGCATCTCAGCCAGTCTTTTGGATATTCAACGCATCAAAAAAGTGGGGCAATAAGATATTTTCCTTGCAGAATCCGTAGAGCAGGTTCTGATGCAATGAATGCTGTCAGGTTTTTCTGTGCTGCTCTGAGATGTTCCTCTTCCTACCTAGAGGAAATTCTGGTAAAAGTGTGGGGAAGGTGCACTGAAATCACTTCCAGGGGGAAGTAAGTCAGTGGTTATGGTGAACACCCTTTCTTGTCTCAGCAGAAGAAATATATAATGTCCTTTTGTCTTAAATATCTGGCTGCATCTCTTAGTAATTGCTAAAAATTTGACCAAATCTGGCTACTTTGCCTGGTGAATATTTAGGCAACCATAGTTATATTAATATCCCAAGTGTTTCTTTCCTTCTAGTTTTATATTCAAATGATGCTACTTCTGCAGACAACATTGTCAGGCAGAGACATGGACACCATTTAAGACTGGCACTCCTGTGCACTATTTTGGGGCAGTGAACATGAGAAATGCAGGTGTGGTTCATCCTCCTGAAGCTTGAGGTGTGAACAGACAGCAGTGAACTCCAGCTGACTACTGCATGCACTGCTCTGCTGAGGATGGAAGGAGGATGGAAACCTGCACGTCAACTTTATAAAGTGATGTTTTCTCAAAGAAATCTGAGCAGTGAAACCCTGAGCCCAGGTGCAACAGTGTAGTAATAATACAATAAATAGGGAAATAATCTAGAAATAGAAACACTAGAGCTGGGAAAGATAAAACTTTTTGCATGTATGCATAGAGATATTTCTGAGAAAGAAAAAAACATACGGGTGTTCATATATCTGAAAGCATGAAGGAAATGCTTTTCTGTCTCTTGGACTTGTAGTCACTATTGGCTCTATGCAATTACATTTGAAATATCAAGTCAGAAAATTTTAATTCCAGCATTTTTAAAGTGACATTAATTTACTGATTTGGAACATCAGGGAGGAAAAGGTAAAGGATGAGTGAGAGAAGGTACACAGGATGGAGGTGTTGATTGGTCCACACCTTCACGTGAAGTACCTTTCATGTGATGCTGATTTTGATGCTCTGCAGTTAAAGAGTGGATGAAGAATTTTAGATCTGTGTGCAATCAATATGTGTGACACAGCTGCTTCATGATTTTGTCACTGTATTATATTAGGAAGCCAGTTCTTAAGACGTGTTGGTGTTAATAATCATGCCTACCAGAATTAACACACTGTGACTAAGCCTCCAACCAAATTCCTAGAGCAAGCACCCATGCATGTAATGACTTCCTACGCTGCCACTCATCCTGAAATAGTCTCTCCCACCATGAGTTAAGTGGAAGCTGGCAGAGATGATAGGCTGAGATGCTCTCTTTAAACTCAGAGACAGAATTGCAGACTTTGTTTCAGCTACAGCTGACAGAATGACCAAATAGTGCTTTGCTGCCGATCAAAAATGTTAATCTGTGCAAAAGCATGCTTCAGGCAAACCAAGATAGTCCTGTCAGTGCCCCAGTGTTGCTGCTGTAGTAACACAGAATTCCTCCTGGCCTATACTTGGCCAACAGAAAATCTTGTAAGATTTTCCTTTGAGAGATGCTGTGCTATCTTAGGCAGTGAACTCCCTGGCACATTCATCAAATATATACATAGTGACTGGGTCAGAAAGAGGGCAGGTGAGGAAACTATGCTGCCTTACTTCATTCTACTGCATGAAATTCAGATTAGAAAAAATGGTGTTTTTTTTTTCCCAAACCAGTGTGTGCTCTCTTCCACGGTTTCATGGAAAATGTTAGCTACAAAAGCCAAGTATATCTACAAGTCCAGTATATCTTCCTATCTCCATTCCTCAGAATTCAATTCCACCTTGAATATGACAAAAGTTTTAGAAAACTAGCAAGTCTCAAGTTCCCAAAACTCTGTCAAGAATACCAGAGCACAGTAGAAAAGTATTTCCACTGAGCTAAGTAAATGGAAATAAAATGTGTGATCAGAATCATACCTAACACCTCAAATACCGAGAAAATCCTTCTGCAGAGATATGATTAAAGATGTGACAGAAAAATCAGGAGAGACAATTCGTTTGCTACTGAAGTTTTAAGATTAGATGGAATCTAATTAGTCTGTCATGAAATAAAAGGTGATGAATTGCATATTCTGCCTAATTGTTGTGTTAGAAACAATTGCAAGTCGGGAGGGATATTTTCAGCTTTGTTCTGCAGCAGTGATAACCTTTTTCATTAGCAAAAACAACACCTAACTAATCTCTTTGGTAACCATAACTTGTTTTGCAATGTTGTCCAGGTACTCTTGGTACTTCTGTTTCAATATTTAATAATGTGTTAACCTTTCTCTTCAAGGAATTTGAAATCATATTTCTTTTCTTGTTCCCAGCTACAGCAATGTATTTTAGAATATACAGTATTTGCATGGTATTTGACAAGGGATGAACCTTTTGTTCTGTGCTTGCTTGGTCTTCACTTAAGATGGGGGGATCCAGCTGCTACAGGAATACAGATCTGTAATAATAACGGAATCTTTGTTCTCTCTGGTGTTATGAAGATTCATGGTAGATCCTTTTTAAACTGAAGCTGTGTTACTGGAGTTGAGTGTCTGGGCTCAGTTCCAGCAGCTTAGACTCTAACTCCCTGCTAATACTGCTCAGCAGATAAAGCTGGTTATTACTGTGCTCTGTTCTAGTGACTGCCACCAGATTAAATACTCAAGTGAAACTCAGAAGCATCCTCCCAGCTTTGCCAGCCTGAGAGGCTGCAGTTTGGTGTGAAGCTGCTGTGCCTGCAGACTGCACCATGGGCAGCTCTGAGCTGCAATGCCAGTCCTTGTGACACCCTGGTGTTGAGCCTGAGCTGCTAACTCCAGCCAAGGTTTATAATCTCAAACTGTGCTGTGCTACGCCATCACCACAGGGCTGTTCATCCCAGAAAAAAGAAGGCAAAGGAGGGCAGCCATCACTGATCTAGGGAGGGATTATAGTGAAGACAGGCTCTTCTTGAAAGTGTACAGGGAAAGGACCAAGATCAATGAGCGCACATTGCAGCAAGAACAAGAGTAATTCCTGGTGGATGTAAGGAAGAAAATTACTCACTGTGAAAGAGGCTCAGCACTGAAAGAGATTGAGCAGAAGGTCCCTGGAGTCTCTGTCCTTGGAAACATTCCACACTGGACTGGATGAGGTGTGAGCTCACAACCTGCTCGCAACTTAGAAATTGCTCCTGTTTGAAAGAAGATTGGGCCCTAGGACCTCAGAGGTGCTTTCCAGTCTCAAGAGTTTTGTGGGAAGGGGGAATATCCTACACAACTCTTCCTCTGTCTCCTTCTGAAAAACTGATTTCTGTGTAAAAATACATTTTCCAGCACAGTAAGATTTAATTTATCATCTGTCTGTCTCTCTTTCTCTCTCTCTCTCCCTCTCCACACATACTTCTGCTTTTCTAGTCTGTTTCCATTTTTCTGTCTCTAAGGCACTTCCTAAAACTGAGGATTATACCCTAGATTCATATCAAACTTTCACAGCTCTTGATGAACCCTTCTTCCATGAATTTGTCCAGTCCCTATGGGACGCTGCATCAGCAGAAGCAACATGTTGTAGTAGGGAACCCTGTAGGAAAAAATTATTTCCTTTGTTTTCTTTTAAATCTGTTACCCAACAAAATGACCTTCTGCGATAAACTCATGTTTCGAAGAATTGACTTGGTTACAAACCACCTTATGTGTCTCCCATGCAGGGAGAAGTTTTGGATTTCCTAAATGAGTCACTGGACTTATTTAAGAAGGACAGCCCTAAGTTCCTTATTAAAATGACATAAAAACCTAAATATTTTCAGGACTCTCTCATATCAGCAGTTCCGTGGCAGAGTTTAATGCAATGCATTTTCTTAACATGCTGAGATTTTCACTGTTTCTCATTAGTCCACTGTGGTTTCTGGGATGAATAGAACAATTATGCCAGTCCCAAAACACTTACAGACATGAGAAATACTTGAATTCAGCAGTATTTAACTGATAGTCTTAATTGAATTTCTACTGACAGAGGTGGTACAAATTCTTTATGCTTGCCATTCTTTTAACAAAAGAGGCAGCAAAATGGAGATTTTTTTTGTTCTTTCCATTTTAACTCTGTTTAGCTTGAGAATGACCTTCTTCTAGGTAAAGTGCCAGAGAAATAATTCCATTTTTTTTCAACTTTCATGTCACAGTAGGAAAAAATAAATGAGGAAAACAGCCTCTTATCCAAGAAGTGCAGTTCCTGGTTCTCTAGAGCTGAATGCCTACTTTAATATACTGAAATTACTACCATAACTCTTAAAAAATTCCACTGAGCTTTTCAGGACATGGGATCATGAAACAAACGCTCATTTTCTTGTCTCTGCCTCTTTGTAGGGCTGCAATTCATTCATGAATCAAGAATCAGTGTGGATCTACTTCCTTGCCAAAGGGTAAGTTCTTCAATGCAACTCAGATGCAACTCCTGACCTAAGTACCATGTTATTGACAGTGCATGTGGAGAAAACTTATGTCAGTCTATTATGAGAACAATGCTTGTACACAGGAGTTTTTCTCCTGACTTTCAAGCTTAATAAGAATGCTCACATTATAACTCATCTCAGTGAAGTAATTATGTGTAATTGCATAATTACCCGTTACAGATGTTTGACTTACTGGCACTTAAATTAATTAAACTAATGTGATCCACAACCACAAGTTAATTTGAAACAAGGAAACCTTAGAATGATCCCCCTTGAGGGTGTCTACACAGGAATTGATACTGTGGTAGAACAAAAAGCTAAATGTGGATCCTACACATTTTCTTATACATAGAGCTTCTACACAGTTTACTTTTAACTGGTGATGAGACATGGAATTAAATTATGAACTCTGTAATAATCCTAAAAAAAAAAAGAAAACAAAATACAAGGCTCTGAAATGAAAATAATCTCTTGCTCAAGAATACTTGCCATGTTCCAAGTAGTAGGAAATAAAATTTCTTGCAGGCAAATAATCAAACATTTGTTTATGATAAATATTTCTCAGTGGCGGCCAAAGCTAATCTTGGATTTAGCTCAGTATCTACTGGTATATTTTATTTTTCTCTAGTTTAAAATTCAGTGTTTGAGTCTTGTGCTCAGTCAACTATTCTGATATGCAAATTACTTTAATGGATTGACTTTTTCCTCCTACAGTGAACTCCCAAATAATATGAAAAGGCATAAGATGCAGAATATGAACTTCAATAAAGAAAACTGAAGGATTAGCATAATGAATAGCAAACAGAATTCTTTCTTTAAATCTGTAGTTTTGGAGACATTCAAAATCCTACAATTACTTTACTGAAAAGAATGCACTACTTAGTTTTGACTCAGAAAAGCACTATTTCTGTACTTACTGTCTTCATCTGAAATTTGGTCTTTGCATTTCTTCAAAGAAAAATGTCAAAATCCACTCTTGCTGCAACAGATGAACAAAGCCTTCATTTTGTTTCCCCCCCAGTCTTTGCATGCTGTTGAACTTTATTACTATAAATAGAGGGTCTGGTTACTGTGGTGTGTTTTACTTGTAATAGGGATAGCCAGAGAAGTTCATGTCTGCTCTGCACTCTGAAAATCTGAAAGCAGTTCCTGTAGTGGACAATGCTGAAAGCCTAAACACTTTTCTATGAAGGAGAAAGCTTTCTGAGTTCCCACAGACTTCTGCCCTCTGAAGCTGAGTCTGGTGTAGGTTGTCACTTTGTACATTGAGGAAACAGCTTGCCTAGGTAGAAGACTCTGCTTTAGAGAAAACTGCCAGAGAAGCAGAAGCACTTGACTTCCTCAGGGGAGAAACTCTATGATTTCTAGCAAAGTTTTTCACTCTTGACAAGCAGCAGCTCAAATAGTTCCCTTAGAAAGTAAGAAAAGACAGAGACATCCTTGAGACTGAAGCTACCTGTGCAAATTGAGAGTTGCTTGGAGAAGATGCCAGCCACAAAAAGGAAGAGGCACCTACTATTTTATGATTATTATGCATAATTTCATAATTATTTATACTTTTTATATCATAAAACATCTTTTCATGAAATTAGCTGGTAACGACAAGAGGGTCTATTAATCTAATAAAGTATTACAGTGTGTAATACAGCATGCAGTGCTTTTTTCCCGAGGTTTTACCTATTCTCCAAATTTTCTTTCACTCTCCTGAGGGTAATTCAAGGCTTTCTGCTACACTTGTGTGCCTCAGATGACCAGGAGGTTTTAATGCTTCTTTTGGTTACACAAACCAAGTGTTTTGATAGAGTGCTTCAATTTGCTCTTTAACGCTGAGACATTGTAAGGTGCACGTCAATGTCTTTTGTCAGTTACCTGGCTAATGCTCTATAAATGAGATTTGTTTTTTTTATTAGCTATGTGCTGATAGTGAAATTTGTGGATTTGAAAGATTAACAGAAATAGTTCTGAAAGCATCACAATTTAAGACTGCTAAGACAGCAGAATGAGGCAGGACTCCTGACCTCTGAAAAAGAGATCATCAGCAAATGAGAATAGCAAAATCATTCTACTTTGTACAGCAAAAGAAACTAGAGGAACTAGAATCAAATTGTTTCAATGAAGTTGGATGAGTCTTTTTTTTTATGATGAGGCATTTAAATATTATATGTGCTCTAGAAGAGTCGTTCTTTGTGAATTATGAACAGAGAGATGATAATTAATACATATATATTTATTACTCTGAGTTTCCACCAATGACACTCTTTGGTAAGTTAACTAGAAATTTAATTTTTACTTACCAATAACATGGAGGCTCCTTTTGCACTGAGCAGAAGAGATTGTTCTAGTTTAGTGCATGAAAACACAAAAAAACCTATCTAGAGATCAGCATTTTTCTTCTCAGATCAGACTGGATTTTCTTCCAGATCCATTGTTGAAATAATTGAATTGAGTAGATGTCTCTGTAGAATTCTCAAATTTGCAAATAAACTACTATGCATGCCTGGATTCAAATATCTTGAAGCGGATTTCATATACTATCACAAAGGTTTTTAAAAAAAAATATTATAGCTGGGACTCAGAGATGTTTATCAATGGCACCTCCTACTTGAAAAGCAGTATTTCTGCAGAAATAAATAAATCTCAAACAAAACTGCTGGTATGACGCCTCAAATATATTTTATCCTTTTTTTTTATAACATTGCTGACTTTTTCAACTCAGGAAAGCTAGGTGTGAGGTCTTTCAATAGAAGGCTAGTAAAAGTGATACTCTGAGAAAATGTGATTATCAGCTTCAAAGAAATGGACACAATTTTGACTATGTTACAACTTTCTGGTTTTTATTTGGTCTTCATAAATTAGCTAGCTTTTTTTAGACCCCTCATATTGAACACGTACCTGGGATGCTGTTAATGTGCTTTAAAAATCAAATTTGTAAGTCTCCAGATACAGATCCTAAACTGTTCTTTGGCTTCTTTGCACTGAATGATTGCTGCCATGCAGACTGAGTTCACCCTGGTTTATGGTACATGTGGCTCATCAGAGACACTTGAATGCTTTCTATCCTAGCTTTTAAAATGGAGAATCTATATTAATCCTTCATGGTCTGCTGGGGCAGGGCTCAGGGACTAGTTATGTGATTGCTGGGAGATCTAACCACAGCAGAAGTTCCTTGCATTTAGTGACTGCACAGATCCACTCTGGACTGCGCTGCACTGCTCTGTGTTTTCTCATAGCTGAAGGCTGGATCTGTGGCTCAATTGGCAAAGACTATCTTAAAATTCTCCCCAAGAGCGTGGTTTTGGCTGCTTCCATGCTGGGAACTTGTGTCTAATGAGAAATTGAAAAGCCTGCTTCGATTGTGCAGATGAGCTCTTCATCTTGATACTGAGCAGACAGCTCAGAGAGTTCACAAAGAGAATCATGATCTTGTTCTTCTCATCTGTGATAGAAGGGAGGAAAGAACTACTTTAAACCCAGAAATTGCTTGAGGATGAAAAGAGGAGCTGCACACAAAGGATGAGAGTGTTTCTTAGGTCAAAGGATTTCTTTTTTGACAAAGTTTCTCCTACTTTGGGAGTTAAACACCATTGTTTAACCATTGTTCAGTCATGCACATTATTGTTTGAATATGTGATCGTCATAAATGTGGGAGAAAAATTTCCACCAACTTTGCGAAATAAGCTCTTCTGAAACAGCCCAGTGCTTGCTTCACCAGGTTACCAGCAAGGATTCACCTCAGCTTGGCTGCACAGAATGCAGTTGCTGCTCCCTTAGCCAGCCTCCAGTCTCACCATGAATTCAGAGCATCTTACCGGTGTGCACTTTGTGCATTAGGAAGAGATAAGCACATGTCAAAAGATAGAACACATTGAAGAGCTGTCCCAATGGCATATGTTTGTCCAGAATTATCACCCTCTTGCTCTGTGGTTATTGCAGCTAATTAGTGCAGCCCAAAGAAGCATTAATGTTCTCCTGAGAAAATACTGGTACCCCAAACCACTGAATCACACTCAAACCTGAAATCAGAACAAAAAAATATGATTTTTTTTTTTTGCAAAACTCTCACAGCAGGTTTTACATGAGGAAGTTCTAGAGCTTGGACACCTACTTTTTATAGCTCCTTTTAACACGTTCTTGATAAAGAAACCCTTTTCTTGGAGATGTCAGAGATTGACTGGCTGCTAGAGGTAACAAGCAGTCAAATAAGTTGAAATTGAACTTGCCAATATCTTAAGACCAAATGTGTTGGCATCATTGAAATATTTTCTTGCATAAATGCTATTGGCAGAGCACCTGCAAATCTAATGCAAACTTCTCTGTAAATATTCAGGGCTGAATTTTTAATACTTTAGCATACTAGAAATTTTTGTGGATTGTAGGGATACCAATGGAAAAGCAATACAAAAAGGATATCAAGCCCTGCTGCTTACACTGATTTTAAAAACAATCATGCAGTTCAACTCTTGATATGATAACAAAATATTTTGCACAGCTGCCTCATGATTTTGATATGCAGTGCATTTTCCAGACTGCTGAGCAAAGGCCAGTACATTTTAGGTTATAGTTGCTCCTTTACAAGCAGTTAAGTTTTAACAATGCACACTGAAATTAATTACCATTAAAGCATCCATTTATTCACATTAAAGCCCTTATTGGTAATGCATTCCCATATAAACTAAGAATTTCCTTCTTGCCATTAAATTTCATGTTACTGGTATCCTTTTATACTTTTCCTCAAATGATATGGAACACATGGTCTTAATGGGACTATAATTAGCCGTTGAATTTAGTTGCATATACGAAGAATGAATATTTTCTACCAATCTGTAACCCTCTATATTTTGACGAACACAGAAATCTTATTTGCTTGAGAAAATGCAAACAACTAGCTTTTTGAAGGCACCTTATATGTCTTCCTGCAAGTGACACATTTACATCTTAAAGCACTTCATTATTCATATGGTGTTTAAGCATGAGAATCATTCTATTAAAGTCATTACCTAAATTAGCAGTTGTTCAAGTGTTTGCCTGAATATAATTTTAATTAGGAGAGTACTGCATACAGGAGATAGGTGACAGGCATAGTTTGCCTTTCCACTAGCCTCTCATTTCTTCATCTTCTCTGCACCTAAGTGCTGGGCTTTATGTCAGCCTGGATGTTTAAAAATTCTGACATTGCCTGTGTATACTAAGTGCCAACACACGGGAAGTGAGGTTATTCTCCTGGCTGGCATCGCTTCTATTGGACAGGGAGATGATGTGGATGAACCTCCTTTTTCTTTTTCAGGTGTGAAACTCCTGAAGTTTACAAATCCCTTGGAAACTAAATACTGATAGCGGTTCCAGAGTAAATTTCTTCTACAGTTATGAGCTTGAAATTTCACATGTACCCGAATTTTCAGAATAATATTCTGGTCCTCTTAGAAATCATAGGAGATAGGCTAATGGTTTCAAAAGGGCTAGGATCTCACCTCTACTACTCCAAATCTTGTTCAAATAGAAATAGCACTGTGCTTCAATACTTGATATACTGAAAATAGGTTTCAGTAACAGCATATTAAAATTAAAATTAGCCTAACATTTTAGTCCTCTCTGTAGAAGAAATTAATTTAAAGAATAAGAAAAGTGTGAGTTTCCACTTTTTATATGTTATTTTATATCAGTGGGAATATTAAAAATAGCTTTTCTCATATCTGTGGATGCCCTGTAAGCTTGTGCTCCTTGTGACAATCTATAGCAGGTATGAATATTTGTGGATACATTTTTCTCTCAGGTCCTACTGCTGAAGTTTTAATATATTACCAAAAATACTTTTCCCCTTAAATTTGCCTTCAAGCTCCAGATGTCATGTGTGCCTATTGGCAAGCATTTCTTTTGTTATGCTCACCAACTGTAACAGGCTTATTTGTGGATTAGCTGTGTCTCAGCTGTAAAATTAATTCAGGAGCACAGCCTGCTGTTCCAAACGAAGCTGTAACAGAAGGAAATGTTGTTTCCATGGGTTTCTCTTTTAAAGATTTGTGTAATTGGTTAATGCCATTTTGTCTTTTTGTTTTTTGGAGACAATTAATCAATACTTTGTCATGTGTAACTTTTATTTTCTATTTTCAGTACATTGCAATATACAAACAGCAAAGTCAGATGATCGTGTCCTCTAGTATGCAAGGAACCAGAGAGCCCTAATTAACTGATCTTATTGTATAGCAGATTTAGCAATTAATTTTGAGTCACACACCCATGAACCGAAGACTCCAGTTTTCAGCCTTCTGGATTTTTAAAAAATTAAATCAGTTTTTGCAGAATAAATGTATGTTTTCACTTTTTTTTGCCACTCTCAGTAAAACAGAAGGCAGATGGCTCAGTGCCTAAAGCCCTGCTTTTGCACTCAGGTGCTGCGGGCTCTGTTCTTTGGCCAGGGCTTCTGCCTGAATGTGTGAAGACACCACAAGATGTGGGGAGAGAGTTCAGATTTCCTTTATGGATGTTTTCTTAATGCACCAGATATATTTTTTTGGACACACTGAGCCTGTCCTCTGTTTTGTCAGGTATTGTTTTTAGCTGGAAAAAAAACCTCCCTGCCAAAGGCAGTGAGGAGCCTTTCAGCTGTAACAGGCTGTGTGTGCTTGGAACACAAACAGGACTGATGTTGCCAGAGCCTATTTAGTGCCATATTATAGCAGCTCAAGGTTTTAAATGGCTGAAGATTACCACTGGGTAAATGGCTTCTCTCCTTTTCCTTCTGCCAGTGCTCAAGCCAGTTCCTCATGCAAGTTTTTAGGAAAATAGAAGACAAGTGCTTTGCAAAGGAAAGTAACTGGACTGTGAAGGTTCTTTCTATCTATTTTTTATGACAGGGATCATTTTTACTCACACAAAAAGCAAATTGGATGATACTTGCTTTTAGAGGCACTGGCCTAATAATTAAGTTTTCGTTTGCCCAGCTAACAAGTGCTGTATTTTTTCCTATGGCTCTTCCTCCATTTGTCATATAGATTGTAGTAGAGCAGAAGGCCAGAACCAGCACAGTCCTGGAGTGAACCTCACCATCTAACCACTTTTCTGTTGTGATGTGAAGGCCCTTTTAGTACATTGGGTCTTTATCTTAAACCAAAAGCTACCATTTTTGGAAAAGTTTCTCTCACTTTTGAACCAATCCAGCCTGACTACCCTTACGCCTGCACAGCCTTGAGCAGTAATCTCCATTAGGAATAGTCCATATTGCTTTTCCCTGCTATTCTGTGAGAAGAAAAAAACAGTGAGTAGCTACTCTATACCCTCTTTAACTGAGTTGCTGCAAATAATCACTCAAAAGGAAACAGGTGAAGCTATAGATTGCCCTCCAGAACGAGCTGGAATAAAGCACAGAATTTCAGAAGGCTGCATGGGAAGAGAGACTGTCTAATGTATGTGTAGTGGGGCATATCCACCTGATGGGGCTTGGGGGATGGAGGTTAATTATATGGAGGGACAGGGGATACCCAAAGCTCTTCATGCTTCATGAGGCAGGAATTGAGGGAGGAAACAGAGTGGCCTGGAGGAAGGAGGATAAGAGGGACTTCCAGAAGGACACAAAGGAGTGGAATGAGCTGCAGTGTTTGATTTATTATAAAAGAAAAAAAAAAAAAAGGTGAATGGCTGTCCAGGTGATAATTAACGGAAGCTTGCAACTTCATGAAGAAATCTTCATGGTAAAGCCAAAGTATGAGCTAAACTTCTGCCCTGTCCTTGTTATTTTGTGCCATTTTGCAATTTCCTCTTAGACAACTACTATTTTTTCAATGTCCTCATGTTCAACCAGGGTATATTTAACAAGTGAGTTAATAAAATGAAGACATACTCTTAGTCTGGTTCAGGTTCCTGGTACTCAAGTGATCTCCAGTCCCCTGGGCTGCAACAATTGTATAATGATCATTGACAACAGAGCTCAAGGTAATTAAAAACAGCACAGAATACTCAGAGGTGAGTTATTAGAACCAGGTATCTTTTCAGGTGCTCATTAAGCATAAGTAACAATAATTTTGGAAATTATAGATGAAGCTCAAGAGACTTGACTGGGTCTCACCTGCACAGAAGTCCTAAAGCTTTTACACAATTGCATTCACACACATTTTATGTAACATAAACCAGTGAAAACTGATTTATACTCTACAGTCTCCCTCAGGCCTTGACCCAAGTCTTTAAACCACATGTCAGAAAAACAAAAGCTGCCCTTTATCTGACTAGCATTGACAAAATGGGAAACACTTGCCTATGACGAAGGCCTGAATTTCTGTTCTCAGTATGAGGACTCTGATGACATGGCTATATCTGCCAGGACAGAGGGAAATACTACTTCTGTCTACAGAATTCAGACTGGGCGGTGCTGGACTAAAACCCAGACTTCTGTCAGCTGCCCAGTAAAACAATGTCTTTATCTTTGCACATTGTACAGTGCAAAGTGTAGCTGCTTGCAGATCTTCAAGAGGTAGAAGAGCTAAATGGGTGAAAAGTCTTTATTTTTCTACAAATCTTGCCTCTTCCCAACACAACTGTGTGGGTACAGCTAAATCACAAGCATGTCTGTAACAGGGATGTAAAATGGCTCAAATCAGAGGAATGTGGACATGTCGAAGGATCTCCTGTATATGTCAGAATTTCATTTGTGGCCTTAGCTTTGACTACATGTAGGTGGAAAGACAAATACATTTTGTAGGTTTACATTTATTAGATCAAGCCCTGAATTACACTAACAGAGTTCCTCTTCCACAAAAGAATGAAGCTTTTTCTCTGGCAATCTGTCATGATTATTTCTTGAAATACTTATTGTCTCCATAGTGATGGGTTTTGTAAATTCACCAAGCAGTATTTCTGACATACATTCTAAAAATTGCTAAGATTGAAGTGTCCAGGTCATAATGATTTTTCTGCCAACATTAAATCAACAAAGGGCAACAAATAAAAATGCAAAACTAGGCAACAATTCTGCAACCTTTAATTGTAAAAATACGAAATTCATCTCTGTGATTCTTGTTTAGCTTCTGATAACTGCTGCTAGGAGGGTAATTTAATCCCAGGATTTTTTTCAGTAAGATTATGACAGGTACATCAAAGAGAAGTTATAACTTTAAAGAGTAATTTGAGGCAGGTTGGAGGCAGGTTGGATGACCAAACTGCATTAGGAGGAGCCATTCAGGTTAGGACAAAGGCTCTTTGTTTCCTCACTGAAAGGCTGGGAAACAAAAGCATTTCACCATATCTGAAGGACTCATTTTACTTCTTTGCAGTTCTTGCAATCAGACTTTCTGTTCTTCTGTCCTCTTTGCAAGCAGCATGAGAAATACTTTTATGTAACAGAATCTCATTTCTGTAACTCTTCCAGTTACAACCCTTAAATATTTCAGTGGATCACCTAAGACAATTTCATCAGAGCTGGGCATGGTCTATTCCTGGCCAGCCTATTTCCTAGCATATGCAACAAAAATTATAATGTGGGTTTTAAGGTCAACCCCAGCACCCCCTTTGACCTGCTCAAAGAATGGTGTCTCCAGAAGGTATGGAGACATCTCCTTCCAGAAGGACTGAGCCCCACATCAAGAATGAAAAATTAAGAATGCATCTTCCAGAGTAATTATACATTACTGTCATGCTGTTTTAGAAACTGCAGCACTTACCTTACACCCACCAGAGGAAATCCACAGAAGTGAAGTTAAAAGGAAACATCATACTCCATTTGTCAAACACTAGAATTAACTTTCAACACTGTGCAGGTAGTCTGGGAGAAATCTGTGTCCAGCAACATTTTAAATAGAAATTATTGAAACTCAGAGTTAGCTGCATGCATGAATTGCATTGCACCTCTCTAGTTTGAGACAAATCTACCAGGGAGATCTACCAGTTAGGTGCTCTCAAAGGTAAATTTGTGCTTATTTTTATTATTAAAAAAATGATTAAACAACAAGTTTTTAGTTTTCACATAAAATATGGTTAGGCTAGGAGTTCACTTTTCCTTACTGCGAAAGTATTTGCCCCTTCCCTCCCCTTTATCTTGTGTCAGCAATATCCTCTCAACAATATAATTCTCCTTGGAAAGGACTGGTTGCATAAATTAGGAACTGGATAGAAATTCAAAGCTTTTAGTTTGCTGACAGGTTTTCCACTAAAGAAAATAACAAGTAACTTTCAGCGTGAGCATTGTTCTGCAGCAAATTAATTTAATGAGCCTTCTAGGTAGCTGTAAATCACCTACATATGTCACACTGTAGTTGTGCAATGTGCTATAAAATGTATCTGCATATATATACAGATCTACCTAAATTGTCAATTTAAAAAATTGTGCTGATTTAAAAGTTCCATATAAACGGAATTAAACTTAATAATGAACTATATAAAACTTGATAAAGCATAAGCTTCTTTGCCTTTACTATATATTATTCATTATATATTTTAAAATGGATTGCTTTGGTCTTTAACAGGTAAAAATTATGTTCACTTGTAGATCAATATGCAATATAATACCTTGCAAATTTTATCATAGGAACAATTTTTCATGAGACTCTACCCATAGCTTAGCATTTTTGCTACTCTTTTCTCCTTCAGTAGTCCATGAATCATCAGAAGGAAGATTTAATCTGTCATAAGAGTGACCAGGAACAAAACATGAAGAAAGAAAGAACCTCTCAATGAATGAATTTTTCACTGTGTTTAATTTGGTTCATTTTTGGTGCATGTAGCAAGCTGGATTTCTCTAAATCAAATTTAATCCTACAAATTTTTAAATTGAAGTTTTCTCTAAAAGTATTATATTTAAACTCTACATTTTCTGTGGGTGGGTGTTCACTTCTTGATCCAGATTAGATGGAGCCTTTATTAACCTCAGCTCTTCTTTGCTTTCCTGTGCTACTCCCCTTGTCTCTACTGAAAAGCTTCCAGGAGCCCAGCCTAGGTTACCTCAATCAACACTAGCTGGATTTATAGAAACTTCTTCCATCAATTACTTGATTAAAATAAACTGACTTTGGTCATCGTGAGTTGGGAATTCACACACTTTCTTTTAGTGGGTGGGGGAGCAAGAGGTAATCTACAGCAAAGGGCACTGAACAGCCAAAGGTGGAAATGTCTGTAGCAAATACATCAGCTCCTGTTCTCTAGCTAAGAGTATTCTGACACATGCAGGAGCTTACAATAATGTTTCAACATTGAATCCACATTCAGAATTGATCTAGCTGGAAAATAGCTGTCTTATACCACTGGGGCTTTAAGTGAAGGAGGATGGAAAGGAAGAGCAAGAATAGAAGAAAATAAAGGCGAAAGATTAGAACAACAGGCTGTTCCTGTCTTCATTCTGTTAAGTCTTGGATGTGAGTACACACTGAGCTCCTTCAGTCAAGTTCATGTTTTAGCCACAACACTCACACAAAAATCCCAACAATCAGAGGGATGAAAGGACAAAAGGACACAGTGGAAGATAGTGGGTTAAAGCTGCAGAATGCCTTGCTATTCTCCTCCTGGCAGTGGCCAGTTCTCCTCTACTGCAGAATGATAGCATGGCATAAGGATGTTTAATTCCCCTGACAGGCATATTTGGAAAAGAGATTGATTATAATTTTCACCAAAAAAATATTGTGTAAGAGCATTGTTTCCTTGACTACAAACCTCAAAATGGTCACCAAAGCTGCTTACTATTGCTCTTTCCTGGGTCAGCTGATATAATGAAATTAAAATGAAGAATACATTTTCAGTATGAATTAAACAACATTCAAACATAATGGAATTAATGAATTCTTTGAAATCTTTTCAGCTCAGCAGTGGCTGATTTTTTATTGAGACTCAGAAGACAAATTTTAATGTAATGCAAGAATTGCCGATGATATTAATAATTTAGCTCCAACAATCCAGCACTTTGTTTTGTTTTTTTTTTTTTTTTGTGGTCAGAGCATTGAAACAATTTGTTGAAGCTGCAATGAATAGGAATTGCTATAAAGTAAACATTCACCTTCAAATGGAAATTCAAGAGACAGGTATCTTTTGTAGCAGAACACTGCTTAATTTCACAGAAATTATTTGGTGTGTTAGAATGACATCTAGTGACTAGCTCAGGATCTAATACTGAATTATAAAAATACAAACAAAGAATTAATTTAATCTCCTAATTCTTTCTTTTCTGCCCCCTAATGAAAGACATAAATATGATGAACAGTAAATCTATCTAGAGACAGTAAAACTTGGAAGAAAATCAAGTTAAATTAGGGTTAACGGCAAACAGTGCATTAGTGTAAGGGGGAAAATCAATAAAAAGACTTCATGTTTCTGAGATCCTAGCAATTCAAAATTAGGATTTCATTCACTCTTCAATCTGAATTTATTCTTCAGGAAATAATAATTTTAATTTTGTATGGAACAAACCCAGTGAAAAATTTGTTAAAAGCCCTTTAAAATAGGTTCCTGATCAGAAATGTAAATTCACCTGCATTGTGAAATAAGTTTGACAGAAGCCTGAAACATCCCTTTGGAATAGTAATCAGCAACCTTCTTCCATTCAACATAGTCTAGCTACTGACTCACAGAGCATGGCGCAACAGGGAAAGAGTTCAAAAGGTATCTTATGCTCACTTAATAGTCACATATTTGATCAATCCTAATAAAATGCAAACATATTTGTTTTCATGTCTAATACTACAACTACAACCTCTTAAGAATGAAAATTTGAGAGATAAATGGAATGGTAGTGAGATGAAAAGTAGTTTCTATGGATAAAAGTGGAGACTAAAAGTAATTTTTAATATTATTGTTGATTTTTATTATTTTCATTAAGTATATAATTTCACTAAGTATGTAATTGCCTGAAAAAGATTGAACTGAGCTCTTCTCACTGAAAAGTGTGAGTACATTCATTAGATTAAGATTATTTTCTTCCTCTGCATACACATCAGACCAGTGCTCCTAAATAAGGAGAATGCTTCCTTTATAGAATAGCACATACCAGAGCCAGAGTTTTCCTCTCACAGTAAGCTTCATTTCAAAAGGAAAGTTAACTCTCTAATTGCAGTGTTTCAAGGCAAATTGTGAGAATACAATGGATATGGAATCATTACACACATATCTGTCTTGATCTGTAATGAACTGAAACAATAGTGGTGAGGTACAAATGTCAGTCGTGATACTCTAAAGGTCACTGTTACATATTTTAGTGCTCTCTTGTACAAGGCAAAGAATATGCAAGAGAAGTGCTGTTTTCTGATTCATAGAGTAGTTGAACTCTGATTCATAATGAAAATGTCTTGGGGATAAATCTGTAATGCATAGGAAAATATGCTGTAGTTATAGAAGACCATGAGGACTGGTTTTGTGTTCCCCAGATGGTTTATCATAATTTCAGGTGATGTTGTACTAACTTCCAACTCAGAAGCACTTAACTATACATCTACACCTGATGTTGATAAATTAACTAAACTAAAGTTTAGTACTTTGCCCTGAAATTGGTAAACTCTATAGCATCTAGATTTTACCTCACTTTCTTAGTGAGTGAAATACATGTCTGGCTCTCGATCTCCCAAGCCTTTTGATAATGCATAGTTTCTCCTGTCCTATGATAAATTTCAATCTCATTATTTGTTTAAGATGTGCAGTTATTACCAGTTTCTACAGTGGTTTTGGTACTGGAATTCCTGCAGCTTTGCATCTGATATGGCTCAGCAATTAAGACTATCCTCACTGTCCACAGCATTTTCTGCTTAGATTTGTCTTGGAACAATTTGTGGAAACCAACCATATAAAAACCTTGGAGAAACATTTCATTTCTGAATCCCATTTTGTGTCAAGATCCCAGCTACTTGGCACTGGAAAGGGTTGGTTGATTTAGGGCATCCTCAGGAAAACTTGGTTACATATCTACTGGCCTTCATAGGGCAAAATTAGTTATTTAGGAACTTTAGGTGTTCTAGGGTTAGGCAGTTGGTGAATTGAGATTCTAAATTCTCATCATGTTTACATACTGGTAGGGCTGCTGGAATAGTATGATATTAACTTCCTTTGACAGATCCAACCTTTACTATTTCCATACCTCAAATTTCCATCTATGGAGAAGGGAGAGTTGTAAAATGTAGGGCTACCAAGGATAAATATATTGAATAACAGGATACACTTACATACAGCAAGGCTGGAGAGACAATATGTGCTTCAGATAGAGGGTATTCTGCACAGACAATGCACACAAACCTTTGTTTCACCCTTACTAATTTCCTAATTGACAGCATTGAACACTGCAATGTATGAGAGACAAAGAATTTACAAATGAATAGGCAGGAACAGAGAAAATGAGATTTGAACTGGAAGCCTGGAAAGAATATATTGTCATTGTCTGTATTTTAATGTTTGGTTTGATTCACTTTGTGTGAACATTTCTTGCAAGGGAACCAGTCACAGGAAAGGTCAGAAAATATCAGTGTCAGATAGTATGGGTCTGATCTGACAGGCTTTCAGAGAAAAAATAATGTTCTGTGTTAAAGGCGTGGGCAGAAAACCCCCTAAAATTTCAATGAAAACATCCTAGATAAGATTTTGTTCTGCGAACCTAATGCTGAACTTAATAGAAAATGTTTCCCTTGGGATATGGACACTTCATGATATGGATACTGATAAAATAAAGAGTTTTTGTAAAACATTTTTAATATTTACTACACACTGCTTACCAAATGGTTTGTTCTACAGCAGCCCAATACACAAATTCTAAAATGTATTTTCAGCTGGGTATTTGCATGCACTGGTTGACTTCTGTAGAGTTTCATTTAGATAATAAACACAAAGAAATTAGTAGAATAACACTATGAAAACACAATGGCAAAAGAACACCACAACATTTTCCTCCTCTACCCACCTAATTGCATGACAGGCTGATCCTTCAGCTCACTGCAGGGCTCAGCCTTGTGCTGATAACCAACCCAACAGTGTATCACACTCCATTTTACAGTAAGTAATGTTTTAAGTAAAAATTACTCTTGGATACATGTGCAATTGGTATAATGCCTTTTGAAGAATTAATCTCTGGCTAATCACCATGTCTGGAAACTACACTGACAAAAAGTGTGCTGTGTTGTTACTGTGCCTAGAGGAATTCTGTGAAGTTTTTTGGTTCCTCAGATAACACTCTTCTGCAGTACAAGCAAGGGCATATGAAGAAACTTGACTTTCAACCCATTTCAATCAGGTGATGATAGCATCAAAACGAGATGAGGAAACACCTGCAACACAGATCACACTTGGGAATGTGCTGAGACCCCTTCGTGTGCAAACCTTTCCTACAATACACCAGCTGTTTCTCCCAAGAGGCAGGATTGCTCAGGGACATCACCCATCTGCTGCACCTGGCTGGGTGAGAGCAGCAGGGAGCTGCAACCCTGCACAGTGTTGCAGCAACACAAGGTGAGGTGCAGGCATGGGCAGGGGGGAATCTAGGAATGCAGACAGCACCAAAGCTTTCTTTAAGCTTGTGAAGCCTGACAAGACTTCAGCAGCCAGAGAGAACTGATTATTTATTTCAGACATGATCACTTCTTTAGAAAGAATGCTGGAGTTAATCACAGAATTATAGGATTATTTAGGTTGGAAAAGTCCTCTAAGATGATTGAGTCCAACCACTAACCCAGCACTGCCAAGCCCACCACTAAACACTTTGTATTTAGAAAGACTGGATGGGGTACTCGGTGCCATGGTTTAGTTGAGGTGTTAGGACATGGGTTGGGCTCGCTGGTCTTGGAGGTCTCTTCCAACCAAGTGATTCTGTGATTCTCTAAACCATGTCTCCAAGTGCCACACCCACGTGTCTTTTAAATACCTACAGGAATGGTGACTCCAATGCTTGACCACCCTTTCAGTGAAGAAATACTTCATTATAAACCTTTGTGCAACTTGAGGCCATTCCCTCTCACTCTATGGCTGGCTACTTGAGACAAGAGGCTGACCCCCACCTCACTACAGACTACCTTACAGAGAAGGATAATACAGGTTATAAAAAATTATTCTAAGAGTAGTTACTAGAAGACATATGCAAATGTGACTTATAATAGAAGAGATTCTATATTTATCTGTTTTGATTTTATGTTTGCTTGTTTTCCTCAGACGGATACAAATTACTGAGTTACTGAAGTCGGAAGAGAGTAGAATATAATCCAGAAGGTTCATGTTCATAAATCCTGAGCTGACAGTCTAGTGCTGGCATACTGTGTGGGTCTCTGCTCTCTGCAGTGCCTTCCTGAAATCAGCTAGACTGTGTGTGGGTGTATAAAGCTAAAATTAGGGGGTTTTGACTGCCACAAAAAGCAAAGTGAGTGAATGGGTTTGTCCCAATTGCCTGCAGATAATTCTTTATGAATATTTACTTCCTTTAATCAAAGTCGGGTGTAAATGTAGGATTTTATTGGAAATTTTTCTGACAGTTTATGTCAAGTACTGTTTTATTGTATATTTTGGTCTTACATTGCTAGATTTTTTTTTTTTTTTTTAAATAAGCTGAAAGGAAATTAATGACCCAAATAATTTTTCTTCTCTGACCAAGGAAGACGTTTATTGCAAGAATATTGCACTAAAGTAAAAGATTGCTTATATCCTGGGCTTATATATATTAAAAATATATATATATATTTTAGATATATTTGCATATTCTTCATATTTTACAGGAAAATGAGATCAGCTCCATACCACCACAGTACTGCAAAGCTATTTTGTTTCACAGGCAGGCAAGCTGCCTAGCTGCAGCTGTCTTAAATCATGACTTTACAGTTTCTTAACTCAGGTGGGAGCCGTTTGAAAACTCGCACAAGAAGTGAAATAAGGTAATAAGCATCACTTGCTAGGCTGTACTTAATGTTCAGCATCTCAAACAGTTTGAAGAAAGTAATACGTGATTTTCTAGTTCCCGTATCAAGTAGAAATACTGTAATTGAATCTTCTTCTTGAAGACAACCTCTGTCTTCATTAATTTCAGCCAGCATATGCAGATTTGCCAATTACCTACAGGTATGCTCTAATCAGAACCACGCTGAGTTGCTTCCTGAGATTCTTCGTTTTCAACTCTGATCCATGTGCAAATGTGGTTTTGGACAGATTTTCTGTGACTGTAATTTGGGGTTTCTCGGTGTGTTTATACCTCTAGGTACAGCAAACATATAAGAAGTGTAATTTCTCTCCTCTTTTTTTTCTGCTTTAATCTCTCTAGTTATGTTGTGGTATTTCTTAACTGAAAAACTGATGTAGAACCTGTCACTCTCCATGAAGTGTGTTCATGTCTCCATACGTGGTTTTAAAGTGAGATTGATTTTATTGAAAAACAGTGGGATCCCAAGTGGCTGGGAATTCAACATGTTTTATTTTCATATAATGACTGAGAGAAATCCTTGAGCAAGGTTGTATCATATCGATACAATCAAGATCTGTGAGCCAGCTACTTAGAGACAATCACTGGAGCTGGCAGCTTTCCTTAAATCTGATAATGGAATTAGCTCTTGTACTGCCTTTGACAGGTGACAGTAAATGAGCAAACTTCATCCTGGAAATATCTATTCTCCTGTGTACTGTGGATGTAATGGAGGTAAGGCTAAATTCCCTTGCCTAGGTAGGTGGAATGAACAGTTCTAAATGTAGCAATCCTGCTTTCCATGGCAAAGAGAAATGTACTTTTAGTAAAGCAAGCAACACCTTGCACTACTGCTGGTATCTCATATCTACCCTGCTATGTCAGATGGATTGGAAGATGTTTCCCTGCAGAGCATGAGCAGGAGCACATCTATAGCTCACTCCTTGCTCTAATGGAGAGGAAGCGAAGGGAGGATATATTCTTCTTTTCCTTGGAATTGGAAGTAATTCCATAGAAATTAATGGAGCTTCCCAGCTCAAGATGAATGTGAAAGAACCTGGCCTAGAGGTTATAAATTAAGTGTAAGTGAAATTCAGAGAGAGTGGTTTGTGCCATAAGAAGCCAAATAAAATGTATTCTACTCGACTGGCTGAGAACAAAAATGAATCAAAATATTAATGAATACTGCAGACCAAGAAATAAGCTCTGCTTCAGTGCCTCTTTCTTTTCTTCTGCTGTTTTCACACTGATTGAGGTTATTGAGAAAGCTAACTCATGATCTTCTTCATGCAAGTGATTAGGAGAGTCCTTTCAGACACAAATTATAATATCTGTGACCTGGAAGGAAAGTACATACTAAATACTCATTTAAAATAAGCTCCAAATTATGAATCTAATTCATTAAAAAGAAACCACAACATTCTAATTAAAAATGTGTGTCTTTTTGTTCTAGAAAATGTCTAGGGTAATTTCAGGTGATGCTGAAAGTCTGAATGTTGTTGTGGTGTATGCTGGACATTGTACTCCACTAATTACCAGCACTCAGCCTGATGGGAATAGGGAAACATAAAAGACTGTAAATCAGTGCTTCTAAGAATAGCCCTGGCTACCCCTTTCCTCCTCAAAAGAAATATAAAGCCTTGAAAAAGATGAGGCTGAGAACAAGGCGAAGTAGCTGAATGGAGAAAAGCAGCTTTTGCAAAAACATCAATTTTCTAGAAAGTGGTTCTTTTCTGCCAGCCTCACTTGCAGTAAAATAAGTGCCCTGTGCTGATTTAGTTGCTGGACTAGTCTTGAGATGGTAAGAGAAATCATATAAATCTAGAAAGTGCAGAAAAACGCAGAAAATCAGAAAATTTGTTTAGCTGAAATTGATTTTTATAGAAAATTTTCTCTGCAGTGAATTGCTGCTCTCCTCTAAGAGATAATCCTGAGGAACAACTCTTGTTCCAGAGGGGTATTTGTAGCTGAAGTTAATTTTTTGTCTCATTCACACTGAGGGTTGATTACTATGGGATGTACTCCCCCTGAGTGACTGTTCAACCTCAGGAGACACCGGAGTTTTAAGTTCCCTAGAAATAGATGGGCATGTTTAAGAGCTTGCACTGTGTGGCTGTCTTGAAATACATCTTATAAAATTTGTCAGTTAAAAAACTTTATTTTCTGTTTTATTTCAAGGCTACAGTTGATAAGCCTTAGGTGCAAATTGATTTTCCTCTTCCTAATGCATGAGAGCGTGTTTGTCCATATACCAATCATCTTGTGCAATACTTCCTCTTCATTCCACATGTGGCCTAATTGCTCACTGGCTACAGACTGAAGAGAAGAGGAAGATTGTGCAAGGAGGGTAACAAAACCTGGTTCCCTTCCCAAAGTCAGCTGAAAGAGACTTTGCTTCAGAGGTTAAATATATCCACTTCACTTGGAGGGAGTTAACTTCTCTGCAGTTCCTTTTGTTGATTTACACTTGGACATGACAAAAGAGTAGGAATATATCTTTTTATGGAACCTGATTTCATATCTATTTCAGTTATTTGAAAATACCCTCAAGCAAGCATGTTAAAAACCCCTAATTTTCCTAATGCCCCAGTTATGTAACCAGTGTGTCATCTTTAGCTATGTGCAATACCTTGGTAAAAATGTTTTAAACTAGTGGCTGACAAGTTCCTTTATAAGCAATACTCAATCTTCTGAGCAGGCAGAACAATTTTTTTGTTCTTCCTGAATTTGCAGAAAGGGTAACCAAATTAAACACACATGATTGAGAAATGGTATTGCTGGTCTTCTCAGAGTTTCCACGGATGATTAGAGAAGAGTTATCTGATCCCTTTCACAGCTGGAAAATGCTAGAAATGCTAGTGTTACATTTTCAGGGTTAATCTGAATAACTGGTTAAACAGAGTGAAAAATAAGTTTATGACTTGCATGATCTTCTGAACTATTCACAGACTCACCCACCCCTTTGCCTGGGGCAATACTGGGGACACTGAACCTGAAGGAGTTTATGGATTTTTTTTGAGTTCTATTGGCTTCTCACAAATTCTACACCTTCCAAATAGGCAACACTCTAAACCTTGAACCCGGGGAACCCAGGTAGTCTAAACCAGGAGCGTTTCAGTGCCCAGAGGCCAAGTTTTGTACAATGTGCAAGCAACATCCCAGATTAACTTCCTAGACAAGAAAGGTACATTTGGCACCATGCCTTAAAATCACAGAGGGATTTTCTCAATTACTAGAATTGTTCTATGCCACTGGAAGATTAATTACACATTCCACTTTCATATAATAGCCAGTGTTTTTGCTGTTCATTACCTTGGCCATCAAAGTTTAAGTGCCATTTTGAAATCTCCTCTCTTATACCCATTGTGTTACACATTTCAGTGGTGCTGGGGTTCAGGTTAAGCATTGTACCCTCATTGCCTTTTAACAGTTTCATTTGACAACAAAAGTCTGAAGAAAAGTTGCACCTACTTGAACCAGTGCTTTGTTCATCTGAAGTCACAATGCCACAGGTGAATTTTCTTCACAGGAATTCATCTGCCAATGAATATGTCCAGAGCTTTTTGCTACATTTTCTACATTTGGGCATACACCTGATATACTTTTAAATTAAATGTTCACCTGTGT
>JANRGV010000001.1:106988673-107005158 GCA_024734035.1 Alethe castanea | reverse complement strand
AATTAAAAGTTCACCTGTGTCCTCTTTGAAGCTGAGATAAACTCAATCCTTGTCAAACTAAAACATGCAGCAGCTTAAAAAAGAAATAGTCTCACCTTTCAGAAAAATATAACAATTATCTGAAGAGTAGGGAATTCATTTGTAATACTATTGCTTTTATACTTAAAGAGTTCACACACAACATGTAACATCTTTGTTTAGGAACAATCAATCCAGAAATAAATTATCAGATAACCAAATTATTTGTATTTAGGGAATTTCCTCCAATCTACATTTTGGGAGGAAGGAGCAAGCCACATTTATTTGAAAAGGGGATTGTCAATGCTACCAGCATTGAGAACAATATACTTTGTCATTTGGTAGCATTTTTTAAAGTAACAAAAAGGAAGAATGAACTTACATGGGGGCTATGTTTTTAATATTCCACATACTTCTGATCTGCTCTGCCTTTTCTATTTGTAAAATAGAAATAACACTGCTTGGGTTTTCAGCTGTTTACAATGGTGTTTTCACGACACGATTTTGTTAAACAATTTTTGAGAGATTTTCCTCCCTCTGAATGGTGCTGGAAAAAAAATCAAAAGATAGACAAGAGAAAACACAGTACAGTATTCTATCATTCTTTTCTGAAAGGAAAAAGAAAGTTACAATATTCAGGACTTAATTAACTTCCTTTGACACTGAAAGGAATCAATAAAGTTCTTCATATTATGCCAAAAATTCTTCAAGACAAATTCTATTTCCTGCATTGCATATGGAAATGAGTATTGCAATGAGAATTCACTTTCCTTTTAATAATAATGTAATGAATATGACAAGCCTGAGAAATTGGTTTTTTTATGTCCTTTATACTGTGAAGTACAAAAAACCCAGACTTGTAGATTTGAGGCTAACCTGGGGAATTTTATCACTTGTTTACTTCTCAGTGTACACAGTATCTCCAATTACTTACTTGATTTTTGCTAAAAACAAATGTATATGTGGGTGGATGTAGAAGCACATTTTAATGCAATGATGGCTAAGTGGCAAATAAGGTAAGTGTTCTAAAAATTGCATAAGGATCCATGGAGTTAGGATTAGCAACGTGGTTCTAATAAATATTGATGAGGTATAATTTTTCAGTCAGCCTACAAGGCAACCTGCATCATTCTTTTGTAATTGAATTCAAATGACATCCTTTCCTACCGTCTTAATAAATTACAATATTTCAAAAGACTCTAACCATCCAAACCATCTATTTGAGATTTTTAGAGAAAAAAATCTGGCCTGTATCTTATTAAATAAAATAAGAAATACAGTCTTGCAATTCTGACTGATGATGTATCCATTGTCTCCTAATAATTTTCCTTTGGGGTATTTTTTTTCTATGGAGTATAATAAGGACAGACTACTAAAGGATATTTGACATACAACTAAAGTAGATGGTCCAAACGTTTAGGTCAGTTGACTGTTATTGGAATAAATAGTTAATTTTTAGGTTGGTTTATCACTCATAACACCACCTTTCTAGTTAATTTTAAAGCCTGGAATTTCTGTTCTAGCAAGTGTAATTAAAATTAGTTACCTTGGTAACAATGGATCATTAATAGGTGGAATCAAAACGACATTTTATGCTGAGTCATTAACAACCGAGGCTCACTGCAAATAACGGCCATAGAGTGCTTTAAGTGTGTCTTTTATGCTTTAGTCACCTTGTAGTTTATTGAAGAGTGTGTTGAGGCTGTGAAGAGTGACCTGTGACAAAGAACTCAATTTCTTTCACAGGATCTCTGTGACACGAAATTGAAATGCAACCAAATACACATGGCAAATAAAACATGCTTTTAGAAATAGCTCTTCAGTATGGGAATAGGTGGCAAAAGCCATCTGAAGGCAAAGAGTGGAGATGGTGGGATCAAAAGAAGACGCTGTGAAAGAAAATCCTTGATCTATTGATAGGACTGGCTCTACATTGAACTTCAGTCAATGTGTAGCCACTGACAGCTATTACACATGAAAGTTGTTTTGGCCAATTTTAGTCTCCTTTCATCCTTACCTTGGACTTTCAGATGAGTCTAATATTCTCTGGCCATTTATTAGAAAAGTAAAAATTTCAGATGTAAGAATCTTAAATTCTGAAGATATAATTAAATTCCTAATGTTTTAATAAGTTGTCTGGGCTTTGCAGTGTGCAGATAGAGGAAGAAAAAACCCCAAAACATTTCTTGAAGAGTATATATTAATTTGAAGTTAGATATTAAAAGTATTTCAAGATTCTAAAGGGAGAAATATGAAACTTCATTTCCCTGTTCATGGAAGAGGCAAATAACATACATATGATCTGCATTTATGCAAACTGAGTGAAAATAATCTTTCATTTCAATACTTCTCTCTCTGTCTGTCTCTCCAGTTGACCTACATGGCGTAAGGTAATGGAGACAGACTGCTGGTTTCACATTGATTATTCACTACTAAATAATTTCTAGCTTTAGCTTTAGCATCCAGGAGAAATGAGGTACTTCTTTCTCCTTCTATTCTATTTTCAGCTCTCCAGTTAAAAGAGGGCCTTATTTCCTATATTTTTGCTGGTTGTGTACTTATCATGCAATATTTCAATCTAAGAACAGTCTCTTTCCACAGATTGAAAGCTGGTGCTCATATTTATCTTTGTGGGAAAATGCTCTTTTTATCTCTGCTGGAAAATAAAGCAGTATGTTAACAAGATGCTATTTCAGAATCCACCCTCATTTTGCTCCACAATACCTTTCTTTTTTTCCTTTTCTCTTCCTATTATGTGTAGTCACTTTCACAGGTTTTGTTCTTTCTCACTGGGAAGCATTCTGTAATAAAGATTATTAATTTTGCTCCTTCTCTCTTTTTATTTTTAAAGGTTATTCCCATCTGTTCAGACCCTTTGACATTTTATCATTTTACAAACTGAGACAACAGCAAATATTGACCCTTGCTAAAGAGTGAATTTCTGTTTGTCTTCTATAATCTGCTGAATAGGTGGATTGATCTTTGTGTTCCTGGAACACTGACACTGCACAGCAGCCAAGACATTCTCGACAGTGGTTTCTGGTTTCCTGTCAGGAGAGCTAATGCCATATGTCTAGGAAATGTCCCGAAATGCAGTGTTTTCAGAAAATAATTCAACACTTAGCATAGAATTTAGGAAATGATAGCTAAAGAGTATCTAATAAAGCATTTAGAAATATAACAATGCTGTGCCCATTTCCATGAGTGTTACAGCAATGACATGATATCCATTTTACAGGGCAGAATCTGGTGGCCTGCAAAAGGACTTAGAGAAGGCTAAATTACCCATTTAAGGATTAACTAATTACTCTATAATTAGTGTCTGAGGAACAGATTTAAAGCTTTGTTGATTCATGAAGATGTGACAGCTGTAATTCAAACTTTAATTTTCACAGTTTCATACCACTTCAAGTTTGCTTATTGGAAACATGAGTCCAGATTTCATTGTTTTTTGACAGAAAATAATCACAGTTGAATTCTGCCTGGGATCTATTGTAATAAAATAACATGAAAAATCTTGGTTCATTTTCTAATTTTTGGTGAGATAGTGGTGAAATCATTTAAAGGAAATTCTTAAGCCCTTCTTTGTTCTGAAAATTTTTATGAATAAGAAGTAAAGGATAACTTTTGGAAGTAGTAGCCACTCTGAGTTCACTGCTATAGATAAGATTTCATTCCTGGCAGGAAAAAGTTGATTGGGTAGTAGGATTTAAAAGGAAAAAGATAATAATCTGAGATCAATGTTTGTTTCTTCTGCTCTCACATGGGCCTTTTAATGACCAGACTATAATCTTGTCAGAGAATAAAAAAACTGAGTCTGAGAGACTGAGATATTCGTAGACATTTCAACCATTATCTGAGACCTAAAGTCTGTCCATTACAAAGACAATGGACTAGATGAACTCTCACTATCACCTAACTGCTTCTGCAGCAACAAAAATTGTTTTCAGAAACAAGAAAATTCAGAAAGGTAAATCATATGCAGAAAAAAAATGTGCTCTCTTTCTACTTCCCACCACTGAAATGCCTGAAGCCATCTGTCCTTCTTTTGCCTGGACAGGCCATCTGGAGCAGAAAAGATGAGACTTAAATCACCAGCAAGGCTGACATGCTCAGTTTGTACCCTTGTAAGGAAATCTGAATGCATTACAAGAGAAATTTGAGAGCTGAAAATTCCAAAAATGATATAAAACTAATTGTAGCTTTCAGTTCATTTCGGTGACAACCTTTTCATTTCCCCATTAATGTAATATAATCCTGTTTTTAAAGAGAGATAGCAGTATATAGAAGTATTTATAGCAATAGATACCTAAAGGTTGACCATAAACGTGGTCAAGACTAGTGAACAAGCAGAACAGGTTCAGAAAGAGTAAGGGGAAGGAATGCCTTTTCTTGTCTGTGGTTGTGATGCTGGTGGAGCAACCACCTTACATCACACTATTCTAACCATAAATCCTAAGCACAAAAACCCCATACTATCAAAAGAGGCAGAGGATCCTCCTGAATGAAAAAGTAGGCATTGAAAAACTATTATTTTTAAAATTTCATTTTAAATTTTAATACCGTAACTATTTAATGCCACTGTATCATTGTCATTTCTGTATCAGGTATGGAAAGTTCCTCTGTTATTTTATGGAGGTTTGGAAAACTAACCACAGTTTTGTCTGAAAAGTCATTGTACTTCCTCAGACTCAGGCAAAAGATGATTGCATCTGCAGCAGCTTAGCAGAATTGATACCTAGGTGCTGTAGATACCTGCATCCTATTACTGTGCACAGCTCTCACAAAGTTGATTCAGCAGACCTGAAAATCTATAGGAAAGAAGTACCAGAGTGCCAAGAAACTGTGCTAATGGAAGAGGTAGGTCTAAACTTTTTTTTTTTTTTTTTTTTTTTGGGTAATAGACGAACGAAGAAAATTGGAAGTGACAGGGATTTGAGGGTTTTCTTCTGCTGCTCCCCATTCTTCAGAAAAAACAGACCACATTTAATCTGCCACATCACTCTGACGTGCAGACTTGGGTATACCTATAGACTTGGAAGAAGGTGCAGTCTTTCAACACAAAGGTGACTCAAGAGTAAGAGGGAAATCATAAACTTGAGTTTTGGCACCCAAAGCAATTTCTGAACAACAAAATGCACTGACATTGCTGGGGTTTTTTTCAGCTGCCCAGAACATTGAGCAAGAGAAGGCAATGACAATCCTGTGTCTTGACTTAGACTTTTTATACAACTGTACTGAGCATTTTCCATTTGCTGGGTCTAAGAATGCACTCAGTTTAAGCCTGCCTAATGTCCAGCCAGTTGCAACACCAAATGGATTGCAAGCCTGAGCTTTAGCCACAGCTTCCCTTTAAGATGTTCTTTCACAAGCAACCTCATATTTTGAAGTGATTGTTTATGCATTGTTTTGCTGTGTCTGAATATAATTGTTCAATCTGAACTGCAGTCTTTAACCTCTATTTATATTCAGTAAACCTGTAATAATTATAACCTTGGGCAACACAGATTATTAGTTGCTAATCCTTTTAAATAAATATTTAAAAATGAGCATAGGACTGATCTAATCACAGAAGTCACAGCATGGCCAATGGATTTCAAGAGCATAACTAATACTGGGTAAAAATTGTGTGAATTATTTAGTCCTGTTTCAAAATTTAGGGCTTCATCCCTACTTTTCTGCTCCTGGGGGCAGGTTGTCTGATAACTTCCACTGAAATTTGGCCTTTCCATATTCCAGATCTGTGTAGCACAACAGAGTAATGACCTAGCTCCTCTATGTGGAAATATCTCTATTATGCCCAAGCCAGTAAATATTTCACAGATTTTGGTTCAGACATGAAACTGTATTCCATTAACTGAATGTTTGTTTGCTTGATAATCTTGCTTTGATTGTTTATGCTACAAAATGTTGAAATGCCCCAAATGGTCTGGATTCACGTAGCTCACTGTGTTTTTCCAGACATAGAAGTTATGTCAAGAAGGAGGGTAGATACATTTGCTTCTCCATGACTCAGTTTCTGTGGTCAGCAGGCTGAGGGTTGAGTCCATCAGTACTTATTAAATGCATCTCCTCTGGCTCTGATTAATTTTTCTCAAAATTTAATTTTTCAGTGCATGAAAATATACTTCTTTTTGCATGCTGTAAACCTGCATACAGGTCAGATCATTTGTTTGGAGGATTCTCAGTTTCTGCATTTGGAGGGAAAAAAAAAAGGAATAATCACAGGCTAACTGCCTTCTCCTAGCTGTTGGCTTCCAAAATGAAGTATCCTGACCCATTTACTTTCCTTTGTACAAAAGTCACCCACAGATCTGCCTATCTTTATTTCACTTCTTCTTGTACTTCTTTTAAACTATACTTTTTGAAGGTGCAATTATCAGAACTGCAACCATGGATCTATCCTTTAAAAAAGGAAAGTCTTTTTATAAAACACTTAAAAAGTATATTTCTGACTTAATTCCTGATCTGTCTATGAAACCTCTGTGCACACAACAGCAACAAGAATGCAAACATATTTTCTGGATATCTTTATCTCCCCCTTTCTGCAAATCCCCTATGGCTCTAGGATAAAGACAACAGTCCTGGAAATTTGATAGTTTACTGTTGACTCTTAAAGCATTTGGGTCATTTAAACCCTTTCTAGACTTAGCTGAACAGAAGGAGCTCTAAAATCATCAGCTAAGAATTTTGAACTAAGCCAAACCAAATGCAGGAGTAACTAAAATGATCATATGATTTTCAGGAAATTAAAGCAAGAAAGTATTTTCTGTTGAACTACAAACAATATAAATTAATAATTTCATTTTTTGTTACAGGACTATATAATGTCAAATTTTTTTTTCACTTATTTTTATGTATGTCTATATTTACTAAAAAGACAATATAGGAAAAAGAAAGATGAAACAAAGAAAACAGAAAGAACTAGAAATTTAAGTAACAGGCCATGTGAATGTTGGCCAATTGTGTCAGTATTGGTTGGTCACTTTGTGCACAATTTCTCCATATAAACCTTTTCCTGTGAATTTTTGTTTGCTTTCCACAGAAGTTGAGTTGCAAATTTTTTTCCTTTGTTACCTTTATTGTTGCTTTATTTCAGTGACGAATTTTGGGAACTTTCATTTAGGCAGTCAGCTGGGAACTCTGGGGAGAATACTCAATATAAAAGTGTAGCTCTAGAAATCGTCATGACAAACAGAGAAAGAAAATGCTAACTCCAAAGTAAATAAAATTACCTACTTATCCTCAGTATAGCAGAAAAAAGACAGAACAGAAGGATGTTAGTCTTTCAGTGTAGTACACAGTAATTTAATAAATAATCTTGCCCTCTTAGGCTGTCAAGTCCTATTCTCTACTATCACTAAAACTCAGATTTCTATTCTAGTTCATGTTAGAAAATAGATGTTAAATAAGCTAGAAAGAACATTTACTTACATATATAGAAGATACTATGAGTGAAAAACCTCTCCCTATCACAAAACTTATTCTCCAGATTTCCTGCATCTGACTTTATGTGCCTTTGGTTTCATGCCACTAATCCTAAATTTAAACATAATTTCATACTCATTCATCCATCAGTTTGATTTTCTCCAAAAGCATTCTGTAATGCAGAACATATTTTCCTTGCATTTTTTTCATTGTCTCTTCATTTCAGTTTGCATTAAATATTTGCCATGTATTCTGTCAAAAAATCTTGAGGGAAAAAAGCAGACACTTGGTCAAAAAATGTTTAGATCCAAGATGCTGTTGGTGTTTTAGTGGATTTATTTTTGTTTGCTTTTTTTTTTAAATATCTTTTCCTAAGTAAATTTAAATATTTAAGACCTTAGTGGTTTTGTTATATTGAGAACACAAAAAAAATTTCATAATCATAGCTCATAAGAATTCAATATTTGTTACTGGTTTTGCCACAGACACTTGGAAAAATTAATCTTAACAAGTTTTCATTTGCGAAAAACTCTCTGAGCAACAATACACAATTAGAGCCTCTAATTAGATTTTGGCAGACTGATTTCCACAGCAGTTTTCTGTTGTTCTTATTAAGTATATGGAGCTCCGTGAACTTCATTTCTGTTACTGTGTTTCAGATCAAGATAAATTACCAGCATTGAGAAGTAAATGAAAATAGTCACATTTTTGCAAGATGTAGACATACAAGCATACGTCCACATCCCTACAATGGAATCAGCAAGTGCTAAATGTAAAACAGATGTAAATTCCTGATGTAGGGATTATTTCCATTTTTTCATTTCTACAGACCATAGGACCTGGGTTCTTTTCTGTGACTGGGACTTTTAGGTACCAGTACCAGCAATAGATAGTGTGAATAGATTGCTATCTTTGGGCTGCCTTAGAGTTTTGTAGGATACTTGTTCTTTGCTGTCTTTGGGATAGGAAGCAAAGTGGCAGGAAAAACCAACCTGTTGGGCTTTGGAGGCCCTGAGATAGTACTACAAACAGTCTCAGTTTGCTGTAGGTTATGCCAAAGGCTATTTTTGCTTTTTTTTCAGCAAAACTGATGCTATGGCCCAGAGACTGAAAAGGTGGTCTTGTGGCATAATGCACCACCACTAATCCATAAACACACTTAGAAAGGAAAGGAAAGCTACCCACTGAAGGAAGAAGTTTTAGCTAACTCTAACAGAGGTAGCTTAAAGCTGTGATTCAAAATCTATGTTAAATTTAGAACCTTTTAAAAATGCAGTGAAACAGAACAGAACAAAACAAAAAAAGTAAACCAAAGAAACCCTTCAAGATTAGCATTCTTTTTATGTAGTCTGGAAAATTCACTGGAATTTGTAACTATTTCTAGAATTTCAATCTGGGTGTTCTTTGTATCCGACACAATATATATAACACTTTTTTCGTGTCAGAATGTCTTACTTCCCCAAGGAGCAACTGCAACACTGTTATAATATTTGATTTTTTTTTTTTTTTGGCCAAACATATATTTACTGTCAATTATTGAAATTCTCAGAGGCTGGCGAATGCTTGGCCAGGACAGAATCTTTAGAATTTCACTTGTTCTAATGAATCAGCTGCATCAGCAATATCTGTGAAAGTGTTCATGCCCATGACTGAGCAAACAAATAATATTAAAGGCCATTATTTCTCTTTCAAACTATAGGGAAATTCATATATGACTGAATGATCTTGCTCTTTTTCTCTCGAGGACCAAGAGATGTGCAGAATTTGAAGGGTATTTTTTTTTCCTTATTTTTTCTTTTTTTTTCCCTACATAGAGAATTTTTTTTTCTAGGTTTGGGAAAAGCTCATCTTAGGAAAAAAACACTTCACACAGAATTTTTTAAAAACTGAATAAATTAATGGTTACTTAAAGGATAGCCAAATAAATGGAAATTTTTTAGTCAGAAATATAAGCAACAACAATTATGGCAGCATCACTATCTCTACACAACTGCCACTACATGACTCTCTACATAAATGAGGTATTCACAAAAATACATTTATTAATTTTTAGCCCTTCCTTATTTTTTTCATAGCATAAGCAGAAAAGCAGGAAGACGACTCTCAGGAAAACTTTAGATTTTTATGTTTGCAAGACACTGAAGAATTTTTCTGAGGACAGAAGGGTTGCTTCAGCTCTTAAGAAGGTTCAAACTATTTAAACACTATCTCATAAACTAAACAAAGCTGTTATTGAGAAGTGAACAAAACAGTGGAATTCCAACAACTGTAACCTTTGCTAGTTATCTGTGACTTATGCAACTTAAATGAGGCTGTGACAGAAAGCTTAATCAGAAAACATCTGCCTCCTAAGACATAAGATTCTTCTTTCTCTGAAGTCTGTTTAACAAACTCTGATTGCTTTTTCCTAATTGCAGTAGAATGAGTGAGACCAGATTGTTTCTATTTATACATGCAAAGGAATTGCATCTCTTAGAATAAGATTTTAGCCACAAAAAACAAAGCAAAGCAAAGTCCTCAAGTCTTCCAGAAAATCTTCTGTCAATTTATTCCCCCACTGAAGTGATTACCAGACAAACTGCATAATTTAGTTTCGTGCTCTGGATTTTAAGACTTGAATGACTTCTTAAAAGTGAGGTTAGGGAAGGACTCCAAGAGTGTAAGCTTATCCTGCAGTCCTCTCTCAGTATTTCTTAGTCACTCTCTATTTCCAAAAATGTTCTAAGAAACAGCTATTAACCCAAATGCAGCAAACAGAAGTTTCAGACTAGTTCTGATGTCAGTATTTCAGGCCATTAAAATTCTACTTTCTGTAATAAAAATCTTTTATATTAGTTAATGATGATTGTATCTCCTGCTGCATTTATTTTTCACCTGTACAAGTTAAAGTGAAATAAATCTCATGGTTCCCGAAACTACTTTTTTATCAATCTTTCTTTATACTTCACCTACACAGGGATAAAAATAATTTTTGCTTGCACCTTATCCTAGCTACGTAGATTTCAAACAACTGTGCAAGCACCATTTTAAAGGAATATGAACTATGAATATGATCTAATGTAAGATATTGTCTTTTCCTCATAAGATCCTTACAATAGTATGGTATAGGAAATAGTTGCATTAATGATGCATAAAAAATTGCAAATTGCCTAGTCTCAAGATGATAATTATAGAACCATAGAATCATAGGTAATCCTGAGGTCAAAGGGACCAACAGGGATCACCAAAGTCCAGCTTCCTGCCCTGCACCTGACAGCCCCACAAATCACACCATGTGCATGAGAATACAATAAGTTTCAGGTTTGAAGTTGTAGCACAAAAGAAAATCCCAACCTTTCTCAAAATACTTCCAATCTGACATTTGATTTAATAATGGGATTATAATGGGTGTAATGAGATTAGGGCACATGACCACAAATTTGAGTGTGGTGTTATATTTTCATTATTTATTGGTGTGGGTTTTATGTGTTTGTGTTACACACTGAAGAACACTAACTTTCCCAGAGCCTCGATCACCCAGACAAAACTTGATTTAATCTTTAATCATAATTAATCTTTATTTTAATCTTTAGAAATCTTACACAGACTGTGCATTTACTTGGAATTATCAGGCCTTTTCTCATGCTTCTTATCCTGAGCTTTTTAACTCCAGGCATTTTAACTCCTCATTGACCTTACAAGAAGGGTTACTTGTAAGTTGTGCAGGATCCTGGAATGCTGCTGCCCTGTATAACAAAGTGTGACTAATAAAAATCATGCTGCTAAATCCAAATAAATGAGAAACCAAAGGTATTTACGAAAAATACCAACAAAGTAATTGCTACATGAAGGATTAATAATGAAACCATGTTACATTCATTTATCTTTTTTTTTTTTTACTACAATTAAGGAAAACAGAAAAGGAGAGGAAGAGAGCTGAAGCAGTGATGGCAAAAGATTTAAGAAGCAAAACCACAGGGAACATTTAATGTAATTGTCTGTAGCGAGGAGAAAGCTGATCACAAAATTTTGCCTGTGGCTCCAAAGGGGTTGCTTGGAACTAAGGGAGGTTTGTGCCTTGGCTGCAGTTCACTGAGTTTCTTTGGGGACAGGTGGTGTGAGTAGGAAAGAGCTCTTGTAAAAAATGTGAAAGAATCATTCTACTTCTTGGGCTGTCAATTACTGACTAAATAAGGCAGATGGGCTGGCTTAGCTAAAAGTGAAGACAAAGTGACAGTCAGCAACCAGAGAGCAAACAGACACGACTTGACAGTACCAGAATGTAAAGGTAGGGTGTAAGAAGACAGAATGATGTTGGTATATTACTGATTAAGCTTACAGTAAAAAAGAAGAAAATGCAAGTTTTGTGAGACTGATAAGGTACTTTACTACTTTATTGTTGATAATAAGTGGTTAAAACGTGATGAGATGAAAAAGATGAATGACAAAAATTGTGACAAAAACAATTTTTTGCCTGAAATATACAGACTATAGAGGCAGCCAGGTGAAATTTGGCAACGTGTGTAGGAATATTGATTGGAGGAGAAACAGACTCAAGATAGATCATTATGGAAGAGAAAAACAACTAGTTAAACAAGAGTTTACTACAACTGATTCAAAGACTAGGTACAAGCAATAAGAAATAACATGAACATGTGGTAGCAGATGACCTGGGGAACAAAATGTAAGATTTTAATTTAGTATTGCAGACTGCAAAACTGGATATAACATAGGCAGCACATTTGTATGTGTATTCTTTTAACAGCCAGCTCTAACAAATGATCTAAGCATTACACCACTCTCTACCTCCTTGGATAGTTTCTGACACAGCTTCAGTGATGCTGGTATCAGGCTCAGTTCTTACACTTGATGATGATGGTAGTGTAAGATACTTTTGCTTCTTTCAAGGTCTTCTGGCATTCCTTCCTGCCTGTTGTCTTACAGCACTCTATATCGACAATTATAAAGCCACAACGGTGTGAGGTGTCACTCTTTCAAACGGATTCCAGAAGTGACCCAGATAAAAAAATCATTAAACCTCTCCCTCCTTCCCATCAAAAGAAAAGTGCTGTTACTTTTCTCCAAAAGATCAGTGCCTTGGTTTTGTTAACAGAATGTCTTTATACACAGCTGTACCCATGCAGTATAAGGGAAGCCTGTTAATTTCACATATGCAATTTCTGTGGCAGCATTTGGTGGACTTCATGAAATAGATGAACTTTTGAAATAACTGATAGATGTGGTTTTTATAGCAGCTTTGGAGACATTGATGGTTTTGCAGCTATTGATCTGATGAGATCTTGTTTGATTTTGTCTTTGTTGATCCATAAAAAATTCACTTTTGGATGCTTAGATTGAAAACAGGAATGAGGAAGGAGTCCTCATCTTCTTCCTAATAACCTATAATTGTTTAAGAACTTTCTGAAGAAATTCCATTGCAGGAGGAAACACAGCAAAGCAACACACATCCAATGGAATTTCCTCTTATTACAATAATAAGTGAAGTGCAATGTTGTTGCTTATTCAAAGAAGTGATCTACATATTGTGCAGTAATCTTTTTACTGAAGAAAGTAATATTTAAAGAAGAGGCTTCAAGTATTATGATCAGAACAGACACCTGTGTGAAGTCCTCTACCAAAACTGTGAGTTATGCTACTGCTTCTGCAGTGTCCTGCTGCTGGAGATTCAACACATCTATCTTCCAAAATTCCATTATTTTATGCTTCCACAAACATTTCTATATATATGAGTTAATATACTACTCCACAGGTTGTCTCATGCTCATCATGGTAGTCTCTTAAACTCTTATAAAAGTGCACCTAACAGTCCAGGTGATCAAACCAAAATTAATGTTGAGCTCGAGACACAGCATTTGCCTTTACTTATGCAGAGAGAGTGCTGTGTAGGGCACCGCTTAATGTTCCTCCACACAGAAGTTAGGGCCAGTCTTATGATTTCTTGTACCATGGATCTCACTCCTATATCTGACAAGATTCTGTGAGTTGTCATCATATTGATCTTCTAATGTCCTTCCCTATGTTTATAGCATAGAAAAAGATCTAAAACTGTATGTAAAAAAAATCTAATAAAAGTGGAATGTGGGAGAATCATGTGCCAGTTAATATGCAGTTATTCCAGTTAGCAGTGTGAATCAATAGCTTTAATACATAAAAATAAAGTAACAATAAAGCCACATCACATATAAAATAAATTTTATTTTAATGTGAGATAGCAACAAGACATAAAGATACAGTACATTTTTGCTTCATAAGCCCAAGTTCATGTCCTATATTACTGTCAGATAAAGCTTCAACTTTAAATAATATATGTAAATAACAGCTCATTCTTGTATTCCTATGGCTAGTTTTGCATTCTGCTCAATAAAATAAATGACATATACCAAGTTACATAGCTGTTACTGGCAATTCAGAAACAAATTTGTGACAAAATACATCACACAGTCTATGCCTCTATCTGACACTGTAGTGGTTTAACACCACCCAGCCACCAAGCCCCACACAGCTGCTCATTCATCCTACCCACAGCAGGATTGGGGGTAGAATCGGAAGGGTAGAAGAAATTTCTGGAAGAAATTTCAGAAAATTCCTGGGCTGAGACAGACAGTTTAGTAAGAAAAGCAATTGCTGTGCACACAAGCAAAGAAAAAAAAAAACCCAATAAATTGATTCACTGCTTCCAATGGGCAGGCAGGTGTTCAGTCATCTCCAGGACAGCAGGGCTCTGTCATGTAAAGGTTACTTGGGAAGACAAACACCGTCACTCCAAATGTCCCTCACTCCCTTCTTCCCTCAACTTTGTATACTGAGCATGATGCCATATGGTGAGGAATATCCCTTTGGTCATTTGGGGTCACCTGTCCTGGTTGTCTCCTTCCAACCTCCCACATAGCCCTAGCACCCTCACCATGGTGATAGTATGAAAAGCAGAAAAGGTCTTGGCTCTGTGCAAGCCCTGCTCAGCAGTAACAAATAAATATCTGTATTATCAACCCTGTGCTCAGCACAAATCCAAAACATATTCCCATACAAGCCACTGTGAAGAAAATTAACTTCACCCCAGCCAAAACCTGCACAGATACCCATTGCAATAACATCTATCAAAATATACCTGACAAGTCTCTGCTTCAGGTCTGAAGGAACAGAATTTCTCTCTCTCTTATGAAAACCCTCACTGGGAAATCTTTGTCTACACTCTGCATCAAAGTGATAATCTGGGAAGCCCATGATGCTGCTAAAGATTGTTATTGTGTGTACTGTGTTCCACTGTACAAATAAATGTTCAACATGCAGCAAGATTTTGACTAAGAAAGCATTTGCTTTTGTTTTTACTATCAGCATTTTGCATCCCTACTTCACTGATTAACCAATAATTTTGTATTTCTAGCCCTGATGTTTACATGCCAACTGACTTAAGTTTTTTACATTTGATATGTTATCCTGTAGAGTGTTTGGAAGCAGTTTGCCTGTGACTGAGGTAAATGATAAGGTTGCTCTCTCAGTCTAAAGGATAAACTGTACTTGACCATAAGCTGTGCTGGGTGAACAAAATAATTTCTCTCTGTTATTACTGAAACAAGATCAAGAGTGTGTGCTTTGTGGTGTGGGAGCATCCCCATCTCGTGAGGGGGAATGGCCTCAAACTGAAAGAGAACAGTTTTAGATTAGATATCAGGAAAAAAATCATTTAATATGAGGATGGTAAGAACTGGAAGAGGCTGTGCAGTGAAGTTGTGAATGATCTATCCCTGGAAGTGTTCAAGGCCAGGCTGGATGGTGTTGTATATCTGAGCAACCTGGTCTGGTGAAAGGTGTCCCTGCCCATGCCAGGGCAGTTGAAACTAGATGGTCCTTAAGGTCCCTTCCAACCCAAACCATTCTATAATTCTTTGATAATTACTGAAACAAGATGAAGCTATTAATAATATCTATTGCATAAAAACCATAGTGCAAATATAGTGACTGAGACAAAATTGTATTGTGGGGAGTGGGGCAATTCTCCATTCTTTTTGCCCTGTGTCTGACTAAACTCCACACACACTAACAACACAGACCTGGATTCTTGTGCAAATGGATCCTGCTGCCACATCAAGTGTGCCCAGGCATGACCTGGCCTGCTGCCGACCCCTTGGCACACATCTATCCGTGACAGCATTCTCCAGAGGAACAGAGCGATTACTGGCTTAACCCTATCACCCAGCAACTTGTGGCAGCCAAGTTCGTTGCCAAAGCAAGAAAGGGCAGTGAATCGATATGGAGCTTCTGTTGCCAACTTTCAAAAAATGCCTTTTTAAAGCAATGGCCTTGAGAGTGAAGTGGTAACAGAGTGTGTAGATCATCACATTTAAATTCAGCAAATCCTAAAGCACAATCTAGCCAAACCTTCAGGCAATGCTTCCTATTCTACTCTGTGGAGAACTGTTAGGTCACAGACAGACAGAATTATATAATTGTTAGTGTTGGGAGGGACCATCTTCCAAGCCAGGGTCACCTAGAGCAGGTTACACAGGACTGCATCTGGGCGGGCTCTAAATGAGTCTCCGGAGAGGAAGACTCCATGACCTCCCTGGCACATGTTCCAGTGCTTGGCCACCCTCAGTGTGAAGAGGTTCTTCCTCTTTACATGTTGAGGTGACGCTTATGTTTTATTTTATGGCCATTACTCCTTGTTCTGTCTCTGAGCACCACTGGGAAGAGCCTGGCACCATTCTCGACAGCCACCTTTGAGATGTTCATTTGCACTAATGAGTTCCACTCTCTGACCTCTTCTCTAGACTAAGCGGGTCCAGCTCCTGCAGCCTCTCCTCATATGAAAGAAGCTGCCAGCCCTGACTCCCGTTTCCAACCGCTCTGCGTTCAAACAGCTGGAAGCACAACGACATCCACCCGTGGCACAGGGGCAGCGCCGGCGGAGGACGGAAGGGGAAGGACAGGCACCAGCGCAAGAAAGCGGGCCCGCCGCGCCGTGCTCTGCACAAGGCCGAGGTGACGGGGCACGGTAAAGGCATCGCCGCCCGCCGGCCGGCCGGACCCGGCGGGAGC
>JANRGV010000001.1:106974734-106988458 GCA_024734035.1 Alethe castanea | reverse complement strand
GCCGCCGCCGCGCCGGGGCTCGCGCGCGCCACAACCGCCGCAGCGGCCGCGCGGCTCCTCCCGGTGCGCGGCGGCTCCTCCCGGTGCGGGGCGACGCGGGAGCGGCGGCGCCGGGCCAGGCCGGGCTGGGCTGCGCTAGGCTGGGTGTCGCGCGGAGGTGACTCTGCTCGCCCGCAGCGGGGATGCTGCTGCCACTGCGGCCGCCGCCGCCGCTAGCACGAGGACTGCAGGCGGGAGAGCGGGTGGCCGCGGCGCCCGGCGGTATGTGAGCAGCGGCGGGAGCGCTCCCCGAGCCCCGCAGCACCGCTAAGGGGGCCCCTCCCTCCCTCCAGCCCGCCCGGGGGCGCAGCGCGGAGGCGGGCGGGCATCCTCGCTCCAGCCGCCCGCCAGGAGACAGCAGGACCGGCCACAAAGCGCCGCCGCCCGCCCTCCTCCGCACGCCCCTGCCAGCCCCGCTCCCGGAGGGGCACGGAGGGGGCTCCCCTGGCCCCTCGTCACCTTCTCGCCGCCCGATCCATGGGAGGAGCGGGCCGCCTCCCCCGAGGAAGCGCCGCCGCGGCTCTCCGGGACTGAGCGGAGCGGCCGGCGGCCGGCGCGGCGGGAGGATGCCACTGCTGCGGAAGGCGCTGCGCGTCTCCAACCGCTCCATGCTCGCCTTCATCTTCTTCTTCTCCTTTTCCTCATCCTGCCTCTACTTCATCTACGTGGCCCCCGGGATCGGTGAGTCCGGAGCCGCCCCCTCGGGGAGCGGGGGTGCGGGCGGTGGCGGGGGGCGCGCCCGCCTCCCCCGGGCTGTCACCGCGGGCGGGGAGGGCACGGGCGGCGCCGGGCGAGGGGCGGCTCGGCTGTCGGAGCGCGATCCCGCCCGCCCGGGAAGGGTCGGGGCGGCCGGCGGGGGCGGCGGTAACGTGCGCGGATCCCGCATCTTTGTTCTGCTGCTTGCAAACGCTCTAGAAGGTTCATCTGCCGTCGCGAGGTAGGTGGATGCTGCCCTTGCTTCTCAGGCTGGCAAAATGAGGCACTGAAGCGGCTCAGCGTTTCGTCGTGTTACAGTGGTATGAATCGGGAAAGAAGTGCAAAACTGCTCGAATCGCTTAAATGTGCTAATCTTTCAAATTGTTAGTAGCTGCGTTAATAATAAAGCCCGTGTGAACAAAAATGAAGGACCAGTTTGAATATTTGTTGTTTATTTCTTTTAGTGGGATTTCTCTGTCTTCACAGGTTTTACAGTTTGGTAACTTCCACTTCTGAAGGAACCACTTAAAAGGGAGACCAACCGTTGATTTAGAAGAACCTTCACAGAATAACTGTGCAACTTTGTGTCTAAAACAGACCAAAAAATGCGCTGATTTCCTCAGTTCACTCTTCTGCTGTTACTGGGAGACCATCAGGCTTTTTCTCAGTGGATGATCCTTTTAGAGCTGGTTAGCATTACCCCAGAGCTAAGGCTAGTGATATCCTGTATGGTGCTCTGTGGGATTTCCCTGTGTTGGGTATCTCTTGATTAGGGAATGTTTTCCTTTTTTTTCAGGGAACGTTGCCACACTTTTCTGCGCATCTCTTTGCTTATCAGGTGCTACCTAAATACTTGCCAAATCATCACTGTCTTCATCCTTAGTGCTTAAAACTTCTCCCTGCAGCCATAACTACAAAATGTCCACACTGATGTGACCACTGAATCTTCAGGAATTGTTTCCTGTTGATTGTGTCATTATGCTGTTTGGATTCCTCTTGTTCACTATCTTCTATTTAACTTTAACTTTCAAGGTGCAGTTGTTGCTTCTATAATTACATAGTTCTATATAGTTCACCTATCGTTTTATAGTTCTCCATTACTTATGTACTTCCTACAGTATTGATGAGTCTGCCAATTATTCCTCTCGTTCAAATAAATACAAAAAATGTTAGGAAATATATAATACTTATACGGTTGGAGTTCTGAACTTTCTTGTCTGTCAGTGTTTCCCTGCTGAAAGGGATGTGATGCAGTCTTCCAAGTGAGAACGATGCTGACATCCGTTTAGACATCTTAGGTCTTTGAGATGCTAGTGTAGGGTACATATATGAAGTAGACTTTAATTGCAAGTAATTGATATATGATTTAAATAGCAGAGTACAGTTTCTACATCTTTATAAATGAAACTTACAACCTCTTACATAAGGTATGCAACTGTAGTTTTACTTTGTTACTTAAATGTTTCTTGCCAATGTATATTTTCTCAGGAAGTACATTGTCTCACTTAGCAAGGCTTATGCATTACCGTGTTCAGAATGAGAGCCTTTAGTGACTTCACCTTTCTTCTCTGCTATTGCGAATTACATGTACGTTCACTTTCCTTTGTACCAGGAATGAAATGGATTCAACAGTATGCACCAAAAGTGTTTTTAGGGTAGGTTAATTAGGTCTGATCAACCTTGAGGGAAAAAATAGTCATACTCAAGCTAATCTCTCTTGCTATCTCAGACACAAATACTGTAGTTGGCCCTTTCAAGATGTGGTTTAACAATGCAAAAATCTTGGGCTAGTTACATGAGTTTGTGAGATCACAGCTCTTTTCAGCTGCTGATCAATGCTGTGCTGCCCTAACTGTATCTGGTTGTAAGCTCATCAAGTTTAGGTCAAAACCCTGAAATAATGAACTTATTCCTCGTCTGTGGCACTTCTTAGGTCCATCTTGAAATGCTGCTGTACTGGTCTGAAGGATCCTGGAGAAGAGAATATACAAAATGGTAAAGGAAAGGGCAGTAGGAAAGTTTTATGTCTCAGCCTATCAGCCTGTACATGTAACATTGATTTCTTAGGAATTTGCTCCTTAAAATGTTGCTGTGTGGAATGGAGAGAAAGAAGGTCAGATATTATCTAAAAACCAACAAGCTTCCTGGCAGTATAGTGAAAATGGAAGTTGTAAGAACAGCGGTTTTTCAAAGCACTTAGGAGCACCCAAGTTTACAGGCAGATGATTCATCTAATAATCCTATGCTGTATGCTCATGGCATTTGCATATTGTGATAGAATAGAATATTGAGTGTAATGAAATAGATGTGTCTAAGTCAAGGCTGATTGTGTGTGGAGAGGAGGAAGACTAAAGGTTATTGAAGTTCAGCCACCTGACCTGTTAGCAGCTTTTCATGAAATATATTCTGCAGCTATGTCATAAATGGTTGAGTTCTGTCATAATTTATATGTACAGATATGTTTTAATTCACCAGAACTACATTTTATTCCTCAACAAGCTACAAGGCACAATGTCAGAGAGGAAGAACATTCTAATTGTGTTGTAGGGAACTGGAGCTGCTCCCTGGCTGGCTTCTCTTTGTGGTGGTCAGAGGAATTGAAAAGAGAGGGAGAAGTTGGATTCTCAAATGTTTTATGGAGCAGCAGTGTACTGGAAGGTGAGAGAGGAAAAATAAGGGAGTTATGCAGCAGAATGGTTTCCTGAGATGTCAAAGTCGATTGAAATTTTGAATTCTTATGGGCTAATGGAGTGGGAGTCCCCCTTAGCAATCAATTCATGGCTTATCAAAGGGTAAAGACATCTGCACATGTAAGCCCTTAGCACTGGAAGAATTCTCAGAGGTCAGTATTACATTCCTTCTGTCCTTCAAACAGAGTTACTGCATTTTTTTTTGACAAAACTGCAAATTTTGTAACAAATGCAGTTTTGATCAACTTGAAAGATTTACAATTTGTTTAGCAGAAAGAAATCTTCATTACTTAAGGTATTTAATTATTTGTCTAATATTTAAAAGTTTTCATTTGCACCATAATTACAGATACTGCAATTCTATTGCAATTCAGATTTTTTTTTTTGGTTGATATTGTTTTGTTTGGTTTTGTTTGTTTTTTTGAAGAGACCTCTCAGAATGTTAGTTCTTTAGGAAATAGAAGCTTTTATTATTCCATGTAGTCTGTAATACAAGGGGAGGAAAACCACTTTTTCATGTTTTCAGACATGGCTCTGTGTTTTGAGATGAAGACATATAGTACTGCAAATAATATAAAAATATAGGGTTTAAATTATTTGAGGAGAATTCATATACCATGTGGGATTGTTCATGTGCCTACATTTCCCTTTTCTGTAAGCACAGATGATTGGATAAGGTAGAGGTGATTGCAGCCTTACCTCAGCACCCTGGTAGTCTTTCGATAGTCTAAGGAGCTGAAACAAGAGCAAATTGATTTCTGACTGTTAATTAGAGAAGACAACTATTTTTCTGATTTTAATTTTTCCTGTTTAAGTCAGTAGATGTTTCAGAGGAAAACCTTTAGGGAAAAACAAGTTAAAATGGTCAAAAACATTTCAAATGTTTAAAATTTTAAAATTTCATTTAAATGTTTAATGGCACTTCGGTGTGATAGTCTCAAATATTCAGTGAAAGCAGATAAGAGGTGCTGCTTCTCCAGAATGACCATTTTTGTGAGACTACTTCATTCGGTGCTTCTCTGGAAAATGCAGAAACTGAAATTTCTGATCTTGAATTAATAGCCTGTGATTATGAAACTTCATTGAAGGTTGCAAATATTCATGTATTAGTTAAAGGCTGAAGAAGCTAGCTGAGAGCAGGAATATTTGGTGCCAATATGGGGTTTTTTTTAGTGTTATACATAAAAGTAATAAAAGGGACTCAAATAATCTATGTCTGGTCCTGACAGAACCCAGATGTAGGTTCAAGTTTATATCATGGGAAGGATCCAAAGATTAGGAGAATAAGACAAAATAGCAAGCAATGGTGACCAAGGGAGAGCATTTGCTAGTCTAATTTCACTTCCAAACCAACCTGAGTATTGCAAGAGACAGTTTTTTTCTTTTTTCCTGTTTTTTTCCCATTTGCTCTCAGCATTATAACTGAAATTACATTGGGCAACATAACAGATCTCAGAAAATGATCTCTTATTCTTCCCTGGGTTATTCTTTTCTGTCTTATTGCAGCAGAGAACCTTTGCCAGATTGAGTGGGAAAGTATCTTAGAGCTCTCCATATTATAGGTAATTGTAGTCTAGTTTTTCAGGCAGAATGTGTTTGAGTACTGGAACAGGCTCCCCAGGGAAGAGGTCACAGCATCAGGCCTGACAGAGTTCAAGAAGTGTTTGGACAACATTCTCAGGCACATGGTGACATTCTTGGGGAGGTCCTGTGCAGGGTCAGTAGTTGGACTCAATGATCCTGGTGGGTCCTTTCCAACTCAGCATATTCCGTGATTCTTACTTGTCTCCTTTGGATGTAATAACCTATGCCGTTCAAATAAGAACTGGTTATGAAACAGTGCAGTGATCAAAGAAGATGCAGTCTGCTTTGACATCAATAACTAAGAATCCTGAATGGTGAAATGAGATTGAGGAGGAAAAAACAGCTAATGTTTTCTCTCTTATGGCCTTCTGCTTCTTTTATTGAAATCTTGCTACTTCTTTGCCAATCCTAACCAAAAGGCAGCCGTGCAGCCTACATGGAACTTGGAAACATCTCTATTGGTTTTAGCTCACAATTTTATATAAATTTATTTTGTGTTCTCTTACTAGGAGCCAGTTTTCCTCATAGGAAGAATGGTATCACTCCTTTTTGAACTTATGCAGAAATGGAGGGGTGTGCTGAAAATGCTATCAGCAAGATAAATGTTTATTGTTGCTTCCAGGTGCTGAGCCCATAAATATGGGCACAGCCTTTGTGCTGATATTCTTTGTTCCTGACATCTGTGGCAGTTGCGGTGTTTCTAAAGACTTGCTGTTTGATTATAGAGTAATTTAGATTGGCAGTGGCACCTGGAAGTCACCTGATCCAACCTCCTGCTGAAAGCAGATCCTACTGATCGAATTGCTCAGTTGTGTCCAGTTGAGTTTTGAATAAATCCAGGGATGAAGATTTTATTGTCTCTCTGTGAAACCTGTTCAGTGTCAGACAACTGTGAGAAAATTTTAATATGTAATCATAATAATATCCCACCTTATGTTCATTGCCTTGTGTGTTTTCACCGAGTACTTCCAAGTGTTCCATTTAGTCTTCTCTGTACAACAGCAGTATATTGCTGAAGACAGCAAAAAAAAATGCATCCTCCTCTTTGCCATTTCTATTTAAGACTGAACAAACCCATTTCTTTTGGTTTTTGCTTGTACATAATATGCTCGATTTTGGAAGGTTTCCTTTGGGCTTGGTCTGGTATTAATGTTTGTTTCTTACTGTTATGCCCAAAATGGATGTGGTACCCCAAGTACGATTTCACAATCTGCTGAATAGACAACAGTTGCTTGTATCGATTTGCTGGTTATACTGTTGCCAGTACAGGCAAGATACTGTTGTCTCTGTTTGCCACAGTGATAGGTGGCTGCTAATACCTTGTCTGAGGGTTTTGTAATAGAGCCTGTGTATTGGTTTACTGCACCTCAAGGGCTGTAGTGAAATAGGACTAATACAACTTGCTTGTTTCTCTTGCTGTGTGGAAGTGTCTGATAAAAGGCTGATGAATTTTGCAGGGTGAGGTAGATGTTCATGTTTGTATTTTTCTTTCCCCATTATTGCCTTCTTTTATTTTTTTCTAGGGAATTATTCTCATGGGTCTCTTACAAGTTTCTTGAGTAAATGAAACTTGTCTGTCCCATTGTTTGATTTTTCTGCAGGGAAATGCCTGTACTATGAAACTGGTTGTTGTTTGGGAGCTATTTTCGGCTATATTCCATTATTAAAATTCACCTGTTATTAAAGGCTTCATTTGAAGGCAGGAGTACTTTCATTAGCCGCAGAGGTCTTCTTGCTTGCATTGCAGTTTTTCATGTCAGTTCCACAAATTAGCATCAAGTCCTTTACCTGTGAAATTGTAGTTCATTTTCTGATTAATAGGGGCTTTCCTTTTGCTCTTGTGCAAAGGGGAAATTGAGGTTTAAACACTCTGGTCTGCTTGATCTCTGATTTCCAGTAATCAAACGTTTCTCAGCATTCTGACTAAGGGTTTGAGCTCATTGAACCCACTGAACTTGGGCAGTATCATGGGTAACTTTTCTGCCTTAATCTGGGACATGCAAGGACTTTTCCATTATGTTGGCCCAGTACAGTCATTCCTAGCACCTGATGCTGAATAAATTATTGTAGTCCTGTCATTCATGACTGTCTTTTGCTTTTACCAACAGATTGACTAAACATGCATATTTATTTCTGAATCAGTTCTGCATTTTTATCTGATAGTTTTCCTAGAGCCCTTAGGTATTACTCGTTATTAGTCAGAGAACTTGCCTGCATAAGAATTCAATCAATATTAATTTTCTGACATTGTTCTTAGTCAGATAACAGAAAATACCCAGGTACTTATGGTGTGCAACTAGCTTCACAAGGACAAAGCAATTATGAGACCTCATGTGAAATGAGTTTTCACTTAAGCCAGCCAGTTATTTGAATGCATTCTTCTCATGGGTTGAGGAGAGATTGTATACCCTGGGGACATTTATCTGAACTAGGATGCCTTAGTGACATGGCCAAAGCTTTAACCATTTCCACATCTGTCTGTGATGAAAGATAGCTTATCTACTGGCCTTTGATTAATAAGACTATTTCTGCAAGTGACTATTTTTGCTCGCTTTTCTATAGCTCTTAGTCTTAGGTAATCTTTTGTATTAAAATTATGCAATGATATTATGGGGAGCAGAATTAAATGATTATGATTTGTGGGATCCAGTGCTAGATTCTTGTGAGCACAGAGCAGAGATTGGCTTCAAGACTTTAAAATACAAAAGTTGCTTTTTTTTCAAGGTATTGCCAATGGTCAGTTCACTTTCTTAGATTTGTGGCTGTCCTTTACCTTCATTTCATTGTGCATTTATTGAATTATTCTACAGCTTACTGTATAATCAGCTAATAGCCTGAGAGGGTAGAATAGTATCAAACATGTTAGAAATTATATTGAACATTGTATCCTTTATCATGCTTAAAACTACTGCTGGGGAATGAAATTTTTATTCAATTTTTTCACTGTAAATGGAGATACCCTCATTTACTGTCTCCCAATAAACAGTGAACTGACATTTATCCAATTCCTCAGACTTGCAATCAGAGGACTCATCCATTTGGCATATCCATTGTTGCAGTGAGTATACAGAGGTTGGCTGAAAGTAATAAAAAACAATTTTGAAGCTTCTCTGTTGCAGCTTTGTGCATAATCATTTTACAGATTTGTACATTTGCACCATTTGAATGATCACTGTTAGCCTCCAGAAACACTGGCAGCTTATGTTTTTCTCAACAGGTTGAGGTGATTTATCTCTTTCTAAGATACTTTTCTTATAAGGAGGTTTACATATACAGACTCAAATGCAGTCTCACTATCCCTGTGAAATAAGATTGGATTCATTATTATTTTGCAAATAGTGCGAAACTGCTATTAAATATTCAAAAACAAATCAAGTAAAGAATATATTTCAAGGCACATAATTTTTTTCGTTTTTTTATGCTGTTGTATCTGTTTTAAAAACTTCTGATTAACAACAAATGTGTAAAAATAAATACAATGCTAAGGAAGTTAAACACAATTGTATTTATTGATGTTTATTGTAAATTTCTGTTTTTAAATAGGAACCAATTTACAGCAGTCTTACATTGCTTGGGGTATTTTTCTTCACTGATAAATTGTTTAATGAATCAGTTTCACAGACTAAAGTCATTATCCTGTGGAAAATATTCAAGTTTCTAGAATTTTAACTGTGATATTTCAGAAGCAATCTTCAGCTAACTGCTATTTACTGTATATTTAGATTAACAATAGAATTTAATGTTTAACACTTCTGTGTTAATTTGCCATGCATGAACTCTGCCAATAATGTATTTCTAACTCTAGTATTTCTGAGAACAATATCACATAACCTTGAGATAAGAAGAGATCCATGCGGGACTTGTTCTAGAAATGCCCCCATGAGATGACTCCCCATTTGCAATTGCTAGTGAAGAACTTTCTGTTAATCTGTTTGAATCCACACCAATTTTTATGCAATATGTTGAACATACTTTTCAGAAGTCCCATGAAAACAGGTATTGACTAGCAAATGAGTAACTTCAGGGACAATGGTCATTTGTCAAGACTTATTCTCTGTAAAGCCATGTTTCCTGCATTTGAATCTTGCAGAATCTGTGGATTCTCTATGAAGAATTTCCTATCTGAGTATTTTTTTCCCCAGAAAGATCAGTGTATGATGTTGCTACTACTCTGATGATAGATAATTTTTTTTTTTTTTTTTTGAGGTCTGAGCATGTTAACTTTTTGCTAATTGCTTTGAAAATATTCTTAACACACTGCTTTTTTCTCTGTTTTTGGTTTGTTTGGCCTTGGATTTCTGGTTTAGCTTTGGCAGATTAAAAGCTGCATCTTGAAATCGAGTTTGTGACCTCCAAGTTTATTCATCTTTTGTTTGGCATTTAAAAATAATTTTGGGTAAAAATTAATACTTTTCTATGTTTTTAAAGTAATCACATTTCTAATTTCCTATTCTTGCTCAGAATGTTGGTAGTTGACCCAGTTTCATCTTCACTTGTTCTATTGTGTATTTTACTATGTTGATTGCTTCTAAGTGCGTGACATATTTTTTTTTGGCTTTGCTTGGCTTTGGTGTACGAGTACAGCATGATAACTTGCTAAGTTTCTATATAAAAATGAGTCTTGTGCTTCTCCTGTGAATTTGTGGGATGATAAACTAATGCAGTATTGTGAGAAATGCTTTAATTTTTGGTGTGCTGCTTGGAAGGAGCTTGATTCCCTAATGGAGAGTGATCTGTGAATGACACCATTTTCTTTAAAAAAAAAAAGTGTAAATAGTCTTCAAATGAATACTTAAATAACAAAAAGCTATCTAATATAGAACATTGAGCCATTTTTACAGGTATTTTTATACTTTTAGAATTAATGCATTACCCCCCCAACAGTCTAACACATAAAACTATTAATAACTAGTGAGCTATAAAAACTCGAGACAAAAAATGATTCATCTGATATTTTTAATGTGTCCTCTGAAATACAGGATGATCCCTTTAATGGCCTAATATGCATTATCAGAATTAAATAATGCCCTAAAACCAGGACTTTTGATGACTGACATGTGGCTGTGTGTTCATGCTTGCTGATGCAGATCTGGATCAATTGATAGGAAAACTTCATCTGAATTAGTTACAAGCTCCGAGCTCACACTTGCAGTTGCTTGAGATGGAACACTGAGTATAGTATTGATTCCAAGGTGTCCTATATGTGTATGTTGTTTTGTATTCCTCACTGCACTTTCCATCTGATTAACTTGCAAACTGTGTGACTGCCTGAATTCTATGTTTCTTGAGTCAGAAATTATTTTTCTTACTTATCATGAACCATGTACAGTGAAATAAGAAGATTATGAATAAAATTGCTTCTAGGTGGTTACACTGTTAGATGTTTTCTTTGGTTACATGTGAAATTTTTCCTTCCCAGTTTGTGCTTTTCTTGTACTGTGACAGTGAGGGTTGGTTCAGATGCAGAAAGAAAAAAGTAAAAGAAAAATCACAGGTTAGTTGAGGCTGAAAGGGGTCTCTGGAGATTATCTAGTCCAACCTCCCTACTCAAGAATTGTCACCTGGAGCTCGTTGGCCAGGCCCGTGTCCAGAAGGCTTTAGAATATTTCTGAGGATATTCTCCATCATCACTGTGTGCTCCCTCCCCCTCACAGTACAGGAGTGTTTCCAGGAGTTCAGGTGGAACATCCTGTGTTCAGTTTGTGCCCACTGCCTCTGGTTCTGTCCCTGAGCAGCAGTGTAAAGTGCCTGGCTCTGTCCCTTTTTGCACCTTCCCTTCATACACATTGTATACGTACACGTCTGCCTTTTGTACACGTTGATGTGATTCCCTGAGCTTTCTTTTTGGGGCTCAGCAATCCCTGCTCTCTCAGCCTTTCCTCATAGGAGCCACGCTTCAGTCCCTTTGTCTTTTTCATGGCCTGTTGTTGGATGCTCCATGTTCTCTACTCCACTCTGGAGCTCAGAACTGGACACTATACCAGGTGTGGCTTGAACAGTGCTGAGTGAAGGATCACCTTGACCTGCTGGCAGCATTCTGATGAATGCATCCCAGGATGCTGTCAGCCTTCTTAGCAGCACGTTGCTGGCTCACGTTCCACTTGATGTCCACTAGGACCTCCAAAGCCTCTTCTGTCAAGCTGCTTTCCAGTTGGATGCCCCTAAACATATTTTGGTGCATGGGGCTCTTCCTCCCCAGATGCAGACATTTGCACTGTTCCTTGTGAACTTCATGAAGTTTGTGTCAGCACATTTCTCCAGCCTGCTGAGGTACCTCTGGATGGCAGCATATTGTGAGGTTATGTTCTGCCTGTTATCCAGTTAATTAATGAAGGTGTTAAACAGGAATGAACCTGGTGTTGACCCCTGGGGTACATCACTGGTCACTGACCTCACCCTTTAGGCTGGTCAGTCAGCTTTTGATCCAGCTCACCGTTTGCTCAGCCAGCCTGTGCATCAACAGTTTGTCTGCGAGAGTCTTACGTGACACAGTGGGAAAGGCCTTACTGAAGGCCTGGTAGACAATGTCCCCTGCTCTTACCTTATCTGTCTTTCATCAGAGAAGGTTACCCAGTTGGTTGACTGTTCCTGATGATCTTGTCATTTATGTACCTGAAGAATGGTTTCTAGGGCTAGCTGCTCCATCACCTTTCCTGGGATCAAGTAGAGACTGATCAGCCTGTACTTCCCTGGGTCTTCCTTTTTGAAGACAGAAGTGACATTTGCTTTTTTCTAGTCCTCAGGCACTCGTCATGATCGATCAAAGACCATCAGGAGTGGTTGTGCAATGGCATCTGCCATCTCCCTTAGTGCTTGGTACATCCCATAAGGGCCCATGGACTTTAATTGTGTCCTGTTTGCTTAAGTCTTCCACTGAGGGCAAGAACACAACCTCCTGGTGTTTTACCTGTTTTCATAGTCTTTGAGATGGATGTCTCATAAGCTTGAAGGTGATTATCCCTGGATATTACTCAGCTTTCTTGTCTTCACTTGAGGGCCTTATCCCATGGGACTCCACCACACAGATATTCGAAGAGGCTGAAGTCTGCTCTCTTGAAGTCCAGGGTTGTGAGCTTTCTTTTGCTTCTTCCTGCCCCTAGGATCCTGAACTCCACCATCTCACGATCTCTGCAGACAAGGCTGCCTTTGGTCTTCATATGCCCAGTAACCCCTCCTCCTTGGTGAGTGTGAGGCTCTGCAGGTCACTTCCCCTCACTGACTGGCACTTGTGGCAGGCAGTTGCCATCAGGGCACACCAGGAATCTCCTGGAGTTTTATCTGGCTGTCTTCTGCTGTCAGTCATCCCCCACCCCACTAGAAGAAAAGCTGTGTTTCTCTGTTGTGCTTTTGGCCTGTGTGGGTTGAATACTTTGTTGCTGTTGCTGCTGGTTGATGTGACATGTGGACTGTGCTCTTTGTCACAGCTCTTTGCCAACAGGTCTGTGCCAGTAGATGAGATTTATTTTTGGGACTAAATTAATATATTTAATTAAGCCTGATGTTTTAGATTCTGACGTAATTAATTGGCTGCTGAAGCATCTGCTGCTACCTAAGCAGCTGCTGAATGACAGTGGAATAAACTGAGCAGATCTGTTCTCCTTGTAACTGTGCTGGAGAGCCAGGTCATGGGAAAAAGGCTGCCCAGAAAGGAGAATGTTTCATTCCTGATTCATTCCTGATGTATTTGTGTAGAGCTGGATAGTGAATTGACAAGCAGCTCAGCAAGAAAGAGGAGGTAGACTACAAGAATTGATAAAAACATGACAAAGTTGCATCCTTCTGGCAGCAAGAGCAGCTCTTGCATCCTTAAGCCAAGGTGGCAGCAGACTTTACCTGGTTGGGTTTTTTTTTAATTATGTCTTTTCATGGTGTGTATTTTTGAGACAAATGCCTTTTCTAGCTTTCTCTTTCACCAAGGCCTTGTGTGCTTGTTTGAGTTTTTCTCCTCTGTGCCAGAAGGGGTAGGTTGTACTTTACTAAAGGGAAGATGTAGGTGCTTTTGCTAAAAATCTTGTTTTTCCAAGGTTTATATCTACATTATATGGACTGCAGTAACATTTCCCATAAAAATTGAGAACATGTACATGACCTCTTGACTTTGTTGTGGGCTTGTTTGAAAATTCTTACTCTCAATTCTTTACTATATATATATTAGGCTTGTAAGACTTTTGCCCTTCTTATTGTTTCCTCCATCTCACTTCAGGGGAGTGAGCAAGCAGCTGGGTGGGAACTTAGTTTTTAGCCACATCAACCTACCACATCTAGTTTATGTGAATTGAGGTTATCTTTCTGTAAACCTGCTGAAAGCCCTATAAACCTTCTTCAGAGTTAAAAATTCAAGTGACTTTAGCTTTTGGTATCACATTAAAAAGGAGAATAAAGCACACAGTCTTCCAGAAGTTAGCTCTGAAATCAGTATTTACTTATGGACTCATATTTAAAAAAGCACTTTATTTTAGTGTTGGAATAGAAAGGTATTGAAGAGAAGAGCTGTACCTGTGGGAGAAAAAAAAAAACTTATTTGGGGAAAGGGATGATACCAATTTAAAATATCTTAAAGTTTGAAGAAAGAAATTTTTTGTTAGTTAGGAATTTTTTTTCCTATTTTAAAGACAGATATACACATGGTTTTAATTTCAGGAAAGCCTTGAATTTAGAAATTTTTGTTTGAAGGTAAATAATTGTTCTTGGAGGAGCGGATCAAATTGCCTTTAT
>JANRGV010000001.1:106844899-106950848 GCA_024734035.1 Alethe castanea | reverse complement strand
TTCCCTTTCCCTTTCCCTTTCCCTTTCCCTTTCCCTTTCCCTTTCCCTTTCCCTTTCCCTTTCCCTTTCCCTTTCCACGCCGCGCCTTTCCACGCCTTTCCTTTCCACACCTTGCCTACCTGTGCACAAACACCAGTTCACTTTTTAACTGGGTGCTGCATAGGTCACATAAGAGCAACAGGCTACCATTACCCAGTGACTGAAATGGAACAGCTGATGGGTGTGTGGCAGTCCTCAGTAACAGCAAAAATTCTGTTCTGTTAATGAATTTTCATTATTCCATGATATTTTTTAGTCTTCATAGCTGCTTGCTGGATGTGGGGCAGGGAGAGGGTCTCTGTGTCACCACCTCATGCCTCACTGCTCAGAACCAGCCACTGCTGCTTGGGTTTTAATTACCAGTTATGGTCCTGCCAGGAGTCCGTGTTTAATTCTAGAACTCCTTTGGTTGTTTGTTTTAACTGCAACGTTTAAGTTTAATTAAACTTTAAGGAACTGAAACAGTGTTTTGCGTGTTAGAATTATTCTATAATAATTGCAAAATCCAGAGCCTATAAAGATTTTTTGTGTTCAGAATTGCATAGCTTTCCCAAAAACCCTACTGCTAAGGCAATGATGTATTACTTTCACTTTCATTATATGTTTTTAATCAGAGCGTGACTTCACACTAGACAAAGCGATGCTTTATGCATGGTCTCCCTTGTTTTTTGCTAAAATCTTTTGACATGATTAATTTTACTTTAATGCTTTTGTCTTGTTGTAATGGTAAGGATGATGGGTATAAACTAGGGCACAAAAATACATGCTTTTCTGTCATAATGCTTCTAAGCATTTAAAAATATATTAAGTGAAAGAAAAAAGTATCACAAGAGAATGATCTAACTGGAATTAAATTTCTTGCTATGTGAACAGAGAATGCAAGAAATAAATAAAAATTGCAGTCATTGTTTTAGGTGAGGTTTTTTTGTGTTTTTTTCTATAGCAATTTATCCATCTGTCTGATTAGAAGCGATGACTAGAAGAGAAATTGTGTCTTACAGGTTTCTAGATATACAGCAATTCCTTTCTTCAATCTAAAATTCCTTTTTCTCTGAAGCACAAAAGGCAAAATGTTGGAAGCATTACTGAACTCTTATATGGCATGTTCCATCCATGTGAAGCTGCAGCAGATACTGTTTTCATATCAGTATTTTGTTTTTCAATATTATGTTAATTGTAACATTGCTTAACTTGCCTAGTTCACCATATCATCTGGGAAAACCACAGAGAGAATTCAGTGAATGTCACAATAATGACAAATATATGTATGGGCCATAATGCATTTATGCTTAGAGATTGCACTACGTTTGGATTTTAATCCAGTGTAAAAGCCAACATCATTGTCTAATGAGAACTGTCACATATTTCTTTGGGAAAGGCAGGGAAATGTCCAGAAAGTTGCCAAACTGGAGAGTTTAGTCAGGATGACCAGCATCTCTTTTCAGGTTTCTTCTTCTCCTAGTTATCCCTTGGTCTTTTTTTCAGTTTGTTTTGGCCTTCCTGCCCTTTGCTAGGTATATTTAAGTCAGCTGTGTTTGGTCAATGTGTAAAGACAAACAATGAAGCGGGCTCTTTGATTTCCCTCCCAATCCCTCTCCTTCCTGCCAGCAGCAATCACAGCGTTAAAGAGTTGTCATCTTCACCTGATTCCCTGACCATAATGAGCAGCCAGAAACCCTTCCATCCTTGGTACTCTGATAAAGGCTTCCAGCTTTTCCTTCCTTCCCCAGGTTGGCTGTGCTTTCATTTTTACATGAAGCTGTCCCCTGCAGGTAGTCTAGTCTGAATACAGCATATGTTATTTCTGTCATTTTGACTTTTTAAATTTCCCTTGAATATGTTCTGTGACAGTGCAGCAGTTCTCCATCTTCAGTAACAACATTTTTGCATGTCAGCCAGCATTTAGGCATACTGATGGTTCTTAAAACCCTTTAAACATCATTATTTATGTACTTTATCCAAAGGGAAGTCAAGTAAAAGGAAGGTAGAATGGTTTACCTCAAAGCATCAGAAAACCCAGGTCACTCCAGTCCCCAGCCTGCATTGTTTCTGCTGAAATAGGTTATATTTCTTTCCTCCATGTTTTCTTTGGCAGTTCTACGGTGCTCAGTTGTATCAGCCTTTCCTATACTGAATGATACTTTGTCTTTCCTGAGCAAATGAATAACAAAACTCATGTTCTTCTTTTTCTGAAATGTCTTTGGAGTCTCTGAGAACTTCTCAATCCTTCATGTGTTGGAGTGTTTTATCCAGTTTTCTATTTTCCAGGTTGGCTACTTATAAGACAAACAGTAGGATTATAGCTCACATCAGAGGTTCTTGGGAGAAATTTTCAAAGGCTTAAGTGTCAGTTTGAGTATTACTAGATGCCTAGCACACATTGTGCCTTTGGAAATGTGGTGTCTTTCAAGTAAATACATTCATCTGCTATAAAGCTTTTACTTTTTTGAAGAATGATAGTGTATTAGAAGCGAAGTTTCCTCCTTCAATTTACCCCACAACAACTGGTAACTGAATAAAAGAAGTGATGTATGAAATTAGAGGGACAGGTTGTCTTGATAAATGCTTGTTCTAATTTCTTTGTCACCCTCCTTTTTTTTTTTTTGTACTTGTGAGAATAGTGCACACTTATGTTAGTCAAAAAATGTGTCCTGATGAGCACTTCTTGGCAGCCCTGATAAATTTAATCTCTCCTACTCCATTTATCCAGCAGTTGGGGATGCTGCAGCTTCTGCTTCAGTGCTGTGTCAAGGATGGTTTCAGCACTGCATTGAAAAGCTTGAGCAAGCATTAGTATATTGCTAAGCCAGTAGTCTTTATATTACCCACAGACAGGTTTAATAAATGTGGTGGATGTATGTAGAAGTTGTACATGTACACACATGCACATGCTTCTGTGTATGTTCCTTAAAGAAACACATGGATTGCACTGAAAGCTAATTTTAAACATAAATTCCATCTATATTTTTCATCCTTATACTTAGACTCTTTTAAAAGGTCCAGAAGCAGGAAAATACGGTCACAAAGGAAGAAAGACACACACACAGAACTTGGCTGATTGGTATGACTGTCCAGCTTTAAGCCTGGATTTAGGAGATTAATTCAAGGTGATCATACACACTGCCAATAAGCCACGTCTTACACCTACAGGGAAGTAAGAATATAGAATGAGGAACAGAAATACAGTGAAGAGAATTTTTTTACATGTGACATAGCAGAGGTTAACCACAGCTCCCGTTCTGAGGGTGATGCGTGGGAGTTCAGCTGTGCAAGTGCCATTAATGGCGCATGCCTGCGTATCTACGAGCCAGGCAGAAGTCTGAGAATGAGTAAAACATAGCAGGTGAGAACGTAGCAGGTTCTCACGATGATTGCTTTATTTATGTGTTAAATATTATTTTCTTCTGCACTGCCATTTGAGATAACTTTCAAGAAATGTCAGCCCTCTTTGTGCACATTTTTGTTTTTGATTACAATGTTGTCAGCTTCTCTGTTTACACAAGTGTTACTTGATTGTTTCTTCTATTCCCTGTGCCTTACTTGTAAATGTGGTGTGTTGTAAATTCTGGATAGCTTTCTATTCCTGTGTTCCCAGTCCCTACACATGTTGCTGTGGTCTGTCTTTGAAACAACTCTTTTCATTGCTTCAGTCTGTTTGTGCTAAAGCTCTCAACAGTCTTTCAGCTTCTCTTGGCTACTCTCTGTCTTTTGCTATGAACTTGTGATCACCCACCTCTGTGGAAACCAGGCTGTTAATTTCCTCTTGCATACACAGGTGCCTGAATCTACCTACTCATCTTCATCCTCAAAAATGCCATTGGCTAACAGTTACTTCCAGAGGGAGTCCAGAAGTGTGACCTGAATGGCCTGTTTCCCTGTCTGTGCTCACCCAGGACCCTCTGTGGTTGAAAGTCTGAGTGGGGTGAGCGGTTCCCCTTCCTCAGGCAGGGCTCTGAGGCTCAGTAAGAAGGCAGCAGGTGTGAGACAGATGAGTTACCCTGTGATCGGTGCCGTTTTCACAGCAGATGCTGATGTCAGGCCGCTGTAGGGACATCTTGCAAAGAAAGGTGCTGGCTCCTGGAGATGCCTCTCCTTGCTGCATCCTTGCAAGGGCATCAGAACCTTTGACTCAAAGCCTTCCTCCTGGATCACAGAGTTTACCTTTTTCCAAGTCATGTTTTAACTTGAGTTACATCTCTTTGCAGATGGCTTAAGCATGACAGTTCCATTTTGCAGCAACTTCTGCTTAGTTCCAAAGCGAAATGAAAAGAAAAAAATTCAAATGTTTCGGCAAAACCATAATCACATCAGAATGTCCCTTCTCAACATCTCTTGTAGAAGAAGGCTGCAGTTAGAGCACAATTTTTAGCTTGTGAATTCTTCATGTATGTCCCAAGGGGTATTTCACAGCTCCACCAAAGAAAGTTTTGTCAAACTTTGCGAGGCTAACTGCAAACTAGAAACTGCCTAAGCTACAAATGACAAGTTGCTATGACATTGCCAGGTGATCAACAGAATGAAGATATGTGGGCTTAATGTCACTGTAGAGGATCTGCAAAATTTTGAGTCCATCTCAGCCTGTGTCTGTCTGCTATGTACACACATCTGGTCTAGTAGGACCTGGGAGCTGCATTGTCCTGTCTTCTGTCCAGAGCAAATGTCCCACCTGGCTAGATACAGATTTCAATAAAGTGACGTAATTTCTGCATCACCAAAATGTTGTCACCAGCCCTGTTTGTGTAGGTCCCTCAATACTATTTGGTCACTGTCTCTAAAAAATCAACCCTCTGGAATAATTTTAACACAAAATTATATCTCACTGTGCAAATTCAGTGCTCCTTGCAAACACTGCTTTCTGGTTTTTAGATGATTCCAGGTAAAATCTGTATGTTTATCCTTACCTACTTGCTCTAGGATTTATGTAGTGGGAGCTAGGCACATATGGAGATGAAAATGAACTCAGGTGTGTTTCTAGTTTCTTACTTTGGAAAGCATTCTCTTTTGCAGTGGCTAATGTGGCATTTATGTAAAATGGGTTGCAAACAGGATGGCAGAACACTGCTAGCTGGATAAAATGTAATAATAAAACACTCTTATTGAGATCCTCTGATTTCTTTGAGAAATTGGTACATTTTATGAATTTTCTCATCTCAAATGTTCTTAAAAGGTACTTTCCTTCTCAGAAGTGTTTTGCACACAATTGTTTGCAATACAGATTTCTGAAGCTTACCTTAGCTTTCTCCATTTTTCTAAGGTTTTAGTCGTAAGAAGTGAACATTTTGCACCCTCCACTTTATTTTGTGTTGTATGTTCTTATTGTGTTGTACAGGCTCATTGTTTATAGGAAGTCATTCTCTTTTCAATTTTCTCTTTTCTCAAAGCTTAAGTTCATTTCTCCCTTCCCTTCCCCATCCCTTTTCTCTTCCCTACTGCCCCCCACCTTCCCTCTGTTTAAGACAGAAATAGAATTTATTGCATACTTGAGAAAGGTTTTATCTAAGCTTTCTGTCTTATACCAGGTAGTGTGTGAGCTACTGCTTTGATCTAACTGAATGCTGAAGTATCTGCAGGAACAGTCTAATATGTCTTTACAGGGATGGGTTTTGGTATGTTGTTTTGTCATATTTATATATTGTGATTCTACTCCAAATGGGGATTGTGCTACTATACAGGGTATGCAACTGCAGAATGACTGTTCATACCGAGAAAAAAAGTGTTAACAAATTGAATAGTAATGAATTAACCTGCAGAAAAAGCATTTTGCCCTAGTACACAGAAACCCTGCATAACTAGAGCATATAATTTTAAATGAAGCAGGCTCTAGGAATGCCTCAATGGATGTGATGTCGACAGTAGCTCATAATTCATGGATATGAATTATGGCTGAATATCAGGAAAAAACTTCCTGACATTGAGATCTATTAGGTTGTGGAATAATCTCCCACGGGAAATGGTGGAAGTCCCATTGCTTATGATCAGACTGAGCAATGGGAAAGGGACAAATCCTGGCCTGGTCTCAATCTTTTAGGGCAAATTAATTAATTACTTTAACATATGCCTTCCCATCAGTCTAGACAAGTGGTCTCTTCTGGTATTTGCCAAGCAGGAGCAACGAAGGCAGTTGTAGTAAGAGCTGCCCTTCCTTGCCCCATAGCTATGCTTGTGAGTAGATCACCCTCAGGCTGAAAAACAGGGGTGCCTTTGAGCCCCTCCAGAGCTGTTCTGGAGAATTACTCTGATGGTTTCTTGGGGGCTGAGTGTGAAATAAACTGGGCTGTGATTTTGGCATGGAGTGGTGCCTGGTTTCCTGCTGCAGTGCCCTGGACTGACCTGCATGTGAGGGCTTAGCTGGGTGAGCAAGCCCAGCACCCCAGCTGTTCGGCATGAGAGACCCCACTCAGAATCCTTAGGACCATGAAAGGGAATAGGAGTATTTTCCACAGCAAACACCTGTTTTCCATGAAGTGGGCAAGCCTACCCGAGCATTCCCTGGGCTCAGCAAACACTCAGAGCAGCCAGTGGCTGATGCGAGCCTGTCGTTTGCAGCAACAAATTATCTGTGACTGAATCATTTTAAATATTCCCATTTTATTACAAGTAGATAATGTATTTAATGCACACAATTTAGCTTTAATTTGGAGGGGGGAAAGTCTTCAAGTCTTGAGATGTCTGTGGCTAAAACTGTTAAATCAAGCTTGTTTCCTTGAGAGCAGAAACTGCAAGTAAATGCAAGTGATGGTTCTGCAGTGATTACATTAATGTATATGAGTAGGCCAATGCTTTGAGTTCTGATTATTTTAAATATATATATGGATTGAAAAAGAGGTTTGACTCCAAAACTTATTAGAAGATGGGAAATGTTCCTCCTAAGTACATTTACCTAAGCAGCAAAGGAAAAATTGAGAGAGGTGTGCTTGCATCACTTTGAGGTGGGGAGGCTTGGCAAATTATGTTGTTAGAAATCATTAAAATATATTTAAATAGAATTACCATGATGAGTGATGTAAGAGCCATGTTTCTTCTATTCTCCTCCCTACCCCCCAGTTTTACATGCAGAATAACAAAGTGTGTGGCTCCAGTCTGTACTGAAGAGCAGCTGCTTGTTTGCTGGTCAAGAATTGAAGCTGCTATGTGTTCACAGACTTAACCAACGTACACACCATATGTAAAAGATACTTTTCTGGTTGAAGTGACATGAAAGGAATGTCAAAGAGCTGCAGGATCAGAAAGAACGAACCAGATTTGGGTTTTTTTCCTTGATTATAGACTAACAAAAAAGTCCAATTAAAAAGAAGTCTTCTGCCCTCATGCATATGAAAGGCATTGTGCAGGCATAACTAGGCAGAATTTGACTCCCAAATTAACTCATTTGCTGGATGCAAAACTGAAAATCCTTATGTCCAGTTTTTAAGTGTATATAATGAAAAACTGCAACAGCAGAAAAATGTATTCATATTAGATCTCTAATTCAGCAAAGTATTAATCACACTGATGTTCAGCAGCCTGTTTAAATACATGCTTAAGTACTTTACTAAGTACTGCCTGTAAACAACTCTATATGATGGTGCATTAACATAGGACAGAGTTTATCTATACACTCTCTCCAGAGGACTGCAATTATTTTAAGTACCATGGCAGCCAGTAACACAGAGCTGGATGATCCGTGGTGTCCAAATGCCAGCCTTCTGGCTAGTCCCTGTGCAGCCCTTGTCTCCCAGCTGCATTAGCACTAATGCCTGCACAAGCTCGTTTAAACTCTGTTTTATTCCAGCAGAATCACGGCTGCTGGAATCAGCTGGGCATTTACTGGCTCCCATTAACTTCAGCTCCAGGAAAGAGAGACATGTTCAGGGCAGAGATGTCCCATGTAAGGGTTTATCCAGTACTCAAACCTCCAGCTTAAGTCCTGTAAATGTGCAGGACCTTTTAGGGGCTTTCTGCACGAGGACATATTTCAGCCAGCAAGGCTGGAGCCACTGTCCTTCTGTCAGCTCCCATGCTGTCTCTAGCACTGCTCCAAGAAATGATCACTTCAGCACTCAGAAATTTGATTTTTCTTAACTGCAAAGATTTACAACATCAATAAAGCCCTGACATAGCATCCGTTTTCCTGAAGCCATAATTTGGCTTCACTCCAGCATCTTTATTTTAGCAGCCTGGCTTTTCCTTGGAGAGGCAAGGCTGCCATGGAAAGGGGTTTCCCTCCAGGTAAAGTGTTGGTGCCCACCTGAAGTTGTTGCAGTCACTTCAGAGCTTTCATTTGAAACTTTCAGTATTGGAATAATAATTCATTGTCATCAGAGAAAGTAACAAAGGGAAAAGTGTTCTGCCTTTACATGGCACAAAGTAGTGCTGTTCAATAGGAATCAAGCTACATCTTGACACCATGTTTTTTTAATTCTTCATCTGAAGTCCCTAATTACCTTTTAGCAGTATGCAAAAAATGTTCTTGAGGGCTCTGTGTTTTCCCTGAGGCTCAGGTTTTCCAGGGTGCTGCAGGGTCAGGTCTCAGTGGCTGCTGGAGTGGCCCAGGGGTGCAAAGCCAGGGATGGGAATCCTCTTCCTCTTCACAAAAGCAGGGCTGCAAGTAGCACCAAAGTGGGAAACAAATGATTACACACGTTTGAGGTGTCAGGAGCCCTACAGAGGGTGCAGCTGGGGTTGAGGAGTGGCTGGTTTTGGTTGGTTGGGTTGGACAATGAGGGCAGACACCAGAGCTGCTCATGAGTCCACAACTGGAATCCTTCTTGGGGGCCCTCCAGAGGCTGAGGCAAAAATTCAGGCAAGTGTAGGAAGAAAAAAAAAAAAAAAAACCAACACAAGCAAAGGAGAATCTGGGCTGTTAGAGGTAAGCAAAGAGAACAATGTGGATCAAATTCATATCACTCTGTGAAATCTATAGGTGAAATGTAATAAAAATTTAATGTCTATTCTACTTATAAATGATAAATGATTTGTGGTTATCTAATAGAGCAACCCACACACAGATACTAAAAACTGGGAAGAAATATTCAATTCACCCATTTTTGATAATTTATATATGCCTTTTTAATGCATTTTTTTTTCCTGCCACTGGTGGATACAGTGCCTACTGAACTCAGACCCTTGACCAACTGGGACTTTTAAAACAAAGGAGAGCTTGAGAACACACCCGTTGGGGCTAGGTCAGTACCATGAAGTTAGTTCAGTTATCACTATGCCACACCATAACAATTTCAGTACTCACAGTTCTATCCTAGGACTGTCCCCTCAGAGCACAATAATGCTGCCCTTTGTCATGTGCCCAAATAAAGTGTAACTGAGTACCTAGTTGTGATTACTTCAGGGAATTCACTGCAGAGTTACATTAGATGTGCTGCCAACAACTTTATCTCTGATCTTGCACATTTAGTATATTAAGACAAAGCTGTGTGATTCAACTGATTGTTTTCAAATCTGAGGTTTTGATCTTATGGTTGAAAATTAAAAGTCAATTGAAATCAAACTGAGGAAAGTAAATTAAAGGGGAATCAAGCATATGTAGTGTCTTGGATGTAGTGGTCTGGCTTGTAATTTTTGAAAATGTTTTGGGTTATCAGCACTTGTCCAACTTGTAGAGTAGAGTATAAGTAACTAAGCCTTCAAGGTAATATGATCTGAAGACAAAAATTTTGTAAAGTTGCTCAATATTAGTTTTTATCAAAATTATGTTTATGCACTCTAGTGTTGCAGTAGGAATGAATTTATTTGTGAAAATCCAGTGAAATGGATCTCAGCAAGTGTCCCAAAAAGGGTTTTGCAGTCGTTCAAATGTTCCACATACTGCAGAGCACCAAGAAGTACTTTATATCAGAAAACAAAATAAATCAGAGGATTTACCATTTGAAAGCTTACATACAGCTGATCATATGGAGCTGTTCTCAGAGACTTAATGGCTAAAGTTTGACTTTAAGGGCTCAACAGAATTTTAACGAAGTTATTTCTGCAGTAAATATTCCATATTGCTTCTTCGGGTATGTACAGTCAGTGCAAAATTTCTGAGTTTTAGTGCTGTGTAAGTAGGGTACACTGGCATAAAGAGGAGGTTGCCATCATCTGCTCATTTTGCAGGTGGTTGCTATTCTTGTTTGTTTGTCATCTGTGGAAGTTCATTGAATCTGGATCTTTAGTAATTCTGTTGTGGCCACAGGATTGCAAGAGATCCAGCAGATCTGCTTTTCCCCAGGTAGCACCCGGTAGTTGAGCCACAGTGCCTGCTAGTGCTCGTGTTCCTAAGTGGTTACAAATGTAAGGTAATATGTGCTCATTTAAACAATGTAATCAGTGCTTAAGGTAGTTTGAGCTAGTGGCTTCTTCTAATTGTGAAAGGCTATTACCACAGCCCAGCTGATAAGTGGTGACTTGCTCAAGCAGTGCTGCACCAAAGCAATAGTGTTTATCATGTGTTCGTGCTCTGTAGGGTGAACCAAAACTGTTTGTATCAGTAGTAACCTAATTTGTGTAAAAACACATTTATTTTAGCCAGATGTGGATCAGCAGTCTTCATATTAATATATATGATCAAGTGCACGGCACTTGGGATTATATTCTGTCTATTAATTTATATAAAGATTGCAAACTCCTTAGGCAGGATCAGTCTGCGTTAATGTCTAGGAGTGATGCACTGCACATTTTATCAGCATTTTTGCAATGAATTAAAAAAACAACAGCTCAAATGCACTTTTTTATTTTATTTCCTTTGTGTTTCTTTTTCTGCCACATTTTTTACATCTGCTTCTCTTTGTGGATGTCCATATTCATCGGGAATGAAAGTGAAATTGAGTTTTCACCTGCAGGGTATGTGACAGGACACACTGTTGGGCAGGCACATATCTGTCTACTTGTGCTCCTCTCCCAGTTCACAATTCAAGTGCAATCCTGCCAAATTCAAGTGCTGCACTGCCACTTGGGTGTACCCCTGCATGTGAGTCTTTCAAGGGGGTTTTTGAGACACTTGCAGGGAAATCAGTCTGTGCAGAATTGCCTGTGGCAGACTACAAAATTCGAGTTGTTCCATTGCTGGGGTAAAGAGGAGAACAGAGGGTGTGGTTACCCCTGCCTGTACTGCTGCCCTGTGTTAGGAGTGACCCCAGCAGCTGCTCTCAGGTAGGCTGCTGAGCAGGAGGACTTTCCCCATTCATACCATACAAGGAAAAGAAAAGACTGACTTCAAAATCATCCTGGCTTTTTGCGCTCCTTCTCTTGGCCATGGAGAAGGAGTCTGTAGGAGCTTACAAGCTGGGCTAGGTCATGAGAGGGTACTGTGCAGGGGATCTGGGATGTTGGCATTTTTGTGGGAAGCTGGAAGAAGCTGGGTGTTGGGAAGGAGTGTTTGGTTGTATTTTATAGACAGGTTTAATATAAGTATTATTGGGATGGATGGTGCTTTCAGAGGTACAATTCTTCTTGTAAGCTGCTGGGGAAGAGTGAGAGAAAGCGCAATTCAGCAGCAGTGGAAATGCAGGTAAATACAAGTCCCTTCACTCCTTCCTGGATGGACTAGACATGCTTCAGCTTCATCATGCCCTCCCCAAAAGATCATTCTTCATTCAGGAAGATGAGAAGAGAGCTGTAATCTGGCCACCATTGTGCAGTTCCGTTGGGGGCTAGCTGAGTAAAGCACTGTTTTCCCATTGGAAGGGACTGACTCTTTCAGAAAGGATTTTTTTTCCCCTTTAATTCTGTAGTTCTCTTTTCGTGTCACAGTTTCCTCACGTCCTCTTTCCTCTTCCTTACCCTTTACTGAGGGAGCACGCTCTTTGCTGAAAGCGAGCATGTTGTTTTTACCCAGCACCCAGATGATTATTGAGAGAGGGAGAGGTTTGGCGCGTTGGTGGGGACGGGAGCTGTGCCTGCTGTGTTTCACTGGGACTGGCGCGGAGTAGAGAAGCAGATGTGCGTGGACTGCCAGAGGAATCGCTGGGTGATCCTTGCGCAGTCTGGCATCGAGGGGCTGAGACAAGACGAGGCAAAGCAGGTGTGACTGATAGCCGTGCCAGAGCCTGGGCACCTGCCGTGCCCACTGCAGGCAGCGGGGGCTCAGCACCCGCCAGGATTGATGCACCCAGCACTCCCAGGGCTTCGTGTGCTCCGTTTCATTTCTTCCCTTTCACGCCGAGCACGAGGAACAAGCAGAAGTTAACTGCTTGGGAAGAAGCTGGCTGTGCCTTTTCTTCTGCGCTGCGTTTCACCTCTTTTGTTTTTTGGTTGGCTGCAAAACCTGAAGCCAAAAGATGCTGGAAGCGCCTCTGCCGGGGCCGGGGGGAGCCAGCACAGCACACCCCATCTAGCGGCTCAGCCTCACACTGCGGGAGGGAAGGAAGGAAATGCGGCAGGAGGAGGAAGAGGAGGAGGAGGAGGAGCAGCAGGGCTCCTGCAACTCCGGCCATGGGCTTCGGGCAGGCTTCGGGCTCCGCGACACCTGCGTGGGGGAGCCGGAGATGCTGGAGCAGCAGGAGAGTGTGAGCTGTCTGTCGGACCTGGGGGAAACACACACCAGGGACTGCACCCAGCTTGGAAAGAGTGTTAGACAGTGATACTAAGCCCTCTGGAGTTAAGAAATGTGAGAATTAAGCTGCCTCTGCAACCTTAATTCGGCCTCTGTTTGCATAAGCACTAAGATAAAATCTCCAATGATATCACACTCTATTTTTTGTCACACGTCAGTGCACAGAAGGGACTGCACTAAATTTCTGCTCACAGCATTTCTCCTCTGGTGTTCAGAAAGTAGATCCTGTCTGTCACATGCTTCTGAAATATTCTTCAGAAGACAGAATTCTTTCACAAGGTTTTCTTCACAGACTTCACACCAACAGAGGCCAACTGCTTCATGGGCATTCATTTTGGTATTTTTGTACCATCCTCTTTGTGAGGAGCATGGTCTAATATTGTTCCCATTTTGCAGATGAGGAGCAGAGGTGCAATGTGATTAAAGTGAAAGGTATCCTTTATTTTGGGGTGCCCATTTCAAGACCCCTCAGGCCTTGCTTTCCAGATGGCCTCTCCCACCTACTTCTGTTACAGAAGCACAGTGTTCCTGTGTATCAGGCACAGGGATCAAATCAGGCTCTCACAGATAATTAGTGTTCTCAGAACAGGAGAAATGAGTAGCTGCAGGGGAAAAAAAACAGCTAAACTAAAATGAAAATATACTTTCTTCTTTTCAGGATCATTTTTCTGGCAGATTCTTGTTTTGAAGGGACTCACTGGGGGGCTCCGAGGAGAGATTGTGCTAGCATGAGGAGTGGCCTGGATTGCCTGGGCTGTCAGAGGGACAGGGCCACAGCAACCCTGGGTTAAACTCATTTCAATGGTTTGGTGCTATGTGTGCTGAGATTGTAGTTTCACAGCCATTACAAACTGATCCAAACTGGTGCTGCTGCCAATACATCAGTCCTTCCCTTCTTCTCGTGGCCTCACACTCCTGCTCACTCCAATTTGTGTGGCCTGGCAGGGAAGCCTAGTGGGTTTTAAATTCAGAAGTGGGTTTAAATTCAGTGCACCTTTAAAAAAATAGCATGGTTTCTCAATTGTTTGTTTCTTGGCTTCGTGCGCGCATGGGCCATCACAAAGAATGATGGATCCTGAGACAAGAAGGGGCATGATGGATCCTGAGACAAGAAGGGGCTGCAGTGTTTTTTGCAGTGGCAGTTTCCACAGACCTCTGGTGTGCATGGGACTGGACTTTCAGGAGCAAGGTTCTCCTGGGAACCAGGAGGTGTAAACATGACTAGGTTCCACCCAGATGGGCTGTCAGCAGAGGAATGTGAAGACTGCAGGACTTAAGAGTTCTGGATCAATATGTGCTGCTGTGTTTGCAGATTTTGCTGTCTCTTCCTTCAGTCCCAGTACTTTTGCTGTGTCCCCTCTGACCTGTCCTGACTTATCCCTGCTCTTTTCAGTTTCATTCTTCTATTCAGTCTCCACCAGAACCTGGTCCAAGCCATGTTTACTAGCACAGCAAGTCCCAGTTTTGTTCATGCAGACTCTGTGTCTCAGCCCTCGCTTTACTTCACCTAACTGAAAATTGTACCTTCCTGAACAATTCTCTTTGCAAAATAAATGTCTTCAACAAAAGATGTAAGCCATTTGAGAATACTTGCATTAAATACATTATTATATTATAAAATACACAGGTATATTTTAAGTCTTTGGGATTGGTCACAACAGCTTTACTTCAGTCTACTGTCTGTGTTGAATCTGGCAGTGCCAGCACGGCAAGTGATTTGAATTTACGTGACCTTTCGTCCTGTTTGGCAGCAGTCCATGACTATGCACTAGTGTGTGATTTGTGAATTATTTGTGATTCTCTGTGAACGTGGTTCAGCCCATGAATTTTGACACCTCTTGATTTAAATAGCAGCTACTTGTGCTATGATACTCAGCTTGGTATTCAGTTTTGAGAAATGTGGTTTTCCAGCTGTTTCCTGAATGGGTGCTTTCTAAATCCACAGAAGATTTTTGAGAATGGAGGGGTATGAGCACTTACATGGAGAGAATTTTTCAGATTGTTATGAGTAGGCTTCACAACACATTTTTCACAGCTGTTTTTAATGAAAATAGTAAACAGTACTGTTTTCATGGAAAGCAGAAAAAAATTAACATAAATTTAGTCCATATCTATTAATGGATTTTTTTTCAGCTATTCATTCTGATTTTGTCTTCTGTGTACAGATTTACACAGTAAATCTGTGCAAATTTTATCTAAGCATGTGGGTTTTCTGTCTACGTAATTTCCTTCCCTGATTCTGAAATTTTTCTGTGGGTCTGACTCTCCCTCCCTTAGGAGCTCAACTGTGGAGAGAGGTCTAGGAGAGAAATATTTCTGCCTCATTTCTGTTGGAGAAACCAGTCTTTGGTGTTACCTAATTTATGTGGTTCAATTCCTATGTTTCCTTCTGTATTTGTATTTGTCTAGCTACTGTGTGGACAGTCCTGCTTCTGCATGTTGGGATGAGGCATGCTAAAAGTTAGGCATGTTGGAGTTTCAGGCTTTTCTTCAGATACCCATATGAAGCATATATCTTCTGGGAAAGGAAGACTTTTTTCCAGGTATGCATTGGACAGATCCTTCCACAATCTTCTGCTTTAGGTCTAGGTGCTTTAGGTATAGGCTGGACTTTCTTGTAAACAAAACTCTTTGTTTTCAAACACTGAAGTGTTTAAAATGAAAACTTGAAAAATCTATAGCAGTGGATTTTAGCAATGAATTCCATTTTATCTGTTATGAATGAACTTAGGTGTATTGAAGCTGCTTTTTTAATAGGGTGAAATATGGGTATATCCTTCCTCCATGTAGAGTTTTCCAAATGGAAAATCACATTCTTCTTTCCCTGGAATGACTTTGAGAGTTAGTGGGAAGAAAAAAAACCCTACATAACTCTGAAATAGTATGTCAGTCAAGAGCTGAGAGCAGAGTAGGAAGTAGTGAGACTGAGAGAAAAGATTCTGAAGATGGGTTTTGGGGCGGTAGGGGCCAAGTAAGATGTTGCTGCGTGTGATAAATGCCTTTAAAGACATGAGTCCCTGAGGAGCATCAACAGGATCCAGCCAGGGAAACACAAGGAGGGGCTGTGATTGTTCTGAGCTTGGAAGGCTGAGGTGAAGGAGACCAGGAGAATGTGTGCATCTCAAGGTCAGGTAGAAATTGGGCCATAAATGACTACAGCTGGTCACAAGCAGCTGGGCATTAACACACCATTCCTGGCTACGGTTTTCTGCCCCGTGGCACTGTTGGAGAAGGGAATGCACGTCCTTGAGCTGACACCTTGGAGAATCTGAAAGCCCCCAGTGGGAAAAAATAGTATTTCTTTCCAGGGCTTTCTAGCAACTCTGCAGTGGTTTTCTCCCATCAGGGACTATTCATCATTTCGTCCATGAGAAGCTTTCGTTGTGCAAAATGTCACATCACAAGACTGTTATGATGTGACAAGATGTCATTTCCCAGGAATACATTTTGGGCTCCACTTCAGTGATTGTAAACCCAGGCCTGAGTAGGTACACAAGATATTCTACTGGGGAGCAACCATCACTGAGGTGACATTGCATAATTCGTGGTGGTGGACAAGGGTCTCTTGATAAATGGTCTGTGGAAATCTGTGGGGCATCTGGATGGCAAGGGGCAACCTTCAGCAGGTAGGTGGATAAGCAGGGAGTAATAAAACGAGAAAAATTGTCACTTTGAACCCTTCCACATGCATTACAACCTCTGCTCCAAGTTGTGACAAGATTTTTGGTGTATTCCCTTGCGTGAGCTTCTCAGACCTGCAGCAGCAGCTCAGCTGCATGGCATCATTCCCTTGGGGAAAGCAACAGGGGAGCACAGCAGAGTTTGTATAGGTTTTCTATGCACTTTATGGGGAAGATTGTGTCAGGTTTTTAATACAGGAACATCAGTTTTTAAGGTAGGAGTGTAGTATTTATCTACCTTATTTAAACACTCTTAATCCAAGTAGGCAGCTTTATTCAAATGAAATCCAAATGGGTGCTTGCAGCTTTGAAAATGTGTGGATAAAATTTGTTCATGCAAGCAACCAAATATATATGTTGCTGAAAACCCAACAGAACATTCTGCCATAGAATGAATTTCACCCACAGAAAAGACAGGTCTGTACTCAGAACTTGCATCCAAGTAACTTTAAAGCAATTTATCTCAGGAGGGAGCTGAGCATCCCAGCTATTCCTGATGTTATATTTGCGTGATCTGGTGTGTCAGCATGAATTTAAGTATCTTATTTTAGATGCTCACGTATGAAAATTCTAGCTCACTAAAACAACTAAACCAAGAAACTCCCTGACCTCTGGAAAAACCTAACTACTCCAGAGAATATATAGAAGAATAACTCTTAACATTTGAATGATTTTTTTTTCTTAATGAAGAAATATCTTCACAATGAGAAATGCTCTAATTAATACGAAATATCATTAACTGTGTTGTGAATGGACTTTGATCTGCTCAGATAACTCTTTCTTGGCACTTATGCTATCCTGTAGCCTCAGTAGAAGTATGGACTGTATCCCAGATGAACTCAGCAGCTCTGTGCCCATCCTATTTGTGATGGCTTGAATGAAGTTGCCACAAAGCTGGCGTGGGAAGGAGGAGGTGGTGAAGTTTCCAGCTGAGCTGATGATGCTCTCAGTGGTGCAGCTGGACCAGAGCTGTATCAGTTATATTCTCTCAAAGGTGACTTTGGGGCACAGTGCTTCATCATAAGACTTCCTGCTTATGGTAACTGGCTTCCCCCAATGTGTTGAGCTCAGACTCAAGGCTGGCATTGATATGTTACTAGAAAAAAACATTTTGCATGTATTTCCTTGAATTTGAGGTGACAGAAAGCAGTTTGGCCAGGAATATTAACAGGGGTATTTTCCACCTATGTTGATCATTCTCTTAACTTTCTTTCAATATCTTTTGAGTAGAAAATACTGGTGGATGAATATCTGATGCCTTTAAAGCCAGTGCAAAACTACTACCATGTTCACCAAAGCTAGAATTTCATACTTGTTGTGGTCAGTCTTTCCCCACAGTTATTAAATAACAAGCAATTTAAGAGAACAATTCACAGAGGAATTGTAGTGTTTATTTATATAACCTCCTTGGTGAGAAATAACAAGTAACATTCAGTAATAAATGCATAGTCTTTCTGCAAATGATGTATGAAACACAGAAAGGGGAACAGTATCTGATATTTTGTTCTCAGGAAATAATGGCACCAGCTATGGTCTGCCCAGCATTTTGCCCATAGGTTTAGGAATGAAATTAATATTGTGTCTCTGCATGAATATTGCATTTCTGCCCTGAGCAAATCAGAGTCTCCTAAAGTGAGTCTGTAGGTGCCTTCTGCATTGGAAAGAGACATCTCTCATTGCACTGCCCTCTTCAGAGCTGTGGAAGTAACCAGTTTTCAAGGAGCAGTAGTTGAATATTATGTAGTCAACAGGATAGGCTGTTAATATTGTAGAAGGTCATTATTGAATCCATATGTCCTCTGATAATGACATCTTTGTTCTGGAAACACACTCTTGCATCATCTGCACAGGTCATTAGAGATGCTGAGCATGACTTCTTGGTGTGTACTGAGTCTTGAAGGGGCTATGCTCAAGCTATGCAGTAGCTCAGGGAGAGATTTCTTGGCTTTCCTTACAGTACCTGCTGTATCTCAAGCAATTGACTGCTTCAGGGAAGTGAAAAATCTATAGGGTTGGGGTTTTTGGGGTTGGTTTGGTTTTTTTTTGTTTTGTTTTGGGGTTTTTTTTTGAGTAGAGGAATTGAGTAGAATTTCTGAAAGGAGTTTTTAGCAGAGCAGGGGAATGGCTATAGCCTGTATCACAGATTTCAGATCTCCTGGGAGCAGAGCTCATTCTCTTTCTGTCTTGAGAAGTGCTATTCCAGTTTTCCCTTCTTCCCTGGTAGTCAGTGTTGAAGCAACAACAGATAGGGGAAGGTGTAAGCAGGAGGAGGAACAGATGACCCTTTGATTAATTTATGGAGAACAACCAGATGATGTTTCCTGAAAGTGCAATAATTGGCAGAAACTAAGCAAAAGTGGGTAAGACAAGGAGCACACGTTGTTGCTTGTTAGGTGTGTGAGGTGTATCACAGAGGTGCCTTTGAAGCATCATTGCATCTCACAGGCTTCATAGTTGAGAGTGTTTGATTTAATGAGCATTTGTCTATAACCTGTAGTCTCTGAATCTTTTGAAAGTAGATCCTAGAACACTGTCTGGTACTTTTTATTAGCTGAACTTCGGCATGTGTGAGGAATTTCTTTTCGGGAAATCTATCCTGATATGCAGTGCTGCTGTGTCTTCCACCTGCATCTGTATCTGAAGAACAACTGAGTGTCACCTCCTGCACAACGTCACTGATGGTTGTGTACTGAAGTATTTCTTAGCAAACACCACCGCAGTCTTGGGCTCCACTGCCTTCCAGATCGTTCTCAAGTATAAATCTTCCATTTGGTTTTGACCTAGACAGCTTTGCATGTTACATGTACCTGAGAAATTTCCTCCTACCTTACCAAGCCTACCAATCATACATCAAATCCATGGGAAGGAGGCTGGTGGGAGGGCACTCTTCAGCAGGGCTGTTTGGACTTGTTTGTGCTCTTGGGGCAGGAAAGCATGGGCATCCTGGGCTTTGGGAAATGTGTGTGAGGGGCAGGGACTTAGGAGAGGTGGTTTCTGCCCACTCCAACTACTCTATTTATATCTGTCTATCCCACATATTTCCCTGGCACCTATCACCTTGGAAGGTTTCTTAGATGACCATGGCTTTTTTTATCTCTCCTCTTTTTAACACTGTTTTTGCCTTCTTTTTAAATCAGTCTTTAATAAAGTTAAGAATTTTTGCACAGGGTTTTATAAACATGTGTTATTAAATTTGAAATCTGTTTTGAAAGTGCCTCTATCCTACTCCCTCCTAGTAAAGTGACCTTTTTAAATGGAGGGAAGTGGGTTTAGATGACAGTCATGATAAATGCGGTCATGTTCACTCAATAAAATAAGGCCCAGTGCATTTGAGGATAAATCAGTGAAATGTACAGCCCCACCTGTCTGTCTCCATCATTCATTTCCACTGTCACTTTCACAGTGGCTGATGGATCACAGTTGCTGTAAAATTAGACAGCCTTTAATCTCATTTCATCCTGATTAGCTTCTCCTTACCCTTTCCCTCTAACTCACTGACTGACACGCTAAAAACTCATGCCGGGCTGTGTTTGAGCATGGCGTACAAACTTCTCTTCAAATACCCTTTTTGTGGGGCAGGCAGGTGTTCCAATGAGTTGAAATAAAAAAATGAGAAGATGGGATTTTTCACACTATTAAAGCCAAACAGCAGACAAATACTCATATAAAATTAATGAAAGCAGCAGCCTGGCCAGACTGTGTGATGGGCCAAATTCTTCCTGTTACACCCTGGCATGCCCAGTGAGTTTGAGAAGATTGCTTCTACCAGATATTGAATTTATCATGCTCATTGCTGTGTAGTTTTGACTGTTGTCTATGAAAAGTTAGGTCCTATCTGGGTGTATGTTCACAAGGATCAGGATTTTTAGTGTAAGTTTTCTGTGCTCTCCATTTTATAATGGAAAAAAAAATCTGTTCATTCATGTAGTTTTGATTTCTGTGTATAACTCCCTGTAGAGTCAAGGAGAAAGACTGTGAGGTGGCTGAAGAGTCCCTTACCTCTTAGATATACACAGTGTTGCTTCATCCTCCCTATTTTGTCCAACTCCCTTCAGCCCCATGGGCAGTTTTCCCCGAAGCTCTAGGAGGAACAAAGGTCACAGTAAAGGTCTGCAGCGTTTTATTACAGTCACCTTTCTTTCTGAAGGCCAAATACTACTCTCCTTTCTAAGGCAAGCTTCCTTTTAGCTTTCCTGTGAATTATGGATGGTAGTTTGGGTCATTTGGGCTCAATCCTGTATCAGTGGGAATGTTGCCATCAATTTCAGTAGGAGCCAGGATTAAGCCATTAGTTTTCAAGGTTTAATTATCATAATAATTGCAGGAGTCTTATTGCATACCTTATATGCATGGGAACAGCAGAAAAGCTTAAAGCAGAATTTCTTCCTCTACTGACCCTGTTTGTGTCAATTATAGTGAATAAATAAACACAAATGTTTGCAAAAGTGAAAATACAACGTGAAAAATATGCATGTGTGCTGCCTGCAGACAGTTTTTTCTATAAATGCTGGACTGACCAACAGAAGAGGTTGGAAGTGCAACCACCAGCTTGGAAACCATAGTAGACCACTGTGTTACTTAAACCTTGAAGCCCTTACGGACTGATCCTGGGGAGTCTCTTCTTGAGAGGAAGGGTCCCAAAAAGTATCTAAGGAAGGCAGCAAATTTCTCATGGGAGAACAAATTCCTTATTTACTACAAACATCCACAAAATCAAGAAAAGGTCTGTGGTTTTGAGAGAGAAGATTTTAAAATAGGAAAATATCTAAGACTAAAGAGTGAGATAATGATGATATGGTATCTCAAAAGATAGCGAAACCAGACTTCATTCTTTCATCCTACTATAGGATTCTCTAGGTAGTATAAATTCTTTTGCAGTGTCTAGTATAAGATTAGTTCCTAGTTAATGTAAATTGAATCAGTAACAAATAACCTTAATTAATGAACTTTCACTGTACCTGTCTGCCTAATTTAAGAACTGTTTCACTTACATCACTTGTAAGAGCACAGACTATGAAAAAGATATTCGACCTTTACCAGAAACTAAAAACATACCTTATTTATTCATCATTGCCTAGGCAAAAACTTCAGTAAGAAGCTTAAATGAGCCCACTTGATCTTTAAGAAAACGTGTCCTAAATAGCAAAGCTGTGCATATTTCTTCTTATTATTATTTGCATATGCTATACTGCACAGCTGCATTCTGAGAAAAATAAAAGATAATAAAACAAATGAAATGAGAGATATATCACCCAAAATAATCCAAGTGTGAGATAGGCTGCCTCTCTTTTTTTTATTTTTTATTTTTTTTTTGGCATTGGCAAAAGAGCACAAAGTAAGAGCTGGCCCTGAGTCATATTGATTTCCCACTGCACTGGTTTCCTAAGTGCTCTGTTGATCCGTGTCAAGCAATAAGTTCCCTGCCTGTACATGCACATCAGCTCCCCATTTGTCCTCACCTAGATTTAAGGTGCCCATATGATGAGCTGAACAAGGACATCATTTTTCCTACTGGTGTCACTGGGCCAAAACTACTCTATGTGCTATAGTAACTAATGCTATATAAGTTTACGTTTTCCATATAATATCATTATATTGGGTACGGCACTCTGCAACAATATGTGTGTATTATGTACATGTAATCCTTTTTTTTGTGTTTTAGCATTTTCAATGGATAACGTAAATTTTAAGAAATAGATATTTGCATCTGTAGCTGGTCCATAGTAATCACGATACCTCGCCCCCTAAAAAAGGGATATTGCAAACCTAATGCCACAGTTTTGATCTTTGTTAACAAAGGGCTTCCTGATTAGATGAATAGAAGATGTGTGATTATGCTGCTAATGACATTGTACAGGAAATTAGGCGTATACATTTGGAAAAGGCATTAAATCAGCAGGACCTTAATTTAAAAACTTAAAACTGTATGGAAATGCAGCTTGTTCATTGCTGTGTAATAGAAAGCTACTGAACATACTGACTCTTCTTGTGGAAACATTACCAGCAGAACAAAGCTGGGCTGAGGTTTTTTTAATGTTTTCTAGCATGCTAGGATTTCTAACATCTGCTTATTTTCTGGAAATATCATGCAACTTCACCCCTTTTTACAAGTTCTTTTTAGGTCAGCATGTGTGGTTCTTGGGCAGGTGAGGGGGCACTGAGGAACCAGAATTCCTGACTTTTTTCCTTAATTACTTGCAAAATTGAATTGCATACGTTTACTAATAAGTGGCTTTGTCTGCTGCTAATTCAGTGTTCGCGTATGCCTGGGGTGACTCGTTCTTGTATTATTTCCTGCAGTTGGTAAAGAGGAAATATTTGATAAAATCCGTGTCCTGAGCTGACAAAGAATTCTTGCTTTGCTTGCAGTTATGCCATACAACAGTGCCCATCACTGTGTCGTGGAAGTGGAAAACTTCTTGTTTGTGCTGGGAGGAGAAGACCAGTGGAACCCTAATGGTATGTATAGAATACTGGAAGGCAAAGGGAGCATCTGCCTTCCTGGGCCTTCCTGTCTGTCAGGTCAGCTGATGTAGTGATTAGCAAGGGATTTTGAGGACCTTCAGCCTAATTGTTGAACCTAGTAAAGGCTACTCTTTGGTATTGATGTAATAAATACCTGGTACTTTAGCATTAGCATCTCTGTCATTCATCAGCTCCCACATCCCTTGAGAAATGCCACAGGCAGCAGAACAGACTCTTTCAAGTGCGTGCAGGCACCAGGCAGCAGCTGTTAAGAATTTTAACCTTCATTTCTAGACTCCTTCCAGTCATAATATAATAATGCAATTGCAGTAGATGAATACTTCTTTTCTATTGTCAAACAAGATACTAGCAGCTCAAGTTGTTAATGTGTTAATTATCTAGACTTTGGGATTCTTAAACTGATTCTTTTTTCAGTCTTGTGCAAGAGCCTCTCATATAGATTATCTGCTGCTACCTTCTTTGATTTGATTACTTCATAAATTTACCGCAAAGAGAAATTAAACAATTTAACAGGCTTCTGAGCAAAGCAAAAGGAAAATCCATGCCTTGCAAAATTCACAGAATTGTCAAGACATTGTTAAAAAGCTTGCACACGAAGAAAGAGTTAGTAGTTGTAGCAGTCTGTGTAACAGAGATAATTATGACTGAGAAACCATAAAACAGCTTGCAGGTACACATTTTTACTTTAAAACACCAGAGGATCCAGCTGAAATTACATATACTGCATATATTTTATTGTGAATGCCCCATTTCAGCATCTGCACTAAACCAAATTATAGAAAATTGTTACATCTGTTCACTCCCTAAAACCTGAAACAAACAATCCAGACCACCCTATAAGCATGTTTCTGATGTAGTTAAGAATATCACTATATGTCTTAGGAGAAAGGCCCCTTAGTTCTGTTGTTGAATGTGCTTTATTTGAAGCAGGAGACAGTGCAGTATCACTAATGACAATTTCTTTTAGGATCATTGGCCACATCCATCCAGTGAGGGCCCCTGTTGTATTTGGTGATAGGCATATGGATAAGCAGACCTTGTTCCAGACAGTTTATAATTAAATGGCCATGTCACGTGAAGGGTAAAAGAAAAGAAATATAATTACCCACATTTTAAAGATGTGGAAACTGACTTGCAGGGTGATGGAGAGATGGTAGAAGGGGTCCATATCTTGCAGCTGAGATGAGTCAAACACAGTTGTTTGTGAGATGTGTAGTACCTAAGGCCTGAGATTGCCTAGATCTGGCAATTCCTGGGCTGAAGATGTTGCTGAAGACATCTACTAATTTCCCTGTCCTGTGAATACCAGTGCTGGTATTTTTTCCATAGAGAAGATAGCAGTAAAAAAAGATATGAGCATTGCTATACTGATCTCCTTATCAAATGGATCTTAGTTGTCACTAAAAGTGGACCTGAAACCATAAACTACAGCCTGTGCTGCTGCTGGGTGTATTCTTTCTTGAAACCACTTTGCTCTAAATGTGCAGCTACATGAGGGCAGCTCACACATGCTCATTTGAATTTATGTAAAGGCCCCTGTCAGCTATCCTCAGAGCACAGAAGGAACTTCAGGTGGACCTACCTGGAACCATCTTGCCAAGGCTGTACAAAGCTTCTGCTTCAAATGAGACTGTTCCAGGTGTTTTTTCCAGTGTAAAGAATTATCTTAGAGATGGTGGCAATGGAAAGACATTGCTTTAGCCATCAAACCATCTAGTTCTTGAGAAACTGCATGGACCCCAAGGAGTGCTTATGCCTCCTTCATGCTCCTCTGACTTCCTGACAACCCAGAAAGTATGGGAGACATTTTTTTCTCTTTTTATGTCTTCCAGTAGCTATGCCTTTCCAGTCACAAGGGGTTCTTGCATGAGTAAACACTGATGAAAGCAGGGTGCACAACATAGGCATGGATTTAAGATCGACCTTCATAACCTTCAGAGCCCATCACCTTCTGGCATGGCTGCAGAGCAGAGAACAGCATCTGCCTCCTTTTGTCCCATCATCCTGATTTGCTAATCCTGATTTTTGTTCGCTTTCCCAAGTTCTGTGTTCTGACAGAACAGGTGAATCCTAACATGTGCAATCTCCTGACTGATGAGCAAAGCAAAATACAGAGTTCTCTTTCAAACTGAAGTCCAGACTTAAACTGCAGTCAAACCAGTTACACCAGGCAGATTAAGTAGGTCATCAAGTCCTTTTCCTGCAATCACAGGCATCATATAGTCCCATTTTGTAAATTTTCTGAGCTACATTTGAAAAGCAGTTGGATTTCTAGCCCCCACTACTCCTGTTGGAAAGCTGTTACAGAATCCAATTGCTCTAAATGACTAGGAGTCTTACTCTGATATCCAATAAAATGTATTCTTTGGCTGTCTAAATCACCCCATTCTCATGCCAAGGCTGGCCTCCAGTTTAACAGTTTTTCCCCTCCTGGAGATTTGTTCCTCTAAAGTATTACAGACAGCACTCCTATCCCCTTTCAGCTTTTGTATTTCTAGGTGCAACAGGCCAAATTCTTTGTCTCCTGCCATAAGATAAACTTTCAGTTCTTCCTGTTGCCATAGTCACTCTTCTCTGTGCCTGTTCTAGTTTGATTTCATCTCCCTTCCTATGAAGGACCCAGATTTGTATCCTGCATTCCCACTCGAGACTCACTAAACCTTTCTTCTACCCTGCACTTTACAATCTTCTACATACATGGTGTTTGTATTGACTATGTGTATGACACGTGTTAGGCAGCCAAATTACAGATTTGTATGATAACAGTGAACAAGCTGCTGTATAACTAATGAGCACTAAAGTCCCAGTAACTCTGAATGATGTACTGAATACAGCAGCATTAAAACCTAAAAAAAAATAAATAGAAGCTTAAACTTAGGATCAATATTTATATTATTTTGAATTCCTGCTTTTTGAAATGCAAATGGATTAGTAAATGTCTTAGACAGTGAAACCTAGAGCCTGTTCAAGCTTGCTGTTGCTGTTTTGCTGCTTTTTAAACCTATAGCTCTTGATGCTTCTTCTTCTAAATTGTCTGTGTAGACTAAAGGAATCCAGATAAGGACCAAATGCAAAGCCTCACTGCACTAAGCCCAGTGGTAAAATGACCAGTTGCCCTTACAGTATGGGAATCTCACCCTGTGTCTTGAGATGGTGCTGAGATGGTCATGTCTTAGAGTGGTGCTCAGCATAGTCCTAGGCACCATGCTGGATTTGAAGGGAAATGCTGCATCACTCATCAGTCTTCTGCTTTACCCTCCTCATATAGAACATGCTTATAACATGGCGAGGAAATCAGTTTACTTCCAGAGCGGTCAGTGTGGTTTCTTTCTCTGTTTCCTTGTAGAACATGATCTTAAATTATTACGAATACAAATTCTAGCTGTGTTGTTATTCTTCTCTACAGTCTTGATGGTCTATTTACACATGCTGAAGTAAGTGTGGAATGAAGCAGGCAAAGTGAGCCAATCCTGCAGAGGCTTGTCTGATGCAAAAATATTCACCTTGTAGAATGCCCAGTGACCATTTATAGAACTGTGACATACACAGTTAGGTTATTCTGCTGGCCTGTGAAGCCTCTAATTCAATTTTTTAGTCACACATACATAAACAAAGGTTTCTGTTTTCAAAATGCTCATCTATTGAAGTCTCAGGTGTTACAGGAAATTGCCATGCACTCTCTTGCTTCAGTTTTCTTGCTTTGGTGTCAATCTGCATGTAAAATAAGGTGAAATCTTAATATCGTGAAGACATGAACACAGTTCTTGGGCTTGACAGCAGGGAGAAGCTAGTTAGCTGGTGTATGTTGCTCATGCTTCATATTTTAGCTAACACACTTGGAATAAAACTCTTAAGAGTGTATTCCCCCTTCGATGCACATCTGTAATTCCTTCTAACTTACACTGAATGTACATGGTAGAATAAACCATCTAGTGCAAACACTGCATACCCCGTGCTGATGGCTTATGCAGCTCCTGGTTATTTGCACAATGGGTTTTTGCCATGTTCCACACAGAAATGGTGTAAGGAGAAAGAAAAGGATGTGTTCTCCCTTTAATTTTTTTACCTGACAAAATTCTAGTCATAAAAATACTGTGGGAATGCCCTCTTTGGGCAGTAATTTTGTTTAGTGCTGTGATTTATTGTGGCTGTGAAAATACCACAGCATGTATAAGTAAATTTAAATACACATTTTCAAGATCTTATTACAAAGACCAAGAATAATCGCTATCTGCTTTTACTGCTAGTGACTGTTAATTCAAGCCTTGCAGTGCCCCATTTGTTGAATTATTACTGTACACATAGTGTAATCAGACATTGTTGTAAAAGGGGGAACCCTTCATAAAAGATGTCAACTTGTGAAGTATATGTAATATATATTGCAATCATGATGTTAAATACATGAAACAAACAAAATAATCTATCTTTACAGGGAAACACAGTACAAACTTTGTTAGCCGATACGATCCCAGGTTTAACAGCTGGATACAACTTCCACCCATGCAAGAGAGGTAAAAACCTGCTATGTGTTTTTCAATTTCTGTTTTCTCATCCTAGGAGCAGCTGAGGTTTGGCTTAGTTCTGGGAGTAAGGAGGCCTATAGAAGCATTGCAAAAAACACAGATAAAACTGCAACATGCAGTTGTGTCCCATTTGTCTCCTAATTTTTAAAACTTTCCAAATTCAGAACTCCAGATGCCAAGTCCTGCAGTGCTAACTCATGCAGAATAGCCATGGACTTTATGCAATTACTGGTTGCCTGAGTACGGTCTGAAGGATTTTCCTGAAGTTCTCCATAGTGTCCTGTCATGTTCCCTGACTGAAGTGTCATGATGAGTTTGCAGTAAACAAGCAGTAATTATAGTCAGATACCTTGGAGGGAACTGAAACCTTCACATGTTGACTCCATCCTGTTTCACCACACTAGCTATGAAAAGCTCTCCTGAACATGTCTCTGCTTGTCAGAGGACTCTTAATCCTAGGTGGTCTTTGAGTGAAGTTGCTGTCAGTAAATGCATATTAGAGTAGCTCATGTTTTAATCTTGCTGTGTGCCAAAGAGCAAAGGTGGATGTAGACTTGAGCAATGATTCGTAAAGATGATGTAAATTTAACTGTGGATCCCAAATCCTACCCTAAGAGGAAAAAATTCACATAAACCTGAACAGAATGGTGCATGTTTCGTAAGAAGAATCTCAAAGGCAGAAGATCCAAAGTTACAATGTTATTTGAAGAAATTATTCAGTGTCCTTTCTTCAGTTCAACATCCATCTTCTCATGGATCCCATGTACAAAAGATCTCACAGTGTCTCCCTGAAATGCTTTCTTTATTCCATGTCAGTATTACAGTTCTTTTTTTGTTGACTGTCTACACTATTCAGGGTGTCTGGCAGTCATAAATATATTGAATTCACTGCAGCCTTGTGATTCAAGGTGTGTTTTGTGAGATGCTTGGAAATATGGCTGTCTTTTCAAATTTCCAGGGGTAGAATGTGAGTCTGCAGAATTTTTGAAGGACCTTGTTCAAGATTCAGTTTGATTGACCTAAGTCCCTGCTTTGGCAGCACCTAACCTTCTCCCTCATTCCCACCAACCCTGTGGGATACAACCTTCTCAGCTGTGATTGTTTACTTTAAAACAGAGGGACACCTTCCCCTCTGATTCAGCTTGCTAGAGTGAGTCACTGCCAGTTTAGGTGTTGGCATGAGGGAGACAGGGGGTGAGTATCAGATTTGGCATCACCGTGCAAGTCATCCTAGCTGAGCTGGGAGACTGACTAGGAGACCAGCTGGTGTTTGTATGGAGCCTGGACCAGTTCTGTGGAGCCTGATCTGAGTCATAATTAGCCCCTCTGGGTATCTCCAAGCCAGATTCCTGAGGGGTGTTGGCAGCTGGCTGAGCAGTTGGTTTTATCTGGGTGACAAACTACAGAAAGCAGAACTAGGCAGCTAAGGTTAGGAGAAAGGAGGCAGTAGGAATTTTTCCACCTCCACATTGGCCAGTTGTGGTTCCCTGGTGACTCCTGTGCTCTGGTGGAAGCTGCTGCCTTCAGCCAAGAGGCCAAAACTCAGCTGTGCCCTGTGCTCCTGCCTGTAATAAACTGTGATGTATGAACACCACAGCTCCTTACAGAGAGACTGAAACACAGTGGTCCACTCATACATAGTTCCTTCTGCAAGAGGCTTTGCTGTGACAACATTGATTGTCACCTCTTTTGTTCAGGATACATAGCTCATAGGCTTGCCCCTTGTTTTTCTTTAAAGGCTCCTAAGCATTAGGGCTACTGTTGGAAAAAGGAGATTTTACACTCACTTTCTAAAATGGTTTTGTTTGTTTTTTGGTTTTTTTTTTGCTCAGTCCTAATGACTTCCTCAGCATTGTTGCAGCTTTCAGAGGTATGGACTGGCACAGTTTGTAGAAGATCATACAAATAAGAGAGAGCTTTCATGCAGCTTTCTTTCCCAGCTCCTTTAGCGAGATTAAAGTTCCCATTAAAGTCAACAGGCTGTTTTCCCCCTGCTAGGAGTACAGGGTCATGCCCTGTCTCTGCTGGCATAATGCAGGCACCATTGACAAGACAGACTGTTAAATGGGTTTTTCTGAGTCATTATGGTCCATCAAGTCAAAACCTATTTAGGAATTTTAGTCTGAGAATAATTGGCTGGATAGAATATTATAGCTCCTTTGAAATGACTGCCAGGTAAATGTGGGGCTCGTTCACAGGCAGTATATTCTCAAGTCAAAAATCTGTATGAAATATTTGATAAGTAAACTTTTATCTCACATGCCAAAATCCATATCTGATTGATTTTACTATGTGAGCTATAAAGAAAAGTCTAATCCCATTATAGATTCAATGTCACCAGTGTATTTTCTTTAAAGCCAAGTTTGGTTTCTTTTCATTTGAAGAACATCTCAAATATAGATGGTTTTGAAAAGTATGTACTATTTTCAGGAGTTTGTCATTAAGAGAACCAACAAGTGACTCATAAACTTTGGAAATACACATCTGCCTGATGGTGGCATAACAACTGGAAGGTTTTTGGAGAACAGTTCAGTTAGATTATGATGGCTACTGAAGGAGCTGTCTTTGTAGCAGTTGTATCTGAACTTGTGGTGTGAGCCTCAGCTGGACACCTCAGTCAGAACTGTTGCACCTTGCCAGCTCAACACAGAGCTTTTCAACGTGTTTGGAGGAAAACTGTATTTTAAACAACTTGCTTTTTCTTATATTCTGAGTTAAAAATTTTTGTTCGAAGACCAGAAAAAAGCATGGTATTATACATGATCTGAAGAATCACAAGTAGAATTGGGAAGTGAGCAGGTCAGTGTACTCTCTGAGGCTGAGTGAGCTGAGAAAAGGCACAGAAAAAGAGATTTTAAAAATTCACATTTTATTTATGTCTTTGACTTTAATAACAGTAATGTCAACAATTATTAAGATTTTTTATTTTTTAAAAAGCAAAGCATGCACTATATAAGTGACTCTGAAATCAGGTCCAGATATTGCAACAATCAGTTACAGCATTGGTAACTTTTTAAACCTCAGACTGACAGTTCTATTTGGTGTTCCAGGGCATAAATTCACCATGTGTGAAAATCATGAGGAAAATCTTTTCTTTTATATGTGTGTACTTGAAAGAAGGAGTTGGTTGGGTTGATGGTTGGGTGAAGGGGTGTGAAGGAAAAGCATTTAGGAGACCAGTGAACACTGAGTGCTTTCAAGTCCTGAAGAAAATCACAAAATGATTGTCTTATTGTCCATATTCATATCCTGAGGTACATTCTAGTTATCTGATTAGAGTGGATAGTGTATTGAGGGGAAAGTTGACATGCAAAGACTGCTGTATTATAGTTTAATCTGAATCATATTTTACAGCAGTTTAAAAGTCATCACTTGACAGCATGCCTTTGCACACTGTAACAGCATGCCCTTGCACATTGTATCATTGAAAACTAAAAATACCCAAAAAGCTTAAAATATTTGTGACAGAAGCTACCCAGTGAATGTTCACATCCAAGCAGAAGAGTGAAGTATGCTGATGCTTTCATTTTTGCTCCTTATAGTGACACTGTGTGGATGAAACCAGGAGTACATGTACAGAATATCCTCAGTGAAATCATAGTTAAGAGAATAATGCATGCAGGTTGTGTCTACTTCTGTTCATTAAACCTGAACTAAAAAGAAAAAAAAAAAAGAAAAAGAAAAGGCAAAACATGCCAAGAACAGTTTATTAATGGGTTCACCAGAGAAGGTGCACAAGGACAGATGAGTTGATGTGGGAGCACTGACAACAGGCACCCTCTGGTTTTGTGCCTTGTGATTGCTGGACACAGGAGGGTTGAAAAATGTGTACCTGCCTATGCAGGATCTCTCATGTCTAATAGGAGGTGATCTCTGCAGCTTTTTCTACTTTTGGGGCAACTGTGGGCTATGTTGCCTCAGGTCCATCACATATTCTCAAGAAAGCTTATACACACTTGATTGCCTGTAACACCCATAGCCTCTGTCAAATTAGAGTGAAATCAGTCAGCATGGTTTTTTTTAGAAGACAACAGTAGACAGACATGGGTACATGTACAGTATAATCAAATTAGCTTTGTTTCCATAGAATATCAGGCTAAAAAACATAGATGCATAATTTGCTGCCCGACCATGTGGAGCAAAATATGCCATCAGCTTCTATCTGCCCACTGACAGCTAAATTAAATGGTCTTTTAAAATTCATCATCTGGAGACACTTGCCAGTGTTCCTGTCCTCCTAATTCCACAGCTTTTTCAGAAGATTTCCCTGTGATGGAGTTCCCAGCCCCAATCAGAAAGGGATTATGTCCCACACTGTTGCAGTTGCCCATGTGCAGGCAGGGTGAAAGCAAAGAAGGGAACAGGAGGTGTTCAGTGACCCTGGCTGGTGAGGAGCCCTCTCGGGTGGGCACCAAATCCAAACAGTAAGGTCAGAAACCAGCAGTGATGCATCAAATCTGTTTCCTGAAATCCCAGCCAGCCCTGCTGTTTCCATAGCTGTATCCCTTGGTGTCTGCCTGGCTTCTCTTCCAACTTATAAACCACCAGCCAGTCTCAGACACTTTTAAGAGGGAGATTTCTCCAAAATGTTAAAGGATGCTACAAATTTTGTGAAAATAGGTAGCTGTGCAAAAGAGCAAGATCTTATTGCTGCCTTCACTGAAGGAAGTGCTCCTGAACATGCCTGGCCAGATGTCAGGTGAGGGACAGGGCACACCAGACTTTGCTAGCTCACCTGGTCATGGGATGGCTCTCAGGAAGCCCAGGAAGGAGTTGGATGTACCAAAGCTGTTCATTGAGGATGCTGTGCTCTGTGTCTACCACTGCTCATCCAAATGCTTTGCAGTGGTCTGCAGGCTCAAGTCCTTGATGGTGCAGGTGACCATCAAGGCCCCAAGATTTAGTGCATGATTCAGGAGTGAAATATGCAGCTGCTCCCAGATTCAAATTAAGGCATCTGGGCAGGAACCAGAGTGCATTGAATCAGGCACAGAGCAGAGTTTGGCAAGCTACAGCCACACTCCAGAGTGCCTGCTTTGCAGGAGCTGTCAGAGCTACACTTTGTTCTGCCTGCCCTGCCTGCTCATTTCTGGGATCCCACGTCATTCTGGTTTCACCCAGGAGAAAATTTTACGTTGGGGACTGACGACTCCTGTCATTCAATACTTTGTACAGCTCTTCATCCTAGCCCAGCTGTGCTCTTTTGCAATTTTCTTTCTTGTGTTATTGCAGCTTGAAATTAAAGGTCTCTACTCTAGCAAACCTTCCTGCTGTTGAGTGATCCAGGGAGCTTTCCTTGAGAGTGGATTATACCAACCAAGGTCTCTCAAAATCATCTACTGCTCAATTTTTATTTCAGCAACAAACACTCACCATTAATTTTGGAGGCACAAGGAAGACAAACTAATATATGCTCAACAGTCCTGGCCAGAAAATTTAATTCTTTTCCTACATACCTGAGTTGCATGTAAAAGCAGACAAGTGCCTAAAACTTTTCTCAAGGTTAGTTGGATGGAGATAGACCTCACTTGAGCTAAAGGGTAGAAATGTAGTGTTGTGGCTAGCATAAGGAAAATTGTTCTATTTGCAGTACTGCAGAAGGAAGAAAAAAATGATAATTGAAGAAAAATTTTGATGATGTGGTTCTCTTAGTAAATTGGGAACAATGACCCTTGAAGGACCATAAAGAAAGTGAATGTCAAGATAATTTATTATTGTTACATTATCTACCTCATTTTTCACTTTGTCTTACTGAGTTGTTACATCCCTTACAAGGTAATGCCCCATACATTAATGAGCACCTTTTTATCTTTCACAGGTGTGAAAAGGCAACAAACAGCTTTGAAAAGGGGTATTTTCTGTCAGTCTTATGTGTGCCTAATCCTTTTGACACAAAAAATGAAGTATTTTTGGATGTGGAGTATTGTGTATTTGATTAGCAAAGCAGCCACAGTCGCTAGGATAGCTGTAAGCATGTGAAGCTCCTGGACACTCCTCTCTGATGTAGCATTTGAAGGAGCAGCTCTCTTACTTCAGGGAGTCAGCTGGAGAGGGGAAAGAAATGTTTGACGCAGCTAATTGGTTTGTTGTTGGCTTGTTCTGTTCTGTTCTGCCCCGTCCTCCAGGAGAGCCAGTTTCTACGCCTGCCGCCTTGACAAGAACTTGTACGTCATTGGTGGAAGAAACGAAACTGGCTACTTGTCCAGCGTTGAGTGCTACAACCTGGAGACAAACGAGTGGCGTTACGTGTCTTCGCTACCACAGCCCCTGGCAGCCCATGCAGGAGCCGTTCACAATGGCAAGATATACATTTCAGGCCAGTGTCTTCAATAATTCCTGCTGTATGACACGAAAACCAACCCAAAGCCACCATTGAAAAAACCCCAAAAAGTGCAGAACCCCAGAACCAGAGAGCTAAATTCCTGCTGCAGCACACACACAGTGTCTTTATTTATATTAATGAACTGATGTGTACTTACTTTGCAGGAGGTGTTCACAATGGAGAGTACGTCCCCTGGCTGTACTGCTATGACCCTGTGATGGATGTCTGGGCCCGAAAACAGGACATGAACACAAAACGAGCAATCCACACTCTGGCTGTAATGAATGATCGACTGTATGCAATTGGAGGAAACCATTTGAAAGGTCACATTTTTAATAGCGAAAAAGTATCTCAGTGTCCCACATCTCTGATAAAGAACATTTTTGTTAGACATTCACTGTTAAATACATTAAAAGCCAAGCAACACAATTTAACAGGACACTTGAGCCAGCAATTTTAAAAACATTTTATGCAAATTATTTTAAAATTATAGCAGTACATTAAATATATGAGTAATGAATGCTTTAGATAATAAAAATGGGAGCTTCCATTACTCAAAGGCATGGACAATTTGTCATTACCAAGAATTCAATGAAACAAACAGATTATTCTTTGACCCGAAAGTACCAGCAATATTTTCCTCTGTAAATCATTTTCCAAAATGTGCAGTTAAAGAGAGCTTTATTCAGACTAACACACAAAAACAAGCTCCTGATTTAATGAAGAGAAAAAAAAAGCAAACTTCCAGCCATTAAATATTAGGACTAGGTTCTTTAAATCCATTTTTCATATTAAATGTAGCTTGTTTATTATAGTTCTTTGTAGAGGTCTCTTGTTTTCATCTTTTGAAAAGGTCTCATATTAAAATTGCTTAGGCATCTGGTATTTTTATCTTAATACCTGTATGTCATTGCTGTTAAAGATGCTTCTTAATCCAGCCACTTAGACAAAAAGCACACCTCCTGCTCCTTAGTCCTGTAATAATATTTGATAGTTTATATTCACTTCTTTCTTCTTTCTCCTTTAATGTTTAAAACAAAACAAAAGAAAACAAAAAAAGACTGCCAACAACAAAAGAGAAAATCATAATATAGAAGAAAAAGTAAAAAAAATATGCTAGCTGCCAGTAAGACCAGGTCATGTCTGACTCCAGTCCCCTGGTCCCCATGACACTGTAAAGCCACATGCTGCTTTTGGAGATCTGAGTGTCTGTGGAGCATGCAGGGACAAAGTCCCAGATGTAAATGTTCCCTGATAAATACTACTGGTGCACAGAGCCCTGCAGGCAGGTTCTGTGTTGCTGTGCCTGCAGCTGGGATGGGTGTTCATGGACTGGACCCTATAAGGTGAAGCGAGCAAAAGCTGCTTGCACATGAACACCTGTGAATTTTGTAGGTTTCAGTGCTTCCCAGTGTTGGATTTTCCTCCTACAAAAGTAAAACATGTCACAGCTCTCCTCAAGCTAAAGCATATGCTTTGGTTTGCAGAGGCTTGAATTGCTTTTATTCTGCCACCTTCTTTTTTTTTTTCCCACACGGTTTCACTTCTAATCATTTTTGCCTCTACAACTGTTGTCCTGGGTGCCTTTGTTATGCTTGGACTGCTCACTCTTGTGAGAGGTATTTAACATCCAGGCTTCTGGAAAGATGTAGCTGTCTGCTAAAAGGACTTTTTGAAAAAAAAAAAATGGTTTCTCCTATGCAGTGAAACAAAAGGAAGAACTGCAAGGACAGGGAGGAGGGAAGGGACTGAAGTGTGGATGAAATGTTACAAATTCTCCACCTGCAGGGAATAGCAGGGCTCCATGGCAAAGCCCTCCTTTGTGAAGCTGAGCTGTGTAGTAGTGTTAGCTGTGCATTTACCACATCACAGCTAGTCATGTGCATACTGCAGTTTGTTACAGAGCTTTTGACAGGTTCTGGGTGCACAGCAGTGGCCTTTTTATGGCCCCTTGAAAACCTTGAAGCAGCAAATAATTATTTCATATTACTGTGAATTATTTCATATTATTTCATACTCATTCCAGACATAAATAATATTCAAGCAAGCAGCTCCCTTGTGAAGTGCCAATATCACAAAATACCCTTTTTACAGAAAATCTTACTTTTCCCTGCTGTCATACCTTGAAGAGAAGACAGAAGGGTTAAGAAAAGCACTTCAGCATATTAAGAAAGCCATATTTTTACTGCAGTGCTCTGATAAAGAACGTAGTTTGAAATAGGGAATTGCCTTAATATCAGAGCAAGAACCGGTACTCCTGTGTTCAATGTCTGTGTTCAGCTCACTTAATTCATATTAACTGATACAGCTTGAGAATCTTGAGCTGAGACCCCTGTGCCCTTTGGTGATCAAACAGCAGGAGTTGTTTGGAGGATTTTTTTGGCCTACCAGGGGAAGATGGGACCACTATTTTTGTGGTTACATTTTTTTGTTGCCTTAAGGACTTTGCCCCAGCTGTGTGCTTTAGGGTACACCTTAAATCATCTGGAAAATTTAAACTGGTTCTGCACATCATGTCCATCATGCTAAGCACTTTGTTCCTCTGGAGCCAAGTGTCATCAGTTGTCTAAGCTCTCCCTGGACTTGTTAGACATTGCTTTCTGAGCAAAATTCAATCTGTTCAATTTTGAATAGATTGGATCTGCTGAATTTTGAGAAAGACTGCCAGGGTAGTCTTTTCCTTCATGTTCAAACTTGTATTAGCGCTGATAGACAAGGAAGAATTCTGTTTGAATCTGCTTGTGTGACTGATAAGTTATTACTGAGTGTTTTCCTGATGTGGTCAGGTTTTATATGTACTCATGATTTGTAGAAGACTGTAGAACTAATGGTAAAAGCCTTCAACAGATTTATTTGAAGAGAAATAACAAAGCATTAATGGTACAGAAGTTGGCTTAAATGTATATGAAAATATTTTCTAGAAAAATATTTAACGATTATGTTATAATTGTAATCACATAATTGTAACTGTAATTTAATAAATTTAGCAGTAAAATAAGTAATAAAACAGTATGTCATAACACATGTTCTCTTTTCTTGATGCCTTCATCCAGGTTTCTCCCATCTTGATGTAATGCTTGTGGAATGCTACGATCCAAAAGGTGACCAGTGGAATATCCTCCAGACTCCTATTCTGGAGGGTCGCAGTGGCCCTGGCTGCGCAGTCCTTGATGACAGTATTTACCTTGTAGGAGGCTACAGCTGGAGTATGGTGTGTACCTGCTTTCTACAGCCACCTTTCTGTTCCTTCTGAATTCTTGTGGCCAGTCCGAATAGTGTGCAGATGGGATGGAGAGGAGAGGAGAAGACAGGGGAATTAGCTCCAGGGGCAGCTTGGGGATGGTTCTCAGCTTGTGGAGAACATGGAGTGTTTTTTCACCTTTGTGCTTCTTCTCTATTTAGATAAGCTATTATTACACTCTATTCACTGATAGAAATTTAAAAATCAAAAGGAATTTAGAAAAAGTGATTGATGGGACTATATGCTTACAGCTCTGCTTATGAGGTGCTTGTAAAGGAGACTGATTTTCAGAGGCTCGGTGCTGAAAGAACCAAAACCTTTTGAAGAGCTTCTAAGTTAGAGTGACCCCGAGTCGCTTTCAAATATCTTTAGAGCTGATGCGTAACTTGGATTTTACCAAAGCCACATTTAAATATGACATTTTGTTCTGCTACAGGGAGCCTACAAATCTTCTACTATTTGCTACAGTCCTGAGAAAGGCACTTGGACAGAACTGGAAGGCGACGTTGCAGAGCCCCTTGCAGGACCTGCGTGTTCGACTGTGGTATTGCCGGCCTGCGTTCCGTACAACAAGTGATGGGCAGGAGCACTGACACGAACACTGAGTGCATTTTGGGAAAATAATGACGGGTGACGTAAATATTTTATTAGAACAGAATTCCTGTTAAAACAAAGCTACCATGATTGACCCCTCATTCCATGTTTATGCTTTAGGAGCAAACTAAAAGAAAAGAAAAACCAAGCGTTGTCCCATCTCAGATAGGTGCCGGTGTCTTATGGAGCAAGAAGCTAAAACACACCGAACATTTACATGCTGACAGACTGCCATTTCAGACTGATTTAAACTTTTCCTGCTGCAGAGACACTCCTCACATCAAATTTAACAAAATGATGGCTAACTGTTCAAATAGAGCCTGAAGAGACAAGATCAGTATTGTGCATTGTATCTACCTGCATGTGATCTGTGTTGAAGTCATGAGGATGTTGTTTTCATGAATGTTTCAGAATTCAGATAGTGAAAAGCTCACACTGCGTTGCAGAATTGTCTCCTCCTCTGTAATCCTAACCTACAACTACTTCATATGCTCTGCAAGCAACACAGCATCAGAAGATTATAAAAAGTAAAGAAATACCGTTCAGTTTTTGCACAGCTTGGCAACTAATACACTCTGCCTTCAAAGTCCCCATGTGCAAGTGCAGCAGAAAGCAGACTACAATGAAAGCTATGCTTTACAGAGCACTTCTTGCAATAGCAGCTTAGGGATTAGGATCAAATTCTTCTAATCACACTTGTGTAAAGTCAGAGTTATTTCACTGAAATCACATGGAATGACTGGTTCTACATTACTATAACAGAATTTGGATCCTACAGCTTAAAATCTGGCTTTGTAAAGTAACTAATTTCTACGACCACTTAATGAAGCACCAGAAACCTTACTTCCTTTTCACTAACCTGTTAGATATCAGCATCAGTGCAAGTTCTTTCCAAAGACAAGAAGACTGCATTTAATCATAAATTTACTGCTTTGGACTCCGAAGTGCTTATGCACATTTTTGGAGAGATGCTGGTAAGTAGTTAAAGTAGTCCTGTGTGGTTGATCTTAACTGAGAGTTTTACTATTGATCCAAAGTAATATAAGGCTACACTGTCCACTGCCTTATAGCCTGTGTAATTATTTACACATGGCAAAGCAAGTTCAGAATTCTCCCACATGGGACCAGTAGCATTTAGGACTGCTTCATGAAGTCATAGTTGCTTGCACAAATCAGACTGTCTATGTGTTAAGCTTATGTCTTTCTGTCCTGGCTTTGCAAAAGCAGTGACAAAATCTGAGCCTGATTCTTCACCACCTTGCAGTTAACAGACATAATCATCTGCACCTCATTAAAATATATGCATAGTTATTCCACTGTGGTTTACTAGTGCTGCATCCATTACTCTCAGGACCATCCTCTCTACTGGTGTAAACTGACATTGCTCCATTGAAGCCAATGGATGTACTTTATGTCAGCTAAATATCTGGCCTTTAATTTGCCTAGTTGTAGCTGGCTGCACCAGATAAAAGGCAAAGGACAGATACTCCAGTCCTGCATTTTCAGCTCTGCACATATCTTTCATGACAGGACTTAATGGTAATGCATTAAGCAAGGAGCAGGCAGCTACTGGAGGTTGGTTTCTGCTGCAGAAGCAATAGATGGGAGAAGGAGTTCATTATTTGCTTTGCAAAACAGAAAAAGGGTGAATGTACACAGAAATTACACTATACATTGATGCTTGAGAGCAATATAAATAACTGAGAGCAAATATCATGGGACTGTTTCTCTCTGGCATCGGTCCAGTTTTATTGCAACTCCCTTGCTTGCTGCAGAATTACACAACTTGTAAAATTGGAGTAATGCAGTAAAGACTGGTACCACACAAATGCAATAATCCAATTGATGAGGTAGCTGCACATCTGGAAAAAAACTGTTTAAACAAAATAATTATTTGAAGATGCTAATATTTGAATGTGTCCTTGGGGAGTTTTCCAGTGAGTATCACAAAGGAACTCATAAAGGTGGAGTGTATATCCTGAAATCTCAATCCATTTCTCCTACATAGTGCAATTTTAGTTGGTTTTGTATTTATTTATATTGTTCAGATCCAAGGGATCCCTTGTAAAATACATTTGGTGCAATCATGACTTTTTTTTCCCTTTCCTGTTGAAAGTATATAGATATAAATATATATAAAAAAGGAAACTGTTAAGATACTAAATGAGGAAACCTTGTATGACGTTTAAAAGGTCTGCCACTGAACACTGTCTGTCACCTGTCTCTACTAAAATGTACCATTTTTAAAGGATACTTCTTGTCCTTTTAAATGGTTCCTTTTTTTTTTACCGAGATAATTTGAAGATTTATGAGGACTGTATCTAAATCTTTCTACCTATCAGTAAGGCATGACCAAGGAAATAATGCTAACTAAATAAGTCACACAAAGAATGTAAATTTTGTACAGTACTAGACTGTGTAAATGAAGCTTGCTTGTAGGGGGGAAACTTTAAATAACTTTATGTACTAATTTAACTGTCTGCCATATTCCTACTTATAAAGTGTATGTATAAATAATATCTACATTAAATTCTTTGGAACTTTTTTTATCATGTAGATGTGTGAACTTCTTTTATTTTCTGGTGTTACATAACAGCCTCATTGTTTTCCAAGTGTCATTACTCAGTGCTTGTCAGTGCAGTGACGGCAGTAAAACGCGGCTCTGTAGTGAGTCGGTCTTTCCCTGAGCACAGAGCCTGGCCTGGGAAAGCAGCACCTTTCTCCAGCAGGGAAAGCAACACCCCTGTGCCTGCTCTCACTGGAGAAGCCACTGCATGCTTGTGAAATGCCTCTGCCTTGTGCTGCTCCCTCTGTTCCTGTCCCACAGCAAGTGAAAAGGACCCTGTTTTGTTAAACCCAGTCGTGCTTTGGGGAATTTAGTGCTTGTGGAAACTTCAAAATACCTCTTCAAAATGTTCCTCCTATGGCAACTGACCCTTCTTACTATGGGTATTTCAGCTCTTGGAGGGTAAGTGCTATATGGGCATGCTGTAGAAGAGTTGGGACAAGAAGTATTGCCAAGCTAAGGAAAGGTAAAATTTAGCAGGAGGTTCTACCAGGAAGCAGAAGCATCATCAGTGCCAGTTACTATTCATGCATTGTTCATTCATGCCTACAAACCTCTGTCAGGGACCAGAACCTGCCTATGCAAACCAGGGGGGTGCACTGAGCAAACTGGCCCCCGTGTTTAAAGCAGGTGTGGGCTGTACTGGATTGCACAAAGATAGCACAATGAATAGAATTGTTCATTAATGAGTTTATTTCAGCAGAGGAAGGAAGGAAGATTTATGCATTTTTTGTAAGTAATGTGGGAGAAGGATGAAGAGGAGAAACTGTAAGCAATGGGCAAATTTAGAAAGGAAGAGAACAAAGTAAACTAAAGGAAAAAATAGAAAACTGTGGGAGGATAAGGTGGAAACTTTTTAAGGATCAAGAGCACAGAAAAAATCAGGATTAATGAGGAAAGTAAAAATGGTTTTTGAGAAGCACATATCAGAGCAAGGCTAGAAAAAAAATCAGAGGAAAGGCAATACAAAAGGCAGAAGAGAAACATAAGAAAATGTAGTAGAAGACAACATGAGATAAACATGAAACTAACTAAATAAGCCATTGGATGATGGTATTCAGCAAATGATTTTCAGTGGTCTAGCTGTCAAGCAGAAGGATAAATCAGCAGAGTACTTAGGTGTTGCATTGTTCAAGCTTTAATGCAGAGACTTCAGCACAACAAAACCTATCAAAGAGATGCCCAGCAACACCTCTCTGCAGGGCCTGGGCTGTGGCAAACACCCAAGTACAGCCAGCACCTGTGACAAGGGAGGAGAGCTGATGCTGGTGGTGGGAAGCACAAGGAGAGTTGATGAGCCACAATCCCTGGTCCCAGCTGCATTGGAGGGAAGAGCCCTTTCTATTTCTGATTCTCTGATGAGAATCATCTTTGGGAGCTGTAAACATGGACTGTTCCATAGTTCTTTCTCTGCTGTCCTTCCTGCTGAACCTTAATCTCCTCCATTTCATCCTCAGCATGACAAACTTGCCCAGGTACTTTTGCAGTGTGGGACCTGGAAAACAACAGGTTGGTGACTGAAGGCATTTCCCTGATTTTGAGCTATGGTCCCATCCACTGGCCAAGAAGTGTGAGAAGACTGATTTGCTGGTGACTTGCAACCTGTACTCATGCCCTTAAGAATGACAAAGAGGGCATTTGAAAAATATGCTTTTCATTAATTACAGTGCTGTCTTTGAAGGTACTCTGCACCCACCTCCCAAAAGCTGGCATTGCATTCTCTCATGTGTTTGTCTCCCCTTTCTGCTTTTCTGCTTTTAATACCATGGTTTCCTCTGCTAGTTTCGTCTATGAGCCAATTTCTGAGAAAAATCCATGCCAAACCTCATTATATATACTGGTTTCTATTGTATTATAATAATTCATCAATAAAGTACTCTAGTTCCCTTGCTTTTAAGGGAGAGACCATATTTCAATTTAAATAGAGCTTTCTGGTACACACAAAGGAGAGAGAAATCCCAAACAGTGCTAAAAGGCCAAGGTAAGTGCCAATGCACACACTTCAGGGCAGTTTTAAGATACACATTTAATTTCTGTTAGTGCAGCAGTGGGAAGGAGTCAGTGTTTCAGCCTCTCGGGTCCAGTCCAAGGAAGCAGTGACGGCAGCACTGGACGTCAGAGTGGTTTGCAGGAAGGGAAAGCACACTAATGAATTCTGGAGGGCTTGTAATGCCATAAAAGATTCAGTTAATCTGCAGCATAGATGTTGATCAGCGAAACTGAACCTAACTCTCTGGACCTTGTCAGATGTATTCTGTGCGTGTCAGTGTTCCACACCAATTACAGATTTTAGAAGATGCTCTCATGCAAAACTATGCGCCCTAATATATAAGCCAGCTCAGATGTAACTAAAATTAAAATCTGACTGTGGCAAATCTCTGTGATCCTGATATATGAAAATCCAAATAAATGATTTGTTCCCAGAAATGAAAAATAACTTCAGCAGGAAATTTCAAAATTACTTATGCAGGATTAATCCAGTTCAATGAATGCATCTTGTGTTGATTAATAAAGCAATCCTGAATTGCAAACTAAAACGAGAGGAGACTTCTGGTGCTGATATATTTGTGTATTTCTGAAGCTGGAGAGAAATGCGCACTTGTGAGAGATGTGGTCAACCAGTGTAAACAGAGATTGAATACAAATAGTGATTTTCTAATTGTCTGTTTTCTCCCTGCAGCAGAAAACTACCTTTTTTGTCATTGATCTCTTCTTGAAGAACATAGGCACACTATGTTACCTGCCACGTATTGAATGAGAACAGAGCATCTAACATGATTGTGCAATGACTCCAATTAGTATCCAAATAACATCTTCAGTTTTATATAGCAAAGAAAAACAAAAACTTGAGCTACTTTCTGCTGATTTTCTTGCCACACAGACTAGAAATTTTGGTCTAGTAGCAATAGCTTTTGTGATCTGCTGCCCTTGAATTTAATTGGGCTTAGAGGTGAACAGATACAGGAAACCTATTTGGAAAGTGAAAACAAGGGAAGGACATTTAAATGAATGCAATGTTTTCCCAAAATTTTCATCAGCACTACACAAACAAAAAAAAATTGTTTTATTTATTTAAAGGGGTCTCATCATTAGATCTAAAAACCTGGTCTTCAGTTTGGAGAATTACCTTCAATCACTGCAGTGCTTTAAAAAAGAGTAGTTATGAATGATTGAGGTACTTTGCAAAATATCGTTTAAATCCTTATGGTTTTATCTTTAAAAGATGGTTTCTCATGTCGCCCAGAAACATCTTCCAGAAAATCACACCTGCAGGATCAGACTTGTAAAGCTTCCTTAGTATCTCTGTATGTTGTGTGGGATTCAGTTCCTGATCTTTGCAAATTCGTTTGCTTTTGTGCCTAATAATTCAGTTTTCAAAAAACTTTGGCTGACCAAGGCTATTTTGTGTGAATGGAGGCTAAACTTAAAAGGTACTTCACTGTGAATAGTGAATACCAAGACTGATGATCCTTTTTATAAACACTAACAGTAAAAATTGTTGCTTCCTGTGTGTGTAGGGGTTGTGCAAAATGTATCCAAATAAACATGTGAATAAACATCTACACATTTGCACCCAAAAAATGACAAGTTCATAGGCCATAGCAAGGACTGCTGTGCGATTGTTTTTGCTAAAACTGTTAACTCAGTAACAGCACTGAAACTTGGATGTTTTTCTTTAAAAACCACCTCTTTAACTGCAAAGATGCCATTAGTCACAGCAGGGAGCATAACCAGAAGGAGGATGTCTGTAACTATAGCAAGAGAGCACATTAAACTGTAGGTCAAAATCACGACTGACTGATTACCTTCAGGGTGAAAGTAAATCTTCAGACTTGCTGGACTGGCTGGGGCTTGCCAAGGTCATCCGTGCCCTGCCTCCCTCCAGCACGGCGGGGCCGCGGTGTCCGGCGCGCTCCCAGCAGACGTTCGCTGACTCGCCTCACCTTCGTAGCCATGCGTGACGGGATGGAGTCACCGTCATCACCACAACATGCTTCCTAACGTCCAGCTTAAAGGTCTCATTAGTTTAAAGAGGTGATTCCTGGAAAAAACCTAAAATAGAAAACGAATGTTTTCCAAAAGTCTAGGTCCGTAATTAAATGATCTAAAACTTTCACAGCAGATAGAATCTTCAAAGCTGCTTTTTCTTCTCCTGCTTTCAGTGGAATAAACAGAACTGTTTATTCCCACTCTGCAACAGACTTTTTTGCAAACCCAAAGACTACCAGTCTTCATTTTTCTCTAAGCCTGTGACTCAATCTCTCCCTGACTATGGAATTTATATCCACCAGCAGTTCTGGTTTTCCCTTCTTAGCTGATCTCCACCTGGCCCACATCTTCACCTGCACAGTGACAGGGAGGTTTCTGTCTAACCTACAGTAATGCAGCCCAGGGTTGCAATGGACTGAAGCTTTGCAATAACGCCTTTCCATGCCTAGGAAACCTCCCTATAACTTGCCCAGGTCACAAACTGATCAGGCTGATATTCAGGCACTATTCAAGACAAAACATTCCCTTCTCACCAGCGCTTCCATGGAAGTTAAGGATGAAAGCTGTCATCTAGATGTGCAAGATTCAGGTAGGCAATCCAGTAAACTTTAGTGAATGGAGTTTACATACAGGACTGTGATAAACTAACGTGCTGTAAGAAAGTGTGGCACTTTAATCAGTGGCTGGGCACTCAGAAAAAAATTATTGATGTATTTTAAGCTCTTTTGCTGCTTCTAGAGCAATAAAATGAAAGGTATTGGTGAAGAATTATGTCTGGCACATCATCACCTCTTGTGAATTATTCTCCAAGAATTCACTTTTGCCATGATATATTCCAGTGGTTTCAAGAGCAGCTGAGCACTTCCAGTACCTGAACTGAAAAGATATATTTCTCCAACAGTGGTCTGTTTTGACTAGCACAAGGTGTCGTTCTCTGGATTGCTTGCTCCTGTTTTTAGGCAGTTGCTCAGGGCAGTTATTTTCATAGATATATGTATTCATGCTTCTGAAAAACACCAGCTCTCCTGCATTTCTTCATGTAGAAAATGCCATTGGACATCAACTTCAGTTGATTCCAGTGTGGATACTTACTCCCTCCCTGGCCCTGTTGTTCAGAGTTTCATCAGAAAACTTTTTGTTGCAGTCCTTAATGATACTGGGTCTAGTAACTAAGTCTTTGCATTCAGGGTTGCAATAACATTGGCCATTCCTCTTACAGTGGAGGAAAAAAACCCAAAGAGCTGTAGCCTTGGCGTGCAAAGTGAACTGCATATTAGACTCCATGCCTAGTCCAACCCAAAACATCAGTGAATGAAGCCTTGGAGTAGCCCACACTCTAGTCACTACAAACATCACATTTCCATGCCAGCCCATTGGGCAGGCCACAGGCCGTGTGGCTTCACTCCCTCCTCTGTCCTCCATTCCCTGGATTTAAGTGACAGCTCTTCCAAATGCCCCCTCCCTGGTGTCACTCCTGGTATTCCCCAGGCTGTGCCCAGCCCTGGTCTGCCCCAGAGCCTGCTGTCACTCATGGATGGGCAGCAGGGCTGGCATCGGCCATGTGTCAGGGACTGCCACTGTGCCTTGACCGTGTCCCTGTTTCAGATGAAGTAATTAAAATACGTTGCTTTGGGAATGAACTGTGCAAATATTTTAGGACCCAGCTGCAGAACAGAATTGACACCCTTATACTTCACCAAAGGGTACTTTTTGGTAGCTATGGAGAGAACTCACAAAATCATTTTTACAACTTGAACAACACTTAACAGATGAGAAAAAGAGTTGTCATTCTGCACTTACTGGTTCCAATTAGAGGATGAGATGTCCTCTATTTTCCAAAGCATGTTTAATTTTGAATGGGTTTCTCACGAGCAGTGGGCTACCATAGGCAAATCTCATTTTGACAAGTACTAATTATGGACAACGCAGTGGCAGACTGTAATCTCTGTCATGAGAGCTATCAACAGGGATGCAGCGAAGGCTTTAACAGTGGGTGGCAGTACTCTGGGTCAAATTAATCACCACCATAATGACAATGAAATCAGTAGAGCTTTAGGATGTTAAGTTTGATAAAAGAAGCCATTCTGTTCTCTGTCTGGCTATTTGCATTAAAGCCTGGCCTCAGCTTGAGCTAATCCTTTGTCACAGTGTTCAGGGCTGGATTTTTTTGGCATGGGGGAGAGAGAACAAAGAGCAGTCCTCCTTGCAGAAAAAATGTTTTCATGCCCAGGTCTAAGTGGCTGAAAATGGATTACCTAAGTGTGAAGGAGACAGCCCCAGATTTGCACAGGCTGCTGTTTTGAGGCACGTGAAAGGACTCAAAATTGTAGGTGGGATTTTTGGGGGCACAGCATTGGAAGTGCTGATGTGCATGAAGTCAGCACCGTTTGGCTCTGGATTCTTGTGAAAGAGCTTTAGGAAGGTCTGTTTTCCTCCTTTGCCTCTCTTTGCCATGGTCACAGGTTGAGGTCTGAACAGGTACCCCCCTGGAGCACAATGTAGGCAACTGCCAGACAAAGAGAGCTGCAGTGAGTGCAGACACAGCTGAAAAAAAGATTCTAGGAATAACCAGGTGAGACAGTTCTGCATGTAATGATGCTACACTAAACAGTGTCAAATCTGAACCCAAGTCAGCCTTGCCCTACAGCTATGGACTTGCTCACCATGAGTGCTTCATAGTGCTTAATTCTGCTTTAGATACATATTCTGTGCTCTGCTGCTAATGGCAGTTTCTATAATACCGAGCCTTGGAACATTCCCTAGCAATGTTCCATGTACCAATGTGTACCAATGCACAGCTCCCTCCTGACCCACAGGAAGGGCATGAGCAGGGGCTGGACAGGATCTGCTGCCTTCCCTGACAGCTCTTCAGGCTTCACATCCCAGGCAGTGGGGACTGAGGTGCTGTTCAGTGCATTCCAACAGGTCCATGTGGACACAGACACAGCGATGGGCTGTGCTGCTTGTGTTCTGCTGTGGCACAAACATAGAACGCTTCCTTGTTTAGCCACACAGGCCTCCCCCCTCCCCTGTCCTGTCCCTCTCAGAGTTATTGCTCCATGTTCTCTGCATCTTCTGGCAAATTAACAAATACTGCTTTGATAAGGGTCGTGTAGCCCAACTTTCTCTCTGGGGATACAATAGAGAATTTTCATTCCTACACCCATAGTCCCACATAAGTGGAAGAATCAAATGTAAAACTGTGTTTTTCCATTCACCTATTTAGTACTAGACTGGTTACAAAAATATATAAGTGCCCTAAAATCCAAATAAACTGCCAACCATCCGTTTTGAATCCATTTTGTAATTGTGCAGAATAATCTGTTCTTTTATTAGAGTGGTTAAAGGAGATTTAGAGGGAGGAAAGAGCATGGTGAACTTCCAAGGGAAGAGTGAGTGATGCAGTGCAAAAAGGGTAAATTTCATCTGCACATTCTTAACTGTGAGGACATTCTGCACATCTCAGGAGTGCACTAAGTGGTGCAGTAAACCAGTAAATTAGAAGAATGTAAATTCTTTAGTAGGAATTGCACGCAAGGGAAAAATGCTTCCTCATGCTCATATTTGTTTTCATGAAAATAATGTACACTTTTCCTAAAATCATACTGGTACAGAGCTGAGTAAGACATCAAAACCAGTAATAGATATTACACTGGACTAAGAAATGCCAATGACACAATTATCTTCTGTGTTTCTGATGATCACTGTGATAAAGCCAGGAGCTGGAGTATTTAGAGCCAGCTTGTAGCCTTGAAGCTCCCTTTCCCTCTCAACTCTGTCTGTCTTATTTATCTCTCATTAAACTAAATTGTATTCTTATTGGCTGACTGACCTCTGATACTGTTATTAATTGATTTATATAGTGCCTTTTGCAAGCCTCAAGGCACTTCATAGAATTGAAAATATATATAAGGATCACTTCACAAATCGCCTCAGTGCAGCCACCTCCGTGCTGGAAACTGGTGGCCACTGCAGTGGCACTGGGAAGAGCTTGGTTAGAAAAGATGGCAGGGCTGTGGAATCAGCACTTCTAGCAGCTCTACTGCCAAGCTGCTGCCTTGCTATCAGACTGGAAGATTCAAAAAACTTTAAGAAAAAAAACTGTTTCTGGCAAATAATGAACCAACAGAATATGTTCAAAAGCAAGCCTGAGGCAAAATATTTTCATGGTGAATTCAGTGCCCAAGGGCTGTGGCAAGGCCTGTGTTTTTTCAGGAGGTCCTGAAGACCACAGAACCTCCCTGGGCATCATTTCCTCAGAACTTCTGCCCAGCATTGACCCAGTTCCCCGCTGGCTCCCATGTGCACATGTCCCCACAAGCCTCACGGTGCCCAAAGGGCTGCTGCGGGTGCTGCCATGAATAAACGACATGGACAGGAATGATCACTGAACAGCTACTGGGAGCCAGGTCTGGTGGCTGCTCCTCTCACCATGTCAGGCATTTGGGAAGCTGACAGGGATTTCAGAGCAGCGACTGGGGCTTCCCAGCATCTGAGCCCTGTTTAGGTCAGGACCCAAAGCATCCCAGGCAGTGTGGGATGGCTGTTAGCACCGCTGCTACACTTCCTTGATGCCTGCATTGTTATGAGTAATTGATGCCTTAAGTTTTATCTTGTATATTTTTCCGATTCTGTACTGCCTTAGTGTGTGACTCTGAACTTCATATAAAGTGCTAGCAAGTTCTCTTCACAGTTTAGTTAGACAAAACAATCCTTTTCCAGCCTGAGAACCAAGGACACCATTGCAGCTGCAAGCCCAGTAAGTGGAAACAACAGAGAATTGAGGAGAGCAATCTGGGAGGATGGGACTGCATAACCTGAAGCTGTAATTGGACAATTAACCCCAGTATGTAAATGGAGCAAAACTTATAAAAGTGTGAAAACGTATGACCCATCATCTGTCTTGGGTGGAGCCACGGCCAGGCTCTTGTACTGCCCAGAGGTGAATCCTTTGAAGACCTTTTAATAAATACCTACTTTATTCCTTTAACACTGTCTAACCTCTGATCCAGGTAGCCTCTCAAGCCATCAGAGAGACAAGGCTGTTGTAGGAGAATTCAGGCTGAAGCATCTGAGTCTTTAGCTTGCTTTCCTGATAAATGAACCCTCTGGACAAAGAATCCTGACTTTAGCTCTGTTCTTTTCTTACATAGGATTTAGCTCTAGTGGGTAGAGCAGTAAGGCAGAAGTCTAGAGAAGGCCTTTCTCCAGCATGGATTTTGCAACAGGAGATGAAATTCCTCATGACACAGATTGTTCATTATGTTGTGAATGATCGAGGTTTTTTGTCTAGTGAATATGATAGATTTTCCTTTCTTGTCTTATGTTGTTTTTCATATAGTTGCTGTGTCTAATGACAAGTACTACTTCTCTATCCATAAAGTCCTCTCAGTAATCTCTAGAGAAGGAGAAAGAAGGACCAGAATAAAGCAGCAGCAGAGAACTACAGTTATAATGTAAAATCAAAATAATAATTAAAAAATAGAATATTCTTTTATATATATATATATATTGCTTACACTAATTAAAAAATAATAAAAGAAAATATTTGAAACTACATCAGTAGAAGGACTTCAGTCCTGACACACTTACCGGTGGTGCAGCTTCAGAGCAAAGTGCCAGGCCAGCTAAGAAAACCAGAAATACAGAATGAAAAGCCATTTTGCCTACCACTAGGAAGTCTGTATCAGCAAGCAGAAACAGGTGGGAGCTGTGATTTTTATATCAAGACCTCTGAAATGAAGTTACTTATCAGAAAACCCCTATGACTTTCAACACGTAGATTCATCCTATTTACTTAGTAAACAATGAGAGAATAAGTAACCCATACAAATATGAAGCTTGTCTGTGAAAATAAGTATTTTCTATCCTTGTCTGTGGAAATATTGTGAACATTGCCTAGTTCAACTACTGTGTCAATTTTCTAGGAAGAAATGTTTATTCTGTTTTATTTTTCTCTTTTTATTGAGGAGTAATGCTGTATTGACTTCATATAACTGAGTGAAATGGAAATTTTATGTCAACTCAGCAATTTCAGTGAGAAATTCTCTGTGGTTATGGCTTGGTTTGAGTCATCCATGCTTATATATTAAGAGATTTCTCTCTGTGTCACTCTCCACCTCTAATAGAAGGTACGTGGATAATCTGTGGACTGTTTTATTATCTTACACATTCCCTAGGAAGAAAAATATATTACTTTTAGTTTTCAGCATGGCATCAAAATACCTACACACCAACTTCAGAAGCACATTTAAACAGTATTTTAAATTGTATCACTTGTCCCTTAGATTCAGTACAAGCTCAGGACTTTCCCCATATAACTGCCAGTCAACTCCTTCCAGAAGCATCTGGTTCAATGCAGGCAAGCGTCACTTCTTGAAATTAAACTCTGTATTTCTCATCTTTGCTCAGACACATGTACATACACTCTTTTACTAGGTTTATCCTCTCATCAGATGGATGGCTACAGGCAGAGTGGTTTTTTCCTGTTTGTTTTTTTTTTTTGCTGAGTATATCTATATGAGCAAATTTATGTCCTATTTTGAGCTCTTAGCATAACATACTTCAAATGGAACCTACTGGTTTTCAAGCTCAGTAACAGCAGGATCCCAATAAATCTCCATACTTTATGATGGGTGCTGTTTTGAAACTGTTTGCACTGCTTACAAGAGTTGTGTAATTTATGGTAGCATCTCGAAATCTGTGAAAAAGTAACCAGTGAAACATTAAAGGTGAGCTTCTGTAACTTGTAACTTGCTATGCTGTCATCCCAGCAGGCTTTGGGTATAAACTCCAAGGTCAGTGGCAAATGAGTACTGAAGGTTTCTGGCCTGATTTCCGTTTTTTTTTTCTCTGTAATTTATGTAATCCAGTTAAAAATCAATTCCTCTACTTCAGGATATTTTAAATGCAATAGGCCATGGGTTTACAGAAATGTCTGCTAAAGCCCTCAAAGTCTTTAGTCAGTTTATCAGCAACTTTATTTGAATCACAGTCACTCTACAGATTACCTTTTCCTATTTCTAAAAATATGAAGAGAATAAGACAATGCTTCTCTTTTTGGACTTCTTTTTAATGATGGCTACAGATATGATTTATTAGGGATTTAACAGGAATGCACCTGTGTAGGGTAGCCAGCTGTGTGATGTCAAATAATTACTTTAATATCAAAGATGTTAAAAAAGTGCTGATTGAAATTCCTTCAGTACTTCCTAGATTGATTGGGCAGCCAGCTTTCCTCCTGAAACATCAATGTGTTGAGATTTACACGAAGTTTTAAGCAAAGGTATGTAGATTCTAACTCTTTCAGTTCTTCGGACATAATTATTTCAATGGTTTCTGCATTGTTTGTTCTACTGCTAGTTATTCAGAATTTCGCCTATTCACCCTGTGACCTGGTTGATAGTGGGACCATATTTTCCATGTGTAAACTTGGAGTGGCACAAATGACTTTCTTATTTTGAGTACATTTATTTAGTGCGTTTTCAAAGGTAACACTACGATATGAATTTCCTGGTTTGAGCCAATGTATTTGGTGAGACTTCTTTAAGGTAGTGGAGGAAGATAAGAAAACTAAATCAAGCGTCATCCCATGCACGTTTTTCAGATGTCCTTTGCACTTCAGTGGAAATCATAATACTTTAGAAAACAGTAAAATTTCACTGACTGGTCAAAATTGTTTTAAAGAAGTAATATTTTATTGTCTTGTCTGAAGTTTGCCCGGTTACAAAATGGAGAAAAAAAAACAACTAATGTGGCAAAAAGTTATGCTTTAGCAGTAGGGAAAACCTTCCTCCTAAAAGCCTATGATAGTTCTAGTGGAGGAAAGTGTGAAAAGACATGTTTATTCCTGGGGATCAGTGACAACAGCAGTGGTTGAGTAGGAGAAAGGGCTGAGGAGAGCAGCGATGGTGTAGTGGCGGTGGCCGGAGTCGTTAGCAGTGAACACCACCTGGAAAGGAGAAAACTTGTGGTCATGGTGAGCAACATACAGACAAAGCTACCTTACTAACAGCTAAGCAGCACACCCCACCTCATCTGCAGAGCACTTTGCTGGTTCTGTGCAATGCTTTTACCCTTCTGAAGGGTAATGCTGCCCGTTACTTTGTGATTGCCAAGGACTGAGATAGTGTGAGATTTGGACCAAGGCCCACAAAGAGCCGCAGCTGCGATGGAACTGGATGGAAATACCCACACCTGAGCCAGGTGAACTGCTTTGTGATGTGGAATGGGAGAGTAAGGGGGAGGCATCTCAAATGACAGGTAAGAAAGGCAGGGCTGAAATTCCACCTAGGGAATTTAAATGCAAGCCCTGTGTGATGTGTCCAAGGAAGGCAGGCAGCTGGAGCCCAGAGCTACTTTCTGTACTCCCGTGCCCCCTCCTGTTTTTAACATCACTGGTGATGGGTCAGTATTTGCATTAAGAACTGAGTGGCTAGACTTGTCAGAACAGGGAGAGACCCTTGCCCTATGATGATTCAAATCTTCTGCTCTCCAAATCACACCAATGCAACTCGGGACACCCAGTTCCCAGGAGAGTATTGTCACCTGGGTTAAATTCCAGCTTTCTTTAGCCTACTCTTTGATCTATTTTCTGGACCATGATGCACTTTCTGTAAGTGGACTAGAGAGTTCTCTCCATGACCAAAGTCTAAGCTGCTGGGACATGAGGACTGTAGGCTTCAGTAACCTTGTACACAGACAGACACTGAATTCTACCCACTTCCCAGGCTAGCTTGTTGACCTGTAGGCTATTATGTCAAGGAAAAACTTTTCAGCCCAGCTGGAACAGTATCAGTCAAGTACTTTTAAGCACCTTCTGAGGTGTAGCCCTCACAACTTTCAGACATCCAAATGGTTAGGGAATACTTTTGAGTTTTGGTTGTTTTTTTTTAACCTAAATCACCCAAACTGTACCTCAGACTTTTATAGACCTGGGACTCAGACATTTGTTTTAGTCTTCCACAGAGCTACATGAACTTGTGGTTTGAAATGTTCTACAATACTACCAGTAGCTGTTCCAGACTACTTAAATTGAGTAATCTTAAATTTAATGACAGATTAAGCCTGAAGAATTTAAACAGACTTTTGGATGTGCTAAGTAAATGTAGTAAAATAGAGCACACAATAAATCAGCTTAAGACTGAAAGGAAAGGGAGACACAGAATATTATCATGTTGTTGGCCTGCTTGTGAAATTTGAGTATCAATGAAATAGTCAGCTTTTCCTTTTCCACTACAGTTATTTCTTTACTTTTTTATACTTTCTCTTTTTTTTTTTTCACTGAACTTTATTGACTGATACTGAACATCATTTTAAAAAAAAGGCGCACCAGAAGGTGCAAGATGGAATTGGTTTTTTCCTGTAATTACCTGTCATATTAGAAATCAGGGATTTTGATGTGACAGATATGGGGGAAATACCTCTGATTTAAGCATAACTTATTTCCTATAAAATTAGGGTGCCCAAATCACTCCATTCCTTCAGCATAAGTAAAAGCACTCTCTTTTTCTTGGTACCTTTTTCCCTTGTGGGTTTTTTTTGTTTGTTTGTTTGTTTTTTAATATAAACACTGTCTACTTTTGAATAATGCAGCTCTTTTTGAGCAAGATTTTCAACTGGTATGAGTGGGTGCATGGGCATAGCTACACCTTGGAAGAGCTGTGTCAGCATTTGCAGGGAAGTTGACTCCTTGTGACTTAGCTGGATATTTACTGCCTTTATTTGCTCAGTGCTGTGTGGCAGTGAACCACTTCACTGAGTGATGCTGCTCCTTCAGTATTAGAGGGCTTTTTTTGCTTTTTCCAGCTGATGCCACTGCACAAACAGGGTATGTTGGTTATCAAGGATATTTGCCACTACTTACATCAGCGTATTCGTGGAATGCAGAAAGCCCAAGCGCCTTCCAGTAAGAGCTGGTTTCAAACTTCACCATGTATTTTCCCTCTACAAACTGTTCTTCTGTTGTGAGCTCATGAATCTCTCCATACTCTGTGGTTTTCCTGCAATGATTAAATATCTATATAAATATTTTATACTGTCATTTAGATGCCAAACAGAAACAGTCAGTGTGGAATATTAAATAGCAGAGGTGCCAAATTCTACATTGAGCAGTTTCTAATAATTTGAAATAATTCCTTCCCTCTATGTAGTGTATGTTTCCATACATTGCAAAGTCTGTCCTTGCTACCAACTCACCCATATACATCACAAACCAAGCTGGCTGGATTAAGGTACCTCTTTTAGTATCATGTTTAACTTGTACCAAATGTCCACTGGAACCAAGGGTTACTGTCTTAGGAGACGAATTGTCATGACGAGAGGCAAGGTGCCAAATCTCAAAATAAAATTGAGGAGAGATGAGAAATTTTATTGGAAAATTATTTTGTTCTCTAGTTATTAGCACTGAGGCTCTGGAGTTAATTCCTATACACTGATGTGATTTTATGTGACCCTGAGTGGTAATGTCTTAGAAAAGCAATTTATCATCACAGGATTTTAATAATTTGAATTACAATGCCTTGACCAAAGAGCAAGAGGCCTTTTCCACTGGGTGCCATATAAATGAGCAATAGGAATTCTCAGCTCAGAGCTTATGTGCTCAGCTCATAACAAAAACCTGTGGATGAAGAAACTCCAGCAGCAAGAAGGAAGTATAGCTGGCACCGCACCCTATTTGTTTGAAAAGGAAATTTTCAAGCTTTGTATGACTTTAGCTGTTTAAATATTTACATACTTAGCTCCTAAACCCCATTTATCTCTTTTCCCTTCTTTTACTTAGTTTCTGATTTTTTAAGCTTTTGTGTTTGTTTGTTTATATTTGTGTCTATTTCTGCTGAAAATATTTATTTGATATTTATAGCACTTCATAACCACATGATTTAGTTGAAGGAAAAATGAAGAAAGCCTTGACTGGGAGAGCCTGTGGAACTTTCCTGTTCTTTGGCAGAACTTTTCTGCTAGGCAGAAAACAAACTTGAGGAACAGAAGAGAAAGTGGAGAAAGCAGTGATGTGCTACTTATTTGGGACAGAATTAGTTGTGCTGTTGGGCTTTTCTTTCCCAGTCTCTTTCTCTTCCTTCACCTTATTTGTAATCTTTGGTTAATGGTGGTACATAAAAAAAGACTGAATGCCAGAGCTTTTGCTTAAATTATGAGATAACAGGATAGAAAATCCCATGCTAATTTTAATTTTTCTTATTTTTCAAGACTGACAAAATTTCACTGGTCCAATACAAGTATAATCAAGTGTATCCAGGGTAGATCCAGGTAAACCTGCAGAGAATCCAAGTCCTATTTGAAATAAGTATCACAGTCTGTTTGTAAAGTGTATGCATCTATTTTCATCTAATTTAATTAGGAGTTACTGGTTTAATTTATATTGCTTTAATAAAAGAAGAAAGAATCCATTCAAGAAGTTGTGAAATAGAATTACCGAGATCTTGCAGAAGAGGTTAGCAATCCACATACTTTTTATAATCTGGATAGTCTAGACACAAAGCAATTAAAGGGAAAAATGGTGTCTGCCTCAAAATCTTTGTTCAGAAAAACAAATTAATTTCTGTTTGAGGAAAGTGTGGATGGAACTTTCCCTAAGAGATACTGCCCCAGAGTGCCAGATGTTAACCATCCAGCTGAGAAACTGGAAACAAGAGCTCACTTGAGAAGGCATGCCCACTACCAGAAGTCAATGGCACTTCCTTATTTTCTGTCTTTATTAAGTGGCAGCCATTCAATGCAATTGGCCTCACAAGGAAACCCTTCAGCACTACTGCTGCACTGACAGCCAGCAGGACAGTGTGTGATTCAGAGCCTGGAGGGGATTAGCACAAGGTAGAGGATGCTCAGCATTCAGCACTGGTAGCAAAATGCTGTGATTTCTTCTGAGCAGCACTTGTATTTCTGTCTGAGGGGGGACTAAAAATAATATGGTTCCTTATTCTTAATAGGATGTGGGCTGCCAGCAGCTGCTGTAAGATGGACAGCTTTTCCAGTGAAGTTACTACAGTGACAGCTCATACTGTGATCCTGACCCTCTTTTTGACTATCTGGACCTAAGCTGTATATTGTGGCCAGGTTAAATATACACTGTCTGTACAATGATGTTTATGAACTCTTAGGACACATACTGCATTGAGATAAACTGTGCTCTCAGATGCAGACTGATGAGGAAATATCTCAGGAACACAATCTCTTATTTTGGAGTTAAAAAAAAAACTAAGAGGGTTGGGGAACCACTTCAAATACACAGACGACTCTTCTTTCATGACTTGTGACCTAGGTCACATGAAAACTGTGTTTAGTAACTGCAACTCTTGAACCACATGATAGAACCTAGATTTCTAAAAATTTGTGAGGAGTGAGAAGGTCAAAGATAGTCATGGGAGGAGCTCATATAGAATCCAAATCACATGTTCTGTGCCCTAAACCCTTCCTCAGTATGTGTCTTAGCTCAAGTTATCTCTTCTTGCATATTTTTAGCTAGAGTAATTTTGAAATAAGCCTCTTAATAAAGTCAACTGCTACTGCAACTCCCCAATGCCCCTTAAATACCATTACTCAAATTCAACAGTTAAGTACATTTGCTTAACTCCATGAAGTGTACTAGCAAAGTAAAAACAAGAAAACAAAATAGTGAAAACATAACTGCAACAGACATTTGTACAAAATGTAGCTTTCCCATATGTATCTGCTAGGTACAGTAAGCTCAAAATGTTATTCACCTGACAGGAGTATTTACAGATTGTGTTCCTGGATTTCATTCATATTTTCAGCTGTTTCATCACAGGGAAATGCTGGCTTCTCCAAAAGAATAAAATTATAATCACATATGAAAACTTGGTCCAAACAACTGTCATCACCTAAACTCAGTGGTATCACTGAACTCAGCCTTGGTTATGATGCAATTCAAGAAAAATGTCAAAATCGTTACCTTGAATAAAAATTCTGATTTAATGTTCCTTCAGTGTCATCCCCCAGCAAAATATTTCTCACTTGCCTAGGGTTAATCTTCTCAATTTATGTTCAAGAAAAAGTGATTAGGTTCTCTTGAGTGTACTAACCTAAAGTGCCAACTTTAGAAACTTTTAGAAATTGCCCAGGAACTACAGGATTTGTCTCCATGGGCTTGTTGAAAGCAGTGTTGCAAACTAAACAAGAACACTCTGTTATGCTCCAGAAGTGAGGGCATTTATTAATGACATTACATTTATCTTATTTCTCTGCAAATTGTATTTTGTATTAGATGTTAAACAGCACCTGATGAAACATTTGAAATAATTTGGTATTCTAATAATGAAAGGAATGCTCACCAGGGATGTAATCTTAGTCTCTGCTTTCCTTGAAATAAATGTGTCTTTTTTCATGGAGTTTCTCTGCTCATTAAAGTATAAAAATCCATTTTAGGAGCCATTTATTCCTAGGTTAACACTCAGCACTTGGGAGTGGAGTTGTTTGTTTCTCTCACAATCTTGTAAACTTTCTTGCTACTTTTCAATGGAGAAAAGTGTTTTTTGTTGTTTGTTATATAAAAAGAAACCATTCAGATGGAGAGACAGTTATCCTTCCTTATAGTCTTCTTCTCTGGAGTTTTATTTCTTTTTCTGCTGCTTTTATGTAAATTATGCTAAAAAAACTCCTAGCAAAAGAGAGTTAAATGTACAATTGACTCCTGTCCATTCTAGTGCTTATCATTGTGTGCTTGAATATTCTGCTGCAACTGGAGACATCTCTTGAGTTATTTAAAAATTCGATTCAACAAATTGTTGCAATGAAAGTTAAATGTCTGAATACCCCAGCTATTTGAATTTTAGTAAACTGTGTTCTTCTGTTACTCATACACCTGTCACAGACTGGAGGTATTGTCTGACCCTCTGTGATGTCCTAAGGTATCTGTAAGGATTGTAAGGATAGGTATTTGTTGGTATTGGTCAGTCATTCTAGAAAAAGACATTCAGAGCTAGAGAAATGGTCTCAAACAAATGTTGACACTTTGCTTCTGTGTTGTGTTACAATAGGACTCTTTAAAACTTTCTGGTCAAGGAGTTTCTTCCAAACAGCACATTTGGTACACAGCAGAAGATGAATAATGCACTTATTATTTGCATGCGTGCAGACAAAGCTTACAGAGAGGATTTTGTATGTGACTGCTGCAAATAAAGCTCTATATCCATTGCATATGAAGATAGGTTAGTCTGGATTACCTACAAAAAGCTGGTAAATGGGCTTTTTTAAAATTTTCTTTTTTTTCTTTCTATAGGAAGGAAATATACTGAAGCTAGGAGGAAAAAAAAGTATTAAAACTAGACCCTTACAAAGATAAGATGAGCATCTGAACATATTTTTGCAATTAACATTTCAGTCATGGATAGTTTCCACCTAAATCTAATGGATTTTAGATCAGAATTCATGTGCTGTGAACACTGATAGTGTGGCACGTGTCAGAAAACATATTTCTGCTTTGATCAGACATCCATTCCATTAACTCCTCAATTGCTTGCCCAAGACACCTTGAGAATGGCTCCAGGAGACCACACAACTTACCCAACAGCAAAATCCTGCCAGCTTCCATCTTCAGCCTGTTTAAAAACTTTAACAGTTACATCAGATGCAGGGCTTCCTCTGACTGCATCCAGCACTTTCACCATAAGAGGGCATTTGGAATCAACAGAGCCATGGGAGACCTTGGAGAAAGAAGGAAAAGTTGTATAGGAACTGTTCACCAAGCCTGCAAAAACCTTCTTCCAAAGAAAAGATGGATTCTAATTGCAGAATTACCATTCACTTAAAAGTGAGTTCTTTGACAAATGATATTCAAAGCTAATTTCCAAACATCTATTTCTTAAGCAGAGTATCTTAGATCTTTATACTGATAACTTTATTATACCCACATAGATTGCTTGATCAATATTTAGAGTTGCTCTAAATGGGTCTAGGAAAATGGTATAATGTTATACCTTTATAAAGAGATCACAAATATGAAAATAGTAAATTCTTGTAAGTGCAGACAAAGTATTTTGACTAGGGAAACCAACAAAGAAATACATATGACATCCTAAGACTGAAAGAATATCCCTCTCTTTAGCTTCATTATACTATAAGGAATCCTTAGTCTTACCTCAAAAATATTTTTAGTGCTTTAGAGAAGCACTTGTTTGGCAAAGCTGCATCTTTATTGTAGTTAATGGATGTGAGTCATGAACAGATAGAAACAAATGAAAAAAAAGGTCACACCACATAGATTCCTGACCCTTCCATAATACCTTAAAATAGGTGGGTAAATGGCAAGAAAAAAAAAAAAAAGAATTCTGAAGATGCTACTATTAAAAAAAACCCAGAAATTACACTCTGGCAAAGCCCAATGGTTATAGAATTTAATGGATGAGGAGGATGCTAGTCATCTATAAAATCTAGATTATCATTCTTGTAATGATTGAATTTGAATACAAAGAAACTCACCAGTGGTGCAGCTTCGGAGAAAAATACCAGTCCAGCTAAGAAAACAAAGAGCACAGACTGAAAAGCCATTCTGCTTGCTGTTAGTGAGCCTTGTGCCAGCAGCCAGGAGCTGGGGGGATTTGGGATTTTATAGCCAATCCAACAACAAAACAGGCTGCTTATTGGGTGCCCATATGACTCCAAAACTGCTGATTCTGATTATTTGCTTAGTAAATAGCCCAATCCTAGAGTCAGTCCATGAATAGCACTGCCATTGAAGTCAATGGAAGGACTGCAGGATCATTAGAGCAAAGAAAATAAGTAACGGACACAAACATGACCCTTGCCTGGGGAGATTACACTCATAGAAAGCCCTCCACAAAATAACACAAATGACCTTTGTTTGCCCAGAAATCCAACCAATTCTAGGAGAACTTCTTTACCTTGCCCTCAGGTTGTGCATGAAAATGCTCCAATGATTTCTCTGCACCTGCCTCGTGTTTCTTAGCATATTCAGTGCTTTCTGAGGATCAGATCCCACATAAGGATACAGACTCAGTATATGGTTGATGGAGTTTGTTCATTGTCTGACTCGAGCAGTGCTGGATTCCCAATCAGTATCCCTGATTGTTGGAAAGGAGCAATGTCTCTATTTTGAGACACAACTTAGATGGGATCTGACACAATGTGCTACCCACCAGAAGTTTCTAGTGATTCATCTTGCCCGACCTTCAGGTAGACACTGAGGTTTCCTCTCAGTCACAGAGAAAAGACCTGCAGAGACCTGTCCCCTTGGGAAGCTAAAGGTCTCAGAAAAGTGAAATGAGTCCTCTCTTGCACCATGTACCCCAGATGGAGCAAAGGCAGCCAGCAAAGTCTGGTAGCTTTTGTTAACATCTGGCTGAGGTTCCAGTTGCCAAACCTTTATTATGCTGGGAACATAATTGTTACATGTATGTTTGTACATTTTGACATTTGTAGGTGTTCAAATGTACATTTAAGAGGTGTTTTGTGGGTGAACTCAGCCCCAGCTAAGTTGGGAGAAGTAATCTGGGGAAGATGGCATGGTATAGCTGGTTATGTTCAGTTGCATCACATAAATTGTCCATACTGTACCTTGTGCTAGTTGAGAGACAAAGAAACTGCACTGTTTAGCAGTTCCTTTCCCCTACATCCTAAACAACCCTGAGTCTACACTCATTTTTTACAGATTTCACAGTATTCTAACAAAAAGCAGTTTTCCCCCTTAACTTGAATAGGATTATGATGAAGGTCTTAGAGAGAAATCATGGATGGTATTCCCCAGAGACTTTCATGTCTTCAGGCTGCTTTATGCAGATTTTCTCTCTGGGCAAAGTTGCTTTCTGAGAAAAAAAATCTATAATACAGTAATCTCCTGCGCTGGGATCAAAGTGCCCTTTGTCCTTACAGCAAAGCAGGCTGATAGGTAACATTCTACACACACTTTGCCGCCACGTAAAAGTCAGTGCAAGGTGCTCAGTGGTAACAAACCATGCTGCAGTCTAATGCTTGCGGGTTGTATTCAGGCCTTGAAAAGTTAAATGCTGCTCCTAGATCTGTGCAACAACATACTACTTCAGTATTTTGTTCTTGTTATCTGCAAATATTTCTCTGAAGCAATGAAGCTTTGTATGCCTGGAAGAGAAATGATCTGTACTCTAGGGCAAGTAGGCTGTCCTGTGTTTTGCTGTCAGCTGTTCTGCAAGGAAATAAAGCCAAGGAGTTAATTATATTGGCACTTGTTTGCATGAGAAATAGCTCTCCTATGGGACGATAACTTAAAAATAATTATTTTCTTCTAGGTTTTCCTGCAAAGTAGCAGTTTCTGAAAAATCAGGTCTACAGGGATAGTACATTTCAGCTGTCTATATTATTTTGCTTCCCTCTTTTATAACATTGACCTTTTGGCAGCTGCTTCTTAGGGTGAAAAATTAGCATGAAAAATTCTAACCCAAATATGATTTTTTTTTCTTGTCCTTCATTTGCTGTTTTTTTCAACTTTCAACCTCCCATACATAACTCACACTGAGATTCTTTGACTAACTAGCAGGGACTCCAGATTAAGTGGAAATTGATTGAGTGTGCATGTTTGTGAATGTCCATTTGCACATTTTGCCCACAGCTAGATTATTTCTGTAAATTCTAAGATACAGGTGAACTCAGTGAGAAGGCAAAAGTAAGAAGCTCTGATCACGAAGCACCTAGAATTTATACAGAATTTATAGAATTTATTTATTTTATTAAAATCCATGCTACTCTAATTTAAAATTAATACAGCCTAGTGAAAGCAATGTTGGGTAGATCTCCCCCCTTCCATTGTCAGCCTCAACTTAGTATCACAATATGGTAATATTTTCCATAGAATGTGTATGAACGCTCAGGTGCTGTTTACCTGTTTTCTGTCTGCTGTTGTTACACATTTTCTGTGTGATAGGATTCTGAAACTTATATACTGAGTAACTTCTCCCAGATAAAAAGTAAGAGAAGGTGAAATGCAAAGGGGCTGAGCTCAGATGGAAGTGGTGCTGGGAAAACTCCAGGCCTTCTGAAGGAGAAGGGAAACTGCCATGAAGAGCAGGAAAGAGGGCAGCTCCCAGAGACTGCTAGCAGGATACATGCCACAGGAACAGTGGTGCAACAGAGAGCAGTAGAATAAATGCCCTTTTGTTAGAGAAGAGTAAACAGAGTTACTGAAAACTCAGCAGAGATATTTAGGCATCCTGGTGTGGAAGAAGTGGTAAGGTTATACAGCCAAGACAGAGATAGTGTAAGGCTATACAGTGCAAGCATCTGGGATCTAGGGGACTCATGAAATCCAGAAGAAAGGGGTGCTTACCCAGCATACAGGGTTATTAGGGTGCTGGAGAAGGGAATGGCCAAGAGTACCTGGTGTGCCCAGTAACCTCAGCTTTATGGAAGCCAACAAGTCATGGAAAAATTTAGATAATCTTAAAATATGTGAATGCCTTGAGGCTTATCTGAATTCCAAATCAATTGAAGTTCATCTCTGAAGAATTAGGATTAATGCCTATTGCTAATGAAAGTGTGTCCCCTGCTTGGAAGCATTACAGTGTTCAGGTCAAGAGCAAACATGTCCTGCTAATACTCTTGTTTATGTCAAGGATTTTTCCCACTATGCTGCAGTATTTTTCTCTCTCTTGTGTGTAGTCTTACACACTTAGGCTTGTTTTACATGGATAAGCTCCTTATTCTCTGCTGCATTCCCTTCTATCTGACTTTATTTAGAAAGCCAACTGCTTCTACATAACAAAATGCTCAGACAGGCTGGAATACCTGACTTTGACCATAAAAACCTCTAAGCTTCTCCTGTGACATTGGAATGAAAGGGCCTGATAGATGGTAAGCCATTCAGTAATCTGGATAGAATTCCCTAGTACTGCTAGAAGAATTAATGAATTCCTGGGCTCTGAAAAAAAATCCTTTCTATAATACAGAGACCTGAATGTGACACCTTTTTTCAATTCTCTGGAGTAACATTCCATAGTGACTTACAGGAAAAGACCTGAGATTTACCTCTCAAAGGAGTTCACCTGAATTTTCCGAACTAGAGTCAAGAACTCTATGAGTTTTGCTTCAGGTGTCTGCCAGCTGAACTGCTGTGGCAGAGCGCTGGCACTTATGGAGAGTGCTCAATGCAGTAACTGCTTGAAGCCAGAGAGAAATTTTCTGTTGCTTTCACTATTTGCTAATTATATAATGTTTCACCTCTCTGCAAAGCCAGGGATAATGCTTTTCTAATTAATAAATGTGTTCAGGAAGGTTCATGTTCAAGCTTGAATTTCAATTTGCAAAGAATGGTATTAAGAACAGTGGCATTTGAGGTATGCATGGTGTTTGCATGTTTTCCAGCCTTTTTTGTTCTCATTTTTGCTGAGGAGTATGTCTGTATTTTGAGTTTTAATGGTCATTCCCAGATTTTCACAGGACTAACACTGGCTATTCATTTGGAAGTAAGGAAACACTACTGATCTTATTCCGAAAAATAAGAAAAAAATCCTTATTTTGTATCTTAAATCAAATTCAGTTACTTCAAAAGTGAGGAAGTGGCTGCTGTTAGCAAACAATTTTGAAGACAGATGGGTTGAGTTGGTCTTGAGGTATAAAATCACAGAGTATTTTTTATCATTTCCAAGGTTGTGTCCAAGGAGCATCCTGGGACATAGCTCAAAGTCCAAAAAAGAACATATGAATAGATGATTCTTGCTTTAGGGCATTTGTAGTGTATGAATTCACCTGGCACCTGCTCATCTCAGCAGGCTCTGAAGTGTTTAAACTCCAAGGTCACTGGGCACTGATCATTACTACTTCATTAGCTACCCTATAGGTCTTGTGATCTCTCAAAAACAAACTTCTGTTATTTAACTTTAATATGTATTCATGTCTACATACTAATCTATCAGTCTAGACAAGTGATTAAAAAAAAACCCCCTAATTCAGTTTATGCACAAAGCTAACTGAATATCCTTTTGCCAGCCTTAATAGTTCCTGTGTCTGAAAGATGCTGGAACTTGCCATGAGATCAATGTTTTTAAAGGTCAATTGACAAAGGTTACATTTATTAGCAAAATGATTAGGTAGTTTATATTTTAAATTTTTGTGCCATTCTTACAGGAAGACATGCACAATAAATCTGTATGCAAATGTTTCAATAGCAAAAAGAAACCTTAAGAGAGGTCACTATTTTCCCAGGGTCTTGGCTAGGCTCTTTTGGGAGTGTATTATATTTTTAAGTGAATTTCCATCCATTTGTTCTCAGTGGACTGCAGGTATCAAATGATTAATTAGAGCAGACATGACAATAAAAATCTTCCTCTAGCAATAATGACCAAAAGAGGTTCTGTAGGGTTAAATTATAATCTTTATTTAGGTTATATATATTTGCTTAGCTATTGCAGCTATGTACTTTGTTCATCATTTTGCTGTTTAAGATTGTAAAATGCTGAGTCTAGGGCACTTCATTCTGGTGCCTGAATGCAACTAGGTGTGAGGAAATGCCTGTTCTTCCATCATGCACGGTCACCTGAGTAGGCTCTTGAAAAGCTTCTGCAAATTTGCACTGGGCCAAGTTAGCCATTGGTTAATGTCTTTCGAGTTACTCAAGTCTCTATTTGGTGGAGATCATTGTAGATACAGGTAGATCACCACATGGACTCACATGGATGCAGCTCCCATGTGAGCTATGGCTGGTGTGCCTGTGAGTGCCTTTGCACTCTGTCATGTGTCCTGGGCCACCCAGACCACATCTCCCTCCTGTCCATCTGATCCACCTTGTAATAAGATCCCCATCTGCCCTGCAATAAAATCCCCTGGGCATGTTGCTGAATGGGAAGTTACTGAGTGACAGAGACAGTAGCACATTTATGCCTTTCTTTTTATTAATTGAACTGGTGCCTGCTTCCTGCCAAAAGCTCTGAGAAATGCTATACTAATCGTCTTATCTCATAAACAGAATTCCTGTACCCACCATGGGCTTCACTGAACTTTGGCATCAGATTCCAAGCACATTTACCAGTGTCACTGGTCTGATAAAAACAAATGAGCACCTCATGAAAATGGATCTGAAAAGAATCAGCCTTGTATCTTGTAAGGGATCAAAAGAAAAAGGTACTTCAAAAGGGAAGGGACAGAACAAATCATGACCCAATGTACAGTGCATTAATAACATATGTCTTTCCTTTTTTTATGTTTTTTTTTCCTTCTTTTTCTTTTGTTGTTTTTCAAATTTTAAAGCCAAGAATAGATACTACAACATTTCAGGGAGAAAAACCCAAGGGCTTTTGTGAAACGGAACCAGAAAAAGAGAAGTATTAATAGCTATTTTAGACAAGCCACTGGTCGTATATTTTTTTAGCTTTCTGAGCCAAAAGCTCTTGCTAGTTCTGCCTGTAGCAGATGTGAAAGCAAGCTGTGTGATCCAGGTAGGAAGTACTTGGTGAAGGCATACTAAACAAAATAGGAGTAGCTTTGAGGTAGTGCTTCTCAGCATGTTACCCATACACTGAGCTGTACAGACAAAAATGATTCACACACCTTGAAATGCAGTGGGGTACGTGAGTCAACAGGAGATTACCTGGCTGTTATTCCTTGGTACATTGTAAAGGAAAATCTTCCTTGTGTATGTAAATTCACAAACTTTCTGCATGAATTGCTACGTGCCTTTCATAGTAGCAAACACAGATTGCTGCTTAAACAGAGGGACAAAAGCAGTGTGGGTGTATTTTTCCATGATTAAGCTTCTGTGGTTATATCCCCCTTTGCCTACTGCCAGCCAAGCTGGGAGACTGAATTCCAGTCACGTAACAGATACATGCTCAGGTTTATTCATGCTCAGGTTTATAGAGTGCAAGCTTGTGAATAGGTCAATGCAACACTTGCTGCAGATAAAAATAGCAATTTCTTTTGTCACTATCTCTGAACTAGGTTCAGAACACCTCCTGTACCACCAAAATAAATATCAGCTGAGCCTACATCTTAGCTGCATCTATGACTCTTGTGCCACTGTTCTAGATCTACAGTCACAGCTCTTACAGAATCTGCTTTTTGCAATTGAGGTACATTTTATCCCTGCCCTGTGTTTGTGTATATTCTTTCTGGGGATCCTTTAGCTTCTCTTTCTTGGCCTGCATAGTATATAGGCCCCCACATACCACTGCTGAGAAACTGTTCAGCCTCTGGACTGTGCACAAATTTTTCTGCATTTGTCAATAATCGTAGCAAAGCAGAAGCTGTTGTGTCTTTAAGACAAACTCAAGCAGAATAACCACCGTCTTAGCCAACAGACCTCTAAGTGTCAAGCAGTTTGTAGTGTCCATGGGGGGAAACAGTAGCTGGCTTACAGCAGCCAGTTAGGTATCTGCTAGAGTTAGAAAAAAAAAATCATTGCCTGTACGCAGGTCCAAGAGGAAGGAAGTTTGAGTACCTGACTCCCAGCAGCTTGCTTTACAAGCCTGGATTGTAAAAAAATCACATAGTGATTTAAAGCATTTTATTAAAAAACCCCACTCTGAAAGTGAAGTGATCCACAGTGCTGGATGAGTATGGAGCTTCTGGGGAATTATTCCTACTCTTCACTCTCGTGAGGTGTGGAATATGAACTGTGATTGCTGTACTGCCCTTTTAAAAGCAGTTCCCAGACCAGACCACTTCTGCTCCTTGTCACCCCAGCCTTCATGAAGAACTGATCTGGGAGCTACATCTGATCCTGGAGGCCAGGTAGTGCCCTCCCTGTTTGTAGGGCAGCACTGTGGTCCCTTCACTACTACACAATGTAGTGCACAGCATCCCATGTCTTCCTGAAAGTTCATCACAGCCCATAATATTGGAGCCACTGGAAACCAGCTTATGGAAATATGTACTGGTAAACTAAATTCATTTAATCCCCTTCATCTCTCTGATTTTCTCCTCTAAGCGTGATTCAAAAGAATTTTAATCCCTCTCATGTAGGACAGAGAAGGCATTGAGGCCAGCAGCTTGTCCACACCTAGCAGAACAGTTGCCACACTTTATGTTCTCATTCTGCCTTTACAAACTCAAGTGTGGCCAAATAGACAAGTCCTTAGAATTGCCTGGATGCTTCAAAAGGCTTTGAAATGTTAGATGAAAATCCTTACCCATCCTTGCTAACTAGCGTTCTCCCTCATTAGAGGACAAAAGACTAATGCACTCTGAATGACTTTCTTTATTCTGCTCTCTCCTTCTTGTAATTTAAAAGATTCCCTCTGTCCTCAGTATTAGACCTCGCTACACTGTTGGCTGCTGCTTTGTACTGATGATTTCCAATGAGCTTGACATCATTAGCTATTTATTTGGCTCCTGGTGGCAAGGAAAAAGTAAATTTCAGCTTTTTCTTTAAAGATGATACTAAGCAACTAGGTGCTTTAGTCTTTGAAAAATGATGAAAGCATACCCAGAGGTGGGAAAAAACAGCAAATAACTCCAGCCTCCAGCCCACAGCTATTATCTGAGGAATATTTGACTCTGTAGATCTTTTATTAGTATCAGCTTGATGAGTCTATTGAAGTTTCTCCACAAAGTACAAAAAGTCACATGAAAAGAGGAATACATACTAATTTTGCTCTTTCTTTGTGCCATTATGTGAGGAAGGCTGTAAATAGCAGAAGTGTGTAATTGCTAGTCACACTCCTTTCTGTTGAGCAATTCGTCTTCTGTTTTTTTTTTACACCCAGGGTTGCCAGGCAGAAGTTGGGGAGATCTCAGTGCAGGAAAGCACTGAGTTATACATGACTTATGAGACTTTTTACCTTCTCTGCCTGAAGTGCAAGCACAACTGTGTGCTGCATACATCCAGCTGGCTTGTGGATGGTCGATTTTTTTCCTGCACGAGTCCATAAGTGCTCTTTTAACATCTAGCACAGGGGTAATTGACTTGAGAAACCACTTTTGAAAGCCAGAACTCATCTGGCTGTTCCTTGCATGCAGCTACCCAAAACAGTAGAGAAGAGGTAGCAAAGTGCCATATTCTACCTTTCTTCTTTGCCTGCTGATCAGCTCCTTCCTGAGGCGACACAGTCCTGTGGCCCATGTCAGGGTACCCAGCAGCCATGGAGAACTGCAGGCCCCTTGGACAGACCCCTACCACTGTGTTTTGTTTGGTCAGGAATGAAGAACTGCAGCAATCTGGAGCAGAGCTATGCTGTGGCACAAAGAGCCTCTCTTAAACAGGGTGTATGGGTCTGCATAGGCAGGTCCTGGCTGCGCAGTTTCAGAGCAAAACATTACTGTAAAAACAAATCGAACAAAAAAACGCCGTGTCCTTGGCTGAAGATAAACTCAGCAAAGCAAATTCAATCCTTTTAAAATGTAAATATTAATTTAAACTTTCATTTTAACAGCACCCTTGGGTCTGTTGCCCTTTGGATGGAATACCTCCCCTCTCTCCTCTGCTTCTGGGCAGCACTACTGGGATGGGAGCCCATCCTTTCCACAGTACAGGGAACAAATTGCTCAAGGTGGGAGGAAGCTGTCTTTGTAGGAGTCTTGTCTCTGGGGATCATGACTTGTACAAAGGAAAAGGCATTGGAGTTGGACCATGGGAAGAATCTGCTGAATGCCAAGCAGGCCATGCAGTCTCACCAGGCACTGAGCCTGGTTTTTAAGCAGCTTTCAGCATGTCTTTGAGCTGACTCTCCATCCCAGACTCACAGCAGCACTGCAAAAGATGATACCTTATCTGACTGCTCAACTCTGTAGTCAAGAAGCATAGAAGAAAAAAGGTAAGAAAAAGAAGGAGAAAAAAAAAAGGTAAGAAGAAGATGGAAAGAAGAGGTTAAGATACAAAGAGGATGGTGGCAAGCACCTAAATTTACCTCTTTTCTGATGTTTATGAAAAAAGCTGAACCTAAGAGAGGCCTCAGGTATGTTGACACTCTGTTGGGTGCAAAATGTCTCTCACAGATAGGACAATGTAGGTCAGTGGCTCTGGGTAGGGATCATTGCTAAGGAATACCACTCTCGTGTACCTCTCCTGAGCATCTCTGTGGCACTGTGGATCTCCCAAAAATATGACAATTGCCGCTTGACCCACCAGTTAAGAATAATTTCCAGTGCAGCAGTTTTGGCCTAGCAGTCCCTTCTTCCACATTCCCCCTTCTGAAATGTATGATTCTAATGGAGTTTGTGGACATGTGTGTCTGGATTAATCTTGTGTTTCTGTGAATAAAATTTACTAATTCTTATAAACAATGTTATCTCCCCAGCTGAGCTGTTCTTCGGGCTACTTGAAATTCAGGTGTCTGTACTTACATTGTGCTGAAAGGCACAATCCCCAGTAGCTGGAAAATCTGTTGTGCCTGCTCAGAGAGGGACCTTTTTTCATCTCAGCCCAGCAAAGAGAGGAATTTTAAGCCAACCTGGCTTTCCATCCTCAGTTTCTAATTCTGTTGCTAAGTGGCAACGAAAGAAGATTATCGGATCACAGATTAACAGAAACCTCTATTCAGTGCTCTTGTGTAATTATACATTTCAGTTACTTATTCGAGAACTGAGCTTTAGCTTCTGTGCTCCTGCCTCAGCCTCACCCCTCCAGAGAATTTTATCCTCAGGGTCTGATCAGGATCCTGATAAACTGGCCTTTCCTTTCCACAATTAGCCTCTGCACCCTGGGGGGACTCTGCCTGCAAGAGTACCCCGAGGGTCTCTGTTCTCAGGGGGTCTCAGAAACTAAAGCCCTACCCTAGTCTTCTGGAATTAATTGTTTTGGGAGAAAGCAGGAAGAGTATACAAAATGGCTTAAAGAGTTCAGAACCTTCAGAAGTTACCCATTTTCTTCCTCCATTGATAAATTCCCTAACTTTTTTCTCTCTTTTCCAAGCTAATACATTCACTCTCTCAGGCAAAACTGGCCAAGCAGCATCAAAAAGTGGAGGAAGACACAAGGCTGAGGTAATTATTAAATGTTGAGGGTGAACCTCTAGCAGAAATTGTTTAGAGTGGGTTTTGAGGGGAACACAGTGGAAAGGGCACAGAAAAACCAGGAAACAGCATATCTGGCTAATGTTGAGAATGCAGACAGAATGGAAGAAGTCCAGGCAGGAGATGTAGTTTGTCAGCTGTGAGGAGAAGGTGGTAGTACATAGCACGTACATTCATAGAAGTGTGAGGAGCAAAGGCCTCCTTATGCAGGAAAAAAATTGATTATTTTAAGTAGAAAAGCTGCATCAGGTAGAACCATGCAAAGAACAGGAGGCAGAAGAAGGGCAGAGCTTTGTGGAGACCCATCTCTGAAACTGAGCAGAAGGAAAGAATGTGAACTAAGCATTTAACAGGAGCAGGGAAGGGGGATGGTTGGAGAAACCACCTAGCATGAATTAAAGTAAAAGGAAGAAATGGCATGGAGGGATGGTGAGAAATAAGAGTGGCAAAAACAACAGAAGGGAAGGCTATGTGCAAGGAGAGATGATACACTCTCAGGCAGTGATGGCCACAGACTGTTATACAAATAAAACACAGAAATAGAAAGCAATGTCTAGAAAAGCAAATCTGTTGCCAGTTCAATATACCTGCTTTATAGGGGATGGCTATTTTCAATGTCTTATGCTCAAATCTCCAAGGGAAGCAGCAACACAAGAACAAACAAAGCTGAAATAATATTTTCTGAGTCAGTCTCTGTTTTAAACTGTAGCTGACATTAAATATGTGCTGCCCCTATGCCTACTTGAGACTGTGTTTGCTGGACATCCTGTCTTACAGAGCTCTTTGCAAAGGAGACACTGGGTTTTTCTGGTCTCAAATTTTAGAAGGAATGAATACACACTGTCCTTTTTTTTTCTGAAGAGTTTGTGTAATTCTCCTGTCAACCCACTCTGCTGTTGTTTTGCATGTAAATTCTCTTTGGAGGTAACTGTGCTGTTTCCAAACAGGACACCATGCTCCCTAAGATCAGTTTTAGCTCAGTGGCTGGAGCAGGGTAGCTACTGCCCAGAGTAGTGGGTCCAAAAATGGAACTCTTCTTGCTGGGGTAAATCAGCTGTTCAAACACAGGGTAAACATTCACTTTGTGGCTCTTACACCAGAACAGATTTTTCCCATGTATATTATTGGTCTCCTTCAGACTCAAAAAAGAGAATTGGCAAACTGCAGGATGTGTTTGCTGCCCTTGAGGTTTGGGCACGGCATCCTGGATGAGGACAGATCTTACTTCCTTTTCCTTATCCAAATCAATTAGGATCTGAGACACGGGGTTTTTTTAATTTGTCTGAATTTCATTGACTTCATCATGGCAGTGCCTATAGACCACTCCAGAAGTAAGGGCCTGGAAGAACTTGCCATGTGGAAATGGTGGAAACCAGAGAATTGAGCAGGTAGATGAACCAGCTTGTACTTCTGAGCAGTACAAGATACATAGCCTGTGATTGCTGACGCCATGAGCAGCCTGGTTTTGGAAAAAAAAAAAAAAGGAAAAGAAGAAAAAAAAAGGAAAAAAAGGTTTTTGTCTAGTATCAGGTAGGGCCTCTTCTTCTGAAGTCATTCTGGAAGGAAGAAAAATACTCTTCAAAAATAGAGAGCATGCTCTTTTCTTTCCTACAGACATCCTGCTGTTTTTGTAGTTAGTCATCCACAGTTTAAACTCCAACTTTAACCAGAGTTATCAAAAACTAAATTGCTTGTACCCATGAAAAATAAATTACTAGGACTATGTCAGCCTTGCTGTTTGCTGGACTATTCAGTTATGACAGGATGACTAATTTATCCCTCACCTTGTCATTACTTATGTGACTGATGTGTTTTACAGAAACTCCCATTAGAATGACACTTGCCTCTCATGCCAGGCTGAGTTCTGCTCAAGAAAAAGAAATTTCTGGACCCTCTCATGGTGTCCTTGTCTAGATGTTGAGGAAACTACTAAGAGAACCCTGATGAAGCAAACACAACAGGGCCTTCATGGCAAAATGGGTCTAGTCTTGACCCTAGGTCAAGTTTAGTTTCCTCTTTCAAATCTTTCAGAAGAGTGAGGTGGAAAAAGAAAGAAACAGTGATAAAAGAAAAACTGCTTTCTGCGGAAAAACTATAAAGCATGGACAGAGAAAAGGGGTGGAAACATACCCTATTGCAAAGCACATAACAAAATTTTTATTTCTTCAAGGGGACATCCTGTACTGTGCTGTGCAATTATTTTTTATCAATTGCTTCCTAATTTCTGCTGTTAAAAAAAAACAAAAACAAAAACCAACAACAACATTCATAATAAGTCTCTTTCTAAAAATGCAATTGATAGGTTGATCCTTTTGACTTAGAGTGATAGCCATACAGAAGCCACCACACAGTGAACTGCGGTGCTGGGATGATTTTTTGCCTCTTCCTGTAGCTTGACTCATCACCTGTATAAGCCCAGCACATGGGTAGAGCTATCTCAGGTTAAAACTGTGCAAAGCTGAGAGGAAAAAGAGTGATGGAAATGGGGATGGAGACATTGCTCTGGCATTACATGATGATTAGAGTGCTGATCCCTCAGGCCACTGTTTGTTAGCTGCAGTTCTATTAATCAGGTTGTGTATTGTTTCTCTTTTTATTACAGCATGCGTCAAAAATTCTGAAAGAAAAATGCCGTAAGAGAGTCCTAAGGGATTGGTCTTTTGAGAGCAGGAACGTGCTGGTATGTTGCCAGAGAACATCCTATTTAAGAGATCAATGACAAAGCCGGAAAAAAAAATCATTATTTGGAAGGGATTTGTTAGATGCATGAAAGGAAGCACTAAAGAGAGAGGCTGTGTTGCAGTCCAGGACCTTGTCCTTTGTTCCCATGGGTTTGCCGAGCCCAGCCGGTTACATTTCAGCGCCACTAAGGATGCTTTTGTAACCGCACCAAACCGCTTTCCGCAGCAGCGAGGCTGGCGGGTCTCGCCGAGAGCCGTGTGTGGTGCCAGGGCAGCTCTGCCCTCCCTGGCACAGGTGTCCCTGGCACCCCGCTCCGTGTGAGCCCCCGCACCCGGCTGGGCTGCGCCTCCGCATCCCGGGCACGCGGGGACACGCGGTCACGGGCTGCCACCTGCCGGCCCCGGGAACCGCTCTCCGCCAGTTCCAGGACAAGCACTTCTTCTCCGTGGTGTTTTTGTGGGCTTGGTTTTGGTTCCGAGGCAGTGGGGCAGGAGCTTTCCCGCACAGAAGGGCCAATGGAATCCTGGGGTGCATTGGGAAGAGTGTGGCCAGCAGGCTGAGGGAAATGGTTTTCCCCTCTACTCAGCCCTAGTGAGGCCACGCCTGGAATGCTGTGCCCAGTTCTGAGCTCCTCAGTGCAAGAGAGACAAGGAGCTACTGGACAGGGTCCAGTGAGGGTCACAAAGATGATCTAGGGACTGGAGCATCTCTCTTATGAGGAGAGGTGTGGGAGCTAGACCTGCTCAGTCTATTTGTTAATCCATATAAATATCTTAAAGACAAGTGTCAAGAGGATGGTGTCAGACCCTTTTCAGTGCCCAGACACAGGACAAGGAGTAATGGTCATAAACTAACACTCAAGACATTTCACCTCAACATGAGGAGGAACCTCTTTCCATTGAGGGTGGCAGAGCACTGGAACAGGTGCTCAGGGAAATAATGGAATCCCACTCTCTGGAGACAGGCAAAACCCATTTGGACGCATTCCTGTGTAACTTAGTCTAGGTGACCCTGCCTTGGCAGGGGTGTTGGAGTAGATGATGTCTAGAGACCCTTTACAACCCCAACAATTGTGTAATTCCATAAAAAAAAGATTTAATGGTTCTGCTTTGTGAAATGTATTATGCTTTTGGTGCCTCCTGGGAAGCACCTGGTCATCTGTTGGTAATAAAGATAACAACCCAATTCTTTTATTTTCTTTTCAGTGACACGAGGAAAAATGTCAGCCATTGTTCTGTTGCTGTGATACAGAAACTTATGTGTGGTGGCAGACAGAGCCAGACATAACAAAAAAAATCCCACCCAAAAAATCATTCTGTTACCAATGTAAACAAAAAATCATATGCTGAAGGCAGATTTCCATTTCCTTTCCCTTTGAAAGCCTGGATTTCTTTCCTAATGCTCTGCAGACAAACTTAATGCACTAAGATATTGTCAAACTCCAACTTCTCTAAACAAAAACCCACCCAGTCTGCTGGATGAGTAGGCGTCACTGTGGAGTATTTAGATTCCTGTTAATCCTTTAATCTGGCTGTAGAGCACAGCAGGAAAAGGTAGATGTGGGAGAGAAACAGAGGGGTTATCTGAGAGGCATGGCCTCTCAAAGGAGGCTCTCTCTGAAATGAACCCTGGTGGTACTAATTGCTGATTTATTTGTGGTACAAATTCCTTCCAGTGCAGCAAACATTCCTCATAGAGTATTTCTCCCTAACACACAGCAGATAATTTTGTAAACTCAGACCGAGCAGTATATTCAGCACATTCTCTTCCAGAAACAATTTAAAAAGTAACAATTTCTCTTCTTCTTCCACATGATATTGTGACACATATTTTGTCACATTGTCCTTTTATGCTAATCTCAAACTTCATCTGATGCAGTAAGAGTGCCTCAAACTGTGTTTACTGCAGAACCTCACTTCTAGGAGGCTTTCTACCTCAAATTATTTTGTTGCTCCTCAGACCACATCGCATTAAGAACGTTTTTGTTCCAGTCATGTGCTTCAAAAGTACTCTTCTTCTTCTTTTGTCATACGTCAGAATACTCCTTTTCAGTGAAAAACCCAAATATCTGAGAAATAAGTGAAGACACTCTGGGACAGCATGTGGGACAGCTCTGCCCTTCCCTTTGGATTTTGCACTGTGCATGCAGTGTCCTGGCTCAGTCCCTTCCCTGCCTACCCCCATCCTGCTTGCTGACAGGACAATGTGAGCAGCAATAAAGGCATCAACCCTTTGCAAGTGCTGTTCAGCAATAACTAACCCATCCCTGTGTTAGCAAGACCGTTCTGGTCATAAATGAAAAGCAGCACCACAGGAGCTCTACAAGGATAATTAATTCTAACCCAGCCAAAAGCAGTACGGTGGGATGCCAGAATGCACTACAAGTTAGCAGTGATTTGTAGAAAGGGGATCACACTAAAGAGTGAGATCTTTGATAAATGATACACCAAAATTCCTCTTTTAAGTGTGTTAGTGGGTACCTTGAAAGTTTATGATTTTTTAACCAGAATGTTCATTTAAATATCTCCTTCAGAAGGCTTCCTTAATCCTTAAACAGCCAACTATACTTCTGTATTGACCTGGATTAATTTACAAGTCAAATTTTACTACAGCTGCTTTCCCAGCTCCTGTTACTGTGTTATTATATAGTCTTTCAATTTGACCCTGGTTTACAGGAACTTTCTTGAATTTGAAACAATGGAAAAGGCAGCTAATTTTTTTTTCTTATTTTAACCCTATCTTAAAAAAAAAAAAATCCTGCGTGTCTCACAAGTGTTTTGAACTAATCTTTTAAAGTAACACAAGCAGAGTGAGCCAGGAAATTTATCAGAGTTTATAATGACGGTTGACTCTATTTAAGTTGTTCTTTCTTTGATAAGAACATCCTAACTAACATCAAGGGTGCTGTAAGGTCACTCTGTTTGGACTTGCTTCACACGATATCAAATATTTAAATGCTCATTAATTCAAAGAACAGGGGTGTGAGGATGACCCCTGTGCTTCTGGTTCAGGACATGTCCTTGAGATCTGTTCCAGCTTGTTTACCTGCTTTGGTAAAGAATTCATCTGCCCCAGGTGACAGCCATTCATCCAAAATGCAGGAAGCTCAACTACTAACCAATTCTACTAGCAACACTTGGAAAAGGCTATTTGAAGCATTTTTTTAACCCATTTGATGCTAAGTGTAATTTGCTTGCTTGCTTAAAGAGATGCCTGAACAGAACCCTGACTGATATGGTTTGATTTGTTTGTGTTAGGGAAAAATATTTTATTACAGTAAGGCAGAGTATAAGGAGTTCCAAGTTACCAGGACTACAAAAAATCAAATATTTGTATGGATTTGTATTTCATGTCTCCCACCTCTTTCCCACAAAACCAAGGTAGGATGGATGACAATGAAACTTCTTCACTAACAGACCTATTATTTTGACAGTACCTCTCCTGGGGTTCTGATTCAAAAAGGGTGTGAGAGGCTTCTTGTATTTTCTGTTCCTGCAAAAATCAAGCTTGCTGGTTACAGAAGTGTAATTCAGAATGGTAACAAAACAGGGCACACAGGGCAAATCTGCCCATCAGTACTAGCTCTGTCACTGACAGGTGTGTTATAGATCAGGTGAGATGCAACACCTGGGAGATGTAATTTGCCAGCAAAAAGCTGATGCTGTAAGTGCATAATTGCTTCTAGTTTGAAGCCCTGCTTATAGTCTTATTTTCAAGAAAGAAGAAATTAGTAATACTTAGGGAATTAAAAAAAAAAAAAAGTAACTCTGTCTTAGAGAGGGACCTGAGAGCTTTTTATAAGGAAGGAAGGCACCAGCTTGACTAGAGTGAGTGGTAAGAGAAGGTGGCAAAAACACTCTGCTGGGATGAAGGTTGTTCTGAGCTATCACAGCTCTGTTCCTGCTGCCCAGCCCAGGGTTTGTGCCCTCCTGTTGCACAGTACCATGTCCCTGCCACTCAGCTACTCCCAGCAGCTCAGTATCTGCCACCATCCCATGTCCCACAGCTGTTAGGGAGGCTGGATTCAAGGCCTGAGGGACACCTGTCAGCTAGTACCAGCACCATCTGCTCAAACTCCTGCTCTCCCCCAGGGTTTAAACTTTAGCCACACTCCAAAGATCTTGGATAATCATTAGCCAGAGAATCAATGCTCGTTTTTTGTGTAATCATTGTGACGTGGTATCTCTGAGTTCTATTTGCTCTAGCAAATAACAGATAACAGATCTAAGAGAAATAGTCTGATGAAACATTTGAAACGTAGGTCAGAAACCAGCTTGGAGCTGAGGTGGGAAGGCTATAAACCCTCCTGCTTCCCCAGCACCCAGCAGGACAAACTCTGCCATGTGGTTTTCCCCCCAGCATGTCCACAGCACTTTCTGGATGCACTCCTACCATATGGCTGAAGACACTTTCTGTTATGCATTTCAAGGCAATATGCTTTCAGGGCAATTTTAAAACCAGTGGTACCACTCCCTACGTATCAGTAGCTAAAAAAATATTGAACTAAGTGAAGGGAACATCTGCACAGTGTGAATTTCTCTCTCCCTGGGCTTCCCTAACTAACACAAGATAATGCTGAAAGTTTCACCATTCGGCATGTAAAAAAATTTGCTTAGAATTACACAAAAACACAATTTTCAGCTGCGGGCTCCACTGTCATATCCCCTTTCATTATAGCCTCTGTGGTTCCACGGATGGGTAGCTGTAAAAATGAGGATAATTTCCCTACATACCAGCCCCATACAATAGGGAACAGTATCCAGCTCTGCATTTGATTTTTGGCTTCCAGGGTGCTGAGCCATATGATGTACTACTGGGGAGACCTGGCCACCTGCAGTGCTGGCTCCTGGGGTGAGGCCACAAGGAGAAACTGGGAGCTGGAGACTGCAACCACTTTGTGTGGTTCAAGAGTCACACTGGCCACATTAGTGCCATTGTTTCCTGCAGTGACTCTCTCTCACTAGTTACACCAGAGGGTTGGGGCACTGGGAATGGCTTATTGGGCAATCAGGGCCCTGCCCCATATAATTTTTTAAAATTCAGTGATTGCTGTCCATGCAGGGAAAGCAGAACACCATTTCTCCTCATCCAGTCATCTTAATCCATCATTTTGCCTCACATGAGTGCTGTCCTATTGACACCAAACCTCTCCCAGACCATGCCAAAAGTCCTTTCCATCCAGTATCCTGTCTTTGCAGCAGCAGCAAGGATACCTGTGCAAAAAGGTTTTCCTAACAGGGCTCTCAGCTTTTCCCATGTCTGGAAGCCATTTCTGTGTGTTCAGTAACCCCCAATGCCTTGCTTCTCCATGCACTTGGGCCCTGAAAAGCTACCTTGAAACCATGCAAACTCTATGTGCTTTGAAAGCCTGCACTAGCAGCAGGCAGGGTCAACCTTCCTGCACATGAGGTAAGAAGGGCAGATGGCTGCAATGCACTCTGAGCTCCCTGGAAACTCAAAGGCCACCAGGAAGGAGAAGGGGCTAGCAGCACCACCAGCACCACCAGCTCCACCAGCTCCAGCACTGACTACAGTGCACGCTGAAGGAGTGATGCATTTTTGAGATGCCTCAAGGCCATAAACACTTATCATCACTCTCCTAGGGATAGCAGCTGATTTACTTAAAGACTGATTTACTGCTGATAACCCTGACAAGCTTTAAACCTATGATCAAATTCCCAGGAAAGAACAGAGCCTGGAAAAGATTGTACTGTCTTGCAAAGCCTAACCTAGCTCCAACTATACACTGAGGGATGACACAGAAATTCTTCCTTCTGGCTATCCAGGACACAGGCTGCATGCTGTTTGTGGCAGGCTGGCTCATACCCATGGAGTCCAACACACTTAGCAAGGATTCACAGGTAACATAAATCACAGAAGAGCAGCATGGATATAATCCCTATCATGCTGGCATTTCAGCATAACTGTGTTCTATTATTCTTAGATAAGAAAATTACAGACTTTGCTTTTCCTTTTGAAGTCACAACAAGGCATCTCTCACAAAGATAAGTGTCTGGGACTAGTCCCCCTCTCGGGGTTATCTAGTAGTCAGATGCTAACCAGAAACTTCCATTAATTTGGGTCTGTACATTCCTCCCACCAGTCACTATCGTTTACAAAACACAGCTCCATTAGAGGTGAGTGACTTAATCTGATGGATGTTCTGCCAGCATTAACACATGCTGATATGCTGATAGTCTTGTACCAAGGCTGCAGCTGCTAAGTCAAATAATGGAGACTCACTCTTAATCTATTCAAATAGACTCTTTACAAGCAGATATGTGAAAGAAGTTTTATATACAAACATTACACTCTTGCATTTCTTCTGGATGTTAACAACTGCATGTTTTAACATGTTATAAAACCAAGACTGTTTTATGCCATGTTGTCTGGAAGCATAAACTGATTTGAAGGGTTTGACTCAAAGCCCAGTAAATCTACGGAGGGGATGTTGTTCTCTTGCATCAAATTAGTACAGAGTTTAGTGAACTTAACCACACGGCAGAATTCACATTTTTGTCAGAACCTTTAAGTCACAGCAGGACATCAACTTTTTATACACCTGCATCTTTCAGATATTCTTTGAGTCTGTTTGGCAAATCTCAGTCCTCATTCTATCTTTAAACTCTTTATTTGCAGTAGGAAAACCAGTGTTTTCACTGGGGTAGCTGTTTGAATGAAGAATAAAAAAAAATACAGTAGAGTTCTTTATTTTAAGATTGTATACAACCACAAAGATACTCTATTAGAAAGTCAGAAAAGTGGTGACCACTTGGACCTGCAGGCTTGCTTAGAAATAAATACATGTATTTTAGAATGTAGTGTAAGAGACAAATAACCAGTAGGTCCAAGCAAGCAGGGAGTTTGATATGTTTGGAAATACTGCTCCACTTATGTAATGGCCTGTCTGTCACGGTTGAGCACAGCCATGGTTCCTAGTTTATGTATTTATGTTTTTGAAGCAACTTTTTTTTTTTTACTATTAGTAAAACTAAACACACTGAGAGCATTTCTACTCAAAGGCAGAACACATCAGTGGAAAATATGACCCTGTAGCTGCAGGAGAACTCCAGGAGATGGAGACAATGTGAAAGTTCTGCAGGTCCACGGGATTTGCATTACCTTATGACCAACTGATTTCACAGGTATGAGATAAACATGCTATCTATGCCTTATCTAAAATATTTCTGCTCTGAGAAAACATAAGGAGTGTAAGACATTTTTTCCTGTATAAAATTAACTTCAGAATGTTCCAAATAGCATACAAATATTTACATGTGCATATATACATACTGCCAAACAGTGCAGTACAGCCTCCTGCTTTTACCACATAAACTTCGAGGAAAGCAAGGTAAACTCAAATGTTTCAGAGCTACAAGGAGCTTCCTCTTGTCTTGGCCCAGCCAAGGGAAGCTGTTATTACACAGCACTGTACCAGCCACTCGGGCTCTGGTACTGAAACTAGTGGAACCATGCATACACAAGGCTGATTTCTGTGTCTGTGAGCTCACACCTGTAAATCAGATCCTACAGATGTCCAAGATGCTTACTAGTCTGTGTCAGTGTAGACCCACACCAAGTAATGGAACTTCTAGACTGAGGTAATAAAAAATTGCAGTTCTCAGCTTTTTTACTACTTGCCTTCTTTAACTGCTGTGGTAACATGCAAGCATTGATTGCTTAAGTTACAAATTCTGATAACCTGAAATTGTGACATCCCTTCAGGAGATCAACACACACCTGCCCTGAAAGCATACTAGCTTTGGTGGCCTGGGCTTCTCAGGAAGATTTCTTAGCAAGGCTCAGGAGGAGCTATCATGGCCCACAATGCAATGGTAAAATCACAATGAGAAATTGATTCTCCTCAGCGGAGACTTCAGATATACTCAACAGCAGTTCAAAAACTTTACTTGTGCTTTGCAGGGCACCATTCATCACTAGATTGGAGACTTTTTTCCAGTTTTCCCATAATTAGGCAGCTCTGGTTACATGGCATTGTTACACTATCTGTATAATAAAAAACAATAACAAAAATAGCAAACCAGAGAAAAAAAAAAGTATTTCCCATATCATTCCACTTCAAAAGCATCCCTGCTGATGTAACATAACACCAGTTTTCCTTACTTGCTTCCTGGTCATATAATCCATATTTATACAAACTAGTGCAAATGAGTACATGTCATTCTGGAGGCTCCAGCAAATCTGGATGCCATGGACAAGCCTGAGGCAGGATGCACACAGACAGAAGGGTGCTGGACACTGCCACCCCTGCAAGGAGCCAGGCTACGAGCGAGTGTACTGCACTGTGCTGTATTTGGTGACCCTGGAAGACTTGCTCAGTGTGGCACTGGCAGGGGGTGGCCCTTGTAAGCCGGAGCCCATCAGGTTAAGCGGGGAGTCTGTGACCAGAGCATGCTCTTGCCTTCCTGAGCTGGCACCTGCTGCCTGTTCAGCTCTGCTCTGCAGCCCCGAGGCTGTCACCGCGCTTTCTCTCAGCACTGTGCTGCGTTCCTCTGTGGAAGTGGGGAAGCTGAGGGAGCCCTGCTCTGCAGCAGGCACCAGCACCCTCTCCCGCTCCCTCACCACCACATACTGCGAGTCAGGAAGATCCTGCACTGCCAGGGCTCCCGGGCCTGCACCCGCCGACTTCACCATCCTCTCTGTAACCAAAACGTTACTGCCGTGCGGCAGCTCAGGGATTTTCACCATGCCCTGAATGCTCGATGCAGGTGCCAGCACTCTCTCTGTCACCACTACGTTCTCCTTAAACTGGGGGTCTAAAAGGACAGGGGCTGAGCGGGCAGGAGCTCCCACAGAGTAGGATGTTTCCATCATGGTGACATTGCTCTCTGCGTGGCCTGTGGGGAGCTGCTGGGCATTGTGCTGCCCCGAATGGGATGATGAAAAGGTTGTTTCTGTGACCACCTCCTTGGACAGGGCGCTTTCTCCTGCTCCACTGCCTGCGTACATGGGTGGGACGGACTGGAAAGCACTGCCTGAGGCAAAGGTTTGTTCAGAGGTGGAAGCATTTTGCTGATCTAAGAACTGTGACTTTGCTTCACTAAGACCAAAACTTGATTCATTCTTGTAGCCACCTTCTTTCATGTTGATCTGTCTACCTATGCATATTTCTGCTAGAGTCTTAAACTTGTCTCCTAAATCATCAAGAAAATGGTCATCAAGGTCCCCCTCAATAAAGCTGCAGCAGCCAACAGAGCCGTGTGGGGAGCCTGATTCTCCCTGGGAATAAACCAGGAGACAGTCTTTTGCAGCTTGCTCTTCATCTTCATCCGCAAAAGAGACAGCTTTCTGCAGACAGAAACAAAAACAAGCAAGAGTTCATTAACGCCAGCTCTGGAGTTAGTAATTTTAAAAAGTCAGAAATACTTAGACAAAAAGGTTGAAATAAAAAATTTAACTGATCCTGCAGAAACTGTCAACCAAACAAGAACTGTACCTAACATGTTTTTTTTTCTTTTTTGAAATTAATCTGAACTTGACAGTACACTTGATGAGAATAAAAATCTGAGATTATATTTAAGACTTTGGATACTATCACCATCTGCTGCTGTTCCTTCCAGTAAATGTACCATTTGTGATACTGCTCCATATTCATGAAGAAATTGTTTTAGTTCAGTGACTGAACTTCACCTCTAATTAGGTTTTTGTGGGAGAGTACCAAGACCATTTCTGAGAGTATCCTAACATTTAAACAAACATTTACTGAGTACATGCTGACATGTTATCACCTACCATGGCCCTTTTCACCATTGCAGACTACAGGATCATATCCAGGATGCCCAACAGGAAAGAAAAAAGTTAAATGGATTGGTAAAGCATGGATGCATAGTCCATCATGTAAATTCTTAGGCTCCATGCAGGCCACCTGGCAACAAGGAGGGCTCAGGAGTTCTGGCTACAGTGCATACAGGGTCAGTTCAATCTGAAAGCAGTGTCTGCCACAGAGCTGCTGCAGCACTGGCACAAATATCTGTGCATGTGTTTGCATCAGCTCCAGTTCCAAAAGTGAAGGCAGCCAAATCCTCTGGGCCTGCTGAACCAGCTTTATCTAATATGGCTCCTGGCTCTTGCTCAGAACCACCTTTCTGCCACATTTGAAGTTCTGCACTGCAAACTAGCTCAGGTATCTGTGTAATGTGCTATATATCCAGACCAAATTTGACTCTGCATGTTTAACTGCATTTGATCCTGGAAGTAGGTACACACAACCCAAGATTCTGCCACAAAAATCAGCTGAAACTATTTGGTTTGGTTACTTGTCTGTTTCCTCATCCCTAATCTGAGATATTTCAGCCTCCCAGAAGTTGTGTGGATACTGAGTATGACTTCCCTCCTGAAGACTTCATCAGGCAGTTATGCTTAAACTATGCCACAAAGAGTGGACAGAAAGGAGATTGTTACTGTTGCATCTGTTCATGCCAGAGACCACTAGCTAGAGCACTCTGAGACATACAAGTACCTAAAACTCAAATCCTTCCCTGGCCTGAGGTGGTGATTCAAATCTGCACAGCTACTCCCCTGCAAAACCACAGCAGCTGCCAGCTGTAGAGTGTGAAGATGTTTTGTTTGTACAGGTGATGGCACATGGAAGTCAAACTTTCACTATAAAGAGCTCATCAGCCAAAGGACTAACGATGTGCATAACATGAAGAGAAATAGCTTCAACAAGTAGGAACAATCTACTAGCCAATGGTTAAGACAGCAAAAAAAAAAAAAGAAGGGGATTGCAACACATGCCTCATACACTTTTGATGAATGGCCCTTTACCCAGGCTGCTGGGCAAACAGACAAGTCAGCACCACTTACTGCATCAGCTACTTTGGAAATACAGCCCCACCCACTGGTGTATGACATCTTTGGCTTATCTTTCAAAAACCTGCTCCGTGGTAAAGTTTGGAGCTGTGATTCACGATGAATCACAGGTGCCTCCCTAGACACCAGTTTCATGTTCTTAAATCCCTGAGATTTCAATCATACAGTCTTTCTCAGGGCTTTTTCCCGGGCAAGGTGCTCCTTTGCTATTGCTGAATATTCTGGATCCCATCCACAGGTACCTTCCTTGAGAGAAAGGTCTATTTGTGTGACACCTTGCAAGCATTCAGTGCTAGAAGACTGAGCATTGTCACACTCGAAGTCCTGCATATGTGGCTAATCCAAAAATCCTTAATGCCCCCAAATCCACATGCACAATATCAGCACTGCGTATATCTACATATCTACTCATCTCTTTCTGTCATAACATGAACAATATTTCACAACGCTAAGTGTAAACATCACAATGCAGTTATTTTTGGGTCGTATGCTTACATCGTTGAAGTAGTCTCTTAGGAATTCTTCATTCATGGCTCCTGCTGCTCCCACAGCAACTCCTCCTCCAGACATGATCGTCTTGCCATCTACACCTGCCATGCCTTCAGCTGCTCCAGCTGCCACCATGGCTCCATAGTCAGCAGCAGAAAGAAGACGCCTTTGCTCTTCCCATTTTTCCCTGGTAATAGTGCTGTGATGCTCTCCTACATGAGAGGCAGAGCCTGCTCCTATTAGAACTTCTTCTCCACTCATTCCTGCTGCTGCTGCTGCTCCTGCTGCTCCTCCTGCTGCTGCTGCTCCTACTGCTGTTCCTGCTTTCAAGTTCCCAAGTGCAGTGGGTGGAATGAAGCTTAGCACTGGCTATATAAATAAGACAAATTAAGATGTGACATGAAAGCTTTGCAGTCTAGCACATGGAACTCACCAAACCAGCAGTGGGGCTGGGTGGGAACAGGGAGGGTGCTGTCTTACAACTTGTTTGAATTTGCACTTATACGTGTTGCTGCAAAGAGTAAAAGGCCTCCTGAGACAGGGTGCAGCTTCCACAAATATACTGCCAAGAAGGTTCATGGAAATGTTTCTATAGATCATTGTTTTCTTGAAACTCAGAGGATTGAAAATGAAAAAAAAAAAAACCCAAACAAAAACAAACAAAACCCTCCCCCAAAAAAACCCAAAAAACCAAAAAAAACCCCACCAAAAAACGGCATGCAAAACTCTAGGGGGCTCAGCTCTTCCAAGAAAAACTCTGCTCAGTTTTCCTCAGACACAAAGTGGGGAAGTATGAACTGCCTGCCACCTCTGTGGTGCTTCCTGGCCCTTTCTTTTTTTTCCTAGCAGTTTGGCTTTCTTGTTAATTATCTTTTAACAAGAATTTGGTGTGAGCATTGGCCCTAAATCAAAGTCTTTTACCTTCTGTTATTGTACAAAAGCATGTCAGTGTCATGTCCTTTTTTTGAAAACCTTGTTTTGTAGCGTAACAACAAAGAGCAAATTTCTCTTGGCATTTACTGTTTCCTTTGCAGATTTGCACCTTTTACTGCCTTTTTCCTTTTTACTAAGGACTTTCCTCTGCTTGGAATAGAAAATACACAGGGAATTAATTTAAAACAGTCTGAAACTTTAAACCAATGAAGGGAAGCTCAGCATTATAAGCCATTATTTTGCTGCTTTATCATGCTCCCAAAGAGGTGCAGAGCATTCCAGGCCTGCAAATGCAGATGTTTCATTCTCTATTAGTTCAAAGCCTTTCCCACAGTCCTATCTGCTGCTCAGATATTATCAACATTTGCTTGATTGCTTTCCCTATACTTTGGAATTTAAGTGCTATGGTTGCTTTTTCTACAGCTGCTGGTAGAAGTCATCTCCTACACATCCTTCATTGAGCCTCACAGGGTTAATTTTAATGAATGTTCATGTGTTGTTAAAATTTGTTGTGGAGCTTTGAAATATCCACCTGTAGTGTGGAAGACACCCCAGGTGCCAAACTGAACACAGGGATAGAAATCAAAGAGAAGGGCTATTAGGCATACGTGCCTTCTCCTCAGGAGCTGCTCCTTCACTGTTCCACTGACGCAACATCGCTTCACTGTGGTCTGGTATGTCAGCAAACATCTTTGCTCCACCAAATCCCTTTGCTCCCAAGCCACCAGGGCACAGCAGCAGCAACAGTGGAACAACTGTAGGGGAACAGAAGGTTGCCATTATCAGTGTGGTTATTAGGAACTTAGCATACCTACAGCCACTGTGAGTTTGGCCAGCTCCTATACCCAAATGCATTTTCAATGAGTTAGTGATCAGTATGAGAGCTGGCAAGGATTGAAGACAGGTTCCTTAATATTCAAGGCAAGTCCTAGAAGCATATGCCAAGGCCATCTTCCTAGAGAACAAACTGACAACTAACACATCAGGGCCTGAATCCTGCAGATGGCCACACATGTATGTGACCATACTTCCGTCAAAGATCTCGTATACCGATTCCAAGCCCTGGCTATCACTGTACAACCTCAACATTTCTAACTCCTCCTCTTTTACTACTAGATAACAACATGGCATCATGTAAATTCTACCTCACCACTCCTTTGACATGCTTAGAGTGTTGCCTGGGGGACTCAGAATAACCCAGTTTCAGAAGCAGAGAATATTATTCCTGTGGCATGAACTTTGTTTTATCACAGTTAGGTTGCTGCCAGCACAAGCAACAAACTATTGGGAGTTTAAATGCAGCACTGCTACAACTGGCCACACCATAATTACAAATATTCTTATTTTTCTCTTATCTCACCAAAGGACAATGTCACATGCTGCTCTGAGCAAGGCAGTAAATCTGCAGTGACACAAAAGAGTGGAGAATGTGCTGTGGTTTGAGTAGGAAGAGTTAGGGTTCACCTGGGGACATCTCAGAATACCAAAAGCATTCCTCACAGCTTCCCCACTTGTTATTTACTGCACCATAAACAAATATTAAAAGTTGTTCATATTAATTTTAAAATGCACAGCTTGAAATCCTTTGAGGGTGAAGTGCTGATATTACCAAAATTAGCTGGGGATCTGCCATGACTTCCCACAAGACTAGAAGTTTACACAGAATGTGTAATGAAGATGATAAAACCTGGGAGCTGGACTGTTTCTTTCCTGATGCTTTGCAGACCATATTTGCAGTGCTTCTGAGATAGTATGAAATAATTACTTACGCAGCAAAAGTAAAAATGCCAAGATGATTAGTGCAACCGCTGCTGGTCCCAGACCCACCGACTTGGCGCCGACAAACTTCTCCTGGCACACACCATCATCTGCACACTTACACACAGTCAGCTGCAGAGACTGTGGCAGAGCACAGCTGACCCCTTGGAAATCCTTTATTAGCATGGGAACTTCAGTTCTGCCTGGCTTCAGGTTCTGTGGTACCAGCTGTATGCTGGTGTCTGAGGCAGAAGTGGAGGGAGGTTAAAAAAAAAAAAAAGGACAGAAGTGAGCAGAGAGAAAATTTACTCCTGTAAACTAACTAAAATACAACTGATACTGTCTTGCAACAAATCCCCTCCAGTTAAACCCAGCCTATGCAATGGAATTAAATTTCATTAGCTGCTGCTACAGCATATGTGCTTCTATTTTTGTCAAGTAATTCATGCTGGTAAGTGAGCAGCCATGCTCACTTGTAGCCTCAGATAATTGTGAAATTTCTCAAGACCAGAGACAAAGCACGGAAGACAGCCCAATCACCTATATAGCATCCGTGTCATCTGAATAAAGGCTGAACTCACAAAGAAACAGCTTCAGTCTTGAGGAGATTAATCTGTTGTAAGCCATAGACAGAGATCAGGAGCCAACAAAATACCTGCTCCTGTGCCTATGTCATGTCAAGTACTAACCAGGCAGAAGATCACAGAATGATTAAAGTTGGGAGGGACCACAGTGGCCATCTGGCCCAACCTCCGTGCTCAAGCAGGGTCATCCTAAAGCACATGGCACAGGATTGCATCCAGACAGTTCTTGAGTATCTCCAGTGAAGGAGACTCCACACCCTCTCAGGGCAAGCTGTTCCAGTGTATGGTCACTGCACAGTAAAGAAGTTATTCCTCATATTCAGGTGGAAACTTTCTGAGCATCAGTTTCTGCCCATTATCTCTTGTCCTATTGCTTGGCACCATCAAAAAGAGCCTGGCTCCATTCTCTTGCCACTCTCCTTTCATCAGATACTTATAGATGTCGATGAGGCCTCCTCTCAGTCATCTATTCTGAAGGCTGAACAGGCCCAGCTCCCTCAGCCTGACCTCCTAAGAGATGCTCCAGCCCCTTAATCATCTTCATAGCCCTCTGTCTGGATGCTCCAGGAATTCTGCATCCCTCTTGTACCAAGGAGGCAGAACTGGACACAGCACTCCAGATGGGCCTCACCAGGGCACAGCAGAGAGGCAGGAGCACCTCCCTTGACCTGCTTGCACTGCTCTGCCTAATGCACCCCAGGACACCACAGGACTTTTGGCCACAAGGACACACTGATGGCTCGTGGACAGCTTGTCTTCTATGCCCAGATAATGCATCACAGCATGTTTTCCATGAGAAGATGGGTATAGCTTGATCCTAGCATTATTCACTAAATCCCGGTCACCACACATGGGGTATCAAGCCAAGCAAAGATGGTCCAGCTGAGGGAAGGCAACACACCCCAGAGGACATGTCTGAACTTTTCTAACCTTCAGAGAGAAGGGAGCAGAATGTAAATTATGGTTCCTGATGCCTGACTCCATATGGTCTCCATGGTCTCAAACTGTCAGTTTGACTGGAATTAATAAATTACGACCTTACGTCTTCAAAAAACTGAAAGTAATTAAAAATACATTTTCTTACCATTTCCAGATGCAATTATCCAGTTTTGTGCTGTCCCTTCTGGCTCATCAATGACAGTAAAGCTGAAGGGATAACTGTTTGGGTAACTATCCAAATCATGAGCTGTAACATCAACTACTTTAGCATCTGAACACACAGTCTGCACAGGGTTTACAATAACTGGGCAGTTATCATTCTCATCTTGAACTTGAATGACGACTGTGCCAGTGACTGTTTTCCTTGAGGAATCTAAGAATTTAAAATATGAAAAATTAAATTGATTTGTGCACAAAAAATTTATCTTAAAATAAAAAAACACAAAACTACTTAGTATTTTCCAAAACAGCAACATTGCTGAAGTAAGTTGAAAGCAATCTCCCTGGAGCTTAGGAAAACAGTGCTTCATTCCCAATGTTAATAAATATACTGACAAAGTTCTGAAGGCAAGCTGTTTTATTACTTTAACTTGAAAAAAAATCCTGTATGGTTACTCGGTAATATGCAGATTGCAAATGAAGAATTCTACTTAGATACAAAAGAAGTTCAGAAGTCAAGAAAACTTAGGACTATGAAGCCTGATGATAGGCATATTGAGATATTGGCAATTCCCACCTTGACAATAGAGTTAAATTTCAGACGTATCTTTGAAAACTTTTTATAGAAGTTCACCTCCATCTAGTCAATGGGGAGAAACAATTACCTTGGGAACCCATTCCAAAAAATGACTTGCTTGTGTCTTTCCTTTGACTACTAAGACTGCACTTGGTGCTTTACTTTAGAGATGGGTAGGTTAAACCAACTGCCCTTGCAGATAGGCAAACAAACCAATCTGCGTGAAAACAAAAACCTCTCAACTTACCAGTAGTTACACCCAACATGGTGATAGTGTAGGTACCATTTACTACGTGAGGTGATTCGTAATCAAGATTTTTAGCAAGTCGGATTTCACCTGTGACTGCATCTACAGTGACCCAGTTTGCTGCATCTTTTCCTTTCATGTATCTGATGAAAATCACACAAAGATGGACACATTTATAATGAGGAAAACAACTATCAGTAGAAAAAGCAGCTTCACAGTACATTTTCTCACCATTTAAAACAGAGATTAAATCCCTTAGTCTGATGTTCCTGCCAATGTAATTGGTTACAACTATAAACCTGCCCTGAATGTTGAGAGCTGCTTTTCTCTGGATCAAACATTTAGGTATGGGTGCATTAATTAAAGTACAATCAGGGAGAGAGGGTGGAACAGGAGATGGAGCTGCACTGCTGAGTACCATCCTCTTCCCCTCTTTCCGTGCTCCCAGCACAAGCTGAGCATTAGACACCCATGAAAAACTACTACAGGCGTGGGGGAAAGGGGTCCACCCCTGGGTGTGCAACTCTGCTGTGCACCATTTGTAAAGGCCATGGTGGTGGTTAAATTTAACATTCTAGCTGAAAAGCTGTGATTCAAAACCTAAGCACACAAATGCAGATATATCTGTGTTACACCCTTTTTGTCTGAGTGATGTTTCTGCAATTCCTTCTTAATTTTACTGGAGACAATGGAATTAGATGGGTAAATCTAATCTTAAAAGTAGATAGGTATGACAAACACATCATATAAACACAGACAACTTCAGTTCAAACACTCATGTCTTGCCATATACAACAAAAGAAGGAGGATTTTATTATCACCTGTTTTCTGCATAATAGAATATTGAAGATCATGATGATGTATAAAGTGTGAATTACACTTAGCAGAAAATCACCTTTGAAATTATTTCGGTTCAACATGCAAATTTTGACAGTAAGATATGACTTCTGACATCACCAGTTTTGAAGGTTATAAAAAAATTCTTACGTAATGTGCTTTGCGATTTTCCCAGTGTCTTCATCATAGGCTTGATACTGTCCAATAACCTGCTTTATCTTCAGTTTCTCACTTGCTTCAATAATTTTTGTGCCACCAGGGAACACAGGACCTTCCTGCACATTGATCACCTTAATTTTGATTGGAATTGTTTCTGCTTTGTAACTAGGTTTAAACGACTTGTGGAACTCTGCTTTGTTTGTAACAACAATGCCTAAGTTTAGGCTTTGCATTTTTTCATAATCCAGTGCCTAGAGCAATGAAGAAAATAATACAAAAACATTCAGAAATTGTCAGAATCTAGTATCTGGACAACATGTATACATTTAATATTTAAATAATACTATAGCATACTTATTTAAGTAGTAAGGATGTAAATATTTAAGTAATATTTAAGCAATAAGGATGTTACAGTGTGAGGAAACTTGCTAACCTGTTACTCTCATTTATTTTTAATGAATAACACCTTAAGTATGGCTTTATATTATTGAATTAAACTAATTTAAGTTTCTGTCTGTGCTTTCAGTGAAGCCATGTTCAATTACTTGGCTCTTCCAATAATGCTCAATTTTTTTTGTTTTTAATAATTAGCAGTTTTCAGACAGGGAAACCCAAGCAGGGAAAAAAAAAAAAGAAAAGAAAACCTGCTTAGGGCACTATGCATCTTCAGTTCTTGTGGACTAAAGAAAAGCCAAAATTATCAAATAGACATTTCCATTAATGGAAAATATTTTCCTCATCATTTCAACTTATGGAAATTCATAAAATAGTCTGTAGCCCATAGCTCATGGAATAGGTGTTGCCTGCAACATTATCAGTGGTCATGGGATATAAAGAAATTTATACTGAGATCATCAAGGACAGCAGAAACATGGAAGTTTACAGCATGTTAGTACTGTTGCTCAAAGGGCAAGGGAAGTCTGGGGACTTCTGCCTTACTAGTTATATTTGAGATCATACAGAATGGAAAAGCTTGACAAAATTATTATTGTGCATGGAATTACTGAATGCAAAAAAAAATACGGCAAAGGAGGAGTATCCACATATATTTTACATATTGACTGAATAAAAACAATTTGTCAACACAGATGGATAAATTATTCTAATATTTAAAGTAGCATCTCTAAAATCTATACTTACCTTCACAACAGTCAGAATTCCTTCATTTGTTTTGGTATCTGTTACAATTTGGAAAAAACCATCCTCGTTGCCAGAAACAAATGTAAATTTTGCCAGCCAGTTATCAGAAAACTCTTCATCTTTGTCAAATACTTTTATTCGCATAATTTCCACATTTGCTCTGTTTTCTTCAATGCTTCCTTCAAACTGCAACAAAAATAAAATCTACTCTTTAAAAAGATGTCATGGTTTACTTCATTTCAACAGTGCAAGGAATTTTGTACAATGTCTTATTATGGGGTACTGGAAGGTAGGAACATGCTAAAAATTTTGATAATTGTACTTACTGCATGACTTTCAACAACAGGTAGATTGTCATTGACATCCAGAATCTTGATTTCTAAAGAACATGTTGCAGCATTCCCACCTGCTTCACCACCACGGTCCTTTGCTTCCACCACCAAAGAATAGCTACTTTGTGTCTGTCATAGTAAGAAAAAGGGGTTTAATCCAGGCTAAAAATTCTTCCATTGCTATATGATCTCTGTAATGTCTCTTATGGTCAATTGTAACTCCTCTCTAGCTAGCCGTAAATCTTGCAAACAAGTGCCTTGACAGATTCTGCTGGAGTAGAACAGAGGTTTTGAAAAGGATATGGGACTTTCACATCTTCCACACAAAGAATCAGACCACTTGAATATCAAAGTAAAAAATTCCAGTGGCCATGAACAGGGACAGGACCAGTGACACCTGAATGCCAGGACATGGCCAGAGGCAGAGCCACATCCCTCAGCCACAGAGCTAGCATTCCCACCACCATCTGCTGGCCAGGGAAAGCTCTGCAACCACAAGTCATATCCCTGGTAGTATGTGACTTTCCGTGCAGATTCACAGTAGCACCTGTCCTAACTCTTTGCACCGTGATTTGCATGGCAGGCTACAAAAATCCAGATGCAACCAGCAGCTTTGCAGGTGGTGATCTAGGTTATTTTTGCTATACATTCCCCAGCAGAAAGAAATTACACCTTTTTTTGGGTACCTACTGCCCTGGCTGCACAGGAGGGACAGAAAGCAACAACCTGCTTGTGACAGAAACAATACCCTGGTGCTGGCACAGGGAGGTGATGGGGAGGGAGATACAGCCTTAATCCCATTGCCTCTTCCCTCAATCCCTGAAAAGCATGTATTGGCCAGACAAGGCCTTAATCCCAAGGGAAATTAAGACAAGTAAGAGGGCCAGCTCTTCACCCTGCAGGCAGGGCTGAGGGTGACACAACGGGGGCACCAGAAAACCACTACTAACAAACACCATAACTGGAGGATTTGTTTACCTCTCTGTCCAGGTTTATTTTTGCTACTCGAACTTCGCCAGTATTCTTATCCATGCTGAATGCAGCACTAGGGCTTTGGGAAACAATCCTGAAAGCAATTTTGGAATTCAGATTATTTGGTTCATCTGCATCGGTTGCATTTATCCTCATTACAATTGTACCTGGAAAACACGAACAAAAATACAGCACTTGTTAACACACCATGCATTGGTATATATCTTCACTGTAATGCCAAAGATAGGAGCATTTTAGATGCACTGCACAATTTTCTGATGCTCTTGACTTTATTTATTTAATGCATGAAGTTGAAGAAGTGTTCTTAAGCCCAATAGGTACATGTTAAAAGCACATATTCTAGCCAACAAAGAGTACATTCACACATTAGTAACTCATAAAATTCAATGCACAAATTAAACAACAGGTTACATTCTCTCAGTAATTCTGACAGAAAAATGTAGATACCAAGCAGAGCAGAAAGTAGAAGTTTTGAATAATGAGCTACATTACCCTCACATGTTTTTCCAAAGAGAGCACTAATTATTCCTTTACCTGAACATTATTAAAACCACTGATCTGTACTGATGCCCTCCAACAGCTTCACTCAATATATGTGGTGGTACCCATGGTGCAATCCCCTTATAATTTATGGCAGGGGGTTTTGTCCTTTGGGAGAGGGTATACCTCAGCATCCAGAGCCTAAGTTTTAACATTGGCTGGAATTCATGCCAAGAGCCATTACATATGGCCGCTATAGACTTGAAAGATTGCTGAGGTTACTCAAGACCTCACTCAATTGGATGGGCAATAATTTGTTTCTTCACATTATAGTGACATTGAAACAGACACACTGCCAGGTATTTATTAGGTTGTTCTACTCCAGCTTTTCTAATCTTCTTGAAAATAATCTGTTATACTCTTATGTTTACTGATGTTCATAGGAAAATGGCCATTAACTTGTTCTTCAATGGTTATGGCAAAGCCGTAAGTGCATACCAGCAAACTACCTCCCCAGCCCACAAATAAAGCAAGGCTTTGGATGAGGATGGCAGAGTGAAATCCCTCCCAATAGGCTGTGACTACTAGGCCAGAAGGCAGATTGCATTTCCTATGCAATTCCTGCATAAGAACTCTGGTTCCTGGATTTGTAGTAGCTCTGACAACAAACCAAAGATGCCACAAAAGGAAATACTGTTCTCTCTTGCCCCTAGGGGAATGCTCTCCCTTAATCACACAACACAGCCTAGCCTTGAATAAAAACCTTCATTCACACATGGATAACCTGGCTTATGTCAGCAAGAGAATGTGCCTTTGTTACCGCAGGTGTACTGCTCCAAAGCGCATATGCACTTGTCCCCTTGCATATCTTGGGAAAAACTAAAAGGAAAAAAAAAATAAAATAAAGTTACCAGTTTCGCTTAATTCTTCAATTGAACCAACAAAAACTTCATGTGAAAACACTGGAAAATTGTCATTTATGTCCACAACTTTAATTGGGAGGTCTATTGGCTCTTCCAGTTTTGCCCCATTCTTATCTAGTGCGTGGCCTCGAACCTGATAATACAGACAGAAACAATAAACAAATCCAATGAGTGACTGTCATATATACAAAAACAAATGTAAACCAGAAATATGCTCATAATATATAACAAAGAATAACTATTATAAAAGCTTATTACATATGTGTATAAATACAAGCAGGTATACACAAATATGTAGGAGTACGTTATATATATGTACTATTTCAAGCAGACACATTTAAAGAAAATAAATTAAAAAAATTGATAGGAGGGGATCTATAAAGAAAAAATTTGATTTTCTACTTACAAGAAGAATTGGTGTCTTTTCTCTGTCCACCCTTCCTGTTATGTTCAGGTCACCAGTCTTTCCATTGATAACAAATAATCCATAAGGGGGTTCTGTTACTCCTTGACCAGATATAGTGTAAGTCACTACTATTCCTGTATCCTCGAGATCAGAATGTATCTAGTAGGAATATAACAAATTAAAAAACACTCAGTAAATAAAATCACATTTAAAAGTGCAACAAAATATTTTTTCTACCTTGTAATGAACAAACAAAAATAAATACTTAACACACTGCATATTTATTTCCCTGCACTCCTCTGACTGTGGAGATGTAGAGATGAATGCAGGAAGGGCTGCATGTTCTGTTTGATAATCTGGTGCAGGGAGATGAGAAACATCTGGATCTGGGAGCTGACATGGGAGGTCAGACCTACGCTAGCAAATATACCAGGACTGGAGAAGGGATAGGGTGGAGGAAAAAAGGTCAGACCTGGAGATGAACACATAGAAGAGGCTGCAGAGACTAGAGATTACACCCTTTCTCTGCTGTCAGCAGATATTCAAAAGATCTGGAAAAGTGTGCATTGTGCCAGTATCACCATCAAGAGCAGCCCAAGTAGAGGGCAACAGCTTGCCACCACCTGCAGTCATTTTATACGCTGAAGTGGCAGAGTGGTGAATTCAGGTTTCAGCACTGGTGCTGAACCAGACACATATCACTCTTCCAAAAAGGGTAACACCTTGGTTATTTTTAACTCTGTTTCCTAAACGACTACTCATACATAATCTTGCTCCATGTACATCCTTCTGCCTAGTCACCACCAGTAGATCTGGCCAACTTCAATCTGAGTATAGGTGATGGGGTGAAAAAAACTCAAAGATACTGCATTACCCAAAAGCTTGATGAAAAATGGGGCTATGAAGAGATAAGTGACTGAGCCAAACCAGGTTTTAAATTAGGGGAAACAGAAGGAAATGTGTCAATTTTCAACTGGTATTCAATAGTCCTTCAAAATAAAAGAAATATTTGTGCATATGTTTAGGGAAGTCACACTCCTATTTTACATTTTCATCTCCATTTTTCTGTGTGTTGCATATTTAACTGTTTTCTGGGCTTACTCTAGCAATTGGATTCTTATAGGAATTGTCCTCCTCCTCCCGAATGAAAGCTGGAGGGACTGTCCATTCTCTCTTCTGTCTGACTAGGCTGTTGGGATGAGACAACATGCCACTCCTGTCATTTCGGTTATAAACCTGTGAAAAGACAAAATGATACGTCAGCATTGCATTTAGTCATTTCAGATAAATGCTTTATTGCTGCTGTAGCCAAGACTTCTGAGCAACTTTTGCTCTTCAATAGCTAGTAACTTCAAAATCATGGAACAGCATCATCCTTCTGAGTCACAATCTAAGAGCTATACAGTCCTCAAGTTGGTTGAAGATGAAAACTGCACTAAGTCTTCTCATCAAGACAGAATTAGGCAAGACAGGCTCTAAAAATATGAGCAAGCTTGCATGACCAGCGGTTGGTGAAAATACACCTGCTCTGGAAGATTTAAATGCTTGTCATCAGATGTGGGAAGAAGTTTTGGCACTAAGGCTGTTTTGAACCACCATTTCTGCCTTACCACCACGTTTATCTTCCTACTAATACTGCCTTGCATATTTAACCTTCTCTCTGAAACAGAATACATGGAAGAGCAGGCCTCCATTCAAATCACCCATGTCTCTGCTATCCCTGTTTATCTACACCTTACTCTGTGTGACACCCCTCATCCTTCTGTCCATTTTAGTTTCTACTGTCTCTGTTGACTCCCAGATAAACATGTTCCATAAAACAGTGGTTTTTAATCTACTGAGTTCAAAAAAGCAATCTACATTTTTACTGTGTTAGGGGAAGTTTCTCAAAGTTCAATGCAACTCTAGGTGATGGATGTAGGAATCTATTCACTTACTTTTCAGCTTTCAATTTTCTATTCATTATGCAGCTTTTACATATCAGAAAATGGTAGAGTAAAAGACATTTATCAACTGAAATAAAGCATGGCTTTGATATGTTGCTCAGAGAACCCTTCCACAGGCACTGATAAAGAAAAAGCTTTCCATTATAACCTACCTTCACATAGAGCCCACGTCCATAATTCAAACAGATCTGCAATGGAAATTATGATAGTCATTATTAATTCTATGTCACTTCAGCAGTACTAACACTTAACTTTTGGGAACTGCTTCAGAAAAGCAGCAAAGCCACAAGGAAGAAGGCTTCTGACCTGTATAAATTAATATTTATTATTTACCTATAACAGCTTCTGAAAAATTTACTCATAACCATTGACATTAAAAATATAAACTCTAACCACATAGTAAGTAAGTTTGGCATCTTTTTCCTAGCAGGAAACAGATTATAAGCAATTAATATTTTTTCCTAAGAAATTCAGACATTATAGTAATTTTTAAACAACCATTTTTTTAGTGCTGAATAATGCTTCAGTACTCCAAAAGGATGAGGATGTGCCATTGATGGAAACAAGTGCTGATTGCCTGCAGCACTTTGGAGAAGCTCCCTCTTCTGGGCAAACCTTGGATTTGTGGCTGTGGTGGGTTACAAATCACATCAGAGAAGAAAATCAGATAAATGGTGTTTAAAGGAAAGGACTAACCCAAACATCTGCTGAAGTCTACACGACATAAGCAGCTCTCTTACCCAGAACCTTCCTGGGAGGATAAATGGCATCACTTATTTAAACAGGGGAGAGGCACTTGCTCTGACAAAATCCTGCAGGCTAAGGTTCAGTATTGGGACTGCCCACCTCTTCACACACCAGGACAGGCCAGGAGAGCTCAGCCTGGCCTTGAATATCTCAGTTAGGTGACAAATCCTGGCTGGAAAAAATCAATTTATCAGAGACCCCATGTTTATGTCCACTCTCAGGCATCAGACTCTGCAAGGAACAACACCCCTCAAACTGCAAAAAGTGTAGGTATTGGGAAGCAGCAACAATAAAAAGTAGGCTATTACAACATGGGAAATCTACAAATCAGCTTTTGAACTTTGTACAGGTCGCAAATACTGTTACTGTTCTGAAAATTATTACTATGTATATTTTGCAACTTTGGTGATTATTTTCTAAGGCATTTCTTAGGATTATTTTCTTTGCCTAAGGCAAAGCAGGCTCAGAAAAGGTGATTTTCTACTCAAGTAAGTCAGTCTTTGTCTGGTTTCTAGTCTGTTCACTGGGCTCTCCCTATTCCTCCCTCTGACTCAGTCTTGATTACTGAATTGATGACAGTTTCTATTTTTTTTTTTAAAGATGTTATCTTGTACCCACACAACCTGGCAGACTGTGTTGAGCAATACAGCAAATTTCTGTTTCAACTTGTTCAACAAAACTGCTTTTCAAATGGTATTTTTCCCAATGTATATATTCTGAAGACAAAAATTATCAAGCAGTAGGTTTCCTAATCATGAAGGGTACAGGATCTCACACCAAGCTGTTTTCATGGATATTCTTAGTCTTACTTGATTTTATTAATTATATGAATTTTCAAAATTTATTTTCATGAGTAATGAGATAATACCAGCAAGAGTGACAGGAGAATTTTGCTTTATAATCAAGGTTTTCCACAGAAGCTGCAACTCTTTTGGAAGCTGAATAATTGTCAAGATGTCACCAGAAAGATCCTTGATTGCTGTAATTGGTAAACTAGAGGGAAAACTTTCTGTCTTAAAACTGAATGGAGACAAGAGGCAGGTGATGAGGAGTTTCCTTGTACTGGAAACCTCATAACCCAGTTTTAACAAAAGTGTCTGAAGACCAAGAATAAGCAGATCTTTCACTGAGATGTGCGTCAAAAAATGGGTATAAAATTCCACTAGTCATTATAAAAAGAAAATCTTTCATCAAGATAAGTAAAAGTCAATTTTCGTTGTAGCTAATACCCCTCAAAACATTCTAGGTTAATGCTAAGATAGTAAAAAATACTTTTGCTCTTGTATTATTTAATCTTCAGTCCACAGGTAGCCTCACAAGGGATTTAGAAGATATCTACAAAAAATGTTTAAGACACTTAATGTTAAATTAAATGTTAATGACACTTTTATTCACAAGACACAAAAATAAAAGAGGAAAAAATATGTAAAGGGATCTGGCCATTTTACTGAAAATTTTTAAAGGTTCCAAAAATTTTAGGGGGAAAAGCACTTTTCAGTGACATTTTCTTCAAGGACAAGTGAAATGTCAGAATTTGCTGCCTGCTGAGCATGTGAATTTTCCCCCTCTCCCCCATATTTTTTTCCTTTTTTTAGTGTCTTACAACTGCCTTCTGTTAAATGGCTCAGAGTAGGAAAGCTCTGTCATTTGCTGTGGATCATAACCTTGGCTTAAAAACCAGACATCTACTGATGACACTTGTTGACCAGAGCTGACAACACATTGTCAGAAGAAAATGGGATGGTTGCAAAAGAAAAAAAAGTCTGAGGACTAAAGTAATGAAATTGGAATGAAATACTGCAGGAAAGCAGCAGGAATAAGCAAGAGGGCATGAGAAAGAAGGGAGTGACTGCTATGTATAGTGACTGCAAGGCTGCTCTTGCCCAAATCCCTGTTCATCTACAGTCAGGAAGTGACTAAAGGGCAGATTTTCAACACAAAGCTCAGATTTAAGCTGTAAAGTTATAAAGACTGAGTAACCAAGAAGGTATGTGTCTGTATTTTCTACACCATGAAACAGTAATGCCTAGAAATGTGGTCTTTTTTTTTGGGTGCTGTGTGTTAGGAGATTTGGAGCTTGCATCCCCTGTGAGTCAGTTTGGTGTTGAAGACAACATATGAAGACCTCAGAGAAGCAAGTAGGGGGGCCTATCCAAGGTCATCCACTAGTATATCTCCTGGCCCTGGTAAAAAACAAACTACACCCAAATGCTTCCTGATAATTGTTTATCCTGTTCTTAAAAATGAGGGATGGAGGTCCCTAGCTTCACTAACTTAAGGGAGTGCCTAGATAGTCCTACAGATGAAAAGTCTGTTAATTTTCATCTTCATTTTATTATCCTAATTTTTAGCTCCTTGCAAATTGACCATATTGCTGCTTGCAGGATATTCAGAGTAAGGTACACAAATTTATATATCTAAATGAAAGCTAAGTGCCTAAATTTCCCTTATGACCAGCAGAAATATAGCCAATACCAAGAGAGATCGGAGTGCTGTTCAACTTCCCCCAGACCAGTCCATATTTATTTCTCTATACTCTACTGTGCTCTACTGATTGCAAGCATGTCCAATTAAGTACTGTAAGCCCAACACAGGAGGATTTATAGAGCAAAGAATTTGATGCAGAACACCCAATAACATATAACCCATGTTTTGATGGATCCTTCACACTAGAATTAGCTTGCTTCCACAAATCAAAAATCTACAAGCAGATGGATGCATCTCCCAACGTAGTTTCACTCAGGAGGGATACAATTCACACACTTCTGAGTTTTCTTCAAAAGTACAATCTGATCCAATCAAACAGGTGCATTCAGCATCCACTGCATCTCCATATACCTTAACAGAAACTTAAACATCTATATTGAGATGTCTCAGCCTCAAACCTAATCTCCTTTGTCATGTTGACAATGCTGTCATTGTATAGTGCAATTCCCTCTCCTTCACAAGCCCCTTTTCTTCTACCCTTTGTGTTTCTGCAAACTTATCAAACATCTTAATCACTGTAATTTCTCACATACCAGTTCTTTAATTTCCCTTAAAAATCATAAACCAGAATTTTTTGACTTTAGATTGCCATTTTTTTTTTTTCTGCTATGCAGTCTCTCCTGGACAGACTCACTTTTTTCTGAAGTCTAGTATTAAAAAAAACATACCACTTCAGTTCACTGGATGGATAAAATACTAGGCCTTACATATTTCTCAGCTGCTTTCAGACCTCACCACAGCTGGGTTTTCCCTCATTTTTGGAACAACATTAAAATGTTGAATCAATACACAGATGCTTGTAAATACTTTTACCATGTTTCAACATGTTACTGGCAACAGAAGCTAGGTTGCTTTGAATTAGCTCACCTCTACTCTTCATAAAACCAACCTTCACTTTGTGATGGTTTTTATTTAACTTGTTTCTATGACTTCTGAAAATTATCTGCTAATGAGTCTGACATTAGTGATCTAATATATTCAGGCCTGAATTTCATCATACCTAGTCTAAGTCTAACATCCCAAACATCGGGACAACGTTCAGAGAAAGGGTAAATTTTGCTACTCATACTAAGACTCATACATCTCTGTCAACTATTCTTTCACTCAAATGCAGGAAGTGTTCTAAAACTTCTTCTCTTGAAGACATGATGTCCACTGCCTTTAGAAAAGGCCGAGAAACCTCCCAGTCTAACAATCCTCGATAGCCGTGCCCGCCCGGCATGCCCATGGCTCTGGGTGTGTGCTCTGGACACGCTCCAAGTCAAGCCCAACCCTTTGGGTGCACCACCATTCAGCATAGACAAATATTCCTAAAAAAGGGTCAGAGGCAGGGCCTGGGGAAATCTGCTGTGACCTCTGTCAGGTACCCAGGGATGGTGACACAGGGATGCAGCCTGCAGGCAGGGAGGGAGCACTGAGAGGTACTTCCAGGAAAAACGGGAGAGAAAGAACCTACCATTCCTGATGCTTCTAAGGTAGAAGATACTTTGAGAAGACACTACTTTCAGACTAATTTTGTCTTTCAGTAGTTTCTTAAGATTCATAAAAAATAAATGACCCTAATCCAATACCCTCAAATAAGAAACTTGACTATTTGAAACATGAATGCCCAGATAAGGAAAAAAAACCCTTTCTCTTCTGACATCAGTCAACTAAGATAGCTTTATTCACTCTAATATTCCATCCAACAATGAGTCTTTTAGACCAAACTGAGTTGACTCTCGGTACATCATATCCAGACTCAGCCTTAGCTGAAACTCAGAATGATGAGGAATGAGAAAAATAATGTTCTTCAGGCAAAACTTACAACAGTGCAAGCCCATCAAAATGGACAATGGTGTGGCTTCAGGTGTTACAGAGAGAATATGTGAAAACTTTTGCACAAGTGGCACTGCACGTTTTCCATCGTTCATTTGGACAAAATGAAGATAAAACATTTTCCAACCAAACCCCACCTACCAGCTTGCCGAAAAAACAGATTTAACTGCTGCTGGCCAACTTATGCACAACCATATGTCTGCATTAAAGTGATCAGGCAACAGGTCTCCAGATAACAAATCTGATTTTGCAGGTTCCCGACCCCCAGCACCTTCCATTCTGTCCATACAATAAGCCATTATTGATCCCTGCCCAGCTGCTCGGCAGCTCCCGGAACAATCCAGGGCATGGCCTCCACCCTCACCTTTGTCTGAGTGGCGGCAGCCCAACTTCCGCAGGCATTCTGCCAGCCTGGAAAGGTGAAAAGCAAAAGAAAATGCCGCAGATACAACAAAGAGTGTGCAGTTAACCCAGCTAGAAAGAGCTAGAAAGCATCAGTCCGAATCCAACACACCAAGCGTTTCGTTCTCGGTTTGTTATGAGACATTTGCTGATTTTAGTCGGGGAAAGTATTCATAGGATGGAAGATCTAAAGGCTGATGGCTGAAAAATAGAGAGGGAAGGGCAGGAGAAAGCCTGAAGCGTCCTGGATTTTAAGGATTTGGTGTAACTTTTCTAAGGCGATAAATATTTCCAAACCTTTGATTCATCTTCCCTCTTGGCACTGTTCCCCCAGAAGAGAAATGCAATTTACTAGTATAGAGAGTATGTTGGACATGAAGACGGCAGCACCGTGAGCTCCTCGCTATGTTCCTGTTCCTCCCGGCGCCTCAGCAACCCCACCCATCCCAGATACCGTTCCTGTCGGGATTTCCTACCTCCACCTGCTTTCAGGCAGCAAACGGCAATGGCTTTTATCTAATTCCCAAAGGAAGAGAGAAAAACCATTCCCAGCCATATGCAGCGGGCCTTGGGAGGGCTGCCAAATCCCGATGGGAGCACCTCTCTCCAGCGGCCGCACTCGGGACCCCCGGGCAACACAGCGCCCCGGTACCGATGGAGCCCCGGGCAAAGCAGCGCCCCGGTACCGAGAGACCCCCGGGGCGAAGCAGCGCCCCGGAACCGAGGGACCCCCGGGGCGAAGCAGCGCCCCGCACTCACCAGCAGCGCCAGCAGCCGCACCGCCGCCGCGGGGCCCCGCGACATGACCGCCGTGCCGGGACGGGACGGGACAGGGCGGGCTCAGCTCCTCCGGCCGCCCAACGCGGGAATGCCGCCGGCCCGTGGAGGGGGCACAAGTAGCCGCGGGTGGGTGGAGTGTGCCGGGCGGGATCGGCTCCGGGAAGGGGCAAGAGGCAGCCGGCCCCGAGCCCCGCCCGGCCCGCGGCGGCGAGTCCCGTCCGCGCCCCGCCGAGCTCCGCCCGCGGAGGCTGCAAGCGCTGCCCTGCAGCGCCGGGCCCCGCTTCCCCTGGGCTCCCCAAGTTTGCGGTTTGTTTGCCCCGCTTCCGCCGAGGAAGGCGAGCCGGAGCGTGCAGGAGGCGCGCAGGGAGGCTGCGACATCGAGCTGATACACTAAAGTAATTGATAGGGGGGAGCGCAGTCTCCCGGAGAAATAAAATTGTGGGCGTTTTTAGGACAACCTTCCCTGCAATCCTCATTTTTAATACGCTCCAAGCTATATCCTTCCTACTCTTATCTGGAGATCTTTCCTGGATACACCTGATTAATTGATGCTTACGAAGGCATAACTGATTCTCCATGATGGCGAAACAATCAAACGTGTTTTCTCTGTACATCTTCTCTTCTTTGAGGGTGTTACCTAGTTAATTTTTCCAGGATCACACTCAGTTATGGTAACTTCAGAACGTGCTAATTATGATACTACTGGGATCGGAGAGGGAAACCAGTCTTATGAGAGTCTTTCCAATCACATTCTTTGCCTTTATTTGCATGTTGCAACAATGCACAATAAATAGGTCAATGTCAGTTGCAACAATTACAATTTCCAGGGCCATCATGCGGGGAAGAGCTTTACCTCAAAAGTTCTTCTGAAGTGGCATGTATCTGTTTGTGCTAGTTACTTAGAATATCCCAATTTACGGAGTTTGCTGAGAGCCCTGCATAAAAATAGTTGTCTTAATTTAAAGAAAACAGAAGGCATGAATGAGCCAATATATGTGAAATACACAGTATTGAGGGCTTTTGTATGCCTTCTTTGTTCTGTCACTGAGTCACTGTGCTGGACTGATCACTTTATAAGCACGCAGAAGTATGCACGTTCTCACAGCAGTACACACTGAGATCCTGTGAGGATCTTCTTCAGGGTCTCGAGGACAGGGGTGTTATTTTGGCCCAGGTTTCACAGCCATTGTAGCTGCACTGCAAAGTTTTCTTTTAGCTATTCCTGTTTGAGATAAATGAGGCAGAACATGTCTTGGAAAGCATTCGTATTACAACCCTTTTAATTTGGTGATTTAGAAGTAGATTCTGCTTTCAGATGTATGTTAGGTTTCCTAGACTGATGGTTAAGTGTTTCTTATCATCAAAAGGCTGTAAGAAAAGAACCTTGATTTAAAACTTTCTTTTCAATCTGCAGGTTGCTTTGTGGAATTCTGAAACAGTCTTTCATTGCCAATCTAGCACTCTATTAATGTGATGATAGTGTATATATGTATGCATATATATGTATGTGTGTGTGTGTATTTACAACTATTTGCCAACTTTAAATGCTGGTATGGTGTAGTAAAAACCTAAATTAATTTATTTGGAAAAATCCTTAGCATTGATTTCACTTTGAAGTCACATGTGCTTACAGGAGAAATTAATCGAATAATCTTTTCCCAGAGCTCAATAGCACAGGAAGTCTTCTGCAAATTATCTTTCCAGAGCTTAGATGTCTGTTCTTAAGTTGCTTATCGCTTAAGTGTGGGCCAGCTACATGTCTTGAACATCCTACAAGAATCTCAGCTATCATAAAAATGTTGTTTGTTGTTTTTTTTCTCTTTAACTTGGCTGCCTTGTATGAAAAACTTCTGTTATCCTTATTTTACAAAAACAATTCACCTGCTGTTACAAAAAGAATGTTAAACAGTATCAATTTTGTTTTAAAACAGCTAGTAAGTGTGTCAGCAACCACTGAAGCTGAATTTCTTTCTGCCTTTCCCTCACTTTAACCTGGCAGCAGCTAAACACTCCCACAACTCCCCCAACCAGGCTGCACTTCTGTCCCTACAATCAGTTTGCACAGAAGGATCCACTGAGCATTAGGTCTTTGTTTTACTGCTGGGGAGAGCAGCAATCCGGAGTTCACCGACACCGTGGAACAAAGAGAAAGTTAATCTTTGCTTTTCAAACCATAAAAGCAGCTGAGCCCTTCTGGGTGCCTGGTGAGGAGAAGGGCTTTCAAGGTGTGAGGCATATGCCAGGATGCTGTTTTCTCAAAGTACAAACTGTCTAAATTCTCTTGATAAACTTTTAACAGCAAGTTAATTATCATCTAGAACTTTTGTCAGGAGGGAGAGCGTTTGTTTTCAGGAATAATAGTTGTAAGCACAGGTGTTCTAGCAAGTTCCTATCGCACCCTTGCCAGAGTGGCTGGATCTTGGTGACTCCCCTGAAACCTTGCCTTGCTGCCAGTTCTGCCTGCTGCTCCCTATTCATGCTGAATAATCCTCCTTACGGCAGTGCCAGGAAACTTCTGGCTTCCCTGGGGTGGAGGACAAGGACATGCTTGATCAGACCAGCAGAGTCTGTCTCTGCTTCTTACAAAGCAGGGATAATTTTACAACAATTGTGGTTTTTGGTTTGTTGTTGTTTTTTCTAGAATAGTACAGTTTCTTCTTTTCGACAAGTGATTCAACCAAATGAGACAAGTGTGGTACCTAGCAAATGGTGCTAAGCTGGAAAACCCAGTGTATATTCTAAATAATGAAATGTTGGAATTCATTTATATTCACATGAAACTATTATACAAATATTTTGCATGGTTTAAGGTTATGCCATTAATCTTTTCTGCATTGCTTAAAGATTCTTTACTGCACTGTGGTCACAGATGCCACTCATTTTTTGGGAAGAGATCCCAGCAGAAAGCAGTGTATCAGGGCATTGCATGGATGTATCAAAATAGCATTTATTTATTCAAAATAGGTAATGGATAATGCATAATATGGAAAAAATTACACACATCACAGAGGGTTTCTAACCCCCAGCTCTTGAGACCGGAGCAATTGCAATAGGTACAGTCATCAGCTTAGAAGTGCTGTGGGCAAAAATGCTCTGAGGAGAGTAGATTAGCCCTGGGATTTGATACTTTAAGCAAACACTTAGCATTCTAAAAATGGAGTCATTGTTGTTCCTGTGTGGGTTAACTATGTTTTTTATTCTCCATGCCTCCTGTCATGCGCTTTAAACAAATTCAAGCAGGAATAATCCCTCTCTTTCTTTTGCTTTACCTCCTCTCTCTCACTTAAATGCTTCCTCCTTATCTTTCACTGTTCAGCTCTCTCCCTTATATGCATTCTTCTATTTGCTACTTGCCTGTGTTTTTTTGTTTTTTTTTTTTTTTTTTAATATATTTGGTGTTTGTTTATATGTTTGGTGTTTTTT
>JANRGV010000001.1:106784555-106844799 GCA_024734035.1 Alethe castanea | reverse complement strand
ATCGTTCCTGTACCATGAGTGTAGTCCCAGACCCTTTTCTGGTGTGGCCAGGTTGTTTAACTTTTCGGGTGCCAGGTGCAGCTGTGGAAATGAGTAAGCCTGCTGAGCTGTGAGCTGTGGGATTGGCAGAGCTGTAAAATAGCCAGGCCAGATCCTTGCCCTGAACACAGGCGTTGTGTTACTGACAGCATGATATACCGTCTTTTATGTGTGTGTGAAACAAGGCGTGGCAGAGTAACCCTTTGGTTGTTTTCCTCTGCATAGCAACTGGCACTGCTCTGAAATTGCCTGTCGACTTTTTTCAAGGCGGTGTGACTCTCTTTCTGGGATAACTCATGACAGGGAGATACAAATAAAGGATTGCTCTGCTGTGCAGCGAGTAGAATAGAATAAAATAAATAGAATAAAATAGTTCAGCTGGAAGAGACCTACAACAATCAGTCAGGCCAACTGCCTGACCACTTCAGGGCTGACCAAAAGCTATAGCGTGTCATTAAGGGCACAGTCGAAAAGCCTCTTAACTATTGATAGCTTGGGGTGTCAGCCATCTCTCTAGGAAGCCTGTTCCAGTGTCTGAACAGCCTCTCATTAAAGAAATGCTTCCTGATGCCCAGTTTGAATCTGCCCTGGTGGAACTTTGAGCTATGTCCTGTCACTGGATACCAGGGAGAATGGATCAACACCTCCCTCTCCACCTCCCCTCTTTGAGAGGCTGTAGGAAGCAATGAGGTTGCCCCTGAGCCTTCTTCTTTCCAAGCTAGACAAACCCAAAGTCCTCAGACAGTTCTCATAGAACATTCCTTCCAGCCCTTTCACCAGCTTTGTTGCTCTCATCTGGACACATTAAAGGACCTTCACATCCTTCTTGACTTGTGTGGGGCCGCTGCACACAGTGGTCTGAGGCCACAACAACACTGAACACAATGGAATAATTTCCTTTTAAGACTGACTGGGTGTTCTGCGTTTGATATACCCTGGGTTGGGGTTTGCCCTCTGCACTGCCAGAGCAATGCTGACTCCCACTGAGCTTCCTGCTGGCCAATATCCCCAGACTCCCCCACTCTACAGGGCTGCTCTGTAGCCACTCCTTTCCCATGTTACTCTTGTGTCTGGTGTAAGTAGAAATATTGGCCTCTTTTTGGTCTGTGAATTTTCATCCGTGCTGGACAACTGAACCGTATTCAGAAAAAAATAATTTTGAAAAGGTACACCTTGGAAAAAAATCTCTGCTGATCTTACTCTAATCTGTCAAGTCCAGTATTAGCTGCAATGATACAGTATAAATTGTCAGGGACTGTAGATACAGGAATGTAGCATTCCCAGTCTCAGAAGAAAAACAATGTTATTCTATTGTTTTTTTCTGTCACAGCTGAGGTACATGAGCTAATAAACGTAAAACTATTATGTGTGCCTCTGTGCTTGGTCAGTAGGTAACCTTAGAAGAGGTTGGTTTAGCCCAAAAAAAGAGGGCTCCATTTTAAAGATGAAGAACAATGCAGGCAGGAAACCAGATATCAACTGACCTGAAGTTTAGGCTGGAAATTGGGGGAGTCTTGAACTCTGCTTGGTGAAATTTGGAGTGTCGTGGTTGGAAATTTAGGGATTTGGACTCAATGAATTTTTTAGGGAAGATTTCAATCAACTCATAAAAGAGATTCTATAGTATGTTTGCTAGTTATAAGTGGACTGGTGGTGGTAATAGAAAGTAAATTCGCATTTTTATAGAGTCATAGGATGGTTTGGGTAGAAAGGGACATTTAAAGGTCATTTTGCCCAATGCAATGAACAGGAACATCTTCAATTAGATCGGGCTATAATAATATAATAATATAATAAAATCTAATATATTAATAAGAATAATTATACATTAACTAAAAAGACTCTCAAGATGCAATATGTATATATACATTTTCTCAAATTTTCTAAGTCTTTGATATATAAAGTGAGAAGTGTACTCAGGAAGAGTCACATGATTCACACTAATAAAGATAAAGTGGTCAGTCTGGAGATAAAAGGGAATCTTGGTTCCCATGTCCTTAAAGGCTCTGAGAAACTTCTGTAAGGCAGTAATCACAAGGCCAGGAGGCTGGTCTAGATAATCTTTTAAGAGGCCTTCCAAACCAATCTATTCTATTATTCCATGATTTTTAAAAGGTACGTTAGAAAGGACTTATGTGCTCTCTGCATTTACAAAGAATGACAAATTTTGAAAAAGGAAGATGTAAGTAAGCTACTAGTTGAACTTTCCAGTAGGCATAAAAGGAAACTGGGAGCCTGTTGAATCCTTCTTACTGGAAATTCTTAGGATTAGGATGGTCATTTGTCAGGAAAGATTGTGCTAGAATGATCTTCTGTTGAGTCTCTTCTGTTCCCATTTGCATCAGGCAAGTTTGACTGAATAAAACATAAACCAGTTAGATGGGACAGTGAACTCCAGTCCTTTAAAGCACCAGGCTTTCCTATTCAGCATCTCCTGCTGACATGAGAGGGGCTTCTGATGTGATCAGGTGCTGTTTATTAGTGATTGGGGATGTAGAATCAGAGAATCTTAAAACTTTAAAGATCATCTAGTTTCAACCTCCCTGGATGGGATGACTTGCAGAGATCTAGATAGATTGGAGCATTGGGCAGTGATTAATGGTATGAAATTTACAACAAGTTGAAATGCTGGATTCTGCACCTAGGGTGGAGTAAAACTGGGCACAAGTGTAAAGTGGGAGAGGAGTGACTGGAGAGCAGCCCTGCAAAAGGAGGCAGGGACACCTTCCACTAGATCAGGTTACTCAAAGCCCCATCCAGCCTGGCCTTGAACACTTCCAGGGGTGGGGCATAGAGTCTCAGCACTTTCACAGTGAAGATTTTCTTCTTAATATCTAATCTAAACCCTCTTTCAGTTTAAAACCATTCTCCATTGTCTATAACTACATGCCCTTATAAAAAGTCCCTCTCCAGCTCTCTTCTAGGCCCTCTTCAGGTACTGGAAGGCTGCTGTAAGCGGTGACTTTATAAATTTATGTGCACTTGATTTTTCTTCTAATTTCTCGAATGGATGATGCTGTGGTCTAAAGCACTTCCCAGAATGAGACCTTTTTCCTCCCTTTCTTTTCCTCTTTTGTCCCATCGCATCCAACCCCTCCAGGAAAAAGATTAGATGCTGTTTTACCTTCTCTTTCACTTTTAACCTACAAATCAAAACAAGAATATATATTGCTAAGAATTTGCCCTGTTACCTAGTTTTACGTGATTTGACACCTTGGCCCTTTTTCTCTTGAATATTTCTTGTGGGCTTTACTTTGAATCCTAGATTCACTTTTCACTTATTTATGTTCATACTATAGGGCTTTCCTGTGACCAACTTAAAACTGTTTAAAAGTACTCACTGTCAACAAAAATGGAAAGAAGCAATACTGTGGAAAAGATTCATGCCTGTCACCAGATATTATTGTTAAAGGCCTGAATGTGCTTTAATCTTAGCTAAATTAAATAACAAAGGATTTTCAGGATAAGTGAGGAAATAATAAGCTCTAGTTTCAGGAGCTTAAAATATCAAGTGAGTTACTCTGTGACTCACAAATGGTGATAGAACAAAGTAAGAGCTGGCTCTGGTAAGGCTTCTGTCAGAGAGGGCCATGGACATGCACATTTCTCTGGGGGATGGTTACAGGATATGTATCCCACCACTTCAAGACCACTGATATTCTGTTGAATCAAAATATGTACTGATTTAAATGGCAAAAAGGAAAAATCCCAAATAGCCCAAGGGCTGTATTTCTTTTTAATTTTTCCCCAGTGGTTACACATCTATGAATGTGCAAACCATATTGGTTAACATCAGTGTTGACTGACAACTTTCCATTAAGACTTGACTGTTTCAGATGCTTTGAGATGGTTCCTCCATAAGAAGTGTGAATCCCAAGCAATCACCTAGAACTGAGACTAGACAGCTTTTCAAAGGTGATGAAGAAAGCTATTTGCAGTCCGTGGAAATTCTGCTGAGTTTTTAGTTTAAACTCTGAACTCAGGTGTAATAAAATTTAAAGTAACCCCTGCACGACAGTGGAGCAGAACTGATAAGACTCAGATTAAAAATGGGTGTATTTATTTTAATTCTGTCTCTGAGAATGACAAGCGGAGATGCCATTTAGGACGTGGGTACAAACCTGGACACTGTTTGCAGTCCATCCCCTAATACTCACCCAGATGGGGCTATTTAGTTTGGATTTGTTTACCTGTTACACATGAATTTCTCCAGTCCTTTTCTAAGGCTCTTGGTGCACCTACAGCTTACCATGATCACTTTTATACAGTAATATATTAACTAAGAATGTCACAAAGGTAGAAGTCAGATGTACACACCCAGAAACAACACAAGAAATACATTACTTTCCTACTGGTATTTATAAATTTTGCATATCCAATAGCTGGTTTTTTGCTATTTGTATTCAAACATTTGATCTAGAGTGGATTTTACAGTCAAATAGCATTCATTATCATAGACATTCATCATCAAAGGCTTGAGATGTCCCTCTGCATATGTGCTTCAGGCACATTGCTCACTGTGTATTTATGGGGGTTACCAAAACACCTTAACACCTGAGCATCTTGCAATCGTTGATGAATTTGTAATCATATTCCTAAGGGGAAGACATTAAGTTGCAATTCCCCTTTTCAAAGACAATTTACTGAAAATTCAGAAAAATTAAACAACTTACTGAGATCCTATAGGGAATCCAGGAGAGCCTTTGTCTCTTGAGTCCTGTTCTGGTGTCACAATTCACCTTCCTGACAACCTGAGCCTGCAGTGACTGGCAGAGGAACAGACACTCACCTAGATCTTTGGTACTGGATCACTGTAAAATCAAAGCCTGCAGGTACAAAATTACCATTTGTTTTACCTAGATTTTGACTGGCTTGAAACAAATCTTTTATGAAGAAGCTGTAAGGAAGCCTATAATAATATATGTATATTTTTTCTTTGTTTTTTAGAGCTTTCCCAAAAAATTAGGAAGACAAAAAAGATTGATTAGGTAACTATCTAAATTTGCAGGTAGGCCCAACAGCACATGATGAACATCAGAAGATGGGGTACATGAAGGATGTCAACTAAGCAGCTTTTGTTTCCTAAGTTGTCGTTTTGTGACTCTTCTATTTCATAACTCATTGCACTGTTTCCTGAATGACAAGATGCTGTTTAGCACCTGGTCGCAATAAGAAAACATGACAGATTCATCATTATAAAAATGTGCATCGAAAACTGCCACAAGCTGTAATTTTGTCATTATTCTCCTTTTTATAAAATTTAAGTGCACTTGGAATACGAACTAACATTGTCTATTGACCCATTTTTGACTCGTTGCAACTAAAGTTGCTTAAGCATAAAATATAGTGTTGTGTAACAGTTTTGGTTCATTTCTGTTACGGCAGGTTCTAAATACACAAAAGATAAATTTTCTTTGTTGCACTGGAATTGGCAGCATCATCAGACTGATAGCAAAGTTGCTATAAATTTGAAGGACATTTTTTTTTCTAACTTAACTTGAAAAGACACTTAAATCATTATCCAAAATATGTGTGAGTGCCAATAATGCTGTATGAAACTGCAGAAAAAGGATGTCAAAGTGTTGAGGAAAAATAAAATTATAAATTAGATGACATTTACTTAATACATTATACTTTTTTTAAAAGCAGCAATTTACTGAGTTCAGATAAAACTTTTTGAAAAAATCTCTGTACAAAAAAGAATTATTGTCATGAACACTGGTCTGGAACATTAGAAAGAAATTTGATTTTAGAACCAAAGTGCTTTTTCTTGGTTCTACTCATTTTGACCAGAATGCAATGAATGTACCTGTGATGCCTGTGCTGCCCAAATACTGTGTTTCTAGAGACTTCTGCTCTCCTTCTCTGTGGTTGTAGTCCAGCATTAATTTATAGCTCCTCTGAAGCACTGTTTCAGAGTTGCAGAACAGATGGGTATCACAGAAAAGGCTGTCTAAAGAGAGAGAACAATGCAGAGAATGATGGGTTGAGGAAATTGTACTGTCATTCTTATGAGACCTGACACACATTTCTGCTTAACAACATGAAATAAAGTTTTTTAGTCAATATGACACATGAAATAATATTGTTTTGGAATGACTTGACTTTCTAAATCAACACCTTCTGTGTTTTTGGTTTTTTTTGTTTTCTTTTTTTTTGGTTTTTTTGTTTGTTTTTTTTTTTATTTTTTGTGGGTTTTTTTTTTTTTTTGTGGAAGAATGAGATTTTTTTCTGAGAAAACCCTATCAGTTTTAAGGAAACTGTATTTCCCACTGGTAAATGGAAAAACAAAATATCCTGAGCCACTCTATGTAAAACATGATATTCCAAATGATCATTTATTGTATTTTTTCAGTGCCATTCAGAAATTATTACAAACAAATCTCAAATGTTTTTATTTATGAAAACACAAGCCCACAATAATAGTACTTATATTTTATATAAAATTAAAATGATGCATTTGGTGACTCAATTGTGAGGAGCATTTGAATTATGCAGTTATGTTAATTCAAGAAAAATGGCAGAATTTTTAAAAATTGTTGCTTAAGTTATGTGGCCTTTTCATATTGCTCATAGTAAGTGCTGCTCACAACAGTTTAAAAGTGTTATTTATTACCACAGAATTAAGACAGAGTAAAAGGTATTGAAACTTGTGTTTCAAATTAAGACAGTGTTCCTAAGATAGAAATCTAAAGAGACCCTCAGCTTGTGGCTCTGTTTCTTTTTCAAGTAAGTATACTTCTCATCATGCTAAGATCTCAAAGAGCCTGCTTAAAACTGTTCGATCCTATTCCTAAACAAGCCCTAGTTTAAAAAAAAAAAAAAAAGCAAGCCATACACTTGGTATTGCATGCTGCTGAGACTAAGTAAGAGTGTTTTTCTTGAATGGTTTAGAGCAGAACTGATATCACTACTGTCTTTCTACCCTGGAAACCATTCCTTCTTCATTATTAAACAATATGAGTAAAGGTAGGGCAGCAAACAGGCTTTTAAATTACAACTGGGAAAAAAGAAACAAAACTAATATCTGCAGGCCAGAATTAAACGATATGCTATTTTTTAAACAATGAAGCTAGAAAAAGAATTTGAACAGAATTTTTAGTGAACCAAGTATTTGTTCACATCTTCACATGCATTTTTTCTTTCACAATTTGTAGTAACCTAGAAGAATCCTCAATTCACTAAGAAATTTTTAGGAAGTTTGTAAAAATTATACAGCAATAGGAGTTAAAATTCAGAAGTGCACTGGATAATGCAATTGCTGTTTGTTGTGAGAAAAGATGCCAGAAATATTTCAAGAAATTGAATTACATAAAAATTAATAATTAAAAAGTTGGTAAAAGATAGTACTAGAAGTAGACAACCACCACATAACTAAAATCTGTCCTTTGAAACAACATTTTTTCTCTATTTTTCTATTTGTTTTCTATTTCTCTATTTTTTTTAATTCATTCTTCCCCTATTTCTAGACATGCAAGAGACCATAGTTCAGACACTCATGCTTCACACAGCATTCCTGTTCAAGGAATTCTGCATGTGCTCCTGAAGACTAGTTTCATTACTTTGAACACAATTCAGAAAAATATTTATGATTTGCTTAAGATGATTATGGAAGTATTTACACTAGATTTAATTTTCTTTTATACATTAAAATATTTTCTAGTGGGATTTGGCTGTATTGCATAGGCTTTTCATATACCAGATAGTCATATATATTTTAAATATTTTTTTTAATGTAAACAGGTGGTTAGCAAAATAAAAGGGAGTTTGTCAGCATTTTAGTGAATTTCTACACAAATTCTCCAGATGTAAAAGAATGCAGCTTTATGTATTAGTACCTATTTTCTTTCTTTAAAGAATGGTTCCAGGAACCATAATTACCATTGGTACATAATTTATAGGAAATATGAATCCCTTTGAAGTCAATGCAATTTTAGTGACACTTAAGATAAAGCTACAGATGGAAGCAAGACCAGCAATACATCAGATTTTATGGGGAGAGCATCTAGCATGCTCAGTTGCTGTAGAAAAGAACCTGAAGCTATGGAAGGGACCTTTCCTGCAGGTAGCCTTGGGTTTGGTCATGACTCCTGGGGATTACTGATGTTGACAGTGGCATTGACTCAGGGGGCCCTGCAGGCTGTTGTTGACAGCAGATCTAGTTGCATTTCCAAAACATCTTTTAAAAAATATTTTCTTGGTATCAGTCAGACTCAGGAACCAGTCATCCATTCCTTCTGAGGTTAGTCTGGATATGCAATTGAGTTTCTTTTCCATTTTATAGAGTGGGAGGTTCACAGACAGCTCTTAAACTTTTCAATAACCTATCTGCCAAAGCCAAAGAAGCAAAATTTGCAGGGAAACTACTGATTTGGTGGTCTAGCAAAAAAAGCTAGTCCCTCCCTATAACTCCATTTTATTTACACTGAAGCAATGTTGGTTACACTATGGTTACTATACATATAATACAGAAGTAAAATGAGATAGAAGATATAGTTCAGATTTTTGTTCCTTCAGATCATATTCTAAGACATGTTAAGGTATTATTAGAATAACAGAGTCCAGTAGAGCTGTTTTTGTGGGAAAATAAAAGCCAGATTTAATTAAGTTTGTAGACTCATAAAGACTTCTTCAATTAATACATTCAAATAAACTTTCAAAATATCAATGCAAAATACATTGACATATGAAATAAAAATTCTCCACATTGCTTATTAGCAAATTTATATTGTTTCCAAGTGTTTTTTTCTTTTCAGGAAGGCTTCAGCTACCAGTGTCAGCAATATAATACTTGCTATTGCCTCCTCACATCACAAAGCTTCCAAGATTTTCTTTTCTTATCAGTATTTGAGATGACAATTGGCACAGTATATTATAGCCCTCTTAATATAACCTGACAGTAGTGATTTAAATGGTAGCAATAGTTTGGCACTAAAATCTGACTAAGAGTTCCTGGTTGTCACTGAAGTCCTTTTGGATTTAAGCAAAGCTGTAATGGCAGTGGAGAAAGGATGAAGCCAGCATCTTCCTGGGTGACAGTGTCAACGCAGCAGCAGCAGCTGCGACAAATTGCTCTTCAACCATGGCAGGAACAGCATGGCAGGCTGTGTCAGGGTGTTTGTTTACTGAGAACTTCAGAAAGCAATGGAAGTGTATTATGTTTATATAATTATTATTTATAACTATTGTTGGTGATGGGAGAAATGGTTGAAAGTGCCATTTTGTAGCGCTTCTTGAATTACATACAAAGTAAAATGATGCATTTGAAAGTGCTTATTTAGTCTTGAGTTGACTAATTATTAACTACATTCTTTTCCTCTCTTGTCAGTGAGGGCCTATTAAACCAAATCTGGTTATTGTAAGAGATTACTCAGCTGCACAATATTTTAATGTGCTTTTGTATGAAATTAATTCATGCTGGTACCGTGTGCATGCAAGGATCCCCTTGGTCATCAGATAACTCTCCAAAAATACTAGTCTCTTTGTCGAGTTGCAGTGCTAGGTGGAGAGAAAGAAATTTAAAGCTAACTTCTGTTATCCCTTCACTGACAAAGTCCTGCATTTGAACTCAAAATGGGGCACCCGTCAGAGATCCTCACACAAGGAGGAATCCCTGAAATTTTAGCGCTATTTCTTAGTTATAAATAATAACAATATTCTTGGTGGGTGGCAGCTCATGAGTGTCGGTGCAAATGGCAATTTCAGCAGGAAGGGGTGCCAGCAGAGGCCCTACTGACTGGAGTACTGCACAGTGCTGTATTTTGTCACTCGTCTCCGGGAGGTGCCTGGAGATGCTGTGCCCATTCCCTGGCCAAGATGACTGTCGGCACTGAGCATCTGACCCGTGCTGCTCAGGCCTCCCAGATTTGCTCCTCCCAGGCTTGTTCCTCCCAGGCTGCTCATCCCAGACCCTGACACTACTCTCTCTGTGACCACCACATTGTGGGCATTGGATAACTCTGAGGGAATATTTATTAGGGTGCCTGGCATGCTGGATGCAGGCCTGAACACCCTTTCTGTCACTACCACATTGGACCCATCTACCAAATCAGGAATGCTCAGAGATGCCGGGAGTCGGGAGTTAGGCGCAATTACTCTTTCCGTGACGATAACGTTGGAGCCCTCTGTGAGATCGGGGATATCTAGCATGCCACGCAATTCAGAGGCAGACGCAGGCCCAACAACCCTCTCTGTCACGACAACGTTGGATGCACGCAGAGGGTCGACGCAAAGAGAGGGGGAGCCGGAGGTGTAGGTCTCGGTCACCGTCATGTTGCCGTGGAGCAAGGGATCCGGCATTGGCCTCGGGGGCTGTATGGTTGCCCCAGAGGTGTAGGTGTTTTCAGTAACAACCGTTGTCGTGCCAGCTGGGGGAGGCATGGGTGCGCTTCCGTTGACAACGATGGTGGTGCCAGGTGGCGGGAGGTTTAGATCGCTTTCAGGGCTGGGGAAGGGAATGTTGACGATGCCTGGCCAGGGTGGGTTGACATCAGGGAAAGGTTCTATCTCTTTGCCGAGACAGATCTCTGCTAGGGTCTTAAATTTCGGTCCTAATGTATCCAAATATGTTTCATCTGTATCTTCTCCAATAAAGCTGCAGCAACCCACGGAGCCAACAGGAGTACCGACTCCTTCATGATCATAAATTAATAGGCAGTCATTTGCTGGCCGACCTTCATCTTCATCTGCATACACAAATGCTTTCTGTAGTTTGCAAAAACAAAAAAATGGAAAAGAAAAAGAAGAACAGAACAGAAGAACAGAGTGAATTTTGTCAGGTTTTTAACATGAATTCTCAAACCACAGTAAAGTTTCCCTAACCACGGTAAGGCCCAACTGACTTGAAAAATAGGACATCAACAGGACAGACTATACCATCAACATTTTTTAATATTTTTAAAATAAATTTATTTAAATATTACTATGTTTTATTCTTGTTTCTGCCAACAGGTAGCATCTTGAATTTGGTCCGTCGTCAGTGGCTCTGTCTATGTGGCAAAAGGGACAGGCAAACAGGTGCCTTCTTTGGGCACCAGTATCTGAACAAAGTGGTAGGAAGGGGAGTGAAGCAGGGTGGCAAGGGGAGCAATGAAGAGACCAGGAAAGAGGAGATGGGATGGAGGATTGTCCACAGTGGAGGAGAATTGGTGAGTCCAGAGGGGGGCATTCATTTTGAGCAAGAAGGAAATCGCCAACTGGGGATGTTGTTGGGGATCCTGGCATGGTCATTGCAGAGAGATCAGGCAGGAATGAGGAAAATTTAGAGTGAGTGGAGGGTAGGGTTGGAGGAAACAGAAAAGGATGGAAGGGAAGGCCTGGGAGGGAGAGTCAGAGAGTTTAGGGATTGAGATGGTCCAGGAGGGTAGCAGGAGTAGTATGTGGAAGCCTATGGCTGGCAGGCTATTAATACATAGGTGCTCCAGGCCAAGGCAGGAAGGTTGCAGTCTGGGAGAAATCCATGCTCAGGATGTGAGGCCTGCTCTGTTCTCTCCTCCACTGAACTTTGTTTAGATTTTGAAATATAGCAATCCTTGTATCTTAATTGATATTTTGGTGACATGCAATTATAACGTTTATGCCTCACAGTTCATGCATATGAGTAAAAACATAGCCCATGAAACCATTAATCATGTAAATTCCATACAATTTTTTTAATCCCATATGTAAAGGCTAATTAAGGTGTTGTCAATTGAAAAACTGCATATCTGTGTCACTGGTAGTGCACAAGTCTTTTAGGGAGCAGAAATGGCAATAAAAATAAGGAAGAATTGGTGTTTAAAGTTCTTTAGGAATTAAAATGACTTAATCAAACAAGCTGTATGGGAAGCAGGAGTGAACAGTTCCAAAAAGTTATCATATATTTATACACTAAGAAAGGTGAAAAATACATAAATTTGGTGGGTACTTATGAAGTTGAAATAGCTTAATTTCTTCCTACCCCTACCTGCAATGTGTCCATCTGTTTTACAAAAAGGCTGTTGAACAATCCATCTACTATGGTAGCAGCTCAAAGACAGTACTACTACTAGTATTGTAACTTTTCCTACCAGTGTGGTCAGCTTTGTTCTCACAGCAGTCTTGTATCATGGAAGTTTCAACTTGAGTAGAATTAACTTGGATTTCCACCATGTAACCTTGGAAGGAGAATCTAACAGAAAGCATGCTCACAGATGTAACTCAAAGAATAGCAACTAATTACCTCAGAGAAATAGTTGTCTAGGAAGGCCATGTTCACTCCTCCTTCTCGATACTCTTTTATTGTTCCTCCAATTGACCCTTTTGCTTCCCCTGTTCCAGAAATTCCTCCAGCTGTTCCATAGCCAGTACCAGTGCCGTAGCCAACCCCTGTAGTTTCTTCAACACCAGAAGCTACTACTCCTCCTCCTCCATATGTGTTATTATATATATCTGAAAACAGAAAAAGTTATCCTTCCTGTGCTCTGTGAAACTTTACACACAATTTGTCAGTTGTTTTTACAAATGCTATAATGACACTACTGAGTTTCTAAAGGTATTTTCGACCAATTTCAGTCACAGGTACATGCACAGTACCAAACACTGAAACTGCAGTAATAATTAAATACATATTAACAGATACCTAAGCTCTTCATTTTATTCCTGAGGCTAGGCAGCGTGTGCACCTGTGTTTTAGAAAATCAGAGGTTTATTTTGTTACTGACTGGAAAGATTATTCTGTCTAGTGTATATACATGCTGTCATGAAGTTAGAAAATCAGATAGCATTTGTCTATGCAAATATGCAAATACATATTTATGATCACGTTGGCGTGAAAATGTTTTTCCTTACACACTTAGAAAATAAAGAGTTTTGTAAATCCTAGAAAATAAAGAGTTTTTTAACTACTTTCACATTTTCTAGTAATGAGATTTTTTAGGGGGAGCAACAATGGATCATAATAATCACCAGTTATAATCCAGAATGGAAATGGTCTTTAAAATAAGTTGTAAATTAATACGTACAGAATTTTATCTTCTCTGTATTTTTTCAATAGATGATAACAAGGAAAATTTTCTTAATGATCAGCACATATTATAATAAAAGGATTGCATATAGTAGTCTTAACTATGATTACACTGGGAAACATGAGCAAAATTATATTTTTTTTTCATTTTTATGAAATGAGAAATCTGCGAACATTAATGTATAATAAATAGTCAGCAGAGAAGTCGTTTTGCAGAATAACATTTCTTCCTGTCAGAAGCTAGTGAAAATGGATTTGTGCCTGTATACTTTCTTCCTCTTCTGAGGTAAAGAGTGGGGGAGGAGGAGAAAGTGGCATTACACAGCTGGGCTTATTCTCTATGATCATCGAATTTCTGGAGCAACCTTATCTCAGAAGCATACATTTATTGTGTTATGTATCAGCTTGTCTAGGTTAACACACAAATTGTCAGTAATTAACTAGCTACTTGACATGCTTCCTTGTGGGAAGCAGGAAACTGGGAAGAACTAAAGATTTTACCAGTTATGAAAGCAAATATCCTTATTCTAGCTAAAGACTGATTTCTGCTAAAACTGGTGTCTTGAAAAGGCCCTCCATTCAGTAGCTGTGCTGATAAAGAAAAATGGCCTGGGATTTGAAAGCCTTGGCAGATATTTCAAAATAAGTGTACTTTGCGGAAGTTATTCTGCTCAAAAGTTCAAACCCCAGACTTTTTATTCTTACTGGAGGTCCTAGCAACATGAGTTTGACTATCTGCAGATGTGAGATTGTAAGTGTTGGGTTATAGCTGGGAAACCAAAGGACTCCGTGAATATGAAGGCACGAAGTTCTGAAAGACAGCTTTATGATAGCATAACATAGAAGATTTTAGGATCTGCTTACCAGAAGGTTCACCAAAATCACCTCCTGCAGCAGTTGTTGGTGCAAGAATGTGCGAGACATCCTGAAAAACAACATTTTGACTCCTTGAATGATTACCTTGAAATTCCCATATGAACACCAAAACTTGTGAATTATGTTAAGGAATTAGCAGTCCAAACTGTTAATGATAGTTAGTCATTATCACCATCTCCATTAACAAACAAAACAAAACAAAACAAAAAAGGACACTACAAGTTTTTTTCCTTGTCAACACAAACAATGATCAGTGAAGATGATTTGTGTTCCCTTCTCCTAAACTTGCACTGAAGAAGCTTGCTAGTTATTCTGCTTCATCTGAAGGAACAGGGGCAGCAAACTGTTGTGCCAAACTAACTCTCCACTGCTTAAAACACATAAACCTCATCAGAAAATGTTAATTATGAATCACCTTTCATATCTGCCTGGCAATTGTCAATGCCAGACGGGTTTTAGATGGCATGGTGTTACTATCACTTTCTACAGTCAAATGCAGCCTTTACTCAAAATATTAATTAGTTCTGGTTTTAGAAACATGGGGTGTACTGACCCTGTCTTCAGGCTGTGCACCTTCTATTCCCCATGGATGAATTGCCCCTTCTGTGCATTCAGGTACAGGTTCAAATCCAGTTCCAACTCCTCCTGCAGCGCCAGGTCCACAGCCACAACAGTCACTCATTGACATCAAAATTGGAATCACTTAACAGGAAAGGAACAGGAAACAAGGATTTAGGACATCTCTTCCTCACAGGAGTAGCTGCTCTCCCCAGCGGGCAGGTGCTCATGAAATTTTGAAAATATGCCTTTAAAATGTTTCTAACCAAGCAGCCTGTAAGTCTGGCTTTCAGAATCATTAGCTGCTTATGGAAATGCCCATATTTGGAAATTCAGAATAATTTGTACCTTTAGTTATAGCATAGCAACACAGGGGTGGGGCTGTGGCTCTAAATTTATGCTTATACACTTGGGAACAGACTTTGATCTATCTCAGCTGAACCAATGTAAGTTGCATACATATGAAAATTAAACAAACAGAACCGGTGTTGCTATGTATAGCATTCAGTGCTATTCTTTCTTGATATATAAGCATACATATTTCTCTTCAGGTATTGTAATTGTAAAGAAATACACATTAGTAATAACAGACATATGAGAATCAGTGGAGAATCCACCTGACTACAGTGGTCTTTGGCTAAGGCTCCAGTTGGAATTTTCACATTACATATACATAATGTTTGATTTGACAAAGCAGTAGGACAAACCCCAAGGTCTAGCTTCGCCAAATGTTTACGTAGAGTGAGTCAGGTTTCCCAGAGTGCTGTATATTATGCTTAGTTGTTTAAAGAACTCAGTGCTGGAAATTGCAGAATGCTTGTAATGGCCAGCATCAGAAACACTGCTTATTTTAGAAAGGCAATGCAATATTAATTAATAGAATCATAGAATGGCTTGGGTTGGAAGAGATCTTAAACACCATTTAGTTCCAACCCCTCTGCCATGGGCAGGGACACTTTCAACTTACCGGGTTTCTCAAAGACCCATCCAGCCCAGCCTTGAACACTTCCAGGGATGGGCATCTGCTAGTCTGGGCAGCATGTGCCTCTGTACCCTCACACTAAAGAATTTCTTCCTAAACCTACCTTCTTTCAGTTTAAATCTATTGCTCCTTGTCCTGTCACTACTGTTTTTTTGTAAAAAGTCCCTCTTCAGCTCTTTTTCAGGCCCTCTTTAGGGACTGGAAGGCTGCCCTGAGGTTTCCTTTGGAGCCCTCTCTTCTCCAGGCTGAGCAGACCCAACCCTCTCAGCCTGTCTTCATAGGCGAGCTGCTCCAGCCCGCTGATTACTTGAACATCAAAGTGAAATGAAAAGGGGAAAGGACTACATAATGTACAAAGTGCTGCCTCATACAGCACAACTAAGGATGTATTTAGTCCAGACTATGAGGGGAGATTTCCAAAGGCAGGAAGACAGTCTGTCCTGTAAGATAAACCATCTGGGGACTACTAATTGAACAGCCTTTTGAAGCTTCAAAATTTTGTGTTTGTTGATTCCTACTAAACAAAGATCGAAACCTAAACCAAACCCCCTCCTCAAAAAATCAGGGGGAAAAAAAAATCAATTTCCTCAGGTTTTTTAGTCAGTATTTCTGCAATGTGAAATTTTAGGTGTTGATGCCCAGGCCATGAAAGAGGTTGATAACCTATGATTGTGGTATTCTGAGAAATAATTGCTTGTATAAATTCTAACTTGAATCTGTGAAGCTCATAATTCTTCATGAATGCTAGGACAAATGGATTGAGGTCTTCTTTTGATCCTGTTATTATAAATGCTACTTGTTTTTTGTTAGATGTGATATTTGGAAGAGTAGCCAAAAGTTTCAAAATCTATGGTTTATTGTTCTACTACTGAAATCTAGCTTTGAGTTTAAAGGAATCTTGTTCTTTAGATCCTTTCATACCCAACTTGATTGGAGCTGATACTTGCCTATTTCTTCTACTAATGTAATGGAAGTACAAATTACAAAGTGTAAGTGACAGGACAGCTCTGTCTAAGAATTGGATAAGTCTTAGAAAGGAAATGCTTAATTTTGAATGAAAAATGTATGTATGTATAGCGCAAAATTTATGGAAATTCTTTTCATTTAAAAGACCGTTTTTTCTCTGTCAAATGGCCAATAGACGCCAACAGATTAACAACCAACTGAAAAAGTAACCTTATATTAGAAGAATTAAAAAATGCACTGTTTACATTATTTAGAAAAATACTAAAATTGTTTTCTTAATTTTATACTTACGAACAAATATTAATCCACCGAGAAACATCAGGCCAATGGCAGCACCACTGAGTGTGGTATTTGATTCGAATTGTCTGCCATAATTTTCATTTCCATAACCTCCATCAGTCGAGGCAGTATATCCATCCTCACCTCCGTCGTAGCCGTCAGTGTAACCCTGCCAGTCTGTGTGGTCCTCAAAATCTCCTCCTCCAGGTCTAGTCTGGCCAGAATCACCACCACCTTGTTGTCCTCCATCTTCCCGGCCTCCTCCACCAGTACTGCCACCACCACCGCCAGCAGTGCCACCACCAGTGCCACCACCAGTGCCACCACCAGTGCTACCACCAGAGCCACCACCACCGATGATAATTATTCTTGTGGCCCCACTGGTGCAGTAATTCCGACTATCACACTGGCAGGCTTGCACAGGAATTATGTGTGGTCTAGCACAGCGCCGGCCTTGGTTATCTCTTACAACGACGTAGATCCTATAAAGGTAAAAGTCTATGTTCTGGCCCACTAGTTCCGCAGAGGAATCTTTGAGGGGGAAGAAAAAAAAAAGAAAGAGAAAAATATTTGGATTAAGGTATTGACTATAAGTATTCTACAAATCTATACTACTTGTGTTTTACGTTTATAGAACAGAATGAAACAAAGTTTTCCCTTTCTAAGCACTTCAGTTACTTACACATCTACATATGGTACTCACTCAAAGCTGAAACATATAATACTCATCTATGCTTATTTTTTATCTTGCAAAACGTGAGCCAAATCAGTCTAGTTATCACTTCTCAACTTGAGAGATACAAAACGGGAATTTTTTTTTTTTTATTTCCACTGCTGCTTTTCCTGAATATTATTGTCACAATGGTAAAGATAAAAGTTGAAAGTTTTATGCATTTCTTTTTCCTCTCTCAAGGAACTCATATATGCTTTTCAAAAAGTTTTTCAGTAGGTTTAAATATTTAAAATTACATACTTGCAACTGTTTAGGACAGGTAGGAAACTCAAGAATTCTTACAATTGTGATAGTTGCCATTTAATGTAGTCTTGTAGGTATACAGTAAGTTATGCAAAGTATGTCATTTAGTAGTGCATGGGATTTGATTAATTCATTATTTTGTCATGTTGTATTGCAGGAAACTGGCAAAACTTCACTGGGCACTGACTAAAAACATTTTCTTTAAAATACAAGTAGGTATGACTGGTACAATAAATTAAAAAGGTTGTAATCCTAATTTGCCATTTTCATATGTCTCTCATAAAAGTAAAGCTCTGCTAACTATAAACTTAAAAAAAATTTGAGATTTTTTTATACTCTTAAGATTTTTCAGATAACACAGAAATGAAAAAGTATCAAATTACTCCTTTACATTTACTTCATTATATTTAGACCAGTAAAGGCTCTTGTAATATTTATACTCAAAGTACAGTTTTGCTCCTCTATTTTTATCAGTAAATTTACAGTTTCCTTTAAAATACAACACATGTAATAATTCTGATTTTAATATTCTAATAAACATCTGTATGTATGCATATATTCAAATTTGGAGTAACTTCATAGATTATATTTAACTGAGATTTGAATAGATTCTAATTAGTGTTTTGTTTGTTAATAAAGTAACATCCTAATCAGTTATCTTAGACAAGATCTTATTACTATGATTTATTCTGTTATAAAATGTAGGTTAATTTACCATTTATTCGTCTGATAATCCACGTGGTCTGAGGTTCACCATGTATGCTGAATGTAAAGGGGGTAGCATAGAGATCACCATCCCTAGGTTTTGCTGAGATAATCACCGATGGGGAATGCATACACACTTTCCTCACTTCAGTATTAATTATTGGGCAGTTGGCATTGATGCCATCCATTGAAAGTACAATGGTGCCAGTAGCAGTATATCGAGGAACTCCTGTAAAAAGAAGATCTTTGTGGTCAGGAGGGAATATTGATACCATAAATAAGGCAGTTAGGGTTGGAAAACTAGAAACAGGAAAAAAATTGAGAGAAACCTGGAACAGAAGGAGTTTATTTTGGAAAAGGGAATCTCTTACCTCTGGTGATAGCCAGAACCTCTGCTTGGTATTGTCCATTGACGATGTAGACTGAATCCCGGTTAATAACTTTGTTCAGTATGATTTCACCAGTGTTTTGATTGATTCTGAACCAGGCAGCTGGATCACGCCCTATACTATATCTGTGTTTGGTGAAGTAAAAATACTCAGTGTTATGTTATGAATATATGTATTACATATTTATTTTGCATATAAAATTTGGCACTTTGAAGCATTTTTCTTTAGGCTATGCTAGATCCTATTGCATTTCACCCAGTTCAAGCAAAATCCATATAGACTCCAAAGATGTAGACCAGAAAAGTAATTAGGAATAAAGCAAATTCATAGAAGCCTATTTTATTTTGAAAGTGGCATCATAGTCTAAAAGTAAAATTTTTCTGGATCCTGTAAACCTTTACTATAACCTTTGTTAATATCAGTGGTTAAAACATTCTACAGTTGTATTTGCTGACACATTTTTGTGTTTAAGAAAATTTTTTTCAAGTATTTGTAAACAGGTTGTATTTATTTCTACATAAATGCAAATTATGGTCTCAGTTATCATTAATTTCAAGAGAAATAAGTGTAATTTTTTTTTTTACTAGAGAATGAGCTAATGGGACCTCTTCTATTCTGATTGGATAATATTGATGATTATTGGGATTTTCTGTCTGCTTTTCTCGATATGCTAACAAATTCCCTCCTTGTAGCAAATATTTCATGAAAAAACATTCTATCTAAGTTACTGCCTGCCAGAAAAATGATATTTTTTTTGTCTTGTGCATAAGTCTAGGAAAAGCAGTCAGGAAAAAGCAATTATAGCACAAAAATGGGCTACATACTACTCTATAATAATATAGAATATAATTCCATATAATAAATAATATTATATGATACTATATAGTACTATTCTATTGCCATTTTTCTATTGCTAATCAATAAACATTGCTTTTAAAGGGTCTTTTAAAATACCAATTCCTCATCCCACTGAAATCTTAAAAGAACTATTCCATCCAGGGAGTTAAGCAGAGCAGAGCTTACACAACATTTGATGCAATAGCTCTAGTGTCCTCATCCACGGCTGTGTATGTTCCAATAACATAATTCACTCTTGCGCCTTCTGGCAGGGTAAACACAACTGAAGATGGATGAAATCTTGGTGGTTCAATCAAATTTTTTACTTCTACTGTGAGGGGTGTTCCAAATATTTGGTACTCATGTGCAACAGAGTGGTGGAAGGCAGCTACATTCCTGACGCCAATCATCAGTGAGTGAGTTCGAATATGTTCAAAATCCAGTTCCTAAAAGGTAGACCACAGAGAACTAGATAATACATTAAAGCTCTTTTATATTTTAAAAACATTTTTTATTTTAAATGGTTGAGTGACAGTGATTTTACTGACAGTTTAATTCTGTTAGCAATTAATTAATATTTTAAGTCAAGAGCTGAATCAAAATATTTATCCATACCTTAATTACCCTAAGAATTCCTTGATTTGTAGCTCGATCTGTAACAATTTCAAAACAGTTATCTTCATTACCGGATATAAAGAAAAACTCTGCTAACCAATTGTCTGTAAACTCTTCATCAGCATCCAGAGCTTGTATTCGTAACAGTTCTGAACTGAGTGAATTTTCTGAAATACTTGCTGAAAACTGAAATGACAGATAAATATCTATTAGCAAACATATATGTATATATATATATGTATATATGTGAGGAAAACACAGCTGTCTGCAGAGATTCTTTTGAAGGATGTTCTGAGCACAGTCCTTGCCAATTCTATAAAAAATATATGTGTTCTGGGCAAACTGTGATTATGGTTACGTATTTCTAAAGCTGTATCACCTTCAAGGTTTGCAGAAGCATCTTAGAGAAAAAAGATTTGTGCTTTCTACCAGAAATGATCTTTCAAAGATTGGGTTATTCTACATAATCTGGCCATATTGCAGACATCTGGGCACCTGAATGACAGGATTTCTCTGAATACAAAGAAGTCAATCCTGACAGTGTCAGGATTAACGTGTCTGAATACAAAAGTAGTCTATGTGTATGTTACCAGAATTGTTGCACAAGTGATGGATTGAATTTTCAGCACACTTCAAGGGAACAGCCCTGTAAATCCCGTGGAACATGTAAATGTGAAAGTTCTCTATGGGTTAGTAAGGGCTCTGTTATCAACAGGGCTTTTAAACAGGGTTTTAAATCAGTGTTGCTGCTTTTGTTATTGGAAACTTACAGAGCTTTGAGCAAGAGTTGGGAAGTTGTCATTAACATCGATAACTTTCACGTTACAGCTACAAAGTGATGATATTCCATCTGCAGCCCCATCCCGGTCGGATGCCTTCACAACCAGAGTGTAACTACTATGTTGCTGTCACAGAAAGAGAAGTGAGTATGTTAGAAGGCCATCTGTGCATCTTATGAATAACTCATGCTTGCTGCTATTTCATAATGCAGGACATTTTATTGTGACACATCAAAACCATGCATTTCTCCATTGATATTTGTAGAAACCACAACCTTTCTCTCTCTTCTATATTTTTCTTGCTCTCATATGCACTATACAATATCGTGTTATTTAGCTTTGGAAGGGGAAATGTTACCTCTCTGTCAAGATAATTTGCAAGATGGAGTTCTCCTGTGTATTTATTCATAATGAACATGGGTGGACCAGAAGGTTCCTGACTCTCTATTTTGAAGGCAATTTTAGAATTCAAATGGTTAGGTTCATCTGCATCTGTTGCAATGATTTTCATCACCAGTGTGTCTAAAAATAAATAACAATAACAATAATTTTAAAAACATCATCAAACAAACAAACAAAAATCAATCAAACAAACAAAAAAAAACCTCAGAAAATCTCTTCAGTTCCTGCAAACAACTCATCAAGACAGTGCTAAAATGGTGTATGAAAATGATAGAAGGTTTTCTATTCCTTGACATTTACAAAGAAAACAAAACTTTAGTTTTGTAGTACTGATTCTGACAATGCTAACGACTTTAAATGAATTAAAAATCAAGGTCAGAAGGAATAATGCAGACTTCCACTGAACTTCTTTAAATTGCCATAGGGAATATGCAAATACAGTAAGTACTGAGCTTGTAGAGATTACTATAAGAAATCACGGCTTTAGCTGAGAATTTCTAGAAAGAAGAAAATGAGTGTTAGCACCATTGCCTCAGTGGTATTTGCATGTCCAATGTTGATTGCTGCACTTTTGGTAAAAAGAACCATTTTAATGGTTTAAGCATGGAATTATTTAGTAATGTTCTGCTGCAATTTTAAATAGATAGGCTACAAATACAAATATTTGAAAGAGAAAAAAATGTGTTTTACATATTCTCAAAGGAAGTAAATGTAATGATGTTTTTATTCTAATGAGAAGTAATGAAATTATTTATTTTACATTTTCACATCTGAAAGAATTTGCATGATGGCATGGTTAGAGACTGGAACATTCAGCACTTGTGTGGGTGGAAAGGGAGAAGGAAGCATTGCTGTTTAATTTATAGCAATTAGCCCAGGCTCTGGCTCAAATAGCACTTGGAGAAGCATCTGCTGGTCCCTCCTCTTCAGTGGCCCTGACCAATGTATGTCATTGCCTAAGAAAAGCAGAAAGAGCACCCCAGGTTTATATTAACTGTATTCTGTGAACTTTACTTGTACTGTAAAAGGCATAGCATAGTTACTTACTGTCCATGCTGCTCTCTTCAACAGATCCTGTAAATACAGTTTGTGCAAATACAGGAGGGTTATCATTTATATCCAGGACTCTGACTCGAAGTTCAAGAGGTGGTTCCAAATCTATACCGGTCACTGAGTGCTTAGCGAAGCAACGTATCTAAATAAAGAGATTTACTAGTTTTAAAACCAAAAGTTAAGTAAGCAAAGTAGCAATTGAAATAAATAAATTTGTTGTCTGCCCCACCCTGGATCCATCATTATAAAGGTAAAGAAAAAGTGGAGTACTTACAACAAATACTGGTGTTACTTCCCTATCCACTATGGATGTTATATTAATTTCTCCTGTTCTTGGGTTAACAACAAATATTCCATAGGGCGCACGATCAATTCCAACTCCAGAGATGCTGTATGTGATTGGATTGTCCTCTTCACAATCAGATCGGATCTGCAGTAACAGATAATAACAATTTGTGCAGGTTTACCTACAGAGTTTTTTCTCCTATTCTTGTTCCTGTAAAAAATTCTATGTAACTTCAGTTTTTCAACTTATTACAAGGTTCAGTTGACTGAATCAGTGGAAGGCTCTTCTACAAAGTGTCAACCTAGACATCCATCTCCCCTTAAAGGCTGGATAGGCTTTCTGTTTCTCTTAAATCTGTCAGAGAAGTGGAGAGAGCAGCCTCCAAGGGTATCACACTGTGGCTGGGCCTCAGTAAGGGCGTGGTCACAGTGAGAGAACAGGAAGGTATTTCTTTTTCTCTATTTCCCACAGATCATGTAAAATCTTTGAACTGCTCAAGGCTTTCTCAGTATGAGAGACAGAGAAGAAAAATGTCATAATCTAGAGCAAAAACACTGGTTGGAGCTGCCTGGGAAGTAGACTCATGGCAATGTCCTGGGAAACCTCTGGTGACTCCTTAGCAGCCACATAGATTCACCTTATGAGACTGTCTCAGCAGAGCTGGGAATATTGTATCATCTTTCTGTTATTCTACATTCCTTGCATTTACTACTCTAAGCATGCGTACCTTCAAATCTCCCTACATTTATCAGCCTGTCATTGGCAAAACTTCCTTGTCAGTGAATACTTGTGTTCGTCTTTCTACTTACTCTGGCAATTGGATTCCTCTTGGAATTATCTTCGCCTTCTCTACAAGCTGCAGCAAATTTGATCCATTCACGTTTTTGTCTTCTAAAGGTTTTCCATCTTGCCATTCCATTTTCATCCCACTCTTTTACCTTTGACAGAGAGTTCCAGAATCATATGACCTCAATCCATTTTAAATAAACACAGACAATTATAATTTCTAACAACAAGGAGAAAAGAGATTTTTGTGGACCATGTGCTTTTTTACTATGTGCTTTTTTACTTGTCTGTGGGTCCCAAACTCCATGACTGCACATGTTTATTTTAAAATTACTCATTTGTATGAGATACTCATTTAGATTTAGGTGAATTTCTCTTGAGAGGGTGAGCAGGTTACTACCTGCATCTGTATAATACTTAAATATGTTTTCAATCTTCAGGTTCAGAAGTGTCTTAGTTGAGTATTTTCCACATGATTTGTTAATTTTGTTGCATTTTGTTTAATCAGAAAAATAGTTTCTAAAGAAATATGTATTACCTCTACATGAAATCCTGTGCTGAAATCCAAGAGTACCTGCAAGAACAATAAAAAAATTGGTGTGTAAAAATGCAAGGCAAAATGCAGCAAGCAAAACTCACCTGCAAGACATTGCTATACTGCAGGCCTGGAGCGAGGCTTTTTTCCAAGCCTATTGCAATAGCTTATCTAACTGCAAGACTTCCACAAATGAGTTTCTGAAATTCAATTTTTTCTATATCCAGCACCTAAATTCCTTGACAGTTAAAACCTTCAAAATCCATTCTGTCTTTGAAGACAGAACTTTGAGTTTAAATGGATATGCCAATTTTCAAGCAGTACCTTCATGAAAATAAAGCTTTCACACAAATTTTTAACACCTCATCTGAAGAGAGAAGTGATTGCAAGAGTTGTTGCCAAACACTCTACGAAACTGGAGAAGTATTTATCCTAAATAATTTATTCTTTTTTCATTATGTTTTTTCCTATTTACAAAGTCAAAAATAAACCTGAAATACTTAATTATGTAATTTAACAAAAAAGAATGAACATGGTTTTTTGAACTTCCTCGTGAGATTAAAGAGATTCAATATAAGATGGAAACCCACCTGTAGGTTCCAGGCAAATTTCCCTGGAGTGCAGTGGATTTTGATTTGAGACTCAACTATGCAATTAATCTTGAGTAAATAAAAGTAGCAGGATCAGATGCAGTATGTAATTACTTTAAAAATAAAATTTAAATGAGAGGAGGCTCAATTTCTTGATTAGTGCAATTTAAACAAAGGCACAGTTTAATTAATTTTTTTCCTAAATAAGGTGTGAAAATGAACCTCACTTGGTGAATGTACCTTCTTTAGAGCATCTCTTTCAGGTCTAGATCTGCTTTTGCTCTCTTCAGATGATAAAGGGTGAAGAATGTGGGATTTGCAGGACTGGATGCTTGTTTCATTCATCATTGAAAGAAACAAAATATCCAAGTGACTCAAAAATTATTGCAGTGTTTCTCTTTTCTCAACAAATGTTAACAGCTGCAATTATGAGTATTTCACTTCCTTGTAATTTCCCATAGCTTTTTGTTTTGTTTTGGTTTGTTTGTTTTTTGTCTGATATGTTATATTTATGGGGTTTTATGTCAGTTATACTTGGATAAAATCTGTGATAATCTTTTATCCTATCATTACATCATGGGACTTTTCCTCACTTCAAATTTATTGCATTGTGCTGGCAAGACTGGAACATGGAGACAGAATTTTTTCCACTTACTTCATGTTAAGACAACTTCTTACATGCAACAGATTAATGAATAGCAGTTCTTCCCTCCTCTCTCTCTCTCTTCCTCCCATTTGCCTTTATGCTGCAAGAATTCACCATCTGTCATTTACAAAACAGTGTTTCTGATGATCTGGTTTTGCCCAAAACATTCCTTGAGACCTTGGCCTATAATACATGCCTTAGTCTGTTCTCAATGAAGGAGTTTAGAGTGTGGATCTGCCCATTTGATGTGCCTATATAGCTTGAAATTTTTTTGACTGTTCACAGAGAGGATTTGTTCCTTGTTTGTTTGAGCCAGCTATTGACAAAAATGGTTAAGAAAAGTACTCTGTGGGAGAATCACTACAATATGTTATGTTGTGCTAAAAGCATCAATATTCATCTTTTAACTTATGTTGAATGTAAGACTGTTTAAATCTTCAGCTTCATAATAGGGTTCAAATTCACATGCAGCTATTCTGTTCCTCATCTCAGAGAAGGGACAATATCAGACTCCATGTGAATGGCAGGGTTTGTTCACCCCAGTGGGAGCTCAGTCCTGTTCTTTTATAATCCCCTTGGATCCCAGGGGAACGTGGAAGAGTCCAAGGGGCAGACTACACCCTCATGAGAGAACCTGAATGATGAGGTCCACCAGAAATAACACTAATTGAACATCTCTTATCAGTCTATCCCACCTCCTTTGGTGAGAACAGTGAAATCCTCTCCACCCTTAGACTGAAATCTCTTCTGGCATGCGAACAATCATCTTGGCCTGGCAAGGTATGGGTATGCACCTCACAGTGCAATGTTAGTGAATCTTGTCTGCTGTCTGCATCCTGTTACTTAACAGTGAGACTAATGCCTCACACCCAGTCACATCACTCTCATATTCTGAAAAATTATTCTGAGTTTTTCTGAAATAAGAATTATACCTGTAAAGAATTCTATTACTTAAGGACATGAATATTCATAAACCACTTGATTCCAGCCTATAGGGAGTTCTGTTTTCAAGCAGTGAAAAATACATATTTTTCACTGGAGTCTCATCCTTTGTTTTTGGTCACCAGTAATGAGACCATCAGGGATTTGTCCATTGGTAATGCTGGGGATTGTAAATTTAGGCCCTGTATTTTCACACTTGTCCTGTGATAGCTAAGGAAAACCCCATTTTACAACTGGTTAATAATGGAAGATCTTGAATTCAGAGTCCTTAGTACAGTTCATGTTGTTATTTGAAAAGGCTGATCTGATGAACTTGGGTGGCAGTGTTTGGGATGTCTCTCAGTTTGGCTGTGTATAGGAAGGAGGGAAGGCAGATATCAGACAAAAATGTCTAGTTCACCAGATAAACATGAACAATTTTGAAATTACATTTACCCTACTTGATCCAGGGATAAAAGCTCCTTCACCTCCCCAACTAGTGCCTTCTGGTTCTCCACTGTCACCAGCAGTTAGAAGTCTTCCCCTAGCCCAGTTGTCTATTTCTAATATTTGACTAGGATGCAAACCTTTTTTTTTTCTAGTGCTATTTCCAGCTGATAAGTTCTGTCTCCTAGCAGCTAACCTAAGCAATTTTCTAGGTAGTTAAAAAAATTCCCTTCTAAACCCATATCCAAGTACAGTACTTTCCATAGGCACAGGGATAAACAATAATTAAAGCAATAGGAGCCACTGGAATGTGTGGGATGCATCCTGAGGACCTTGGGGTAGGCAAGCTGGTCAGAATGATACCAAGATTTGCTGCCTTATTAATCTCTGAGAGACTGTGAATAAAGGAAGTTGCAGAGAATCTAGAGGCTGGTTGCACAAGCTGATTCTGTTTTGGGAGATGTGCAGGCAGGAAACAATTTTATGGTTTATATAATTTGCACGGCTTTCAGTTCCATCTGAAAGCTTGTCTTTCATTGTAATGATACCTGGACCCTGTGTCCAAAATGACACCTTAGAGTCACACTGGAGTTATTCTGGATTTACTCTGATGTAATTGGGGACAGAATTAGGCCCATAGGATGTGTACTGTTCTTTTCACCCTCAAAGCAATTTACAAACAAGAATTAACTAATCATTAATTGAGTACCAAGCAATATCATACGTAATTGGAATCCTCCCTCCTCCACCTACTCAAATCTAAACGACTGAACACGCCTTTAACATCTTCCCAGCATTATTCATATGGGATCTGCTTCTCTCTCTTTGAAGTCAACAGTAGCATTGTTGTTGGCGTGGATGGGAGGAGTGCTGAGAACTCACACATATTGTGTTAGTCATCAGGCTGCCCTGCTAGCTCTGGTACTGTCAGCGTTTTGGGACTTTTACGTCTTTCTTACTCATCCAAAGCCCTGACTCGAAAAGGATTGCAATAATGAGCCCTTCCCCTTTATTCATTCTGCATCTCTTTAAAAAAATGATACATCAGTGCATATCAAAAAATGAGAAGCAGAGTTCAACTGTAAGACAAACCCTCATATTTTAAAAAAATGCCATTTGATCACTTTTTAATTGAAACATGATTTTCTTTTTCTATACTTCACCTTTTCATATGTCATTTATGAATGTACTTCATCCAATTTAAAGGGAAAGATTTTTTTTGGATGATTTTTCTGGCATTTTGTATCCTAATTCACAGGAGGACAGGTATTTCCTATGTTAGCAATACTTTGAATTGCGCCCAGCATGGAGAATCCATTATTATTTCAACAATCGTGTCAAGAATAATCCAGGAATTGTGACAATACTCATATCAGGCTGAAGAATATACTTTGACATTTTATTTTTTTTAAAATAATTTTACTCACACAACTGACCATGTTGGGAAAGTTTACACTGAGATTATTTCTGTTCTGCTGTTGTATCTTCTATTGTATGCAGATGCAATGCATTTCCATAGAGTAACTGAGCTTAATCATTAGAAATATGAACAGAAAAGTAATTTCAGTATAAGGTGTATGCCATTATCATTAAAATTTGAGTTTTTCAAATTAGTCATGCTAAGTGCCCTCAATAAATCTCCTCAATAAAACCTGAATTCTGATATGACTTAGAGTGTTCTGGCTGCAAATGCATGTTTGCTTAATGGGCATTTTACTTAGGAATGCAAAACTGCAGGTTTTAGCACCTAATCTTAGGTGATAATTCCTGGATGTGGAATTGCTTTAGTTTCTATTTCTACAACAAAATTATTTGGCAGTAGAATCTGCAGGTTCCTGATTCAGTCCTGGCAGATGTTTCATATGAATATACAAGAGGGGATTTAGCTCCTGACTATTTTTATGTGCAATCATGTTATGAGTAGGATGTGTAACCATAGCCTAACAACTTGGGGGGGAAAAATAAGCCTAGATAACACATGGGAAAATGTATCCAGACAAAAGTGCATAAGAGATGTGGTGAATTTAAAATTATTGGCTGTCACATGATAGCTGGCAGGAGAAGAGTCATACCTGATCAAACAGGTTATTTCCATAAAACGTGTCTGTGCTAGTATCACAAACAGAACTCCCTTACTCATGAGAATAATGTCTTTGAAGTCACATGAGCAAGGGTTGCAGAATCAGTCCCACCAATGGTGAAATCCATAGAGAAAATTATTTGTTTCAGGGCTGGTAAGTTTCCTTTTTTTTTTTTTTTTTTTTTTTTTTTTTAAATGCAGTAATGTACTAAAATATGTATAACTCCATGGTAATTTTATTTGATACAACTTATTAACAACATACTAACCAGACACACCATTCAGACAGATGATTTTCATGAAAGATTAGTTAAGCTGACAACCAAAATTCTTTCTCAGAATACACTAAAACTGGATATATAAATTTATAATTTATTTGATCTCGACAGTTTGTCTGCCACCTTTCTATAAAGTGTTGAAACATGCTATTAAGCTGTGCAGACCATCATGAACATTGCTGGGCAGAAGAATGCATAACAAGAACAGGGGTTTCCTCTGGGTAGTAAAAGTTCAAGTATTTGTCTGGGTAGTAAAAGTTCAAGTATTTGCTAGTCATCAAAACACAATGGAATTTTTCAGGATCACCCTTCTTTTCTGACCCAACACCTACCCTCCATCACTCACAATTGTAACAACAACGTACTGAAAGAATGAAAATGGCTCCAGAGTTGCTGAGAAAAGCAAAGCAGCAAAATGTCTTTTGAATGGACAGGCCTTAGACATAAAACAGTCAAGCTTTTTGAACTTCAACACACTGGGAGTTTGCATCACCAGGTAACTGAGTAAAATGAATAGTCACTAGTGCTTCATGAAAATCCAGAAGTGTTAGTGTGATGTGCAACAGGCCAGTCTCAGACACCTCTCTGCAGCCTTGAACAAGCAGAAACTTATCCGAACCATAACTTGCTTTTGCCAAGTTTTGCCCTTGTTTTCTTGGCAGCTGCTCTGTGTTAATTAGTTCTACTTTACTGATTGCAGAGCTGTCACCTAAAATTAATGGATTGTATTTTCATAATGGTTTTAGGATTTTTTTAATCTAAAACACAAACTTTTTCTCAGACTATAGCATTTATAGAGAAGTCGGTAATGAGAAGCCAACAAACATTTATGCGTACTAATAGACTGTGTTAAATGTAAAATTGCATGAACATCACAGGATATAACTATATTAGAAATCCTTCTCAATCTCCAAGCCCTTAAACCTCTACCAAATTTCAAGAGGTCAGCACAGATGAGTAAAATTAATCCACAGAAAAATCAGATTGCAGGAGCTGTAAGGCACCTATAGCCCTTTTAAGTCGCTTCTGGGTAATTTCCATGCTTTGATGAACACATTGAACAACTATGCCGTTTGACCATAGCCACAACTTTCCTTTTACAGTGAGAAAAACAAACCCAAAGAGCAACACTTTCATCATCCATTCACTTGCTCAGCACATGGCGGCTCCAACACAAGTGCACAACAACATAGGAATCCTTTGCAATGTGAAAAAATAGGCCAAATCTTGATTTTTACTTAAATGAGATCACTACATTTTTTCTCTCTTGAATATAGTTGTAGGATTTGGTCACTCTGAAGCGATCTTGCTAATCATTTTAGAAAAAAAAGATGTGAATTTTTTAGGAAAAGGTATTTCCTCAACTGATAAAAAAGTAAAGACATAGAGGCAAATTATGTCCAACCATTAACATTTTTATAATTATAAGCATTTTATTAGTAACTGTGACCTTTAAATAGCAGAAAACATTTTCTTGAAAAATCATGCAGTAAACATAGAAAGTTGCATCTTCAACATCAACAAATCGCCAAAAGTCTAAAAAGAAACGTTTGTCAGTATTTAATGAAAAGCTAATTTAATTCAATAGAGTGTTCACAAATGCTGTTTAAAATGAGCAGAGCTTTGGTTTTTTTGGTAAATTTCACAAGATATTTTTGGGGAATACTTTACATTGTAAAATGTAATGGTCTGCTGCAGAAGATGAAACTGGCGTAGTCACAGAGTTTACAAATATTGTTTTAAAATCCGACTTACCAGCAAAAGGAACAGAAAAGCAGCCGTTCGGTGAGGGAGCCAATCCATGGCATCTGACTTCTCAGAAACAAGTCCAAGTGAGTTATGGTTACAAGCCTGTTCCTGTTCCCCTCCCCCCCCAGCTCTGGTGACTATTTAAAAAGACGCTCCGTGTATGTCCTTATACTCAGCCCTTCAAGGTGTCTCTGCCTCCCTCTGAGGGAAGAACTGAAGATGCTGTATAACAGAGTGTCTTTCCCCACCCCAAAATCCTGGGCTGGTCTCACCTGAAACGCTTGACAACATCATTATTGCTTGCAGGTAAAAGCTAAGAGACACACCTTAATTCTTACTGCACTGAAACCCTTTGTTGGATACAAAAAGGTACGTTTTAAAAACAGAAGGCAAGCTTTGCTGAGAAGATACCGAGTGATTTATAAATTACTCACAACATAAGGAATCATTAAAATAGTAACTTATCATTGCTTTGAATGCAACTTCCAGTTTTCTTTTTGCACCCTGCATAATAGAAGAACTTAATGAATATTACCATAAAGAATACGGACTTTGAGAAATTATTCATTTAAATTAGAAGTTCATTTGTTTATTTCCAGGCACAAAAGAGTGAGTTTCATGCACATTGTTCACAGAAGTGAAGCACTCAGAGCAGAATGGGGCTGTCACTAAAGACGTATTGTATTAATTTTGGGGAAAAAATAGTGCTTTATTCATGAGGCTGCAAGAATGTCTGAAGCAGAGAAAGAAGATTTTCTGCCTTTACCAACTGCAAAGCCTCCTCATGCCATACCATTCCCTTCCAATGGGCTGTGCTCTCACTGACACAGTAGAGGGAGAGTGTTAGAGAAACTGGAGAGCTGCTCAAAACATCAGGCAGTGGAGGAGAGAGAGGATGTGCTGCACAGCTCTCTTCTGGCCTCGTTTTTGATGGCAGGAGCACAGTTGTGTAGGGAACAAAGAAATCAAAGAGGATTCCCCACTTTGCTGTCTGTCCTGCAGCACAGGTGTTGTCAAGTACCTCGTGTCTTTGGGACACCTGAGCCACCCCTTAATGGGCAAGAAAAAGTTAAGAGTGGCTTTCTACTCTGTGACTGGAGCTGGGAGAGGAGCGCACACTTCATCCCCAAAAGTGCAATACCACTGGTGTGCTCCTGAGCCTGCTGAGCCCTCCATGGTGCTTGGTGTCTCCCAGGGCTGGACCTACCTGAGCAGGAAAAGAGTGCTCAGCACCTCTGGGGCTGCTCAGCCCCTGCCAGGGTGAGGTCCCGTGCTCCTGCTGGGTAAGCAGCTTTGCAGCACGCCGCGTCTCCATGCCACTTAGCATGGGTACTTTGCTGTCTGCCACTGGCTGGGACTGCCAAAGCCAGTCGTGCACGTCCCCATTTGTCACTCAGATATTGGTACCAAGCTCAACATGCCCATCAGTGAGTCAGTGAGGCAGACCGGGACAGGTGACATTAAATGGGTCGTATCTGCATTTTCCCTTTTCTGGGAAATGCTCAACAATCTGAAATTTGCTTTTGGGTTAAGTAAAAAGTTAATTGTTGTACATATAAAATATACATATTCTTTTATGAACCCATGTATCTTAATTCAGAACTTTTGCTCAATCATATATTAAAAAAAAATTTTTAATTTTAGATTTTTCATTGTTCTGTTTGGATGTTTGGATTCTATTATACCGCTGGATAGAAGAAGTCATTTCTTGCAACTGCAAAATAGGCATGTTCTTTAACAGACCAAAATACCCCTTGCTGAGTCAAATTTTTTATTATAACAGAAGCTAATTTGATCTACAAAACATGATAAAGTGCCTCAAACAACAATAGCCCCAGCGGAAGTGAAAACAAAAGTACCAGCTGTTACCCTGTATCTTTCTTTGCCATACCTCATTGTGAAGAGTGCACATGGACCTATGAGAACAGATAAGTAAGAATCATTCTTTAGTGGGAAAATTTGGCATGAAATTTCAAGTAGGATTTCAAAAATGTAATTTGCACTTTTACAATGTTTAAAAATAGTTTTGTGTAAATGAAAATGACTGAAAAACATACAGTATTTTGATGCAGCTTGAAGAAGAAATCCTTATCTGCTGACCATCACCCTTTTGGAATATGGGAGTTAATAAAACAGTACTAGTGGCATCCATCTAACAGTAATTTTGTACTCTTGGTGCTTTTCTCTCCTTTAAATTCTGAATGAAGGTTTTTATGTTTTTTTCTCTTACCCCTGTTAGCACCTTACAAAACTGTAGAGGAAAGGGCCATATATAATTTTGGAAATAGAGTACATAATTAAAAATATAATTGATGTATGATGCAGTTAATTAAAACTTCTCTTTTTATGGAAAGATTTTTCAATTTTTTTTTTTAATCTGAAAATTCAATCAGTCACTTACTGATATTACAGAGCCAGCTAAGAGTTCACATCCTAGTGACTCCCATTTTCAGGAATTATCTGACATATTTGAGTGCTTCTAAAAGCACCGTTTTTCTATGGCTTTGGTCTTGTTACTTTTAAAACACAGTTCTTTAGTCAGTTTTTAAAAATGGGTCTCCAAGATTGCAAAAGCCCAAGCCTGATTTAAAACCTGCTTCATCCATATTTGATGCAGTCTACTTTCAGACAAATACATGCATATACACACATTTCAGTCAGCTTTCTGAACATTTCACAGGAAAATATTTGGTCCTGTACCTGGCACAAAGTCCCCAGTATGACTCATGCCTGCCTCTGTTGTGGGGTTCAGAGAGGAAACTTCTGATCCAGGTCAGCAATGAGCAATTTCCCCCTCAAGGGTCTTGTATCTACCTGAGATAATAACGAACACACACCCTAATACTGCACTCTTAAATTAACCTTCCTGTGTGGGAAGTGAAAAACCCCAACAACAGAAACAATTAAACTTTTCTGCTCTAGCTTTACTCTCTTGATTAAAGGAAGCATGTTTACTCAGCAATTACCTGGAGAATCTGTCACACTTAAGTTAAGAAAGACCTCCATTCTGAAAGAGAAATGCAGCCTAAATCCTGAAGTATCTGTTTTCTGGCAAACACCCAGGAATGTGGAGTGGAATTATTTTATCAGTGTTATATTCAGACCTATATGGAAGGCTACAAAGGAGAGTTTCTGTAATAGGAAGAGAAGGCAAATGGGAAATGCCATGTGTTCTATAAAAGCAGTGTGGGATGACGTTGGTAAGATTTACTTTGTTTTAATATGAGGAACCCAAGGCACTGCAAGATGCAGTGGCTTGTCTGAAATATCTGAGCAAAGTAGGGGCAGGACTCTGTCTCACCTGGTGCACTTGAAGATAACTTATGGTTGGCATATGGCAATGCACTCACCTCTGATATACCTTATTTTACATTTATGGAGCTGAAGCTCCTAGGACTTGTCTGACAGGTAAGGCACACAGACACGCTTTGTGATGCTTATGATACAAGGGTTTCTGTTTTATCATATACTTATGTTTTGATATATTTTGGGAATCTCACTTAAATATCAGCAGGACCACAGTTTTTGCTGGGAAAGCTTTTGTGCAGTATGGGCTTCTCCTGCCAACATTATTTTAGATTGTTAAGCACACATATTAGTCCAAAAGAATTTCCCTCATTATATTATCAACCCATCTGTCTGGGAATTAAATTGAATGTTTAAATTTGAGTTTTGCAGGATCATGCCAAAGGCAATTTTTGCTTTTCTTGGAATAGATGATTTTTCCAGCCTATTCATTCATCTTACTGCTGCTAGTGGCTGTTGATAATAATAATCAGGATGATAAAAATGTTGTTTCTGAGTTGCTGAAAATGTGTGGGTTAAACCTAGGAAAGACAGCCTTGCAACTAAATTAGAAAATGTGTGTAAAAAAGTGTGCAAATAAGAATGGCTAGAGTAATGCAATCACGAAATTGCTCACTCTGAGATTATGCCTGTTGTCTCTATCAAACCTTTGGATTCAACAGTGACGGAAAAATACTTGGATTCATAAGAGCCCTGAGTGGCAGCCAGTCACCTGCTATTTTTTCAAGCAATTAGCACCTCGTGGCTGCCTTCTTACTCTCCCGTTCTGGGGTACAATTCTTCTTTTGTTTTTAATGAACAGCTAGTGAGTTTCATCTTCTGCTGAAGCCAAGTTCAGTGGCACAGGGGTTTGCAGTAGGGTCTAGGCTCACATGCAGAATAGTATGCCTGAATGAATTACTGCCACAGCTTCCCCTAAATGAGGAGTCCCACCATTGAAAGATAGTCTTACCATCTCTCTACTATTACAATTATGGGAGTACTTCCCAGCTCCTTGGCCTGACTGCACAACCCAGGAACTCTCCAAGACCCATGTCCAAACCATGCTACTCCCTTAAGTTTTCTGTGTAAGGCAAGTGTGCATTGACAGAGCACAGACTTCTGGTGTAAAATAGGACATTCACTGGCAGGGCAGCATCTGGGAGGTGATATCAGATAATTCATGGGGTGCTGACCAGAGAAGTTCTTCAGAGATTTTCAAGTATCTTCTTGGAAAGTCAAGAAAGTCTTTTGACAATATAGCCCTCCCTATCTCTTTCCAACCTCAAAGCTATCCTCTGTCATTCATTATTATCTCCTAAAAAAGGAAGACTTAATTGAGAAGGTAGAATTCACTTACACTGAATTTGTCCCAAGCTTCCTCACTTTCTGTACCTCTTAGAGGAAAAGAGGGTAAGCAGATTTTTTCTCTCTCATAGAGTTTTCTTAGCCTATCTTCAGTGCCTAAAAAGGAAGATCTCAAGGCAGGGTAATAGACATCAAATAAGCTCTAGAAAGCAGCAGCAATCCAGGAGTAGTAAAGATCAAAGAAATTTTTGCTTAGGGAGTGAGTTTAATATGTAGTGGCCAATTTCACAAATTATTCCTTTAAAGATGGGGATGATGATCACCTTAATTTCCTTTTCCAGATTTTACTGCTGATTGATTACTTCTGTGTTTGGTTTTCAGAAACCAGATGCAGCTGCTCCCACTCACTCCCTCCAGCAAGATCTAATGATGCTTGGCCTTGGCTTTGCAGCAACCTGTGTCTCCAAAATAGTATATGCAGTTGTGTATAAAAGATTTCTGGTATTTGTCCAGACTAGATTTTGCTTTTGTTTCTGGTGAAAGAGCATCAGTTTGTGGGGAATGGACTGTACCTTGATCTTATCTGACTCTCACCAGAGGGAGCAACTGAGAGTCCCAGGGTCATTTCTCTGAGCAGGATGCAGAAGTGCTGGAGATAGATGAAGGCAATGGCCTACTGGTACAGAGAGAAATTGTGAATGCATCCAACATGACCATTGGGCTAACTGTCACTTCAAAGTCAAACAAAAGAAAGGAAATGTTCAGAAACTTCTGCAGTTTTTGCTCAGCTATCACAAGAAATAATAATCTTAGAAATTTATGGTTCATATAATGGAAGGTGAACGTCTTGTACTCCTGATGAGATTAGCAAAGTCATCATGAATCCATACCTTCACTGGCTTTGGCCTGTGATGGTGATTTTAGAGCTGCTTCTTTTTGAAGATGTTTAGGTATGAAGGGAAGCATCCTTGGAGCCAGGAACTGAAACCAAAGGAGAAATGCACTCGTTGCTTACTCGAAGGAGAAAATGGTCTTAGTACAATAAAGTTAGACAGGTCACTGGCAGGACCTGTGTGCTGCTTTGCTGCAGGTTGCTCATATCTGGGGTGCTGCATGTAAGAATAAAGCTGCCTGTATGTTGGTCTGCTTTCTCCTAGTTTGCTAAATAAAGAAATAAAAATAAAACCTTCTGATACAATAGGAGAGAGGAAACCTGTTTGATTCAGACAGTAAGCAAAGGTCATGTGAGTGCAAAATAAATACTTTATATTACTGCTTTTTAAACATAATGTTTAAAACATCGGTTGCAAGATATAATTAACTTTCTTCTTGTCAATCAATGACATTGATCTAACAATTTTACATGAAGAGCAGCCAATTTATAAATGTATCTCAGCTGATAATTTGTCTGACTTGCTTTGGGTATGGGTGAAACTGGTGTACTTCCCCATGATGTGACAATGTCTGGACAGCATTTTGAAGATCTGAATATAATCCATTGCAAATTTCTCTTTGGATGTGGGGTTGGAGACAAAGAACCACACTCACAACTGAGGAACAAAGGGAACACTGCTATTTGTTTGACTTCAGAAGCACTGGAAGGCAATTGGTCTTTGCCCTTAAAACACATGAAAAAGTAAAAAGCAGTTTTGTAAAAACCATATGTAAAGAAACCCCCATATGCATCTGGAGTTATTTCATAAAACACCTTACTTCATTAAAGCTATTGAAAAGTTGTTCTTTGTAATACCTGTGACATATTGGCAACTTGATAAATAATGAAAGATTGTCAGAACTGAAGATACTGTAATGTTAGTGAAACATCCATCGGAAACCAGAAAAATCTACTATTTATATTGCAAATATTTTAACATTATTATAGCTTTAATTATTTATTTCAGCTTGTTAAATCATTGGTGTTATGTGAAAGATAATTAATGGTATCTGATTGCATTTCTGGCATTTAAATAGTGCCAAAAAATTACATTTTATCCACAGAAGTTTAAAAAAATGCTAGGCAAGCATAAAAAGCCAGTAAAGTACATGCAAGGGAGGTTATGGTTAGTTTGGGGAAGAGTAGGGTGGCTAAAGCAAAGTGGATAAATAAACCTCTGGCATAATGTTTGAAATATGTTCTATATTTTACTGTCTAGACCAAGTTTTTAAGTGCCTAGTGAATAAAACACTAATATTAATTTGGAAATTTTGCTTTTATGGTATATCTTGTTTAACTAAAAATAAATTAGAAATCTCATGAGCTGTCCTTATTACAGATAAAGAAGAGAACTTCTGTGCTGAGACAAAGAACAGTTATAATCCTAGATTTAAGGGAGAAAGTGCCAAGAAAATAAAGAGGAGGATAGGAGCAATATGGAGCTACCCAAGACTAATTTTATGGCAAGCAGAGGCTGAACTTTAAGCGACATCTCTAAGGACTCTTACCAGCTAACAGACTTGTGAAGTCCCATCCAAGCATCTGAGTGACGTGACATTGAAACCTGTCAAGCATCACCAGATTAGTGCTGCTAAAATCAGGCCTGCTAATTAGAAAACCATGTTGGCTAACAGCATCACAGTATCACTTCAAAAGAAGACAATTTAAGCAGTTTAATTTCAGCAGTCAGTAAAAAACCCCAAACAAGCACAACAAACCAACAACTAGAAAACTTTGGCTTGTAAAGCTGAAGCATGAACCCTTATACTTGTGGTAGTTAAAGGTGAATTTGATTTAGATGGTGAAAAATTAGGTATGGCTTTCAACAGATTTGGCTTCAGAAAAACAAGTGGAACAGCAGAAGCATGTCTGGGCACAAAGGGCAAAGCTATAAAACTGTGTCTGGAGCCCTACTTCACTCTTCTGGTGCTCCTCCCTCAGCTGACGTGCTAACTCTTTGTACATGATAAGAAGATAACAGCAAGGATAAAGTCTGGGTATAAGCTTGAGAAGCTAAACTTTCATGACAGGATAGTTCAGTTTTTTAGATAAATATTCACATGTATTATTTTTAATATATAATTCCAAATTCACGTTCAGGCCCCAAATGAGCTAGGAATGTATGTCTAAACTAACACAAGCAAACTCACCATCTGTAAGTATATTATATTAAAACATTCATGTATTTGAAACCCTGAACAATATTTTTACTCAGTCTTAATGCTTTGAGTACCCAAAAGCAAGAAAACTCCTGCAGCATAGTGCTCTCATCCTGCTTTTACTTTCAACTTTTTTCCATTCTTGCCAAGAGACGTCGCATTCCCATTTTAGTTCAAAGTCCTTTTTGAAGGACAACAGTTTTATCTCAGACATCCTGAAGTGTTTCCTTCCTCCTGAAAACGGCTAAGCAGGATCGGCAGATGAGAGACAGGCAGACAGACAGACAGCCTGCTCGGTCCAGCTCTCACTGCAGTGGAGCTAGAGGAAGGGTAGCAGTATTGCTGGCTGAATGCTCCTTGCAATGCCTTCAAACTGGTGTAAGGAGAGTTAATCCCACAGCCTCCCCTTCTTTCTGGGAAGAAAGGCAGGAGAGATGAGAGAAAGGAAAGCAGTGCCTTTCCTTTTAGCCCTTAGAGCCTGTACTCTAATTAATGGGTATGCCTGACAGCGATTAGAGAAGTCCCAGTGCAGATTAGAGAAGTCCCAGTGCAGTCGTTATATAGCAACGACCAGGTATTTGTAGATGCTGCTGCAGGGCATGGTCAGCAATCTTCATCTGCTGCCTTTGCTGAGGCTCAGGGAGCATTTGGGCTTCCACAGCACTAACAAACCAGCTCTAAGGACACTACTGGGAGTGTGATTGCTTCTTTTCAACTGACTGTATAGTCCAGGTATGTGAGCTACAAGCAAAGCATGCAGTTTCTTGTCTAATCTGACTGCTCAGGCAGTGATTGCTGTGTGAATTGCATGACTAATAGCACAAAGATATTCTGAATCCAGCCTTATTCAAGTATGAACTGGGTCCCTAAAGATGTAGCCATTTGCTCGGATGTTTTTTACCATCTTAGTCATGACATTGGTAGTGACTTCAGGTGTTGCCCTGCCCCTTCAAATTATTTTGGTACGTGGACACCAGTGTCTTTTTTTCAAGGCATGTTTTTGTGGTGTAGCTTGAATCTGAGTGTTAGAGATCAATGAAAAAGTGGAAGTCATAGGGTTTAGCAATCATCATTCCAGTATTGCCATTGGCAACATTAACCAGTAAGGTTAAAATCACCTCTCTAACACAGTGCTTCATTAAAAATTAGTAGTTAAAAATGAAAATCACTAAATATTTTAAGATGTCAGATTTTTTATTAATTTTTTGGGTGAAAAGCCAATGCCCAGGCTTATATCTTGGAATATGTATTTTAATATTTTCTATAATGTAATAATTCTGTTTTGCATTTTATTTGCATGGCATATTACACATCAACTTTTTTAGTGCGGTGGCATTGACATTTTCTGGTTTTATATGAGCACTAGTAATGTTAGCATCTGAACTCTTTTTATGTTCCAGACAAAGCCTGTAAAGTATTATGTCTGGCTGAGGATCTTTGTATACTCTATGCTTGCATATTGCACTTGTGAGAAGATGTATTAATAAAAATATTGTGTCATTTTAATGACATAAAAATGTATCACATCACTAGCCATAGACATCAGACCATAGTTCCCTTTAGCTTAACAGCTTGAGTCGGAGAGTGGCCAATACCAATTGCTTGGTGTAGCCAAGTTCAGAAAGGAACTCATGGAAGAGGTTCATTGGTGGTTAGGAACTTCATGAGCTGGAGATTGCATCCATACAGGTGTACCTAACAGTATTAGATGCACCTTTCTTCATTAATTGAGCACTTTTATACCACCAAAACACCCTGTGGCAGTGAGTTCCTCAGATTTAGTTAGCTGCAACGCAAAAATATTCTTCCTTCGGTTGTTTTAAACATGAGGACTGATTATTTCACTGAATGCACTCTGTTATGAGAGCAATAAGTAGCTCTTCATTAGTCACCTTCTCCATGTCATTTACTGGCATCTTACTGAATGATGGCACCTTACACAACAAAATAACGAGCATACATTCTAAGAATGACGACTAAACTTCTCTTTTAATCAAGAGTAAACCTTCCCTGTAAATAACCATCATTATGTACCATTAAAGATTAATGTGGTGCATTGCTGGAAATAAAGATCAGCTTGTTTTATCTCTTCAGTTGTTCTGGATTCTGTCTTTCATCTCAGGGAAGTGACTGACACAAAGATTATTGAATTCATGGGAATGGATGTCCTTGAGTTTCCTGAACTCTGGAATACGTCCCAGGAGGGGAAATCTGTTTCTGTAGTGAAATGGGTTTTCCCATATATAGTATAGCAAGAAGCATCTCTACAGGACGTTTGAATCCAGATCCATGAAACTGCAGCCCTAAATAATGTGAATCAGGTTTTTAATTTATTCTCTTGACACAGGTACTTTTGAACACCTGTCTAGTTTGTTAGGCCTTGCAAACTCTCTGCCGAAGAGCAGATGGTGGAGTCTTCTCACATCTCTAAGTCCAAGAAATAAATCCCTCCAGGGCCTAAAGGGGATCATCTGAGACTGGAGAAACATTTAATATGATGTCTGTCTACTATTTCCCATGCCTATCCTACCTGCTGTGCGTACCAGTTTTCCCTTACCTCCCTCCAAGGCCTAGGTTCATGTCACCTGCCCAGGTTAAGCATCACAAATGCTTCTATTGTCAATAGACTGTCATCTGCTCCAGGCAGCTCAGAGATGAGCCTCCAGAGATGGCTCTTTCTGACTCTTGAGGGAGCTGGAATGACTGTGCTTCTAGCATCACACTCTGTGGTGCCTTTGTTGGGCAAGCACTTAGCCAGGTGGGATTTTTCTGTGCCTGAGTTCCAAACTCTGCGGAAGATATGACCAACCCTTGTGCTGGTCACTTGATGATGGGCAGGCTCATGGTGTGTTATTCCATTGTTCCTCTGTCAGCCTCTGTTGCAATCTGGCCCATGGACATCCTAGACAAGTTGCTGAAGAACATCTAGACTGGGTTGGGTACCTATTACAAGCCTAATTAAAAGGAAGCAATTACTGGGATTACATGTATGACCAAGATTCTGTGCAAGCGAATATTCACTTCAGTACTTACTGGAGCTTCATTTTAAAAATACTTCTTAGAGAAATGTTTGTCTATTAATTTACCTTAATTGTGTGTACAATGCAGAGGTTCAGATTTCTTATAAAGTTCTGCATTTTATCCAGATCTGTTTCCTTTTGAATCTTAAGAGTCTAATTTTGGTCGCCATCACATGGAGGAAAGACACTGCCCCTCTGAAAAGTTTCAGATCCTACTTCTCTCCAGTTTAATTAACACAGCTTTTATGGCACCTGTGAAAACTGCCTGCTTTCTGTTGTCTACTCCCAGACACCACAGCTCCCAACACCTGTGACGATGACAGCGCTGCCTCTGAGCACGGGGGAGTAGATGATGCCAAGTGCTCACCCACCCTGTGTATGATATCTGAAGGATATATGAAAATTTTAAAGTTGTGTTTAGTTTAAATAATTTGAACAAGCATTCTAGGTATATGAAAAAATCTAGGGAAATAAGTATTCTCCACGCTTGTTTGTTGTTTGTTTGTTGTTTGGGAAATTTGCTATTTCCCCCCTTGTGGTGGTTTATGTGGGAAAATTGCCTCTAGAAAACCCTTCAAAGCCAGCAGATATAGATTTTTCTATTTTTTTTGCATGGCATTTTGGCTAAAATGTTTCAAACCTGAGCTATAAAAATCTAAAGGTGTCTATTTTTCCACTAGTGCCTGATACACATGCCCAGTGGCAGTACAAATTTGCAGCGCTTGCAGGGACAGGTACTGAGCCCTGTGGCATCTTAGGGGGTGTCTCAGAGGTGTTCCTCAGGGCAGACTTTGCCACTGTGGTAGATCCTCCCCTGGATTTACATTTTCCCCACTGCAGGTACCAGGGGAGGATCTACCACAGACCTTCACCTTGCCCTCCACCCTCCCCAGCCCCCAGCTTCCTCTTCTGGTGTCATCGATGAGGAGAGCTCCCTTACTGCTATGGAAGGTGCTATCTCTGACCATTTGGTATATCTAATCCATGCATGCAATATGACAGTATACTTGAACACACATTCAGAAATTAACCAATGTAGTGGGATTGTATAAACACCTTGTATCTGCCAAAAGATGTTGAGATACCTATGCAACTTCAGACAAAATTGTCTATAATTTCAGAGTTCACAGTCATCCACTCTCTGCCTTTTGTCTGCATCAGTTTCTCAGCTAGGGATGTTCTGAACTTTGACCTTGAGAGAAAGCTGTCTCTCAAGCTTGTAGCAAATTTAGAAGAAACACACAACCCTCCCACATGTTATCTTTGAGCTTCCAGGACACTTTGATCCATTTGGGTTTCTTTTATACAAAGACAAAGGATGGGAAGGTGAAGCCAACAAAAGAAGAGCAGGTGTTAAGAATAAGTATTCAAATATTAGATTTCACACTAGTGTTTAGTTCTGTAAAAAGTAAATCATTACCAGCAGTTTATACCTTTATGACTCTGATGCATAAATGATGTTCTCAGAAGAAGCAAAGATCAAACACTAAAAATGGCTCAATCACATATATAAAACTGATGCCTCAACAACAAGAGAAAAAAGTAGAAGGAAGCATTGTCATGATATTAGCAAGTTATCCAGTTGATTTCGCAAGATATGACAGTGCACACGTAATTAGACAAGGAATGAGAGTGGTGAAAATGGAGAGGTGTGGCTTTATAGTGCACTGAGTACTGGCACACACCTAAGAAAACAACCAGTCACTCAGGAAACTGAGTGATAAACAGTTTCTGTACCCCACATCCAAGGTGATAAGCTGAACTCCAGCAAGGCAGAACACTTCATCCACTGATTCAGCTGTGTACCTGAGAAGTGTAGGTCTGCCAAACTAGCTTTAGAAAGATGTGTGAAAGCTAAGTCTACTTCAATCAAGTATTGACTTCAAGTTGTCTGGGAGAGTGCAACTCCAGGAAGCAACACAGAGGGTACTGTGTGTTCTGCGAGGATAGGAAACTATGCTAACCATATATAACCTTCTTGCCCTCCCACCTTTGGACTATGACCTGACTGTAACGGTGTTCCATCTTTTTTTGTTAATTAATGACAAGCATCTTATCACAGTATGGTGTGACTTGAAAGGGACCTTAATGATTATCTGGTTTTACCCTCTCCGCTATGGATAGGAAACCTTCCATGAGACCAGGTTGCTCAAAGCCTTATCCAGCCTGGCCCTGAGCACTTCCAGGGATGTGGCATCCACAACTTCTCTGGGCAACCTCTTCCAGTGCATCACCACTCTCACAGTAAAGAATTTCTTATATATCCAGTCTAAACCTACCCTCTTTCAGTTTAAAGCCATTCCCTTTAGTCCTATCACTACATGCCCTTGTAAAAAGTCTCTCTCAAACTCTCTTGCAGGTCCTCTTTAGGCACTGAAAGGCTGCTATAACTCATCTCTTGGAGCCTTCTCCAGACTGAGCAACTCCCACTCTCTCAACCTGTCTTCACGGGAGAGGTGTTCCAGCCCTCTGAACATATTCATGGTCTTCTGGATTTTCTCCAACGGGTCCACACCCTTCTTATGCTGAAGGCTGCAGAGCTGGATGCAGCACTCCAGGTGGTGTCTCACAGGAACAGGCAGAGGGGCAGAATCTTCTCCTTTGACCTGCTGGCCTTACTGTTTTTGATCCAGTTCAGGTTGTGGTTGGCTTTCTGGGCTACAAGTGCATGTTGCTTGTTCATGTTGAGCTTATCAATATACAGCCTCAGGTCCTTCTCTTCAGGGCTGCTCTTATTCCATTCTCTGCCCAGCCTGTATTTGTGCTTGGAATTGTCCTGATCCAGGTCCTTGCACTTTGCAGTACCTTGCACTTTGCAGTACCTTGCACTTTGCATGTGGGCTCACCTCTCAGGCCTGTCCATGCCCCTCTGGATGCCTCCATCCCTTCCCTTTGTTGACTGCACCACCCAGCTTGGTGTCAGTAGCAAACTTGCTGAGGCTGCCCTTGATCCCACTGTTCATGACACTGACAAAGATGTTAAACAGTGCCATTCCCAGTATCAGCTCTGAGTAATGCCACTCATCAGTGGTCTCCATGCAGATATGATGACACAGGTGACCACAATTTTTTCATTTGTGACTATTCAGCCAGTACATTGTTGTCTAACTGACCATCCATCAAATTCACGTCTCTCCAGTTTAGAGACAAGGATGTTGTGCCAAACAGTGTCAAATGTTTTGCACAGGTCCAGGTGGATTACACCAGTTGCTCTTCCTTTATCCACTAACTTTGTAACCCTGATGTAGAAGGCCATCCGATTTGTCAGGCATGATTTACCCTTAGTGAAGCCATGTTGACTGTTATCAAGCATCTTCTTATTTTTCATTTCCTTCATCACAGTTGCCAGGAGCATCTGGTCCATGGTCTTGCTGGACACTGATGTAAGACTATAAGACTGACTGACCTATAGTTCTTTAGGTCTTTCTTGTTTTCCTTTTTAAATACTGGGGTCATCTTTCCCCTTTTTCCATAAGTGACAACTTCACTGGACTGCCAGAACTGCTCAAATATGATGGATAATGACCTAGCCACTTCCTCCTCCAGTTACCTCAGGACTTGGGGATGTATCTCATCAAGTCCTATGGATTTCTGCACCTTCAGGTTCCTTAGTTATTCTTGAACCTGATCTTCTTCTACAGCTGGCAGTTCTTAATTTTCTCAGTTCTTGCCTTTACTTTCAGGGACTTGGGTGGTGTGGATGGAGCACTTGTTGATGAAGATTGAAGCCAAAAATCCTTAAGTACACCTGTCTTCTTCATATCTCAGGTAACCAGTTCTCTCATTTTGTTCTTGAGAGGAACCACATTTTTCCTCATCTTTCTTTTATCACCAACTTCCTATACAAGGTTTTCTTGTCACCCTTTATGTCTCTGGCCAGATTTAATTCTCTCAGGGATTTAGCTTTCCTAACCTGATCTCTGGCTGCTGGGACAATTTCTCTGTATTCCTCCCAGACTACCTCTCTGTGCTTCCACCCACCGTAGACTTCCTTTTTGTGTTTGAGTTGGTCCAGGAGCTCCTTGTTCATCCACACTGGCCTTCTGGTGTTCTTTTTTACTTCCTTTTCTTTGGGATGCATCATTCCTGAACTTGGAGGAGGTTATCCTTGAATATTACCCATTGTTATGGAGCCTCTCTTCCCTCCAGCACTTTATTCTCTGGTGCTCTATGAAGCAGACTGAAGAGGCCAAAATATGCCTGAAGGCCAAGGTAGGGAACTTGCTGTGCACCCTCCTCACTGCTACAAGGATCTTAAATGCCACCAATTCATGGCTGTCCCAGAGCTCCATGTTCCCTGCAAGCCCCTCCCTGTTTGTAGAACAAGGTCAAGCACAGCACCTCTTTTTGTAGGCTCCTCTGTTACTTGCAGAAGGAATTCACTATTGGCAGCATTCTAGGAACCTCCTGAATGCTTTTTTTGTCCTTCCTACAGATATCTTGGCAGTTGAAGTCCCCCCATGAGCACCAGGGCTTGGGAATGTAAGGCTGCTCCTATCTGTGAATAGAGGGTCTTATCTTCCAATCTTCCTGGTCCTGTGGTCTGTAGTAGACCCTCACTACAAAACCACTTGTCCCTGCTCTCCTTTTAATCCTGACCCTTAAGCTTCTGGCTGGCTCTTCATCCATTCCCCAAGCAGAACTCCATGCACGCCAACTGGTCACTGACTTAGAGTGCACCACCACCTCCTTCTCTTCCCTACTTGTCCTTCCTAAAGAACCTGCATCCTTCCCTTCCCTTCCAATATTCCAGTCATCGGCCCATCCCACCATACCTCTGGTCTCCATGATGCCAATAAGATCATAGCCTGAAGGCATGTGTACATCTCTAACTTCTTTTTTTAATTATTTGAGGAAGAGAATTTGGGTTTAGTCATGTTCATAAAAATCACAGTGTTGTAAAATTGCTTTATAATAGTAGCAATATTATTAATAATGGCAATAACAATGGGAAATCATAGAATCACAACAACCTGAGCTGGAAGGGCTCCACAAAGATAATTGAGTCTAACTTCTGGCCCTGGAAACATGAAAATTTTTGTATTGTGTGAAATAGAATCGTTCTTTAAAAGAAATATTTGGGTTTTTTTCCCCTCCAAGAAATTGCTCAGATATTTGGAAGGATTTGAAATTGCTGAGACTTGAAAGGAGCATCAAACAAAACCAGAAATGTAAAGAACCCATAAAAACATCCTGTCAGATTAAAGGAATGCTGAATATATTGGATAATGGGACTAGGTGCCTATAATAAGCTTATGGGAGAACTTTGTGTATTATGAATACTATTGGTTCCCTTTGTGTGAAACACATGATCGTCTAAAATAATATCATAGTCTTTTTCTTAACAGCTGTCAAAAATGCTAAAAAAGGGGTAATAAGTCAACCTAACTCTACTGGTGCAACTGGATTGAGGAAACAACTGAGAAAGACAGTGAGGCAGTTGGTAGTTTGGTATGGAAATCGCTAAGTAAGCAAAAAGCAGACTGTCATTCTCTTTAGTAAACACAGCTCTTTCTACTTATAACAAATCCATAGATTACAGGGGGGAACAATGTTCTCAAGAATCCTGTTAAAATTCAATCATGATTTATCATGAATGAAAAGACAGTATTTCTAAAAGTAACTCTATCAAACCACCAGCTCCAACTATGGATACTGTGTTGGCTATTCTATGCTGTTGGTCACCAGAAATGGCTGGAAAATCTTATCTGATGTATTTGTAACTCTTGGCACAATCTTGGAGTTTCCCATTTTATGGAAAAAATTAGCATTTTACTGCAAAGTTTAAATTGTTTTAAAAAAGGCATTCAAAACCTTCATATTTTTAAAAATCACATCTGATTTTATTCCTTTCCTCAGAAAAGTATAAAGTTATGCTCAACCAGTTTTTGAGTAGGAGGAAGCTATCTGGAAAAGTTTGAGAAATCTGCAAGTAAGTAATCTGTGATGGGTGCTGTGAGCTGAGTTTGCACTTGAAATTTTTCCTGGGGAAGAAAGGCACCACCTTCATGAAAGGTGGCACTTGGATAATGTCTCTGCACAGACATAGAATGCAAAACTGGGGAGCTGGACCACCAACACCAATGGAAGAGCATTCCTGAACCCCAGTTCTCACTCTCGATTGTGATTTTCCAGGCGCTTCTCCTGGTCGTCCTGCCCCAGCTGGTGCAAAGTGTGGTTGTTCAGAGGGCAGGATGAATGAATCCTCTCTCTGTGCCGGTCGCCTTCGCCTTTCATTAACCTACCGCACCAATTTCCTCACAACCACCTTTTCTTTGGGGCGTGGTTTTAAGAGCAGTGGCTGGTGCAATAAACTCCTTCTCCTGTCAGCCTGCTGAGTTAGGTTGCTGCACCAGAGGAAGCAGTTCATAGTTTTAAGGCTAGAGGGGACCATTACAATAATTTTACTTGTCATGCATTAGAAACAAAGTACATAATTCAGAGCATATCTGGTCCTGATGCAAAGCTTTAGCATGCTGGAGATTCCATTGCTCCCCATGGTTATTTGTTTAATGTTTATTTTACTTCCATCTGAAAAATTGGTACTGCATTTACAGCTTGTGTTTTTTCTAGCATACAGATTTCAGCTTTGGATTCTTGCTTGGTTTACTGAAGTTACAGAGTCCTCTAATGACCAAATTTTCTACTCATGTGCATAATTGTGGCCCAGGAAATTATCAATGGACCTTTCTGCCCCCAGCCACAAGTTGTAACACCAGCAACAGGCATAACTTGCTATTCCTCCTGGAAGTCATGAGCTGCAAGACATTTTCCTCAGTCTCTGTTTGCAAAAGTCATCTCCATCTTTTAATCAAGGGCTCCCAGTTTTCCTTGTCTTTGCATCTAAAATATGCAATTAGGTTTAAATACATAGATGGCTGATTACATGCTACCAACAACAGACTTTGAGAGGAGAGAAGCAAAAGAGGTGGTCAACAGTCATTAAAAAACTCTTTGCAACTGGTTATCGATGTAAGTGACAAAGAGTGATTGATGAGGTGATGTTAGACTTGGTATCCAAACATTCCTATGCTATTCCCTTTCTAACCACCATAAATCCCTTGAACACCAGGCCACAGTATGCTTTGCTTACCCTTCTCCTTTCCTCATCCAGTCAACCCTTCACTGGAAAGGTGATCTCTCAGAGAAGGAGGTAACCAGAAAGGCAATATGCATATCTGAGGAGGAGTAGGAGTTGTTTTTTTGTCTCCTTCTGCCCCCTAAACTGAATCCATCAGTAAGACTGGAAACTCCAGCTGTAGGAGCATAAAATTTATGTCTAAAGAGAAAAGGAGCTGAGTAGGCCCAAACCATTCCCAAAATCATTTGGATAAAGTCTTAGTGCAGTTGGGGATAACAATAAGTAAAATAAACCTGTTTATTTCTGTGAGAAAAAGATATTGTGGCGGTGTAGATATGCCTTTCTCATTTGCAGAAGGGAATGCACATATTTTAAATATAAATTCTGTGCAACTTGCTTTCCAGGACAGAAAAGGAAATGAAGATGGAAAAAACTGTTGGGATTTCCTGGCTAGTCTGGAGAACCCTTTAGCATTATTAACTTTAAACACTTAACTTGAGTAAAACAAATACGAGCACTGCCTCCCTGGGCAGCCACTGGAGAGGAAGTTTCCTGTAGATGATGAATCAGAGCGTCCAAATTCTCAATTACTTTCTGGACATACTTATCTCCTCCCAGTGACTACAGAAGGAGCACAGGGTGATGACATTCAACAAGACAGAGCATCAGCTGAAGACCTGCAGTGAGTTGGCGTTCCATCCCTTTGAAGAAATACACTGTACATGTATTTCTCCACTTGAAGAAGTTATTCCACATGGTGTGACTACAGAAACAATGTTGTATGACTCGAGCTACATGGCAGATCTACTTCTAAACCTTATTTTCTGGGTGCTTAAATGAATTTTTCAGCAGCTTTTGCAGTCACCTTGCATCATCAAATTGCCATTTTGGCTAAATTCAAAGCAAATACACAAATGTATCTTAACTCTTAAGAAGTTTGCAGTACAGGCTGTTTACATACAGTATTAGCTGTGAATTGGTTGCCTAGTCATCTGCAAAACTTTGTGGACACTAAACACAGAGCTACAGCTAATGCCTAAAAAAGCAGAAGATTCTGTGGTTAGGGTGTACTTCTGGCTCATTCCATCTCCTGTTACCCTTCCCCTATGACACAGGGTCAGACATCTACTCATGATTCAGCTTCAGATCTCACACTGTCCATGAAGTGGAAAAATATTTTCCTTCTCTAGAGCAGTTGTCAGAACTTATCCTGGAATCAGACACCGTCAAGGTGCAATCTGGTCAGGTAGAAGATCAATTGTTCCTCCCTTAAAGTACTTTCAATCAAAAGTTTTGCTTGGTGAACACAAGTTTTCAAGCAGTTTTTATAACTGCAGAAGCTCTTACTCCTTTGCACCTTCTTTCATCTTCACTTCATCACTTTATAGCTCTAATTCATCAAGCAGGACATGTAAACTTCCAGAGATAAATGAATACCACGCATTCCATCAGGCTCATGCTCCACCATCCTTTCAGTGCCTTAGACACCCGATAGTTTCAAAGCTTTGACAGCTGGCTGGAAAGAAGCCTCAAGGCTCCTGCTGTGTTTAGTTATGCTACCAGCCCTCTTCTGCATATCTTGCAAAACAAGCTCTGGTGTCTGTGCTACAGCTGAATTTACAAGAAATTCCACAGAGGTCTGAGAAGGCAAAAGAAAACCTATCCTGTCATTTGCAGATTACAAATTCAACCAACAAGGAGGCATTCATGCCGCTTAAACTTAAATTAACCATACGAGCCACAGCAATGGCAGTTGAAAGTTTTCTGGCTTAAAAACCATATGTGAGTTGAAATATGCTGATTTTGAGCATGCTTTGAGACATGGACAAGTGAAGGATGAATCACCCATGAGATCTGCCATAATCCAAACCGCCCTGGCTGGTGTCAGCAGTAATCACTGAGCCTGAGGGACAGCCGAGCTCCTTGGTCAGGGGAAAGGAGCCTGCACAGCAATTCTGCAGAGGTATGCAAGGCAGAGGAAGTTTGAGCGTTGTGCCTGCAATTCCTGCAGGTCTGGTTGCCACAGCTCCATCTCTCACAAAGTTATGTCAGTAGTCTGCAGACACCCTGAAGACACACAGGTGGCTGAGGGCATGGCATTGCACTGGAGTCCTCTGTTGGGAAGGTTATCTTCAGCAGGCACTGCGTAGCAGACTTCCTTTGGGCTGCGTTGTGGTTTCATACGGTAAGAGTTAAAGTAGTTTCCCTCTGCAAAACACAATCCTGCCTTTCCTCCTCCTGCAAGGAGTCCCATGCAGCCAGAGGAACAAGTTGGGCTTGTAGGTTGCATATATAACAGCCTTTGAACTGAACGCTACCTCCAGTTACTCCTCTGCGAGTTAGAATAAGTCTTGCCCTTCACTGAAACGAGCTGGGAGGTTTCATTGCTGATGCAGAGGAAAGATGACAGTTCCAAGAGAAATTTCCCAGTACAACAGCAAAAGGCCAAGTGAAACAAATTTTTATTTGTGTAATCATTGTCACCCTTGCTTTCTGAAGACAAAGATATTCAGAAAATAAATTCTTAGCATACTTCTATAATAAGGTATTCATTGATAAGAGCTGAGCTACAGCTTTAAGTAACACATTCTATTTAGAAGTCTAAGGAAGCTTTAAAAGCATTTATCAGGTTTATTTACCTTGTATTTTTGAATTAAAAAAAAAAGTAACAGGGCTTTTCTGCAAGAGAGAGGTACAGTTTTTCTTCCATTTGTGGGAAGTGTAAAATAACAAGGCTGAAAAGAGAAACAAATGAGTCTGCTGTGAAAATTGAGATTTTGCTTGTTTCCCCTAAAGCAAAGGCTTTTAAGGTAGTCTCTGAAACAAATGTTTGTGAAAAAAATATTTTACGGAGAAAGATGCACTAGCAATAAGTTTGGCTGAGAAGAGCAGAGGAAGCCTGTGAAGTGAGAAACAACAGTTCATGTAGAAACTTAGTTTTAATAAGATCAAGTTTTGCCCTGCCATGTTTTGAAACTATCTGGAAGAGCCTGTTGCTTTCCACAAAGAACAAACACAGCTAAAATTACTAACGCAATGACTCTACTTAGCAAACAACTTAATACCTGAAGACTTTCTAACTGGGTGTGGAGGTGTAATTTGCTCTTTTGGATATTTCTGCTTGGATGGGAGCCAGTGTAAACTCCCAAGCCAAGTCATCCTGATTTAAAAGCCATTTTCTGAAGCTCTCAGTTCCCATGAAAGCCTAATACGTATTTAATACTGGAGATACAGATACAACTGAAGCACTTCCTATGGAGATTTTCTCTGAGTCCGTACTAATAGAACAGACATGCTTTTGAACACAGAAAAAAAATATGCATTACACCTTGTTACTTCTAGATTAATAAAAGGAAATATTTACAATATTTCAAAAAACTTGACAATATCTGTTTATGTGCATTAGATCACCAAGCACAAGCACCTGCTTTAAAAATATTTTTTTATGTGAAGGTTACGTTATACTTGTATTATCTTTTCTCATAAGGTGTCATTTATAATGTTAACCGGAAAAAATCTCTGTGATGAATTCCAGCTGCTTTCACACTGTCAGAAAAATATTGTATTTTTTGTAAATGCAGAAACCAGGTGTAAAGGTTAAAGCTTTCTATTTGTGACTAAGAAATCATGTATATTTCTGTTTACCATTTTTTAAAACAGCCTTGGACATCTTTTAACTTGTGAATGCTGGAAAAGCTTCATTGTGCAACTGTGTTGACTTTTTTTTTTCCAGTAAATCAGATTAAATTCCACTCATCAAAATATGATAAGCACAAATCCAAAACACAGCCCCATACCAGCCACCATGAAGAAAACTAACTCCACCCCAGCCACATACAGTGGCAGAGCTTCATCTGGCATGTGAAACAAGCAAAACTTTAAATTAATTTAAAAATAAAAGGAATTAAATCAATTGTTGGAAAGGCTTTTAAGCAACGAACTTTTGTATGTAAAAGGTGAACTTTTGTATCACTCAGCTGGATCTGAATGGTCTGTAAAGTATTCATAGCTTATCTACACATAGTCTCAGTAAAAGCTCAAGGTAGAGAGAAAACAGATGTTTGAAAGCATTGCTCTTTAGTGAGAAAGGAGTGGAAGGAAAAGTTAAGAGCTGGGCTTCCCCTCTTCTTTGTGTGACAGCTGCCAGGCATGGGTGGACACAGATGGAGGACACAGACAAGCTGCCCCTGCAGAAGGGTGCAGAAGAAGGATTCTGTTCTAGTGATTGACCCTGCTATGTCTGGGCACAGCCCAGTTTATACTCTCTGCTATACTCAGGGCTCTTCTACAAGTCTAAGCTTATTTCAGAAACAGAAGGATGTCACAGGCCTCATTTCCACTCAGTTTAAGTTTGTTCTTTGTTATATATAATATTTTCTCCTTGAAATAATTATTTTTATCTTGCTGATTGCTAACAATGGCAGGTCAGAAACACTTGCCATCAGCTGAGGTAATGCCTCTCAGCTACTCCAGTTTTCTTTGCTACACATTCCGACATGTTGTCTTCATATCAGTCTCCAAGCACTTCTGGAGGGCAAAGTGTCCAAGGTTAAAACAAAACCACAGGTATAATACTGACGGTCGTGCAACCACACGAGAGATGAGGTAATTCTGCCTTGGCAGAATTCTACCTTGGCTGGGGCCAGGGGTAATGTAGTGGATCTCTGACAGTTGCATTTTTGCCAGAGAGAACTGATAAATTTTTTTTTTTTGAGTGGAATCCTGCATCAGAAACATCCAGCACAAATAGCAGGCTGCCAGCACCAGTGTCATTTCATCTGTGCTAATATTGCAGAGGTTATAGGAGCAGAGCACATTCAATAGCAACTGTATTGACTTTACTGAAGTTGTATACACATTTTTACAGAGCTTATGGTTAAAATCTTCCTGACTTATCTGTTGACACAAGGAATGTTTGCAGTAGGAACTAAAAATAATGAGGATAAATTGCAATACTAAAATAAAGCAGAAAAAAACCCCTTTTGAAGTATTGCCCTGTAGGGCTAGCTTAGACTAGTTTGGTCAGATTTGGGAAGTGTAAGAAGATGGAGAAGCTTAAAATGTGGTGAATCTCTGTTCTGACATGACAGAAAAGGCATTTTACCCATCTCATCACTGAGAGAAGTAAGACTGAGCAAGACAGAGACAAACCCTCGAAAGGATTTTGATGTGGAAAAAGAAACGTGACAAGCAGGTAAGTTAAGTATTATTCATACTATTTCAACATTTTTAAAAGATGTTTTCTCCTAAGTGCGCTTTTTTTTCCTAGTTAAATAGTATGTGCTTTATGGAGCTGGATGTCTGCTGGGTGCCTCTGAGAGAGCAGCACACTGGGGGTGGTACAGGGAATCCAGGAAACTCTCTTCAGCTGTCAGATTCCTGGAGCAGACACCCAAATACAGAACTCTGGTCTGAAGGCTTCTGCTCCAGGAACCTGACAACCTAAAGCCTGTGTTAAAGCAGGGAGAAGGTCCTGTCAGACTGGAAAATGTGCTTTGCATACCAGAAAATGGCCAAGAAGAACTAGGGGGTAGTTTGCAACATTTAGGTGTAGCCGTTACTAAGGAATGATGTAAATTCTTCCAGGAGGAAGCACAAGGGAATGTGCCCAGATATTGCTTTACCTTGCCATTGGAATGCCATCCTGCATGAGGTGGTTTGCCCTGCTTACTCAAGTGTGACATCCTGGACTCACCCTCTCTGAAAAGCCTCTTTTTTCGGAGTAGATAGGGATGAAGTAAAGCTTGTCTTCCTCTGGGGACAGACTGAAATTCTCTCTGGCTGTCCCAGGGACTTTGCAACGTCAACCTGTAACTCTTCTCAGCTTTTTCTGTTATGAATCTAGCCCAACAAATGTTTTATCCTGTGGTCTTTAAATTTAATGGAATCTTTCCCCCCTGATTTCAGTATGATCTCAAGTGTTTGTTATTAAAGGTAGTTTTAAAAAAATTTGCTTATGTAAAAATGGTTTATTCATGCCTCTGTATGTATAGAGACACAGGTGGATGAAACCCTTATCCCTTCTCTGTCTGTAACCAGTGAGTCTACACAACATAGGTAGTAACTACAAGGAATAAAATGGAGGAAAAAAACCAGTAAACATAAACAAAACCCCTTGCAGACAGATAGAGACTCCCTATAAGTGTTCATTTCACATTATGAAGAGAGTTTTAAAGTGTGCAGAGAAGACAAAACTTTTGTATTGTACCTCTTTTTACAGTGCCTTTGTTATGTAAAATAATCTTCATTAAAAAAAATCAGGCAAAAATATTCCAACTCCATAATTTCTTGTATGCAATGCTTACAGTCATTAATGAAGACCAGCAGTATGAAATGCTGAAAGACATCTTAGGGAAAAAAATGTTCTTTTTAAGTTTTACAGCTCAAGACAAAAACATGGAAAATACTTGAACCAACTGCTAGCACAGAGCATACTCCCAGTTATATGTGTTAAAAGGTCACATGTGGCACTACTGTTAAACTAACACTTATAATTTCATGGTCGTGTTCTAGGGTTTTGCATGCATTGAAGGCTGTATATAGGTTTAACCAGGATGCTGCCACCTTCAGGAATTAACTTTTCTGTAAATTTAAGATAGCTGCAGTTGTAAAATGAAATAATTCTGGTGGTAATCTCAGTTTAGCTAATTTGCCAGGCACGTAAACCACCTTCTATCCCCACTGAATTCCTTGTTCATCTGATAGTCCATCTCTGAATTTATCCTTTGTTGTCTAAGGGTAAGAAATTCTAGGGCAGTCTAAAGCTGGTTTAATTAGTGTACCAAGGGACTGGGTAAGGGTGTGCCATGTTAAGCAGACAACAAAAAGCTATAAGGATGTGTAAATTACAGTCAACCAAAATCCCTTTTAAATTAGTTCCACTCTGTGTATATATTCTACCAGAGGGATCAAAAGGTTTAGGTGTTCAATAATGTCTTGGAGGAACACATTGGAGCGAAAAAATGGTGTGGAAATGAAATGTGCAAGACATATTTTTTCCATCCCTTTGTACTATTACAGCTTTTCAAATGAGTCCTGAGTACTGTACTGGAATGAAAAGGGGATCCTCCAATTTTTATTAAAGGTCATTCACATCAGAATAGTAGCTATGGTAGCCCCACAGTCAGTAGACTTTGATAGAATGTAAAATACACTAATTTTATTCCTTGTTTTGAATTATTAAGAACAAAGATTTGTCCCAAAGTCTTTCTTATTTCAAGAAAGAACCTAATTAGTTGTCTATTTTAAACTGTGCCTTGCTCTTGCTCTGGTATTAGTTCTGCTCAGTGTAAGAGTGAACCTTACAAAAACACTGCTTGCAGTATCAAGAGACCAATATTCATTTGTATAACTTTTGATGTCTGAGGTGTAGATCTGAGCTAGCCACACAGGTAACCCAGGGTCACCTGGACACCGTCTGTAGTTGGCTGAAGTAGAATAAATACAATCAATGCCACATAGAGAAATATTAATCTGGCCAAATGTAGGCACTGAGTTTAGGATGGGACATAACCATCAACTACTGGCAGATATCTACTGACTATAAAAGAGCCCAAGCTCATATGTTTGTGTTGCTGTAGTAAACATTAATTCAGTCAGATGAGTCTCTGACAATTCCCCACATTACCTAAATTTCGGGGATTGGTTATGATACTTACCTTGAGTGCCTGGGAACAAGGATTAAATATTTCCTTAACCAATTTTCTCCCATCCTCCTAACCAAACAGACCTGGCCCACACGGTAAAAACAATTAGATACTTCTTGGTCATCAAGCCTGATTCTGTCTGAACTGGTAAATAAGATCTTTACAGGATATAGCTTCAGCTTGGGTTTGTAAGCAACTATTGTCCCAATTCTTTCCCTGTACTTTAAATTGTCTTTCAACTGAAATAAAACTTGTCCATATATATACATATATAAATATATAATTACTTATTTTCCACCTAAGTCTTCTTAGAAATTGGAACTTCCCTGTTGAAAACTTCACGAATGTCAGAAGAAAAGGCTTTTAGCTTATGAAAGGTATTTTTTCTTTTATCAAAGGTAGAATTAATCCTTCCTTACTTTCAGTTTTTAAAAATTTAATGTAAAGCAGTATTATGGCATCCATGTATGATAAAGTCTAAAGTTATTATAAAGGAAAAAAATGTAAATATAATGAAAATTATTATTATTGGGTTTTTTTAGCCAGTCCCTATCATATATTCTCCATTTTCCAGGTAATATTGTAAAAAATCCCAACAGCTCTGGAACATCCTTGTGTACCCTACAGATCTTATCTGCTTCTAACATCTGATGATCATGGCTTTATAATTATATATAGTTACCAAAAATAAGGCTCTGCTTTGAATTGCTTGAAATGCAGCATAAAAGAACTGCACACTCCAAATGCACTAATGACTTGGCTTGTTAGAATATTGAAAGGCAGCATGCAGTTAAATTAATTGTGGGAGAGAGGGTTTATGTCTTATCCAAGACTACACCACAAATCCAAGAAAGCCCAATTTAACTTCATGTTCAAGTTAGAGGGTTTTTTTTCTTGTGACTTCAGTAGAAATTTTCATGGATCCAGAAAAGAAAGGAAGGATGCTATCAGGCATCAATTGCTTCATCTTGAGAGGAACTCGAGACTGATACAGGACAATTCATTTCAAGAGAAAGGGAAGAGCCTTAATGGTGTAAATACACGAATGCAGACTCACCTTCAAATATTTCCCCTTCTGAATCTGAAACAAATATGTTATAGTGGAAGTTTTCAAATACTGCCTTTTCCTTTATCATTTGACTGCAACTTCTGTTGAGACAGTACTGCACCTCAGGCATAACAGCATTGTTCTTATTCTTTTAAATGATTGAATTTAAGAAAAATAGTGTGAGTGAATATGGAAATGGCAGAGTAATCCAATCAGCGGTAAAACCTGTAGAATAATAATCATTTTCTTTCTAGTATCTTTTAAAAGGAAGAAATATTTTGTGCAAATTTTCTCTTCTCGAAAACCAAGAGATAATTTTGTTGCCTGGCTGAGCAAAGCACAAGGCAAGGAAAAGTGACTAGAAGTAGGAAGCTGTTCCCATGTCAAGTGGGGCCAGTGGTGCCCTTGGAGAGTTCCACCTCTCCAGCAGTTAGGGAGGGATAGGTGGGATGGTCCAGCAAGGTGAAGGTAGGGAAAGAAAGCTGGGCAGGTACATTGCCCATGTTGAGGAGCTGGGAGATACTTACAAATGTCATGAAAAAACATCTTTTTCTGTTTTGTCTCAGACCACTTTGCCTTTGTATAGAAACACTCCCATGGATCCTCTCACAGTTTTACTCGTCCTGAAATTACCTTCCTCCTCTTCTACTCTGCTCTTCCTGCAGAAGTTTTGAACAAGTTATGGTTCCTCCTCCAGGTCTCCTCTTCTTTGGACTGAGCAACACGAGTTCTGTCAGGCTGTTATCACAGGCCAAGTTCCCAGGCCTTTGATCAATCTTGTATCTCTTGAGTAGGCATCTTACAAACATCTCACAGTCTTATCAGAGATAAGGAAGTCAGAAAATTGGATTCTATGTCTTAAAAACAGTGCTTCTGTTTATAAATCAGAGTTACCGGGGTAATGATAATTTTGATGTTCCTACAGGCTGGTCAGCAGTTGAAAGCGTTGGACCCAATTCAGCTCGTGATCCTCAAAAAATTAGAATCTATTCTGCGTATTTGTTGCTCAGAAAACCATTGTCCATCTCTTATTTGTAAAACTAAGTATTTTTCATGCAAAATCAGGAATTTTTTTTACATAACTTGGGTAAAATTATTACCTTTTCCAAAATTTTAAAACTACATGTATTGTTAAATAATATTGAAGCCAGACTTACTGTTGTGACACAAAAAAGAATTTATTTCCATAGATAGGAATTTTCTAGTAGTAAACTTCAGTGTGTGTTTTGGGTTTGCATCTGTTGATGTGCGTTGAATGTGGGAGTACATATGTGGAAACATGTTAATAAATTGCTGCTAGCATTTATACAACAGCATACATGTTGCAGCTTGGGTTTCATAGCATTCCACTACACAAGGGTCAGAGCATTCCTTGCTCTTTTCAGTACCTATTACCCTTGTTTAGAAGTGCAATGCATCTGAACACCTCTGGAAAAAAAAAAAAGAAGGAAAAGAAAGCAGAAAAAATGTTTTCGGTCTTTATATTTTCTGAAGGTGCAATACATTTACTGTTTAAACATAATATTGTTTTCATTTGGATTTTTTAAGAAAAAATTAAAAATAAAGGTCAGCAACCTGCCTGGAGGTAGATTTGGATCACTAAATCATTCCTCCTGGATTTCATTTAGCTGCACAAAGGACAACCAAGTGTTTTAGATCTAAGTTGGGATTTTGTATGATCTTTGGGGGAATGGTTATATGAAAGTGTTACACACACAAGGAAAACATAAACAGTGAAAAGGACAAGTTGTCTTCTTCAGGTTTCATGTGGTTTCATATAGTGTAAATACAGTAAATAGCAAGCTTTGGAGAACTTCAGATATTTTACAGAAGCTTATGGCATGCAGACTTGAAGTATAGAACAAGATACTGCCTGTTGCTTATGTTTGACTGAATAATACAGTCCAAGAAAACACACAAAAAATAGTCTTGACAAGTTAATTTCTGTTTAACTGGCATGCAATCCAGTGTTCCATCATGCATATTAATATTTTTAAAGGATAGTGAGTACACTTGTTTCTCAGCTCGCATCATTACTATCAGTGTTACCAAGACCTATTTCAAAAAGATCAACAGTATTACGCAGATGTAAAAAGGAGCAAACCATTAGGAAACAAGGCCCACTGTGCTTACAGTTGCTCACTGAATATGCCATTAAGTAGTTACTCTCTACTCCATTACTCTCTCCTCTGTCTTTCCCTGTAGAGTCATTTATAAAGTGAGAAGTAGCAATTATATATTTCATATTACAAGTGTCTATGACTGTAATTATTTTCTGCACACTTTCCACAGGAAAAGATGACTACCTTGTCTACAGTTCTTTATTCTAGACATTTTTTGTTCATTCAAAATATTTTGGAGTGCTTCAAACAGTTAAATTTTTCTGGAGACAACTTCCTTTTTATTCTTTAAAGCATTTCTTGCATAAAAGACTACTATGACTAATGACATACAACATAATAATGATTATAAAGTAGGTGTGCAGAACAGTGCTCCTGATTGGCTCAGAATTATTCATTATGCATTCTCCTGAGGAATTAGGAATTAGAAATACTAAAAGTAAGGTCAGAAATAGCCAGTATTGTTCATATAAAATGTCTTACTGAAATCTTATGTGTAATTAACTATATCCTAAGAGTAATTTCTTGGATGGGAATAAACTATCTCTGCTAACCATAATTAAATTAAATATTAATAATATATATATTTAAAAGTTTATGATCTTGTAAGATGGTGTTCAAAGCTCCAGGGAAGTAAGCAGTAAGCATTTTTTTACTGAGAGGGTGGTCAAACACTGAATAGGTTTTCTGGGAGGTGGTTGACATCCCAAACCTGACAGTGTTTTAGAGACATTTGGACAATGACCCTAACAACACACTTTATGTCAGCCTTGAAGTGGTCAAGCAGCTGGACCAGATTGATCATTGTAAGTCCCTTCCAACTGAAATATTCTATTCTATTCTATTCTATTCTATTCTATTCTATTCTATTCTATTCTATTCTATTC
>JANRGV010000001.1:106762289-106782829 GCA_024734035.1 Alethe castanea | reverse complement strand
CATATTCTTTTTTTTTTTTTTTTTTTTTTTTTTCCCAGATGGCCATGTATTTAACAATGCAGGAAATCTTTTACTTATAATATTGTGATTTTTATTCACATGTGCTTCACATATATCCCATGTATGTTCTACATAAGTATACAAAAGATATATGTAAAAGACACATTTTCAAACAAATAAAAAAATATTTCTAATTTTAACTAACTTGAGTGACCATTATGCTGTATTTACTGTCTGAAGGTGATAACCACCTAAGGAATAACACATCACAAATATGTCAGCTGACAAGCTTGAATTGCTTTTACCAACACAAAGGTGAAACCTGAGCTTTTACCACCTGAGGTGAAACCTCCTGTGAATGTTCAGAAGCCTTGATCTCCAGACACCCTCACAACCTAGCAAACAGCTCTGCCTGCTTCTTTATAGAGGTGATCACAGAATTATACCAAATAGAGTATGTAAAGAGGAGCCACGGAGTGTGGCCGAGCTCACCACAGTGGGGTAGGTACAATCTGCCCTTTCTAAAGCCAATATTATTTCACACTCTTACAGAAAAACCAGCTGGGACAAAGTAACAGCTTAACTTGTTTAACTAGTTCTGTTTTATTTAGAGTAAAAGGCAAAGTTTACATTGAAGCCTGAGACCTTAAACTCTTTTCCTGTATTTTCTCACTCCTATTGTGGTTTCTATTTTCTGGCCATTTCTAGAATTACAAGACCTTATGTTATTAAAAAAAAATAAAAAAATAAAGAAAATAAAAGAAAAGAAAAAAAGAAGGTGCCGAGACATTTTAGAAGGATAGCACTGGGGATGCCTGCCCCACCTTTCTGCTTGTGTTTGGTTCTCAGAAGTGGATGTAAACCAGTTCCTCAGGCATGGCAGTTCACAGCCCAGCACGGTAATGTCAACCAAAGTGGATATTGGCTAATGCACCCAACCATGAATTACAGCAGCCAAATGCGGGCCCAATCTTGCTGACTGTGAGAGATCTGAGGGGAGAAGAAATTCTTACACCTGTTATCTTATTCTTTATAGATTATGGAGGTTTCTCATATTTTCCCACCGGGATTTTTTGCTGACAGGCACCATCAGTCTCAAACCCATAACAAAGCATGAATTGTGTTTTGTTCAGCATTCTCACTGTAGCATATGTCATACTAACACAGAGTTTTGTAGGGTGGGGTTAGGCAGAACAGGGCGAATGAGGGGGAAGAAACAACAGAAAGAAAAAGAGATTCTTTAAGTATGCGAGTGAAAAGTTCATGTTGGAGTCACAGCTTTTAAAACCATACTTGAGATATAGGGAAGCACAACACATCCATAGCAGGACCGAGGACTTTAAGAAGAGCTGTGCAGTGTGCTTGGAAATAAGGCTAATGAGAAGGCCAGGTACTATTCCACCTCTGAGCTGTACACTGGAAAAATCATTTGGTCCTCCAGTTCTGTTGCCATCAATGCTATTGGCAAAACTTTTAGAGTGATTGAATATGAGTCCCAAACTAAAATGCCAAATTAAGTGAATTTTAACCCCGTAAGCTTACCAAAACCATCTTGTGTAGGTCTTAAAAAGAAACCACATAGTGAACATTTTAGTTGATATCTCAGCATGAGACACAGCATGCAGCCAAGCAAAACCACATTCCCCTACTTTTCAAGTATCTTAAAATTTTTATTGCCCATTAAATATTTGTTTACTCAGCCTGTAGTTGAAACCACAGCACTGTAAACATTACTAACCAATGCTATTTGAGGCTTTGACTAAAACCTCACTTAGATGTGAGATTTGTTGGACTTTCTCAGGGAATTAGCCATGAGTCTGAGCATGAAAACAAGCCTGGGTGATGAGAGAATATTAAGTCCAGGGTCCCACCCAAGGTGTCCTCTTGGCTCAACTTTTCCTTGGCAAATCCCAAAGCTGACAGTCTGTGTGGTGAAGCCATCATTGCTAAGGAAAGGGTGCAAGAAGAAGGATCACAGCTTTTTTTAAGTTTACAAAATAGGGAAAGTCTTCTATTCAGAGTGTCTGGGAATCAATGGGATCAGAAAATCAGGGGTTTTTTTGTCATCAAAATTATGTCTTTTTTTGGTTTTTTTTTGAGATGCAAATTGACAGATGAATGAAATTAATTTAGAAATTATCTACTAAACAAAGGTGAAAGTTAATGTATAAAAGCATCATTATGCTTTTAATCCTTTTTAGTTATTTACTGTAAGCCTAGTATGGAACTGTCTATAGTTGACATGAGTGACTAAACCATGCTGTGTTTCTGCTACCGCATAAAACCTTAATTGAAGAGAAATACATGCATGTTTATGATTTTTATCTGAAAATAGGAGTATATGCCACTTTGTTTTTGTCTATAGGGAAAGATATTAGTGTATTTTCATCAGAGGCATTATATTATGGTTATTACAAAATGCTCAGACAGTGTTGCTAAAAGTCTATTTCTTCCTGCCTGTAAAGAACTTACTTTAATAAAACTCCTGCAAAATATAGAAGAGAAGGATAATTTATTAGTCTGAATTAATCTAGCGCCTAAATATTTTTGTTTAAAATAGATTAATTTCAATTAAAAGTCAGAGTATTTTATAAATGTTATTATTTTAATATGTCAATATTGAAACAAGATGAAAATAAAGCACCGTCATCTTGAATTTCTCTTTGAGTGTGCAAGTTACCTCGCTTTTTCAACACTCCATAACATATGAAAGAATTACAAATCACAGGTATTTTCCTAATGATTTGTCCATTACTCAGATGGTTACTTCTTAGTGGTATCAACCACATCAGTTCACTAAATCTAAATATTTATGTGAGGAGTGTGACTAAAGCAAGCTCAACAGCCCAGCTGTGCAGATAGATGTTGTTTTTAGTGAAGGACTACTGATAGGAAAGATTTCACACTCAAAACAATGTGTTTAGTCTAGTTTATTAGCTGAATGCACAATTTTTTAAATCAGAAGCAATTATAACTACATAGGGTAGAAGAAGTAAAGTCTCTTATTCTTGAGAGTTTTCAAAGCAACATGTGTGGTTCACATGAGTATTTGCAGAACCTAATGATATAAGAGATGCACAACATCAAACATGAGGGTACAATCTGTGTTTGAATTTTTCTAAGTTGTGGAGTCACAAATTCATTCACTTGGGATATTATATTAGTATAAATAAGAGAAGACTGTGGCTAAAAAAATCTTTAAAATGGCAAACAAATAACCAATTAATTCATTATTAGTATCATTGTTCCTATTTCACGTGTAAGAGAGACAGAGAAATTTAGGGATTTGCCCAAAGCCACAGGTAGATCTGGAAGGACAGCTCTAAAATGGAGGACAAAATGGTTATAATTGTGTCCACACTTCTTGTGGACTGTACAGTAAAGACCATGTGCAGCTAGATCAGATACATGAGATAATTTGACTCTTTCTGTTATTTGATAAAAATTTTATTAAATAAAGGTTATTATGTGTAAAAACCCCCAAAACTATACATGTTGCAAATGATTGATTTATTTTATTTTACAGCCTTTGACAATTGTGCCTACTAAATAGGTCAGGTAAAGATTCTGCTCTGTCAGCATACTGATAGTTGTACATATTGTTCTGATGCTATCAAAACAGAATGTGTCACTGAGTCTCATCTTTTACATGAAAAAGGAAAAAATAACAAATCTTAAAGTGATTAAGCCACACCAGATTGAACAATGAAGAAACACAATTGAATTGTGATCCTTAATACCAATTTTTACTATATAAATACATGCATATATTATATACATATAAATATATATACATGTATACATATACACACAAGTATATTTGTTGCAGTATGTATGCAAGAGTAAAGATTTTATCACCTGCAACATCAAGATAGTGCATAAACTCTCTAACTTGGTTCTAGCTGTACAAAGACACATCAAAGATTCAGCCCAGGTGTGGCTCTGGAGTTTCATTGCTCAAGGCTAATTATTCACAAAAAGTCCCCACCCTAGAGACCTGTCAGGCCGGTTTACCTTTTGGTTGGTAGACATTTTAGAGAAGACACTACCTAAGCTCAGCTATTTTGTATGACACACTGCAGCATCTAAAACAATTTCACAGGTTTTATGAGATATTTGACGACCTGCAGATTACACGTGAACGTAATTTTGTCACCCAGAAGCAGAAAGGAGTTTCCAAGACGTTGAGCTCACGCTGAGCTCTAATTAAAACCAGTTAATAGGTAAAAGCATGATACGGTAGAGATGGCTTAGTTTTAACTTCGTTATGATCAAACCTACTAAAAGTATTTATTTTGATGATGACCAAAATGTGTGAAGTATTATGCTACATACAATAAAATAACTAATTTAATAGTATATAAAATATCATAATTTTAAAAAAATCACTTTAAGAGATCTTTTTTTAAGGATGGCCTCTACCTTTATTTACTGATGAGTCATTAACTGTGATCAAGGCTGCTCTAGTCTGAATCAAGAAAAGACAAAAGATTTATTGCAATTATCTGTCCTTATCATAGCTACACAGAGGATTAGCAAAGAAAAACAATGACATTTTTGTAGAGATAATAGGTCTGTCCTGGGCAGCAAATTAAAGCTAAAAAAGCAGAGATAATCCTGTTTCTTGTCCAGTGCTCTGTTCAATTTTTCTCCTGGATTTCCTTTTAATCGTACTGCTGGAACATTCGGGATCCTCACTCAATTATTTGAGCAAGAACTCTACAGAGAACATAGAATTTATTTCTCAGTACTAGCAGTCCATTTATTAAAAGGGTTACCAATATTTTATTTAAACAAATTCTTTTAACAGTTGAGATTGTGGGGACACTGGTCCTGCCTAACTTTGCTTTCATTTGAAACAAGATTTCTTTCTCTTTTCTGCTATTTCTAATATTTCTATATCTGCCTTTTGGAAATGTCTTGATGGTACTGAAAAGTATCAACATCTATCACATCTAGAGTTTTCAAGAGGTAGGTAAGATAAGCAGTCAATTTGCATAAATATTTGAATTTGGCAATAAAAGCTGAGATTGAAACTCCATAAAAATTCTCCTGGAAGACATAAAATTTCCAGGAACTGACTCAGAAATGAGTAACAACTTCACACAATAGGACATCTGAAGAACATGTCATCTTCTATTAATGTTGTAAACATCAACAAATCAATAAAATAATTTTGTAAGGAAGGTGTAATGACACCTGCATGTAATGACACCTGCATGAGCTAGGATGCAGATACTTTAGTAGAGGAAAGTCAAATATGTACGAGTGATTATGTGAGCTCTTACTGGGATCAGAAAGGTTGTGCAAATAATGTTCTGTCTAGTTCAACTTATTAAGCTGTCGTAAAATATTGCATCCACTTATTAAGGGCTATCACTGCATGGAGAGAGGCTGACTGGGTCACGGGGCAGGATGCTCTGGCATAACCAGAGGCCACCGAAGACTGGCCTCGTCTTTTAGGTTGGCAGGTGTGTATCCTCTTTCCCGCCATGGAAACAACATTTTAGTCAATTAACTTTATTGGGTGGTTGTAACTCCCACAAATAAGTAAATAGAAACTGTTTCTGTGTTTTGTGGCTTTGCAGGATTCAGCCTTTCAGAGAGATGGAATATGTGTTTAAATGTAAATGCGTTGAATACTTTTGATACCAATGAGAAAGATTTGTATGGCTTTTTAGCAGAGTAAAAATAAAGTTGTAATAAATCAAATAAAGTATTTTCAGATAATTCTGATTCCAGGTGTGATTCTCCCCTTTGTTCAGTTTCAGCATGATCTTGGCTATTTGTATCAGATTAGAAGACCACAAAGATATCTTTTTTTTCTCTAAATCAATGAATTAATTTCTTTCTCAGTTCCAATGTATGAATTACATAATCGGAAAAATATTGTATTACTATATTTTAGATAGCACTTTCTGTCACTTTCTGAGCAGAAGGATGTGTCTTTAATTTTTTTTCAGTTCAACAATATGATGTGGAAGAATTCAAATGATAATATCTTAGTCTTCCTGCCATTTTGCATATATGTTTATGTGCATGTTCTCCTCACTGTGTTACATTTGGGCTTTAGGCAAGGGTACAGTTTTCTTGAAGTCCTACAGAAAACCGCACATTCAAAACAATTCTTCATGATGTCATCATGTGAGTGAGATCAGTTTGGAAGAGGAAGTAGAAGTTACCTGGGATTTTAGGAAGGGGTGCATGAGACTCTTGATCCATTAGACCAGGGGTTCATCCTAACAAATAACAGCCTTGGCATGGATGGAGAAATAATTTTATTTGAAATAAATAAAAACTTCAAATACTTTAAACTCTCAATTGTGAGATCATTTCTATTTTGGGTCTTGTGTGTTATAAGAGACTTGCAAATGCTTAAGACAGTTTTAATCAGAGCAATCATAAGTCCTAACTTTCCTGGAGGCTGTTAATATGGATTAGTCCCCAGTTGTTAAAGGCAATAGCTTGTCAAGAAAGCATATAGATAATGGTCTGAAATTTGGTCTATTAGGTATTCTATATCAGTTATTAGTACTTTTCTGTCCAGTAAAATAATGCCATGAAAAAAATAGTGTATCAGAGTAGTTTCTATCACTTGGTGTCATACCATTAGTGAAGCCTTTTTGCTACTAACAGCAAAACGCTGTTGTAATTAGTAGCAAATGCTATACAAGTAAATTAAGTATAAGTTACCTGACCTTGGACTTAAATGCATGTGAACTATCATTGCCTGTATGCCCAGTAACTCCACTCAGATGTGTGGAGATTAAGTAAGCACTAAATAAGTAGTGTTTACAATAACTTATATTTTATTTCGTGTAAATAGCTCTAAATAAACAGCATATAAAGCAGCATAACAAGATGGTACAATTTGCTAATAGTGCTGTCCACAGCACGTGTCACTTCTTCCTCTGGAAAAAAAAGGGAAAGGAGGGAGAGGAAGTGGGAGCAGAAAACTCCCTCAGGGACACCATGCCTCCTGAGGGTACCCAAAGGTGAGCTAGAGCTCACTGGACATGTCTGGCTCACAGATCTGACCTGAAATGTTTGTCATGCTAGTATGGAAATAGGAGCAAGGAGTTGATGTCATGCATAAACCTGTGAACATGTTCATATGTGCTTATGTGGGATTAGAAAAAGAAAACTGGAATGTGAGGAATTTTGTTAACTGTGACTGGAGATTTCTGGTTTTCTTTTGAAGCTGTGTATTTTGGAAGGGAAAGGAGGGAGCAGAAGCACTGCAGGAAGATAAACTGTGTTGTATGAATAGGCAGTCAGTGTTTTCAGGAATTAGCAAGTATTTAAGAAGTTAAAGGTGCCAAATAAGAACCAGAACTTAAATTTTTTCACGAGCTTCTGCCCATGACATACTTTATTTTAGCTGATTATTATACAAATCACGAACTACAAAGATAATTGCTTCCCTGGCCAAATGACAAAGGAATTCTTATTTCCAGTATATGCCCTGTTGAATGCCAAAGGCATTGTACATGCTAAGGCTAATACTTTGCTGTATAATAGACACCTACTGATTAGTAGTTCTCAAGCTTAATTTGGTTATGGTATGATAAATTGGGGAGTGTCTTTCTAAGTAAACTGACATAATACTTTTCTTCCACTGGAACTAAGATAAATCTGTGCTTCCAATACAGCACCTCCTGAAAAGTTAATTAGATTAAATTTAAAGCATCTTTTACATTTTTTGTATTTGACAATTAAAAAAAAATAAAAAATTATGCCATTCTTCTCACATTTGAGTGTTGTGCCTGTCTAATTATTTTCCAAAGTTACATTAGGCAATGTGAGTGCCAGGCTCACGTGTGGCTCCTTTGTCTGTATCTCTCCCCAGGGGAAATATCTGTGTTTTTTCTTCTAATAATGTTGTTATTCATAAGAAGACAAAGACTGCTTATACTGATTTGGCTTTTGCCTTGGATACACATTTCTCTATTTTAAAGCCTACCAGAGAGAGCAAACTAAATGCATTTACCTGGAGGAGGTTTCTGAGAAGACTGATGCTGGAGCATCACTGTAAAGGGGAAAAGAAGATGATCATATTGATGGTGTCTCACTGATAACTGAGAACCTGAGAGATCCTAATGTCTGCTGCTGGAATGAGAGTGTGCTCTGTGTTTTTGAGAAAGTTTTTAACTGAGAGAGAGGGAAGTGCTTTTATATCCCTTGGACATAAGTGGCTGCCCAGCAATCAGCTAAGGCAGCAAAGCACATGTGGCTGGCTGTCATTTTGTCTGGATAAGTGGCTCTTTCTCATGCTTCATAAAGATTGATGAGGTTCTGAGCCCTTGCCAAAAATATGCCACTGTGATTCAAATCAAGCTTGTCTTTGAAAAGATTATCTATACAGCGTGAAAGTTATTGAGATTGAGCCTGTGAGAAAGAGCAAGAAATTGGGAACTGGGTCAACCTTAATCTGGTGGGCTTGGGCAGTCCCACGCCTGTACATCTGCAGCAGGCTGATGTGTCTGTGCTAAGCAGGCAACCACAGTAAAGCTCTGAGGTCTGCTCAGATGAGCTGTTGCTGAGGAGCCAAGTGTACCCCCTAGGACCATGCACAGCAATGTAATATAAAGCATCTTAAGATTAGTGGTTTTCCACCTGTTTACCTGCCCTAAATAAGCTCTGAATATTTGTGGTAAAGCATACAGATAAGGAATCAAATTGCTAGCAAAAATATGCAAAATTCATGCCAGAGCTAATATACGAAACATTAAAAAAATATTTCTGAAGGCAAATAAGGGGCTTTGCAGGCATTAGGGCAGTGGCAGGGAGAAACTTTACACCATCCTCTGTGATGTTTGTGCTGTGTTGTTCACGTGGGAGTGGTTACCAAAGATCAAAGGTCGCATTTCGACAGAGGAAAAGAATAATGCATTCACTCTAATTCACGTAATTATTCCAAATTAGCTAGAAGATTCAGATAACTGTCATTTATATATTTTATGGTTTATCTTTTTATATTTGTAGGTCACATGATGAAACGCCACAGACATTACATTACAGAGTGACTGCATCTTAAATTTAATATCCCATGAGGACAGTAAGAGCTATATAATGAGAAGAAGGTGACTCCTTGCTGCTCTTCTATTACTGACCTAATACTATAACGATATCAAAATAAAATTGAGTCAGTACTTTAATCAGTAATATTCCTCCAATGGAATACCTGTGGAATATAATCATAAGCAGCATGTATGCCTGTACATATTTCAGCTTGGCTTTTCTAGAAGACAGATTGTTTACTAGGGAAGATATAAAATAATTATTTGAATTTCATTAATAATAATTTTTAGATTACCTAGTCACACAACACTCACAGTCCCCTACAGCACATTGCCCACAACCCAATCTTATGTGAATTACTTTAATTTATAAAATAAGCATCTCTTACTATTGTGTCTATAATTCTAACTTCCTATAAGATTGGACATTATAAGTGGATGTTATCACAGAAGCATCATCCATTCTCTCCAAGTTCACAGCAAATACTATCTGTCATTTTTTCTAGATAAAAGTTTTAACGTGAAAGTACTGTTACAAACGCGATCCAGATTTGTGCATTAGGCAGTTTAACACAAATTCTACTGCTGATTCTGAAAAGAGTCATGGTGCTGCAGACCACAGGACATGCATAATAAAGTCTTTGTAGCTGATGGGCAGAAGTCCAGATGTGATTGTACCTCCTAGATGTTCACTGTCCCTTTTGGGTACTGCTGTTGGGAGTGTGCAGCTGAGATGAAAGGTGACCAAGAAGTCCCTGCATATTTGCTTCCACCCAAATCATTGTAAGGATGTAAGTCCATTTGTTTGTCCTTCACCTTGGCGCCAAAAGTCAGTGGAAGCCATTAGAGAATTGCAGTGAGTCAAATATTTCTTTGGGGTTGAAGAAAAACTCAGAAAAGGATGCAGTGAACAGAAAAGGCAGGGACAATTTCTTGTTTAAAAAATCCAGAGCTTTTGTGCAAAAAACAAACAAAACTTTTCAGCTCTGTAGCACCTTGAAACAAAAGCTCTCCTTGTTGAAGATCTCATCTGGATAATCTGAGCTGGACATGGATTTATTCAAAGATTGCAATACGTGCACCATGCCTTGTCTGTGAGACACTGTCTCTTCAGGGATGTACCTGCTTGTGGCATAGACTTATCCACAACCACCATCTCTTGGAGGTGCTGTTCCAGCAGGGCCTCCTCCAGGGACCAGTGCCTTGAGAGACAGACCTGCTCCAGCTTGGCTTTACCCACAGCCAGAGTCCTTTCAGAAACAGACCTGTTCCAGCATGGCCTCACCCTTGGCTGCAGGCCCTTCAGGGATGTTTCTTCTCTGTCATGGGCTTATCCATGGCTGCATTCTTTGAGGTGCTCCAGCACAACCTTGTACACAGCCAGTGGTGCTAAAAGGAGTAGCTGCTGCAGCATGGATCATCCACAACCACAGATGATTCCAAGTGTACCTTCTCTACCTCCTCCTGCATGGACTCATCCTTGGGCCACAACCCCTTCAGAGGCACACCACGGATGCAGAGTGTCTCCTCCACAGGGATGGCTCCTTCAACTCAAGTTCACACTGGAGTTCCAGCCTGTCCAGGAGAGCAGCACAGAACCAGCAGTGGTCACCTGCCAGCCCAGGCCCGTCACCACTGCTGTTATCAAAATGTTCCCAGGCACAGCACTACAGCAAGGAGTGAAAGCAAAACTGGTCACTAATGAACACTGGACTCTAACACACAGCTGGGCAAGCACAGGACCCTGCCAATTAATAACTGAAGAGTAATGAAATAAGAAATAAAACTGATCTAGCCCACTTCAATATCTGAACGTCCTTCTTGCCCTAGCTTTCCAACAAAAAAACTGCACATTTTGTTCCAATCAGTTAAAATCTTGCTTCTTAGCATTCTCATTATTACACAGTAAAAAGCCCCTAATCAGAAATAATTACTGATACTATTTGTTCAAAGTATTCTGTACCCAGATTATGAGATAATGAATCATTCCTGATAGAATTCAATACGGCTTTGTATTGGAATGTTCCACAAAATGTTCAGCAGAAAGACATTGTATTTTCAAAAATTATAAAAACCAACATACTTAGGAGCAAATCTGTATGATGAAATGCAGTGGTTGATATTTGAGCTAGTGTGTTCACAGGCACATAATAGCACCATGAAGAAACACTAGGTAAGGTTTTGAAACAGCATAACTGCTTTCCAGCTAATTAGTCTGAATGCAACATGTCACCAATGCAGTTAACAGTACTAGCTCAGTAACACACCAGGGATTTCTGCTCTGTTACATGGTACAGACTCCCCTGTAGTGTTATGCATCTTACATTTTTAGGTGTTTTTTCATGTTTCCTGGCTGTACATAAAGTTTCGTTTATCTGCATAGTTGTAAAACATTAATAATTGCAAAACATGAATACTGAATAAAGCATCTGGAATATGTGCAAAATATATTGGTAAATTCTAGGTGTTTCTTAATCTAAGGAAAATTTCTTGCAGACATTATGCTTTAGCACTGGGATCATAGACCCAGAGTATTTTGTACCACCTCCTTCCTCCTTCTTTGAGGGATGGGCTAATAGGTGAAATGAATAAAAGGCTTGAGGTGGGACTCTGGCTGTCAAACTTTTCTTTCCTGTTTGTCTCCCCGGCTAGAGGTGGCTCCAAGGCTCAGCAAGGACTCAAGATTTGGTAAAGAGTTTTCCCAGCCTTGCAGACCGTGGCAAACCCTCACTTCTTTGACCACACATGAGAGCGCTGAGGAATCAGGGTGCTCTGGCTTGCAGCTGACAGACTGCGAGGGCTTCCTATGAACTGTCTTACCCCATCATCAGACAAAGCACAGCCCAGTATGTAACTGGGCCCAAGGGAGAAGCTGCCCCAGAAGAAATTATTTTGTTACTTTTTCCTTAAGCAGGGCTTTTGGGCACAGAGCAGCTGCCACAGCAACATCACTTTTCCGTAAGGCTTTTGGTGGAGCAACCTTAACAAAGAAACCACAATAAAACCAGAGAAGGGACATCCCAAGGAAGCAAACCCAAGAAGAGGGATAGTATTTCCTGAAGAAGAATCACTGCACATAAGAGATGGAGAAGTAAGCAGAAAAAGAGATGCTGAGTACAAAACTATAGCACTATATCCTTGGTGCTGTTTTTTTTTTTTTCCTTGGTGCTGTTACTTTTCTCAGTAACCCAGCTCATGTGCCAGCTCTCTGACAAATTCTGCAGTGGGCTTGTCCATGTGGCACCCTCCAACAAATAAAATATTACAACTTTCAATATAAAGCACATGCAAATAATTTCACTTGAGTTAATTTTGAGCCAATATTTTAAAAAAGAAAAATCAGATGAGGGTCAAAGGCTGTATCAGGACCCAGCTGATCCTTTTTTTTTTCCCCGGCCTTTTCAGCCCAGATCACATCCTTGGACTAGTCTCTTCATGGTTCCATACCTTCATTTTCCTCCCTGTAGAACAGACTATAGAGATTCCTGCTCTGTGAGGTGTTTCAAGGAAGTTTCTGGAGAAGGATGGTATTTATGAGCAAACAGCCACAAACCAGTAAGTAACCTCATATTGAGTTTAGTGGCTGCCCATCAATCAGTATCACAATTATCAGCATGACCGTGTGTGGAAGATCCAGTAATGTGTGTCCTTAGGACTGCTTTCACTATCCTTTCCTGGGCAATGCATTAACATGGCGTTTTCAACCATTCTTTCTTTGTTCAAAGCAACTACCCTCTATATTTTGTCTTTTTGGGTATAAAAATGGGATAAAAAAATCTGATCTGATCTAGCAATGAGACCATACAAGTGAGAAAATATCCAATATTTCTTTATGCTCATTACTACCAGGGCCTCTGCCTCTTTTCCAACAAAGCCTGCTGTGTTATGCATGTATCTCACTGTGCTTGCACATGACTTCGTTTGTTTATACTGTTCTATGCCTGTCTGCCCCTCCTGTGTATACATTTATTATATAAATAACTTTGAGTTAGTGACTTTTCTGTGATCTACCCATGAGATTTAAAGTAATCTGCTCAAGTTTAAGAGTAACGCACTGATATTAGTAACACAATGATAAAACTCTCCCCAAACAAGAAAACACAAACATACAGTGAATGCTTGACCTTGATGTGGAGGAAAATCTTGTGTGTTCTCATGGTCCTGCAGATACTCCAATGGCAGTGGTGGTGCAAGCATGACCATGTCATCACTCATGTTGAACAGATAGGGTTCAGAGCAAGGGATATGGCACTGGTCTTTCGGTGTCCCTACAAAAAACATGAGGAAACTCAAATAAGCCATGGAAAGAACAGAAATGACAAGGTCAACCCATAAGGATTTATGATATTGACCATGAAAAAGCATTGACTCTTTGGAGTGTTTATGTGCACTCTTAACAGGAGCTAGAACATGCTTCAAAGCCTCATAAGAGATAGAGTGGCTGGCAAATGTTGGCAAATTTGCTGTTTTTCACAGCTGTGGAGAGACTGCAAAACATTAAATGGGAAGAGACAGTTCTGGAGAATCTGCTGCTGCTTTATCAGCAGTTATCAGCCATAAAGAGACCAGCAAAATAATAAAAAAGTATCCTCTCCCCAAAGACACAAAAGAAGTAAATATTGCACCAATGAACGTACAGCAGTCTTCCAAGATGATATCACACTGAAAGCAGCAAGGATGAATAGAAGAGAAAAAGTATAAAACTCAGCTATGGGGAATAAAAGTTTTCATGGTACAACTCATGATAAAGGAATGACATTAATTTGTATTGATCCATTTTAAGATAATATTAGGAGGCATATTGTTATCTTATAAATACATTCATAGGTGTATGTGGTTTTGACTATCTAGTAGATTGGCCCAAGGGGAACTAATTGCAAATTGAACAATTATCTGCAAGTCAGTGATATAACATCTTTAACATATTGACCTCAACTATTCATTTTAATTTAATGTATCGTAATATTTTTTATGTTGAAAAATTTAGTGAGCTTTCTCTTTAGATTTTTTTAAAAGAGCTATTAAAATGTATAAATGTATTGCAAAAGAAATTATAATCTTTCTATGTAAGAAAAAAATACAAACTAATTTTCTATTAAAACCATTTTTATTATGATTATGTCTTTATATTATTATCAAGGTCCTGTTTGCCTTTTCCAGTTTCTTTTTTTTTTCATTGCAGTGTGAGCTTTTTCGAGGGCATCTTCCTGTTTTCCCAGCTTTCAAAAAATCAATAGTATTCTGGAAACCAGAACGTATGTTTTTTCTTAAGAGTTATATTTACTTAAGGCACAAAAAAAGAGATTGTGTAGGACATATATTTTTTACATCAGATATTTAAAACACATAATACCTTACTTCCCTTGCATTATATTCAGAATATTCTAAATAAAAAGTGTACAATATATTCTATACGAAAAAATGTAAACCATTTGGCAGTGGTCTCAATTTTGTACTCTTGAGTTATGTGAGAAATTAAAAGTAAAGATTATTTCTGGCAGTGTGCTGTTTGCTTTACAAACTTGAGACTTCAGTTGCTTTCCAGCTTACGTCCCTCCAGATCTCTTTCTGTGAGGGACAATTTCATTCAATGCTAGACTGGTAATATTCAAAAGCCCTTTGATCTCAATATTATGCTCAGTCTTCTCTCCGTCTGGCAATGAGCTTGAAATCCACCAAAATCATTTAGCTACTCTGTCTTTTGTCATCTCAGTTGCATGCTCAAGGCAGTTTTTCTTGTCTCATATATCAATGAATATTTCTACCTGCCCCATCTTCTCTACCAAGACATGCTGAACATCACCAGACTCTTGGCTTCCTGTCTAATACTGCTAAAGGAACTCTCAAGGAAAAACATCCTAACACACCCTGAAAACTCATTTCTATAACAATATGCTAGAGTTTCTTCTGTGGTTTTTCTAGCCATTCCTTTACAAGCCTTTTTCTCATTGCTGATACCTGCCATAAATATCACATGACCTTCTAACTGGTTCTGAATTGCTATCTAGCATTTCCCTACAGAGACTGAACTTTTAAAAGTTTCTGATACACGTGTGATTAATACATTTTGATGGAGTATTTATGTCTCTTTCTTGCCCATAGGAAAGCTGGAAAAGGATCCTGGAGTTCAGGAGTTAAAGCTTAATGGCTTCTGGGAAAAAGGGAATAGGAGAAAGAGACAGGCAATTGCTCTTTCGATCTACCATCAGGTCAGCTGAAACAACAATATGAAATGCTCCAAACAAAAGCAGGGTTTGGTCACTTGGGCCCTGCCAGCTGCTGGAAGATCTGATGCCCTTTCCCTGGCACCCACACATCCCAGTGATTAATTGGCAGCCTACTGACCTAGACAGTTTCCTGTTTTGCCTAAGCCTACAGCCATCCTGAGATCCACATTCCCAGTTTGGCAAACTAACACAGGAGGCACAGATATGACAAAAGCCTGGTGGCATTACAGGCAGTCCTCACGTCAGACTTGTAGGTGCCAAGGGGCTTTGCTGGTGGTAATGTAATGATGCAGGAATGCAGCTACTGCCGGTGGAGACAGCAAGTGACAGGCTTTGGAGATGCTGCTTATATGCCTACAGTGTCAAGTATTTCCTACATCCTTTTCTGTAGCTTTAAGTAACTTGCCAGTGTATTAAGGATGCAGCTTTATTTACCTAAAAGCATTAATGCTAAGCATACTGATTTCAGATTCACCTGGCTGAAAATTGACCATAAAAGTATTCAATAGTACTAAATATCTGTAGATGCCTGAAATTTATCAATAAATAATTGATAAAGAAACAGAAACAGGAGAGGACAGAAAACAAATTTTTACTTAGGAATCAAGTATTTCATATGATCAGAAAAGAAGAAATTTTATTGATATTTCTGATCAATTTTGAAGCAGAGACTTGCTCTATATATCCATCTGTTAATAAAAACCTTTATCTTCTCTCTCTTACTCTAGTAAGATATTTAAATAAATAAAGCAGATCCACCAGAATTACTTCTAGCTTAGAAGCACCAAAGCATTTCAATGCTGTGTTGTATCCTGCAGGGCTTATAGCAATTATTGCAAGAACACACCTAAAATATAGGAAATTTTCCCTTAGCAATCCATTGTTTTCTTTCCCAGACATCTTCACTAGTTTCCCTTCCACACCCACTTCTGTTTTCTCTGAGGAGCAAAGCTGAGGAGAGGAGATGATTGTTTTCTACATCAGATAGAGACAGGGAAAGGCAGTTCATGTCTCTTGACCTGAGTGAAACCTGCCCTTCAGGACCAATTCCAAGTTTCAAAGTAGACAAATCAATCCTTCTCACAGCATTCATTATATTGTGCACTGGAAGACAAAAAGGTTAAAAAGGCATGAATTTCCATACATCCTGTTTATGTGAATTGCTAAGGTCAGGTCTGAATTCTCCTGAAGATATGGGGAGAGACACTGTGAGAATCTTCTTTCCAAGGGGAGCTGCCTAGGGTTTAGATAGTAATTTCAGAAGTCTTATACAGTGTGTCACTTGACACATGAGCTGTAATCAGAGCAGGCTTTTCCTCTAGGGACAGATCTATATGCCCATAAAGACATGATGGAACAGAAAACAAAGAAAGGTTCAAACATTTCAAATCTACTAGAAGTACTGGGTCATGCTGAGCTATTCAAAACAGCAGTAGAACACTTTTATTGTTGTCATTGTTCTTCCCTATCTATTTTCCTGTTCATCATCTTCCATGAAGCCAAACACACTAATTTGAACAGCAGAAGAGCATAGCTGTGCTATTACTTTCTTCTCCCCAGATTGCTTAGCTGTATCAAGGTTTAGATTCCTCTGTAAGTACTCCAGCTGAGGTCTGTGTTTAGCCAGCACTCTGTAAAGTAACAGCAACTGCACAAGAGCCTTGAGAGCCACAGGGTGCTGGAAATCTCTTTGTAAAAATAAATGACTGCGTATAAATCAATATTTTTAAAGCATACCGTCTACAGGATTTCAAATCTGAACAATATATGTGATGAAAAGTTGTTTGCATACCCATCATTGCCACTGAGGTTTGAGGAAAGTTAGGCTGGATGTGGAAAGGCAACTTACTAGCACAAGGTCTCTGAGAACTCCTGAGTCAGCTCTGTGAGTTCCTAGGTGAGGTCTCTTGTAAGAGATTTCTTGGTACACAAAACAAAGATTTGAAGGATGAGTAGGTAGTATCCATTTACAAGTAAACATTAAATATGTTACACTGTGTTCTTTGGAATGGGATTCAAGGCTGAGCCTCCCAGTTTCCAGCCAGATGGAAAAAACTATCAGGCAGAAACCTTCTCATTGCAGACAGCTAATACCTAACAACCTTTGGGCACTCCATTGGGTAGTGTAGAAAAGAGGCAGAAAATGAATTTAAATACTAGAGTAATGCCTCATAGAGTAAGTACTATAGCCTGAGCTGTACAGATGGCTGATTATACCCTGCCTTCTCACATTTTTACGAGAAAGAATTGGTTGAAGCACCCAAACTGAAGAGGAAATTCAAACAGCAAATAGATGGCTTCTTAATCCTTTTTACAGCCATGGATTAACCGCTAAGTTGTTTTCCTGAATACTTCTGCGTTGTCAGTTTAAGCTGCTCCTTGTTCCTTTAGGATCCTCGCACACAATAAGGTTTGCCTCTACATGCTAGAGGAAGAGTCAGCACTGAATTCAAGGACTGTGTGTACTACTGCTGGTGAATTGGCATGAAATTAACATTAAAGACTTTTACACAACTTGTGTTACATGAACATACTTCTGGTGGTTAGGAACCATCAAGTCAGCAGTTGAATCCACAGTAATGGCAGTGCTGCAGAGTCAATCTCATCATCATGCTGGCCAGAGATCTCCACAGATGGAGCATGTTCTGAGATGTGAGGTATTTTCATGGAGATTTTGAATAGAAGAGTGAAACAAAAGGCTCAGAGACCATGGAGTATTGAGAGTTTAGCCAATACAGATCACAAAGTTAAGGAAGAGCAAATGAACTTCACTCATCAAGTGCTCCTTTCTAATGAGAGGGCTAGTTGAGCTTCATTTGACTAAAAGCTTTATTACAGATTGTGCACATATCAACCACAAGTCATTCATATACATTACTGTGATTGCTGACTACAGAAATCTTTGCTGTTACCTAAAATGATCCTTTCTTGAGGAAGTAATAGAGTAAGACAGGTCCTCATCCATCACTATAGTGTAATAATAAGAGGAAAACAATAAAGGTAAATATTTTATGAAGCAGCATTTTAATTTATAATATAATACAATTTATAATAAAATGCAATACAATTAAAAAGCATCATTTACTCTTCATTTAAAAAAAGTCAGTTTCTCACACATCAGCTTCATGGGGTAGAGCAGTTCAAAGGCTTGATCAGTTCTGGTTTTCTTTCAAGAGACATCAGAGTGTATTCACCTCAGCCATGATGCAGAACAGGGATTTGTATTTGTGGGGGCTACACTGTAGGCTATAGACCTTTGAAGCTTTCTTATTGCTTCACTTCAGCTCATCTTTAATATTTTTCTCTCATGGTGCTGGCACCACTCATATTCCTGCTATTGAGTGATAGCTGTGCAGCATGAAACATGACTGGCATCGTGTCTTGTGTGCAATATAATGTTACTATTGCTGTGCTACCATGCTACAGATTTAATTGTAAATATCAACATGGCCCTCACCTTATACACAGCCAGCTGACTTCAAGAGGCGGTGTCTAGTCATTCACTAGATAAAACTGGACTGTGGTTAGCCCTTTCCTGAGGCAAATTGGTTGCAAGGTAGAGATGCACAATTCCAACGCGGCACCTCCCGTACATTCATTGTCACTTGGTCATTCCTTGACAAGGAAGTTACAGTTTCGAAGGATTCATCTACAGCCTGTCCAGACACGTGTTGAGGAAAGGCTTGCTCACCCTTCTGGCCCCCTTTGCCGTCCCCTCCCAGTGACATCTCAGGTTTTGTAGCACGTAGAGGCAGTTTCTCCCTTTGTTGACCCCCTGTGTCACATGCAGCTGGACACGTTATCAGCTCTCTGCTGGGAACAACACTCTGCATAGGTCCTGTGTTATCACAGGCTTTTCCAGCACAATTCCCATGTCTTGCAAAATCTGATTGCAACACTTTCAACAGCTCCTCTTACTGCAGTGTGATTGATGTTCCTCTGAACAGATGCAAGTAGTGTGTCAGTTGGGAATAAACATAGTCCTGACTCCATTTACACAAATTTCTGTCTATCTTTGAGTGGAAAAGAAAGACAAGCTTGAGAGGAGTGTAATGTTAGCCAGCATGTGTACTGCACTCAGTACAATGCAATCCCCATTCTAAAAGATCGTGGGAAAAGTTTGGTACTTTTTATGCTGATTCAGTGCAGAGCATTTTCGATAGTTTCTGTTCAAAGCAATGTCATTCTTAGTGCATGTCATTCACTTACTAATGCAGTCCTAGCTCATATTTTTCAGCAATTCTTTTCCTTGCTAATCTTTCATATATGCATGGGTGGAGTACTCATGGTAACTCAAACCTGTCTAGCAAGAAAGAAGTCATTGCATGGAAGATGTATCAACCTCCATTACACATTTAGAATTGTAACTGACAATGTATTCTGGTGTTTCAGAGTGATCCCAAGAGTTTTTCAATGGCATCTTATTAAACTTTTATTTAGAAAAAACTTATTAGATGATGATACTCTTTTTTTCTGAAAAAATGTGCTAATTTTATTAGGCACAGGATATGGTCTTTTATACTGAAATTATTGTGTCTGGTTAATTCACAGTTCCAAATAAAAAAATTCAAGCTCTTGTTCTATTGTTTAATAGATTTATTTCTTGTTGAATTCAAAGGTTAGAAGAAATATTTTTGTTGTTATAGCAACATGATAAGCACCAAATAATCCAAATTATTCACATGTTGGGAAATGTCAGCCTCAAGCATATTTGCATTTTTTTTAATGCAGATTTTCAGACATAATGTTGAACTGGAATTTTTTCTTATTGCTTTCATTTTTCAAGTTATGCACAGAAATAAATGAATTTTCATTAAAATACATATCCACTTTGGACTCCCTGCATAGTTTTTTAAGCTTGTTATGGAAATAAAAGTTATGCATAATTAAGAGCAGATAGCAAAAAAATGAAACCTTGCCAGAGCTTTAAATTTGCAAAATGATCCAGTAAGAAAGCCAAGAAGCACAAGAATGCCTAAAGTAGAAAACAACCTTGTAAAATAGAAGCAGCAATTGATTTATTCAAGAAAAACATGCCTATTTGTTGAAATTTGTCTGTGTTGACAAGTCATGAAATATTATGATCAGAAATTAATTTACTAAATTTATATATATATATCTACCACATGAGAATAATCTAATGAAATATTTAATTTTAAAAGAATGTTATATCTTACAGGATAAATATCTGTTTCTGAAATATATTCAAAAACCTGTGAGAGATAATTATACTTCTAGCACAGAAAAGTGTAAAATATGCCATTAAGTTATAATTCTGATAGAACTATAGCAG
>JANRGV010000001.1:106719222-106762189 GCA_024734035.1 Alethe castanea | reverse complement strand
GGCTTTTCCTTTCACTGTTCACTGCCATACCTTTTTGTCTCTTCATTCAACGCAACTAGTTTTAATTGCCCAGGCTGAAATGACCTTTAGGGTTGTCTGCTTTCCTCCATTGCTTACAGAAAGAGCTGATTCTGTCTACATTCATGAATGGCCTGTCAGATGTCTGGGATGAAATTGCACTGAATATTTTTTTGAGTAATTGCAGCAGAATATGGGATGGGACAGGTCTGGTACTCTTTTTCAGGGTGTGCTTTTTTGCCTTTTATAGGCAAAAAAGCTGTTTTATAGCACAGCACAAATGATCCCAGCTGGGCTATCAACAGAGCTTGGATCCCTTGAAGAGGTCATGTCTCATTCACTTTGCTCCATAGTACATTGGACTGCCCTGGTCTATTAACATCTATGACTCACTTGTGTCTATGACCCTGTTTAACATATTTTATAATAAATTCTTTAGTGAGCTGAAGTTGAACTGCTCTAGACAACCTCTATTAGCATGAATCATTATTATCTAAACATTCAAAGGTAGAACTGGATCTATGCTGTCTGGTTTCAGCATAGCCAAACCTAGCTTGCAAATGTATTCTAGCCTGGAGCTCCATCACTTAAAAACAAACTTGAATTTGTTATGCCAAAAGCAGTATTCATTAGTCAATATTGAATTACAAATACTGGCTTGCAATAAGGAATCAAGAGAAAGAAATGTTTTAGCAAAAATAAGCACTAAATTTATTTGAGAAATAATGCTTGTGATTATCTAGGTGTTGTTTTATCCTTGCAACATGAATATTTCAGGCAGCCCTGATTCTCCTGCCTCAAAAAATCATAAAGATATGGAAGAGCTGTAGTATATTGAGAGAAGACCAATAAAGGTGATCAAAGGTATGAATGACTTCCAGGGAGGAACAATTATACAGGCTGGGAAACTTTAGCCTGGAAAACAGACTGTTGAGGGGATATATGATAAAATTAATAAAAAATTGGGAGTGGCGTGGTAAGGGTGAATAGGCATCACTTGCTCATTGTGTCTCTCCATGGCAGAAGTAGAGATTAATCAAATTAATCCATAGGTGGTTGGTTCAAATAAAACAAAATGAGATGTTTTTTCATGCAGCATGTGTTAATGCTAAACACTACTTGTGAAAGGATTTTTTGACAGTTATAGCTTTCAAAAAAAAAAAAAAAAGCCTTTATTCCACTTGTCTAGGTGGAAGGCTAAATTGGGAAAGTTCATGGAACAGATATCTATAGGGTCACAGAGTACATAAGGGCCCATGAACCACCTACAGTGCAGGTAATCAGTCTGCTGCAATGATTAGGAGAAACATAACTACTCACTTGTCCTGTTTTCATAATTTTTCACTTGGTATCCTGTTCTATCCATCATCTTGGTCTGGTCCAGCACAGTTATTCTTATGTTCTTTGTTTATTAATTGATCATTTTGAATATCTATACAACACATATGCACTTTTTTGGGTACCTACCCAATAATTATGAGTTTGCGTCTCAAGATTACTTCCTGAAAAACATTTCAGAAAATCTGCCAGAATAGAAATAAAATATGAATTAATATAGTGTGATCTGTATTTTAAAATTAAATAAAACATGAAACACTAGTCCAAAAGTTTGCAGGCTATTATTCATGTCTAGTTTCACTAAGTATTTCATTATGGTATAAAACATTTAGGACATTTTAGCATTGCTACGGAAATGCATTATCTTTCACCATCAATGAAATTATGTACCAAAAACTATTTTTAGAAGTCATTATATTGGAAATGGAAATACTATGTAATGAGGACTGGGAAAGCAGACAATTATAGGTTGAATTATCTAACCTTTAATACAGGCAGTATTGCTAACTATTATTTGGACCTTTTTCATTATTCAATTGCTTGGAAATCGAGTGAAACAGTCTGATTTTGATCAGGGTCTTAATCATGAAATATGACAATTTAGTGTATGTTTTACTTGACAACTTCATGGTAGAAAATTTAACATTTCGGAATGCCATTGAGAGACCTCACTGAGACACAATATGGGAAGGTCTTTTATTCTGGTGGATCTGCTTTATTTATCTGGCAGGTGAAATCCTTCTGCAGTTGAAAGCAGAAAACTGGAGTGCAAAATTGATACTGGTTTTAAACTCATAGTTAAGCATATCTCTCTGGTCTGATGATTTAATGGTTTTTTTTAGGAGATTTGGAATGGAAAAGGGGACAGACTACATGGATATTTAACCCCACCCCACAGGACATCCTATCTTTAAATTTGAAAGACATATGGATGGATGGACCACTCAGTGGAATTGGCTGGATGGTGGCACTGAAAGAACTGTGGTGAACATGTCTATGGCCAAGTGGAGACCAGTGATGAATGGCATTCCTCAGGGGCCATCACTGGGACCAGCACTGATCAACATCTTTGTCAGTGTCATGGACAGTGGGATTGAGGGTACCCTCAGCAAGTTAGCTGCTGACACCAAGCTGTGTGGTGTGGTCAGCACACTGCAGGGAAGGGATGCCATCCAGAGGGACATGGACAGGTTTGAGAGGTTGGTCTGTGCAAACCTCATGAAGTTCAACAGGGCCAAGTGCAAGGTCCTGCACTGGTGTAGGGGCAATCCCAAGCACATACAGGCTGAGCAGAGAACGGATTGAAAGCAGTTTGGAGAATAAGGTTTTGGGGATGTTGGTTGACAAGAAGTTCAACATATCTCAGCAGTGTATGCTTGCAGCCCAGAAAGCCACCGTATCCTGGGCTGCATTGAAAGTGCTGTGGCCAGCAGGTCAGGGGAGGTAATTATCTCCCTCTATTCTGTCCTTGTGAGACCTCACTTGGAATATTACATTCATTTATGGGGCCCCCAGCATAGGAAGGATGGGGACATGGTGTAGCAAGTCCAGAGAAAGGCCACAAAGATGATCAGAGGGCTTGAGCACCTCTCCTATTAAGAAAGTGGAGAAAATTGGTGCTGTTCAGCTCTTGAAAAAAGAATACTCCAGGGAGACCTTATAAGCCTCCCAGTTACTAAAGGGGGCCTACAAATGAACTGGAGAGGGACTTTTTATAAGGGCATAGGACAAGAGGGAATGACTTTAAACTGAAAGAGAATAGGCTTAGATCATTTAGAAGTAATTCTTTACTGTGGGGAGACACTAGGACAGATTGCCCAGAGAAATTGTGGATGTCTCATCTGTGGAAGTGGCTGGCCAGGTTGTATGGGGTTTAGATCTCATCTAATACCTTAAAGATCATCTAGTTCCAGTCCTCCTGCCACTGGTATGGTGGACAGTGTCCCTGCCAGTGGCAGGGGAACTGGAACTAGATGATCTTTGAGGTATTTTCCAGCCCAAGCTATTCTATGATTGGATGGTAATTCAAGTGGGTCAGTGGTGTGTTTGTAAAGGAAATGTGAATCCAACCAGGAAAACCCATGAATGTCATTGAGTAAGTTAACACTTTTGCAGAAGTGAAAGCAAAGGACTTATACTTCCTTTATTTCTTCCTTTATTTGAGGAAGAGGGAAGTATTTGCCTTGGTAACAGCGACTAAAAATCAACAGTAGCAAACAGATGAGTGCATCTGTTCAATAGTAATAGAATATATGAAATGAGATGTCAACTGGTATTTCTAGCAGTGCTACTCAATCAATAGCAGTTTCTTTCCTAGCACTTTCTCCTGCCACTGGGCCCCACAGCATGTGTCCCCAAATGACCCAGTAGGAAGTGTCAAAGAAGTCTGACTAGGTTAATCAAATATTTCTGACTGCTCCAGGGGACGGCACATGTGACACGATGGAGTTTTAACCTCTCGGGGAGATGCTGGAGGGGAAGGACTGTTCACTCCCCAAAGAAACAACACTTTGAACAGTCACGCCTCCAATCTGCCTTTTCTTTTCTCATATTTTGCTCTTATTATCCAACTAGTAGGAAAGCATAAGATAAGACCCAGGCTGTTTACAACAGAATAGCATAAATTAGCAAGAAACTGTTGAAAAGTAACAGAATCAAAAAATAACAAAATCAAAAAGTAACTGCAAATGTCTGAATAGTCTTTTTTTGGGAAGGTTTTAACACAGCTCAACTTGCATGTAGACTTGCATGCCAAAAACTCTCATTACTGCATAAAACATAAAAATACATAAAATTTTTTTTGAGATACAGATGGTTTGCTTGGCTATTAATGATTGTATTCAATAAGACTTTTATTTTCTGCCTTTAGTCCTAAACTAACTGTCCTTTGCAGCTCAGAAAATTACCTTTGTTTTAGCTTCACCAAAAATATTTTATAACTGACACTGAGTGACAGATTAAAGCACAGTTCTACTCAATGGGAATATTCCACTCTGCACAGAAAGAATGTGTAAACATAAGTCCCTTAATTGACAACATATTCTAATAAAATTATTTGCTCTATATTATCTCATTTTCTGTGTTCTTTCATCATATCAAAATTGGAGGAAATAAAACTATGGACCAGCTATAATGCAGCACACTGCCTCAAACTGTCAAGCAAGAAAAACTGCTGTCATCAAAAAAAACCCCAGCAACAGTGGTCTCTTATTTTAAGTAGATTGACCATCACAAAAAACCCCCAAAACTATCCTACCAAAAGTTATGAGACAAAGACTATTTGTCAGTCAAGTGGAGTGTTTCATTATTCTCAAAAAAGTCACTAGGCAGTGGTCTGTGAAAGCACTAGTTCATGAGAAATGAATGTCTTTTGGGAGAGGAGGAAAAGTGTAGATAAAAGAATAATCTGAAGGTAGAGTTGGGCTTTTTTCTCTGGAGAGGAAGTTTGGTGGAAAAGATTAAGTGGTTGTTTCAGTAAAAGGTGGCATGAAGAGATGAAGTAATCATTTAGAAGACAGGTGATAAAGTGAAACAGAGTAAGTTGAAGGTAGAGGACCACTGAAGAGAGACTTTGATAAATCAGAGGGCTGGGCAATCACCAAATGTATGAAGTTTACAAAGGGAAAGAAAGTACTAAATCCTGCACCTGGGATGCACAGATAAATTGGGGAATGAGATATTAGAAAGAAGTATGGTGGAAAGGGACCTGGGGGTTCTGATCACTGGCAATTTGAACATGAGCCAGCGGTGCCCTGGCAGCCAGGAGGGCCAACCATGTCCTGGGGTACATCAGGCACAGCATCACAGCCAGGCAAGGGAGGGGATTGTCCTGCTCTGCTGTGCACTGGGGCAGCCACACCTCAAGTCCTGTGTCCATCTTTTGGGTGTCCCAATATAAAAGAGACATGAAGCTTTTAGAGAGTGTCCAAAGGAGGGAAACGAAGATAGTGAAGGGCCTTGAGGGAAAGCCATTTGAGCAGCAGTTGATATCACTTTAACATTTCCCTCTGGGGAAGAGGAGACTGAGGGGAAACCTCATTGCAGTCTACAACATCCTTATGAGGGGGAGATGAGGGGCAGACCCTGATCTCTCCTTTGCGGTGACTGGTGATGGGACCAGAGGGAATGGTCTGAGATTGTGTCAAGGAAGTTTTAGACTGGATATCAGAAAAAGATTCTTCACACTAGGGGTGGTGGGGCACTAGAACAGGCTGCCCAGAGAAGGGGCCACAGTACCAAGCCTGCCAGAGTTAAAGAAGAGTTTGGACAACACTCTCAGGTACACAGTGTGGCTCCTGGGGTGTGCAGAGCCAGGATGTGAACTTGATCCTTCTGGATCCCTTCCAATTCAGAATATCCTGCAGTTCTTTGAAGTGTGTGGAGGAAGGGGATTCTACAGAGCCAGAACTGGAAATGGATGGGTGAGTCATGTTAACACCAAAGAAGCCTGAGCTTAACATATTATGGAAATGAGAATCATAAAAAAAAAATGTTGAGAGAAAGCAAATCAGCAAGAATGATTCAAGAAAATGTTTGTAATGTAGGGAAATAGCTAACCAAACCTTTCTGAAAGTTTGAAATAAGGAAAAAATGTGGCTGATTGTCTAAGAAGCTAAACTAGAATGAAATTTTCCCTTCCTTCTCAGGTTCAGGTAACATTGAGTAAAGAGTAAAGAAAGACAAAGATTCAAAACAAAGTGGTAGTGACTGCAAGATAAGGCAGATCACTGAATTTCTATTTTAGGACACCTGAAATAACTCCTCATCATGGAAGCCAGATGAGAAAAATCTTTTCCTCTGTCCCCTCCTTCCTCTGGTCACTTTGGTGCATCTCAGAGTTGTCAGACCTTACACCATTTCCGGCATAGGTGAATTCAGTAAGTCTGCTACTCCAGTCAAATCAAGTTCTCAGAATACAAACGCTTAACAAATCTGCCCCACTGAAATCAGAAACATTTATTTACTTAGGAATTTATGACTTCCTCAATTCCAATTTCTATTTACCATCCCAGACAGAAGCCACACTTCCAGAGGAAAATCAAATAGACAAACAAAAACTGTTATATATATATAATTGCTATACATATACCCTAAATCTTGCTTTTCTCAGTTGTTAGCCCAGGACGACTGAAGTTCTTCAAGGACTATTGTGCCTCTCTGTGATACAGAAATACTCTGAGCAACACCTTCCCCTCACCTGGAAATATAGTCTCCCTTCAAAGATTACTATTTTTATATCAGGGGTCAAGAACATGTTTCTGGCTTTATCTTCTAAAAAACTTCAGTGACTTGTGAAGAATTTATTTACTATCAAAAGTAAAAGAGTCATTATTTTGTCTTATTGTTTGTATTTCTTTACAAAGCTGTATTACAATGAATCAATATCCTATTACAAAAATATACTAATTGCTGGGCATATACCATTACCACAAATTATAGCAGAAATCCTATTGTCTTGTAATGCACACTTTAACTGCATCTTGTTGCGGAAAGTATTAGAAGAGGTTTATTACAGTAACTGAGGCAGAGAAACTTGTGTGTGTTCCACCCAAAGGTGTATTATTTTTCCATGAATTAAAGCAATGTAAACAAAGAAGGGATCAGTTTTCTGCAGTGTCACTGAGGTTATAATTAAAGGACAGTGAACAGCACATCTAATTATTAGGAGATGGGAACTTGATAACTTTGGGGAAAGGCCCTCTCTGATGTTTTGCTTACAACAACTAGTTGGACTCAGTGAACCTATAAACGTGCTTTATAGCCTTATATTATGAATGTCAACTCCGAGCTTATCACCATTTAGTCAGACTGGAGACAACAAGGACAAAGATTTGTTCAAATATATCAGCCTTTTGAATATCAAGCAGATTCTGACTGCTTATTAAAATCCTGTCACTCTTTGGCTCTTTACGGGGTTAGTTAATCACTGAAAATATATCCCTGTATCCTGTATTACCTTAAATTCACTGCTATCACCTTTTCATCATAAAATGGTTTGGTTGGTTAGGGATCTTATAGATTATTTAGTTCCAACTCTCATGGCCATGGGCAGGGATATCTTTCCCTAGACCAGATTGCTCAAAGACCATCCTGGCCTTGAACACTTCCAGGGACGGGACACCCACAACTTCTCTGGGCCAGTGTTGAGTTTCTCATCGCCCTTATAGTCCAAACCCTTCTCTTCAGGGGTGCCCTTCACCCATTCTCTGCTTTGTCTGTATTTTTACTTGGAACAGTCCCAGCCCAGGTGCAGGACCTTCCAATTGGCCTTGAACTTATGACTTTCACATGGGTTCACTCTTCAGGCCTTCTGGCTGGCATCCCCTCCATCCAGCATGTTGACTGCACCACACAACTTGATGTCAGCAATCTTGCTGAGCATACACTCAATCCCACTGTCTGTAGCACTGACAAAGATGTAAAACGGCACCGGCCTTAATATCAACCCCTGAGGAATGCCACTCTTCACTGGTCTCCACATCTAGCCATTGACCCCATTATGGATAATTCCCAGGCCTATTAATACATTTTCAAAACAAAAGTTAGTTGTTAAGTTTGTATAGTCTTAAACCCACATTTATTACACATGGAAGGAGTACAACTGCTGAGATACACTAGTGATGGGAATGAGCAAATTGTTGGTAGGTAGTGTGGGATGATTTACAAAGTTAAAGTTCATATGTTAAGTGTTTGAAAATGAAAAAAAATTGATGTATCAGGCACTTTAAAAATCATTCTTAATAATGATGCATCTCTGAGACATCATTACATGGTGTTGCAAAACACTTAAATATTCAAGCCAGCAAAGCTCTGGATACATCACTGGATACACAAATCAAACACATGTGATTGACACTGGTCAGCCAATGTGTTTCATGGAGTGAGACTGACCGGAAAAAGATAGTATCAATGGTGGAAGGAAGAAGGTGCTGCATGAAGGGGTAGTTAATGCAGCCTTCTATGATTAATTTAAAAATCTTGCTCTGATGACGGACCCAGCTGCAGCATTTCTACTGAGTGACATCTGAGGCACAGAGCACTCACTTCAGAGCTGTGCAGAACATTGATGCCAGAAGAACAACTTATATTTGATGGCATATTTAGCTTCTGTAGTTTACTGATGTACAGATTCAATGGAATAACCAGACAGAAATCAGCTCCCAAATTTCATTGTCAACAAATTAAAAAGTTATAAGATCTTGTTTCTGCTTTCACCATCATATGAACTTCAGAGCTAAGCAGTCTGGTATGCAAAAAGCCTCACTTGTGGCAGATTTATTTTTTAAATTTTTGTTTCTGTCTACACCAATTAATCTGTATTAATTGGTATGGAATATCATTTATTATTATGAGCTCTCTGTAACTATGGATTACCTACCTTATTTTAAAATCTTCAAAAAGTCAGGATATACAATATGGAAATGCTACATATGCAAAAGATGAAAAATTTCCCCCAGGAACCAAAGAGGAAATTTGGTACAGACCTTCTCCACCGTTTGATTAAGAATATCAACATATAATCATCGGAGATTAATAAATAAGCCTTTGAGAGTAATAAAATTACTGGTTAGAATAGCTACAAGAATATCTGATGCCCTTTGATTATTTTTAACTTTACGGATGGGGTTTTTTTTTTTTTTAATAGAAACACCAATAATACAAAAAATGTTATAACACCAAAAAAAGCAAAATAACTCCACTGAAGAGCTCTGGACCATGCTGCTAAATAATGCTAAAGTAGTAAGATTGTCAGAGACAAACATGCTGTGTTTCTTCAAAGTGTTATTTTCTCTGGACAATATGCTTATTATGTCTAACTTAAGTGAGAGGGTACAAATAACAGTGACAGAGAACATGTGAAAAATGTAGGTCTCAGAGAGTTTCTGGCTTTTACTACTTGTTGCTTTGAAAAGGGAAAATATAAATGAATCAAGTTCCATCTTGTACAGAAGATAAGGCCCTTCAAGCAATTGCAAAGAGTAGGAGGTGTTGACGAGTGATATCTGCATGAGTGCCACTGGGAGAACTTGTATTGCTATTTGATTTGGACAGTGATAGGGGAATAAAATTTTCTTCATTATTATTCAGACTAATTCAAAATATTAGTACTGACCAAATGTAATTGTTGCAATTGTTTGAGCCAATCAAGCTCTGTTCTGTGATTGTCCAAACATTTTTGTGTTTTATTACGTGAGGAAGTCAGGAAAAATGTAACTCCTTATGTCGCAACATCTCTTATGTTAATGTGCAAACACACAAGCCAAATATCATACACAATATGTGCAAATGACAAACATCTAATTTGTATTGACAGTTATCACAATTATTTGCACAAATTAATGTCACATACATATGCATAATTAGTTACATTCAATAACCAATTTGTTTCCAGATTGAAGTGTGCATTTTCTGTATGCATTTTCCATATGCAACACCACATCTGAACAATTTGCTATTTTCCAGACATTTTCATGTTTTTGATCTCCAAGATAAGCATTTTCCTTCCCCAAATAATATGCAGAGGTGTATTTCTAAAGACAAACAGCTGTTGTTTTGTCCTGTCTGTACGTAACCTAGAGGAAAGTCATCATTGTGGTATCTTGTATCTTCTCTCTTAGTATAAAATATATATAAATAATATACTTAAAATGCTGTAAATCTTCTTCCTGGCACTCTACAGTCATCAAAACCCAGACACATACAGTTTTCCTCTTACAGTGGAAACAACAGGCAATTAGGCTCTGCCCAGAGTAATTTTTAAAAATAATTTAAACTGATGATGGGAATTTTTTTTTTCCTGAAACCATCATAGGCAGTATGGCAGCAATCCTGAGGATGTGCAAAGAAACCGCAGTAAACAAAGAAGAAGCACTGGGCGAAGTTGCAGCCACTTTCTGGATCAAAGTCACGCTGCAGTCTCACAGCGGTGCTTGTGCCTCTGGCTGCGGTCCAGGAGAAAGGCCCAAGGGAGCGAGCTCCCTGGCGAGTCACGGCGTCTCTCCATGCAGGCGTGACATCTACAAAATCAGACTTGGCCTCACCCTGCCTGAAAGCAACTCTCTGCCCAAGCTAGGAGTATCTGAGTTAACTTCTAAACTCCGTACCAAGCCCATTTTTAATTGGCAAGGTAATCGTGTGAAAATGCTGACTGAACGTCACTCGTAAGTACCAGCCTTTTAGTTAAGCACATTTGTAGGTGGGGCATACATAAGCATAAAAAGGCCTGAGGACAAGTTGGAAATTGAGCTCTGGCAGCCACATTGTCCCCAGATTACAGTTTATACATGATGTTCACCAAAGCTACATAAACTTTGCAAACTCTACGGTCTGGTAAATCCCATGAAATCCAGTACTTGAGAAACTTAGTTTTCCCGTGGTATTTGCATGGTGAATCCACATCTGTGCCTTTTCATTGTGTTTTGCACATCTCTATAGGACTGTAATTAGGTTGGATTAAAATCTGAACTAGAAGTAGTATAAAATTCTAAATTCTGTGTAATTTCAAGCTAAAATCTCAAATTAGGTCAATAAAGAAAGTTCCCCACATCTTCACATTTGGGTCATAGAGAGGTCTTTGAAGTCAGTTGTGCTACAATCCTCTAAAACAGTGTTAATGGCCCAATTCTAATTTAAAATCCAGTTTTATGGCATTCCATTCATTTCCATGATGTTTGTTTCTCATTTGCAAAGTCAGATTAGAATCAAATCCAATGAGGTTTGCTGCAGAAGGTCAGATAAGACTGAAAAAGTATCTCCAGGCCTTTTTTCCTATGGAAACAAGTCTTCTAAAATATGTTGATTCGTGCAAAAATTATCAGGAATTATTATTAAACAGCAGTTGTATTGTCTTAATTTTACATTTTTGATCTGCACCTTATAGGATGAGCTTAAGCCCTCCAGAGACATCTAAGGTTGTAAAAGCAGCAGTACCAAATTAAACCATAGCTGGCCCAGTTCCCTCTCTGATAATGGCCAATAATGGATCCAGGGGAGAGTATATGAACAAAGTAGTATAAAGTGGCACGTTCCTAACGAGTTTGTACAGCCTACAGCAATCTTTGGCACAGTGACTTCCCAAGGAAAAACGTGACATGCTTGCTTCTTACAGCAGAGTGCAAATCAAGAGTAATTGCATTGAAATTTTGTGGAGTTAAAAAAGGGTACACAACCAACAACAATAGGTGTATTTTTTTTCCCTGTAGATCCAGGCAAAACAATTGATTTTAATATCTTCCTGTCATTCTGAATTTCAAATTATGTTTAAAAATAAGACATTCTCACGAAAAATGCCTCCTTACCTTATGGTAGTACTAACACAGTTAGAAAAATATATACTTTTGAAATTTAAAAAATAATTATATTGAAATCTTCTAGCAGTTACTACATTTGAAATCAAATCATTGATAAAAGAAATAACATTAAAATATCCTTAGTATTAATCATATTTATGTTCCAATCATGACTTATATTGTAAACTTTAGAAGTGTTTTTTTTTTTCTCTAAATAAGTACACTGAATTAGATTTTTAGACACATCTGTTATTCACTAAGAAGGTTCACGATCACTTACTGTCCATATAGTGCCCCAGGTACAGATTGCGTGGATGGAGCTTTGCAAATACAAATTTAGACAAGGTTCCCGCCCTGAGAAATTTGAAGCCTATTTTGAACAACTGCAACACTAATAATTTAAGGATTAGGCACAGGAATAGGTGTAAAGAGACAGAGAAGGTCAAAAAGGTTACCTGAAGGAGATGAGGTTTAATAGGACATTCACAAATGGAGCAGATGTGTTCTCAGAAGAAATACTCTGGTGCAAAATTTCTTCAAGGTAATTTTTGAAGGACAGTGAAGGCCTTCACAAAATACAGGAGATAAGAACTGATGTGCATATGAGTTGTACATTACTAAAAATGATTGGTTTCCTATGACCTGAGTTTCTTTCCTTTTTGCACAAAATTGGGCTGGCAAATAAGTTCCTGAATTTATAGCTTTCGCCTTGCCTCAAACTAGTAAGGATTGCATGACTAGAGATTTAATTTGTTGTAATCTAATCACTTCTATTTACAACCTTCAGGCCAAATTGGAGTGATTGCAGGAAAACCCACACTCTTCTAGAAATGAAAGACCAAAATTGCAGAGCAGTCCTAAACCAGCTCTTTCCTCAACAAACATGCATTGGGGCTTGCCTACTCCCTAGCCCTTTTCTTGGCTCTCTTTGTGAATTCTTTCTCTATCCCTGCTTAGAAGGGGTTGGTTGTGCCTGGTGGCCTGTGGAAGTGGTACAAAACAAACCCTTCACCCAAGGGCATCATGGCTCTTCAGGCATCATTTGAGTTTTGTCACAGTTAATCTGCAGAACAGCTTGGACATGGACTCGGCAAAACTCTATGTGCTTGGGCAGCAAGAATTTGTTACTAAACATTTAAATTACTGCTATCGTAAACAGCACCTGTAAATCAATTTTTCACCTCAAAATATAATGCTGACCACAATTCATGTGGTCATGTTTTTGTGCCATGACATTTATGACTTCAGGGTTTTAAAGATTAACCCATTTAAGAAATAATCAAAACTTGTGATTTTTTTCTTGTTACAATCTCCTTTCTTTTCAGCACTGATTTTGATTTTTTTTTAGCTAATACGCAAGACACTTGCAGTCAGGTGAGACTGTGCCAAAAGTGTTGTGCAACATCAGAAAGAAAACGTATAACTTGCTAGTTTAAAAGTATCATTTCACTTTTTAATTTTTTATTAGCAAACTAATTTTACACAATGAATTGGGTCAATCAGGAAATTTTTAAAAGCATACAGAGAAGGAAGGAAATCCCCAAGTTAAGAGAAATATAGAACGATAATAAACAATCTCCTGAAATGTATTTTGTTGGATATGTATGAGAAATAGAACAAATGCAAGTAGAAGCATACCTATCATGTTAACGAGCAAAATTTACAAGCTAGGGGAAGGGTATGCAATGCTGCACAGTGTACTATATACTTGTAATCTTTGCTTTTGCTTCTCAGTATTTTATTACTGTCTCTCAATACTTTGAAAAAAATATAGCATGAAATTACATAAGTGTAAAACATAACTGGGTACCAATATAAAGGTGAACCCTTAGAAAAAGCTGCCATGACTGAAATGCAGTTAGTGTCATGAAAGAAAGTAGGGATCTATTAAATTATGCATTCTAATATAGCTGTCTTCTAAAGGACACAGATTAAAAGGATACAAAAAATTATACACAGAAACAGAAAAAAAGAGTAAAAACTACAAAGGCATTTTGAAATTGTGTTTCTCTGGTGCCACATAGACCACAGCCGGAAAGCTGAGATTTCTGCTAATAATAATATAGATTTATTCTTTGTTATAGTTTAGTATTCATATGAAAAACAAAACAACAAAGAAATGATTTTAAATGACCAACAGCACATCACTCAGTCTCTATACTTCAGAGGATACACAAAGACTCACATGAAATGTGTTTGCTTTACAGTGCTGCCAATTAAAAATAGGAAATATAACCAAGGAAATATTTGCATTTCCCACAATATACTGTGTCTGTAGAAAAAAAATTATAGGGTGGAAATTATTAATTTTTTTGTCAGATTTTTTAAAAAAGTGTGTTCTTTTTTCAAATCAAATCACAAAAAACAACAAAAGCAATGGAAAAAAAAAAGATGGAAAGTAAATAAGAAGTGGTGGAAAAATACAGGATTCAACTGATGGCACTGGAAATGAAGATGAACAATAACCCCAGTGCCAAATGGCAAGTACAGCCTCTTCCTCTGGGCAGACTGAAACAAGCCAAGACAGCCACAGAGCATAATCCTGTGAAGCTCTGGACCTGGCAGAGACAGTGCTTCAAACACAGGACTAAGGAGGAGCAAGAACAGCTGCAGCATACGCCCCAGTTCTGAGAAGTGGCCTTAAACATCCTTTCTGCACTCCAACCCAGCCTGGCTCTCTCTCCTAAGAACCAAAGCTGTTTCTGCAAGTCTGCAGTAGAAAAGCAAGAGCAAAGAACTTATGAATCACTCTCTCATTGAGTAGCCATAAAAGCATTTTCTGTGTTTAGTTAAACCACTCAAACTGTTTTTTAAAAACAGGTTTAAATGGGCTCCAGCCTATTCATACGTCCCCTGTATAAAATTAAAGAAAACCCACCAATGGAAGTGTCACCTTCTACACTGAGCTCAGATCCCATGCCTAGAAACAAAAGGCTCAGTTGCATGTTCAGTTTCCTCCAGTCAGTTTCTAACCCAGTTTAAACTCTGACTTTATACCTATGTATAAAATGTATGTTTCATGTGAATCTGCAAAGACGCTCTCTTAATTACGCTGGGCTAGAGGAGGGACTGTCCATTTGACAGTGGAAATATACCAGATCTCCATAGTTGAGGTCCATCTCTATAGACCTTGATAAGCCCTGCAATTCTAGGCTCTCTACAGTAAAGTTACAAGCTTATGGTGAGCCCTCACATTCCCAGGACTTTCCCACATACCCGTGTTTTGCTCTTCATTTTTCCTGCACTAATCCTTTTTTTTCAACACACCCAATAAGTAGGGAGAGAGATGCACAATTTTTACCATGGTGATCCAGAAAACAGGGATAATCCCATGGGAGAAAGCCAGATGGCATCACTTCCTGTCATCTCTTTTTTGGCTCACCAGCAGGGAAAGAGATTCCAGTCAAAATGGGGATATCAAGGAGGATTTCCAGGGGAATTAGGGGCAGGAAGCACAGGGGGCTGAGGCAGCAGATGAACACAAAACCCTGCAAGATGGGAGGAAGATGGGGGATAGAGAGACAGTGGACTGCTGGCAGCATTACAAGAAGAAACTTAAAGGTTTCTCTAACTGTTTTTTTCCTCTATGAAATTTTGTAGTAATGTAGGAAAGGTGGGTTTAGGTTTAGGAGTGAGATGTGTGTATCTGTGAATGTAAAATTTGAAAAACAACCTATGCCTGGAAAATTATGACAGTAGCATAACATATATCATAAGTCTTTCTCAGGGCAGTTGTTTATTATGTCTTCTGAAGGGTACAGCGGAGATATATATTTAATTTGTGTCTCTGTCCGAAGCTAACTAAAGCTTCCTCCCAACACCAAAGGAATCTAGGTGTGAATCCATGACTGATAGATGCAGAATTAGGATAATAATCTTCAGCCTTGAAAGCAATAGGGCAATAGGAGGTAGAAGCTAGCAAACATCTTAAAACCAAAGAAACATTTCAGTATTTATAAAATACTCCTTTACTTCACCTGAAAAATGGCTAGAACTGTATAAACTGCATTGTACTTCAATGTGCATGACTTAAAGACGGTTTAAGAGTCCTACTTTAGTAACAGAATATATAATCAAGACTTTAAAAAAGGATTTCTATCTTAAAGTACTTGTGTTTCCAGAAGGTATGTTTTCTGGCAAAGAAGTTGTTTGTACAGACAGTTTACCAGGTTGTTTACTTCCACTGATTAGTGTGCAGCAACTTCTTAGTTAGCAACTGGGAAATCGATGCTACTTAAATGGGAATTTCCTGACAGTTTTCCAAAGCAGGTATCTTTCTTGATCTCATGCGTATGTTGTAAAAAGTATTTTGTCCAAAAGTTTTGCCCCTAATTAGTAGGAAATAATGAAATGTTTCTATGTAAATATATCTAGGTAGACCCTACTGGTCTGTAAATAGAGTTGGATCTCTGAGAGAGAAATAAAGTAACACAGGAGCTGCAGATCTTGCTTTGTCTGTTCCTTTTAGTAGGAATCCATGAGTATTTTGAGTATTTCGAGATCTAATATTTGAAATCACACAGAAGTTTGCTAATTATTTTTCTCACTCTTGATATGAAATAAAGAGATCAAAAGCTTTAAAGTACTAAACACAATTAGGAAATACTACAACAAATGAGATTTCCTCATGAATCTGAAATATCTGATTGAATATTTCTGGCATGTATATACTACTATTACCATTTCAAAATCTGGTGTTGCAGAAGTGAGAGGCAAGTCAAGCTTCTGTACAGTGACTACACCTACAATGAATAATTCAGTTGCAAGAGCACGTGAGTCATGTTAAGATTTCACCTGGCTGCCTATTCCCTGGCATAAAGGCAGATGCACTGCTACCCAGGGGAAGGTGTGGCTGCTGCCTTCCTTTTTACAAAATATAAGTATCAATGTGCTCTGATTTGATTAATAAGCTCAGATATAATTAGACCAGACCATTGGTATAAAATTCCTTTCAGGGAATGGTACAGAACTGTATTCTGAGATATCACAAGACCATCCCCCAATAGCTTATTGGAGCTATAATTAGTCTCACTAAAAAATGTAGCACAATTGCCCTCAGATGGTGCTAGCCCTCGTCCTGCACTAGGGAAGGTAGCTGGGGACAGAACAGCTACAGAAGGGACATCTCACATTTCCAGCGAAAGGCATAACCAAACTTGGTACTACACAGAAATAGCACTTGAATACTGCTCCTGGGAAAGATGGCCAAACCCTTTGAGACTTCAAAATGAAAACAAATAAAATTTAACAAAGAGTGGACTGGCTCCCTGCCAACCTCTCAGACACCTTTACAGAGCATCTTCTGGGCAAAGCACTACATCACCCATAGACTACACTGTGAAAAGCAACCTTTCCCCACCAATTTAGAGGCACAAAATGTTTGTTAGAATAGCAGTCATTAACCTTAAGATTCAAAATTCAAAAAAACTTTTTCTGGAAATCTGAAGTACTTGGAGTGAGTCCAGAGGAAGGCCACCAAGTTGATTAGAAGGATGGAGCATCTGTCATATGAGGAAAGACTGAGAGAATTGGAATTATTCAGCCTGAAAAAGAGAAAGCTTTTGAGTGACCTAATTGTGGCCTTCCAGTACCTGAAGGGAGCCTGCAAGAAAGATGGATGGACTTTTTACAAGGGCATGTAGTGACAGGATAAGGGGGAATGGCTTCAAACTGAAAGATAATAGGTTTAGATTAGATTTTAAAGAAAATTAAAGAAATTAAAGAAAAAATTCTTTACTGTGTGGGTGCAGAGGCACTCGAACAGGTTGTCCAGAGAAGTTGTGGGTGCCCCATCTATGGAAGTGCTCAAAGCCAAGTTGCATGGGGCTCTGAGCAACCTGGTCTAGTGGAAGTTGTCCCCATCCATGACAGGGGGATTGGAACTAGAGTACATCCAAAGAATTCTCCAACCCAGGCCATTCTACGATTTTATGGTACTACACAAAACTTATCTAAAGCCATTCTCTGTTTGAGGATTTTTAACACTTGGCATAAAATGGACATTTAGAAATCATGGTAGATGTGCCACAAACTACACTTGCACTTTGAAAAGCCTTCATATCCATGTTGATGTGTAATGTAACAGGCATATCATCATATACCAATTTCTGACCACTCTGTTGCATATCTGCCAGTGAGTTCAGTGTGTGTGGTATGTTGATGGAGTGTTCACATAAATGCACTGGAATAGCCTACTGTTACAATACTTTACTTGCCAATATAAACAGTTTTAGTGGAAATATGCAATAAAAATGCTTATTGTTATGAAGGTCACAGGTGGAGATTTCTGGTCATCTTCAAGGTTTTAAATTTCAAGTACAAGGACACATTTCTCAAAGGTGTGTCTTTTAAATGTAGCCAATTATAGAATCACGGAACGGATAAGATTGGAAGGGACTACAATGGTTCATCTGGTCCAATCTCTCTGCTCATGCAGGGCCACCCTAGAGCACATGGCAAAAGACTGCATCCAGACAGCTTCTGAATATCTCCAGTGAGGGAGACTCCACAACCTCTCTAGACAAACGGTTCCAGTATATGTCATTTGCATATTAAAGTTCTTCCTCACACTTCGTGGAGGAAGGCCAGTTCTCCACCAAGAAGAAGTGGAATTTCCTTTAAAGCAGTTTTTGCCCATTGCCTCTTGTCTTATTGCTTGGACAATTGCTGTACACCTGCTGAGATGGACAATAATAAGACCCTGAAATGCAGCTGACACCACACAATACAATGACACAGATTTAAATATTGAACATTTAACATTGTTTAATGATATCCTTTTTGGGAAAGGTACAAATATAAGTATACTTACAACTGGTTAATGATAATTGAGTATATGAGCAGATAAATGTCATAGAGATGAAGAATATAATTGTAATCTGACACTGGTGTCTGAACAGCAGCTTTCCAATCAAATGCATTGCAAATGTCATTTAGTGGCATAGTCAGAGTTAATTTTCCCATTAATCCTTAGATAAAAGGAAGACCTAAGTTTTGTCTTGTGAATAACATCTCCAACGAGCTGCTTTACCCTGGCAGTAAAACTGTTTGTCTAATTTACAATACTTAGAAGATATGACACTATTGCTCTTGCCTATCCAATAAGGCAGCTAACCTGTTGATCAAACACTCCTTCCAGTATTACATTCAAAGTGTAACCACTTGCCTATTTTTAAACTGTACTTCCATTTTTGCCTGTAATCTCTAATTTACAAGTGACCATAGCATCACAGACATCTCTTCGCATAGTCACATTTCTCTAACAGTGAGAAGAGAAACACGAAGTAAGAGATAGTGTCAAGAGTTGTGTTTAATTTCAAGGCACTTCAGAATATTTCTCATTCCTTTTGTTATTACCAGTCACAGAAAAATTAAATATAAACATTTTCAAAATTTCTTAGTCCCTCTGTGACATTTAGGTACTTTAGTTGTGTTTCCAAACAACATTTTTTTATCACTACTCATTTTTTGATTCAAGTCATGATAAGAAAGGCAGATATTTCAGAATGGATTCTACCTGTCACTCAGTACACATGTTCTGCCAACATTTTATGCAGCTTTGGATGTTATACAATATACTGACATTTTTAAAGTATATGTAAATTACATTTTTGAATTAGCTGACCAAAAAAAGTCTTAATCTTGAAAACATTTAATGATGTGCATAACAAGTACTAGTAATCTCAGTTTAGCATGTTAAAAAATGTTTTGAAAGCTACAGAACACAAGCTTGCTTGAATTTAAATTACATCAATATTAATGAAATAATACACCAAAAGTATAAATTATAAAATGGACTATTGAATAAGATTTTATGTGTGCAGGCTTGCAGTCCATGAGAAACATCAATAACAAATTTATTTCCATACCATAGGGTTGATTCCTTGTAAGAAAAGAGCTTCAGCATACTCTTATTCTTGTAACTATTCACTTGACACTGGTCCAAACTTTCAGATCAAGAAAGCAGTACAAGTACTACTTGTACAATTATATGCACAAGTATATAATTGTAGAAATTAACTTAGTCAATAAAAAGCTTATTTTTTTATGTTAGGTCTTTCACGTGAAGTCTTCACCCCTTCCCCTCAACAATAAATCCACAGAATGCTGAAGAAACCTCAGTTCTCCAAAACTGAACTCCTTTTATATTTTTGTCAGGAAAAATCCCCAACTCTTATAAGATTTTGGTTTTTACTTTACAAAGTCTTTAAGATCATAAATACTAGATAAAACTCTCTTGCAATAATAGATTCACTACATAAACCCAGCCACTGAGCATATTTCTTTCAAAGAAGGAATACATTAGAAATGGGGCTTTTGCTGACCACAAGAAAAATTTTCAAAAACTCCTTCACAATTTCAGTTTATTTACATTGCAATTTAAGCCCTCAAATAAATAGAAATAAATCTGCAATTGACCAGTTAAATCAAGTACAGTTCCAACAATGTGGGTTGTTAGATTAAAACCTGAATTAATAAACTACATTTTCATCATGTTTGTAAAAAATTTTTAGACATTTAAGTGTATGACATATTCAAAGACATTAACCTATCATAGATTTCAAGGTCAGAACAGGCTATTATTTCACAAAAGTTCAAACTCTCTAATCTGCATCAAGCCCATAACTACTATTTGAAATATGCTAGTGTCAAATCATCCATAAATTAAAAGTACAGATTGTGCTGGCTATTAGGACTAGGCCACTCTGTGTGCTTTAATCACTAAGCTCCCTCTTGATTTCTCACATTGTCGATTCCTGACCAAGTAGGGCCCAGTCTCAATGGGAAAAGTGCTCCACCCCAATTAACCTGATATTTAGGACAGTTGTAGAGGAAATAAAATATATGTGGCCTTAATTCTGCTATGGTTGGGGAGGCATTAATTTAGGATATCCTATAAATATTTTAGTTATGTACCTGTCCACTTGCTTTGGTCTTTTGTGAGCACTGTGTGTGGTCCTGCCAGGTCTTCCATGGAACTGTTAATGTGTCTGCTCCCAAATTCCTCTTGGAATGATGGCTTTGGGCATCTCTGGAAAAGAAAACGCTCAGTGTTCCTCAGAATAGCAAAAGTTGATACTTTTAATGTCCCTTGTATTTAAATATGTTGTAAATCAACATTACTATTTCAAATGGTCCATGGCAAATTATTTTAATATCTTTGATACAAGATTGGAAAACATTGTCTTGTAAAAATTAAAGTTGCATATCACCCTTGAAGGCTAGAGTGTGACTTCAGAAGGCTACTTATTTATACAAAGCCATGTATTTTTTACACAGCCAGTAACTTTAGCTGTGGCTTGTTATGCATGCTTTGAACTGGTGACTCTGTCCAATAATAGGAATTAATAATTTTATTTTTCAGAAAATACTCAATATAATTTATTTTATATAAATAGAAAGGTCTCCTGAGGGCATGCAAAAGCATTCATTTCCTACTCATATAAATTATTTTCAAGACACTAACATTTTTGGAATGTTATAGGTACATCACCTAATTTAAAGACATAAATGGAAGCTGATACTGAACTACCTATTGAGAATGAGAAGTATGCATTAATTGTTGAATTATTAATTGTTGAAATATTATAAACTCATGCATTTTTTCACATCTCCCCTTTAATCATGCAATTTATAGCACACAGGATATAGTCTTTAATACCATATTTACAACATAATTTTTAAATTATGTACATCTCATAAGAGACAATAACAGGAATGATAATGTTGGCTTTTCTTTATTTGTGAAAAAAACCCATACCAAATGTGTTTAATATGCTTTTCTCCTTTATTACTCTATTGACAATATAAATGCACAATTTTAAACCTGAACATTTCCAAATTACTTCATTTTTCCTAAGGAAAGTGGTTTTCAAATGGTACTATTTTTATAAACCTGATCTTTAAGCATTTGCATACACTTGCAATTAGAACCATGGCAATAGTCTATTATTTTGAAGTGACATTTGAGATTTTCTGTAGACCTGTACTCAACCAGTTTGTGTTTTTAACTCATGTAACAATACTATGAGACTCAATATTGATCATGTTAGAAAGGCTTTGGAATGAACGTACATTGAGCAGTTTCACATTTCATAGGAATTTGATTTAAGTCTTAAAGAATGTTTCTTATTGCAGATATACTGAATTTATTTTCAGACATATATGTCTTAATAATAGTTTTTGACACAGAAAACACAAAAGACCTAAAGATGCAAAAAATTAAAAAAAAAGAGAAAGTTAAGAGAGTTTTGTAAATTAAGTATGCATTGAAACAAATCTAATTCTTCTCACTCTTTCTATATATAGAATTTAAAATCATACCTAATGTACTCTTTATTATTACCACTGCTTGACAACTTTGTTCGTTCTGACCTGTAAATACTTCTTTTATGTACCTACATGGTTGCCCCTTGCAGAGCCAAGTATATTACAGGTGTTTAGGCATTTCCCACAAAAATTCTAGCTGCACCTGGAAGGAGGAACTTAGCAGGTCATGGTAGGTAATCACTCAGTTGTTAATCACTGGAAATGTGGCAGCTCTTAAAGATATGTTTTTGTCACATTACTCTGCCTTTGCAGAAAGTCTCCGCTAAAAGTTTCTTCTAAGTGCCAGAAACACAGCACTGGATGTTTCATTTTTTTTTTCTGGATTTCTTTACCAGTGGATTGCATCAGAGTCAGCCTTGAAAACAGGGAAACTCAGCAGCTCTGCCTTCTCACAGCTTTTGTAGAAGGCTAGCTCTTAAAGCTGTGAGTGGTGCAGACTGTGTTTACACGCACAGAGGATAGGATCTCGTTAGCAGCTGGTGCTACTCTGGCACAGGGTTGTGTTTGCCTCCACTTGCCACAAGACATGCTGGCCCTTCTCTGCTATCCCCAGCCCTCTTGTAGACCCATGCAAAGGCTGGGCATGTTTCATGTACACAGAAATGGCTCGTTCTGGGTAAAAAAAATAACCACAACACTTAAGCTTACTTCAGGCAGATTGCTTTTTCACCCTGACCAAGTATTTTGCTGCTTTAGATACACTGACTGCCCACATTCAAACATAATTGCTCATGATGCTTTGAGGTTCCAGTGCAAAATCTCACAGCTGGGTGAGGTTCAGTTTTCTCACCAAAGCTGGCATGACTGAGCTTGCCTTGCTGAACTCATCAGAAATGATATCACTTGCTGCAACTCTTAAATTTGTTCAAAACATCTCCACCAACCGAATGCATTTGTTTTAAAAATATAATTTAGATTTTATTAGATTAAATAATACCATACATTTATAAAATCTCATGGTGTTCTGCTGTTAATGGTTAGACTATTCAGATGTGACATAGCACATTCAAAATGAAAATAAGCTTGTGGAAAGTACCTATGCATTTGTCCAGTTCTAATAAGTGTGAGATGACAGTTTCACTTGCATTCACATGCCTGAGGTACACAGGGGCTTGCCAGTCTTTGACACGCTCACATGAAGATCAACCAAAGAAAAAGAGAAAACACTTATAGTATCATGTCTCTTGTCTGTTTGTTTGCTTTTTTTTTTGTTTTTTTTCTTTTAACTAACCAAAGTCATAAGAATATATGCATGTGCTAATGAGGGTACAGACCCTTGAATTTGCCTCCTGTAAACAAGACAAGTCTAACCTGAACTTTGTTTTCCTTACAGTCTACTTACCTGCTTACAGACTGGAAGCTACTTAAACTAAATTGGTTGGACTGCTGAATAATGCACAAACCACTGTGTTGGCCTAACTCTGCAGTGCCCCGTTAGGCAACAGGGAGCATCAATCGAGGTGAAAACACAGTTACTACCACGAGGCCAGTGATTTTACACCAGCTGAAAAGAGCACAGGTGATGAAGAAAACTGGTCCTCACTATCCCATTTATAAAAATGCTTCAGGGGTCTATATTAGCACACACACAGAGGGGAGAAGTGCTGAGAGCTTTTGGAACTCTACCACCAACACAAAGCCACCTTCTTTTTCTTTCGTTTAGAAGAGAAGAGGAGCAGGAATTTTGGTATGGAGGTGTTCACCTCTCCTTCCTGGCATGTGGTGGGATTCTCCTGGATTATCTTTCAAGCCTGAATACCACTCCTGAAATGGGGAGAGGTGCTGGCTACCAGGTGAGCTTAGGCACTCCTGTCTGCCCTGGGGCTGAGATTCCATTAGGCAAACACTCCCTGCTCATTACTAAGGAAAGGAGGCAGAACAAACATGAAAAAGGCCTTCACTACTCCTCCTCTACCTTCCATTCTACCTTTCTTTTTTCTCCCTTTGCAACTTACCACCTTGGGGGTTTTTGCAGCTTTCCTCCTTGTTTTTATATCTCCTTTTCTGTGAATCATGTCCCTATCTTATGCCGAGACATTTTTCAAACCAGTATTTAATACTTTTTCTCCACCACTGAAAAGAAAAAAGTCCCTTTTTAAAAGCTGGCTTTTCAATGGAGCTTTATTCTTGTCTGGTACAATTTTTCTTGCTTCCTGATTATTTTCATATTTCCATATTCTTTGATTAATTTATTTTGTTTCTTGTCCCATCTTATTACCTCACTTTCTCTAGCCATTCATTCCTTTTGTCTCCTTTCTGAATTTCTTCCCCACCTGTTCATTCATCTCTTTTCTCATATTCCCCTTTTACTCTTATCCCTCCTCTAATTTCTCTGTATTTATTTTTTTCATAATTTTCAAGCAGTATCCTACATGGCTTGCTCAGCCTTTCAGTCCCTGGGGATGGGAAGGGAGAGGACTGGGAGGAGAGAAAATGAGGAAGGAGGTTGACTTGAGCACACTGTTGTCCTACAGGTAAAAGAAGTGCTATCTTTGCAAAGTCGTAAACACAGTTTGACTGAGTCACTGTACGCCATACTGAGCAGCAACCTCCTTTCCTAGGATAATGAGAGCCTCGGAGGGACGGTGGTTCCCTGAAGTATGAAAACATGAAAGAGGACTTCCCCAAAGCCATTGGGTGGAGCACAAAGGATGTGGAAAGACTGGAGGGCTGGAGAGTAAAGATGATGATAGATAAAGGTGAGGAATTCAAGCACCATGAATATCAACAATTGAATAAGGTAGCACTTATAAATGTTTTGGCTTCCATTGACCATCAGCTGGTGAGGCTGGGGGAGTTTCGCCTCTTTGAGTCTGAATAAGTCCAATACTATGAATTCCTATATCAGTATGCAATAGCCAAGCAAAAGATGTGTATATTACAAACCCAGTTCATTTAAGTTTAACCGGAATAAAAGGACATTTTTATTCTTAAGTGTCTGAGATATAAACTTTACTGCAGGTACAGGCTTAGTTTTTATAGATGGATAAATGATACTGTATGAAATACCTTAGTAATACTGATGAGTCATTTCAGGGATCTCTACTTGTGTGTTTGAACACCATCATCTATGTCAATAATGTCTGATTTCTGTACGCATCCTTTCTTCTTTGTTTTTCTCCTTTCTAATAGCACTTCTTCGGGTGATTTAATAAATCCAGCTGTATGTTATTGACTACTCACTCATATTTTCTTCCTTTTCTTACTTCCTGCATCCCAACTAACACATTTTCATTGCAGCTCCCTATAATGGAAAACTATTAAAAAAAGTATTTCCCCCTAAAGACTTTTTGCTAATGTTTTTTTGTATGAAAGAGACATGTGACATGATTGTGCTCTTCTGCAACCATCTTTATATTTTTACTACTTTTTGAAAAAGTGAAGACAAAGTCATAAAACTAGAACATCTAATTTGCATTTATTTTACAAAGATTTGAATTTCTATTAAAAGTCCCAAGAAGCAGTGTCAGGCCGATAAGGAGCACTGTCATCACCATGTTTCTGACACTGAAATACAGAAAAATAGTGGTTTATGATATCACCTGAAATCTGAAACCCTTTGTTCTAATGTTCAGTTTAATTCTTCATACAAAAACTCTAGAACAAGTTCCAAGGTAGAAAATCCAGGAAGCTTGCCCTGTAATGGACAGTTCATGCCATCCATACAGTCGTGCACCTCACAATGCAGGTCTTTGTCTGCTGGATTAGTGTATGCCAATGAGAGAGATATACATGTGCAGATAATATTATCAATAGTATAATATTCTAATACTATTTGAATATATTGATATTCTAATATAATTTGAACATAGGTCTGCTTAATTTTCTCAAAATTAGCTAAAGCTCTTTTATTCTCTGGTAGTCAACAATGCAACAATGGAAAGACAAAAGCTTTTCAATGTTGTGCTCGTAGCAACACAATGAAGAAGGAAATTCAAACAGTTTAATTTTATTTTTTTTTAATAAGATGTTCATTCTTTTGACTATCAGACAAAAGTAGAGATCAAATGAAAAAGAAAAAAGATACATAGACCAAATTGATTACAAGAAAGGGTATAAATTAATTAGACTGAAAACTGTTTTGGTTTTGCAGCCATCTTTCTCTATAATCCCAAAAACCATCTAGAATAATAAATGTTAAACTTGTGCCGAAACTAACGCACATGTATCAACTTGTCTATGCTTACAAATGGAATAATTTAAACAGAACATGGCAAGGGAATTAGAAAAATAAAGAAACAACCACGCCTATCCTTGTAAAGCATGTAAAACTGAATAGCATGAAAGAGCATGAGTGAGTGAAAGAAAATTGTATGTGCGTGTGTATAAGCTACTTAAGGTGATGATATTAAATTATTGTATCGCTAATGCAGGGTGGATGAGGTGGACCTGGTCAGCTTCCTCTTTCCATGACAAAATAAGATCTGATCAACACATTAATTAAACAAGCGTTTCATCTGTTAATTACTCTGTTATTTTCAGTTTTAACAATTCTTGTGAATGCAAGCCACAATGCTGAGATTTTATAGGAAAGGTCCTTATGACATTAAACTGATATAACTGCAAGATTTTAATATGGGATGGAGTCAGGATGAAGAAACTCTAAGGGAATACTTCTGGAATTATAAATTTCTCCAAGATATACTCCACATAACGTAGAAGTCACAAAGGGTCTTCTTTTGTGGTTTCTGTAGCCCCAAACCAGAACATCATAACAAAAAATGAAAATTATCTCAGTAGAAAGAGTGTCTCTTCACAAATGCCAAAGCATCAAGTAGAGACTGAGATATCTAATTCCATGTTCAAAGTTTTCCTTAGTAATTCAAGGCAATGTTAATTTTTTTTTTCAAGTTGGACACATATTTGGAGATTATTTTTGAGCATTATGAAACAGATAGGAAAACTATGACCAAATGTAAGTCATCTGGAAGTCATAGCCAAGATGAAATATGTGAAGTTATGTGAAGCATATACTTGCTATGCAATATAAAAATAGCTTGTGGAGTATAAAAATTCTATGTGTATTCTAGCACATAAAGTAAGACTTTGGAATGCTCCAACATCAAGCAGAGAACCCCCACCCATGTTCTACTGGAGAAAAAAGAAATTATCCCATGTTCTCACCATCTCTCCTTCTTCTCTGTGTCCTAATTTCCCCTGGATGGGAACTTGTGCATGTGGACAGCCCTTTGTATGACAATAGGTTGCAATACATTTCTCAGGACAAGAATATGGCCAAGACTGCAGGAAGCACTGGGGACACCCAAGCTCACCGGTTGCATCACAGAAACACAGAACGGCCTGATTTGGAAGGGACCTTAAAGATCCTCTAGTTCTGAGCCTCCTGCCATGGGCAGGGACACCTTCCACTAGGCCAGGTTGCTCAGAACCCCATCTGATTTGGCCTTGAACACTTCCAGAGATGGAAGCATCCACAACTTCTCTGGACAACCTGTTTGAATGTCTCAGCACCTGCACAATAAAGAATTTTTTCTTAAAATCTAATCGAAACCTATTCTCATTCAGTTGGAACTAATTTCCCCTTATCCTGTCACTACATGCCCTTGTAAAAAGTCTCTCTCCATCTTTCTTGTAGCCTTCCTTTAGGCAGAAGAAGGATGCAATTAGGTCACCCCAAAGCCTTCTCTTTTCTAAGTTGAATATCCCAGAGAATGTACGGTTATCTAATATTAAAATTATGCCAAGGATAAAAATGTTTCTTCTTTCTTCAATTGTCATTAGACATTTCAGTTGGGGTCAGTGTCTTTGGTGACATATAGCATACAGAATGTAACAGTTAATCTCCATTTGAAATTATGAGAACTTAAACAGAAAAAAATCCTACAATACCTTATCTTTTGTCTTTTCCTACATTTTGAGTCAACTTCTCTACCAACAGGCTCAGTAATTTGTGCTTGAGTAATACTTTTGGGCTTAGGAAGTAATTATTCTTAAAGGTTTCTGGTCTTGGCTAAAGGTCTTTAGCAGCATGAGTCTCCAACTCATCCACCCCTCTTTTTTAGCATGCTGAGCTTTTACAATCTCTCACTATGCATTTTCAAATCCTAAGTGCAGCTTTTTAGCTGATGCTTTTAAATTCTTTACCATAGGAATTAGGTGTTTTGTTCTAGTAGTGTTCTTACCAGCACTGGATACAGATGTAAACTCTGTCTTTTTCTTCCAGTCTCCATATTATATCTGAGGGTCATTAACTTTGCTTTGTTGACTGCTAGCACTGGAAACTTGTGTTCAGTTGTTGCTTCTGTGTAATTCCTCTACTACAACATGAAAAAGGCCAAGTTATTCCACACTTTCTTTCTCATTGTTTTTTGGTAAGACCTGTCTTCAGCAATTCCACGTCCCTGAGACCAGAGGGAAAGTTTGGAGCCACCTTCAGTGGAGGAGGCTCAGGTCAAGGAACATTTAAACACACTGAACATACACAGATCCATGGCACCAAGTGCTGAGGGAGCTGGCTGATGACATCCCAAAGCCACTCTCGATAATCTTTGAAAGGTTGTGGGTATTGCGGGAGGTTCCCAAGGTTTGGAAGAAAGCAAATGTTATTCCTATCTTCAAGAAGGTCAAGTAGAAGGATTACAGGCTGGTACGACTCACCTCAATCCTGGAAGGTGATTGACCTGGAAGCCATACCCAAACATATTAAAGATAAGAATGTGACTGGAAGGAGTCAGCATGGGTTTATGAGAGACATCCTGTCTGACCAACATGACGAAGTCACTACCTTGTTGGAGAAAAAAACCCCAGTGAAATATTGTTTGCTTTGACTTTAGCAAGGCTTTTGACACTGTTTCCTATAACATCCTTAGATGAAACACTGAAGTATGGACTAGATAAGTGGACAGTGAGGTAGATTGAAAACTGGGTCAACTTCTGGGCTCAAAGGGCTGCAATCAGGTGCACAAAGTCCAGCTGAAGGCCAGGCAGCACTGGGGTACCTCAGGCTGGCACTGAGGGATCTGATACTGCTAAACATCTTCATTAGTGACCTGGACAGTGGGACAAAGTCATAGGTAGGACAGAGTGTGGACCCTCTGAGAGTTTGCAGATGATCCAAAACAGAGGAGAAGCTGGTACATATGAGGGTCATGCCACCATCCGGATGGGATGGAGCCAGGGGCAAAGAGTCCAGCAAAGGGCTACAAGAGTGATTAATGGCTGGGAGCATCTGACTCTGACATGTGCTCAGAGGGTGAGAGAGTTGTGACTTTTGAGTCTGGAGAAGTCTGAAGTGGAATCTTGTCAATGTGCATAAACACCTGATGGTTGGAACAAAATAAGAGGACCCAGGCTGTTCTTAGTGATACAAGGGACAATGACAAAATGAAACACAGGAAATTTCACTGAAGTGAAAGAAAAAGCTTTCTTACTATGAGAGTAGTCTAGCACTGGCAGAGGTTGCCCAGAGAGTTTGGTAGAGTCTCCTTCATTGGAGATATTCAGAATCCAGCTGGACATGGTCCTGAGAAACCTGCTCCAGCTGGTTTCAGGCATTGCTCTGAATACAAGGTTTGGATAAAATGATCTCCAGAGGTATCTCCCAACCTCAGTCATTCCATGATTTTGTGGTTCTGTGAATGACAGGTTCAGTAATTGACAGCATACAGTATTACATTGCTGGGTGAAGCCTAACTCTGTTCTTCCAACAAATAGGCATATTTTGTTTTAATATAATTTATTTTTATATTTTCAAGATATGGTACAAGTCGAAGAAAACTTTAAAAGCCTTCAGGAGTAATTTCCCTAGTCTTTATTAATTGCCAGTTGCTCTCAGATGCCACAACTAATTTTATAAGGGTATTCCATTCCTTGAAAAAATTTTTACAGAAATGCATGAAACACTTAAAACCAAACCTGTTAGGGTAGAACAAATAATAGGACAACAATAAAAGTAGAAGTAGAAAGTTAAAGAGCCTTAAAGCTGAGTACAAGAAGCTTTCATCTAAAGTGACAGGGAAAGCAGGAGTGATAAGTTACTAAAAAGGAAAAATAAATGTTTTTGTGTTTGTTTTTTAAGATGCTATTATTTTATATATCCGCCCCCCTCCCCAAAATAATAAAAGACATATTTACAGTATTTTTCAGTATCTAATATAGGACAATAAGCGGGGCTCACTAGACAAGTAGTGACTGAGGGTAGAGGTGAGCATCTCCCACAGGTGAATCCCCCCAACATCAACCATTTTTGCAGAGGGACCATCTTACCCCACAGAGGAGTGAGGGAACTTGGGAGAATGTGTTCATGATTTATGGAGAATTCAGTATTTAAGCTTCAGAAGAAAGACTCTTGGACAGCCTTTCAAACCAACACAGATCAGAGTTAAAAGCTTCTAGTAATTTCAGGTGACTGGGAACAAAATAAATTATTCATAGTTTTATGAAAGCTGTTTTGAGATAATTATTTGTCTGAGTTATGGTAGGATAAAGACTAGGTAGCAGCATGTTTCTGGGCATGTATATCTCAACAATAATCTCAGAAGTGTCTTGAGGCACCTCAACAATGTAGGCAAAGGTAGGTGGTGGCAAAGGGCATTTCACAAGCGAGTGAGCTGGGAGGGAGGAATCTGGGAGTTCAAATAGGCACTGTATATCTGCTGAGGTGGGAAGGTTTAGAGGGCCTCAGGAAACACTAGGGAAGCAGCATACGAGGAAACAAAAAAAGGCCTGTGGGGATTATGGGGTCTGTGAGAGCTCAGCTTTCCAGGCTTTCCTCTCCAAGAAGATGGGGAGAGGCCTTAGACAGGTCATGGAGGTTTCAGAAGGCTGCAGAGTGTTGAAGGGTCCAGAATTCTTTTCCCACTTCTGTCCTTGAAAAAAACCCCCACTTACAAGCAGATTTGATTTTAAAATCACAGATAGCAGCCAATATAACACCCCATACAGAGTTTTATTGAAGGATTCTGTGTGTTATCCTCCCATAGTTGGTGCCATGTTGTGTGCTAGACATGTCTGCTCCTGCCATGGGGAAGAGGAAAGGATGAGGCTGGGCTGGGGGCTCGGGGACAGAAGGGGGCTGCTAACCTTCAAATAAAGCCTGAGAGATGAGCAGAGCAAGATGCAACAGCTGTTGCAAGAAGGAGCTAAAACCAGCTGCTGGCCATTGATTTGAATTGGTTCTCTGGAGACAACAGCACCAAATTTGGTGTAGGTGGACAGGTCTGTATAGTCATCCACTTCCACTGTCTCTTACAAAGGCTGTTTAACGCTGTCCCAGAAGTTTGCCACATTATTTACCTGCTCATTTTGCTCTATCCTAAAGCCAGCTGTGCAATAAGCGTTTCTAAAATTTAGGAATAGATGTAATTTAAAAGAAAATCAGTGGAGTAAGAAATATGCTACATGTATTCCCATGTGTAGCAAAATTTGGCAGGTGATCAATACCCTAAGCACCAGTGAAGTCACCTATCCAACTGCAGTCATGTCAGTGAGGACATTACATGATTTTCAATGTAAGCTACACAACAAAATACATCTTTAAATACATCTCCAAGAATGTACTTTCAAGACTCTATTTGACTGACTCTAAATACCAGTGCCAGCGTTGTCTTAGCTTCTGAATAATTTCTGTAGTTCCTTAAACAATGTTTAAGAGCTATGCATAAGGATAAAGAATTTTGCATTTCAATGCAACTCAGCTAAGCAGCTTTCATTTCCCCTGTCTTCCTGAAGGATGATTCTTAATGGTCTTGGTTTAGGTCATAGCTGGCCTTGCAGAACGCATGGTTTATGGAAAGTATACATCCATCTTGGTTTTTTCCAGACTGAACCCCTTGTCAGATTAGTGTAGGTCATGTATGCAGGACTAGTACCAGTTCTGGCAAACCCTGTTTTGCAGTCAACTGAAGACTTTTGCTGAAGTCAACTAAAGAGTTAGGTAAACATATAGAGAAATAACCTTAAAGACTTAAACTTGTTCTAAAAGTACAGATGTTACTGGTTATGCCAGTAACAAATAACACCAAATGACACCAAATCATTCAAGCTAAGATTAGTGAACCTAAAATGATATATTATCTGCTCATCTTTCTCAAATCAATAATGCAAGCAATGCAATTTATTTTGTTTGAAATGAAATAATCTCTCTAAGTATTTTAATTGCTTTTGTTCTTTACTGGCCACAGAAAACTGAGAAGGATCCAAATGTAAACAAACTTACTGGCCACAGAGAACTGAGAAGGATCCAAATGTAAACAATCTAATTGAGAAATTTTCTTTTAGGAACATTAGCTAATCAGGTATGCAATTTTTTCGTATGTTGTGCATAGCGCAGTAGCATTCGCGAGATCACAGACTATATTTTCTGTTAAAATGTAATTTCCAGAGGCCAGAACGAAACCACCCATAGTACCACTTTTTTTTCTAAATATTATGGAGTTAAATTAAGAAGGTAATAAAAAAAAAGTCTCAAGAACTTTCTCCTAAAACTTGTCACACTGATACATAGTTTGATCACAAGTGTATACCTCTGAACAGAAATAAAGAAATAAAGAGAAGTGCTCATCTCACCAAGTCATTATCTAATTGATACTAGGAAAGTCATCATTATTTCATCTTATATTTAGTGAAACAGCATCTCTTTTGCAAACCTTCTCTGTTACTTTTGGTAACAATTCTAGATGCATAGAGAATAGTAACAGTAAGAAAGCCAAAGTACTGCCTGTCACATGTATTGAACTATTGTGTCTTTTAATTGTAGCTCCATTTGATTAAAACAAATATATCATTGGCATTTCTTTGACATTCCTATTTACACTAACTGAATTTGCCTAATAATAGTAACACATATTTACAGATGTTCACATGAGCTTAAAGAAAAAAAAATTAGAAAGGAAGGAACATTTCACAATATGTCAAAACTTTGTGAAATGAAGGATTACTATTTTTTATTTCAGTAGCACAACACTGGAAATTGAGTTTCAAATTTTTCTGTTCCCTTCTTTTCTTCTTGAGATTAACAGCTATCTGTTTCCTCATTCACAAGAGATATTACTGCCCTTTTGCAATTCCCAATCCCCTGCACAGTGACTTTTAAAATGTCGTAATTCTCAAAAATAATCCATATCTGCATATTTTACTAATCCTCAGGGAAAAAAAAAAATGTAAGCCCTTGGGGGTTTATGTTGTTCCCAGAGAAGGGCACGTCAAGGACACTTGGGAGACATGTCCTAGGAAACTCTTTTAAATGCAATTATTTGTGTGAGAGGGAAATGAAGAAGTAAGAGCTGCACAAATTTCCATGCCAAAAGAAGCCAAAAAAAGCACTGGGGCTCAGTTATTTTCTTCTAAAAAAGATGAAATGCTGTAAAACAATACCCTACAAATGTCAATTTGCTACTTATATCTACACATGAGAAAGCAAAACTCAACAGTTAATGAAATAGAATAAAAATAGAATGAAAATGTCTATACACAGCTGTCAAAAGAGACCTTTTTGGCAAATGACTATTTTAGATTCTCAAGGCTATTTAAATGCATGCCATTCATCAGCTGAAGCATTGCATTTCTGTACACATTTTTAATTTTCCTTATAGTATTTGTATAGGTCCTCTAACACAGCATTAATACCCTTACCTAGGATATTTGTGTTCAGCAGAGTAAGGAAGCAGACAAGACATAACAGTAATAGATGCAGTAGTAGAAGATGTAGTAATAGAGTCACAAAACAATAAAGCTATAAAACTAGTACCAGCTGTAGTAATATTTTCAAAACCTGTTTAGCCGTTCTACTTTCTCGCTTGTGTCTGTAACATTGTGTTTTTTCTGACATGCACAATATATAAACATCTGTTTTCTCTAGAGCATTAAAGTTTTCTTCCTGATTATAAGAAATTTAAGATTTAAGGTTTGAAGGCGTACTTACAATTTGCTAAATTCATACTTCTGTTTGTTTAAATATTTTTCTTATCAGATGATAAGAAAATCAGATGAACTTAAATAATACATTTGCACAGAAAAAGAAAGGAGAGAAAGACATCCTTAGGCTATTCTGTGTTTTCACATTGAATCCCAAATGATTGTGATTAATTTTTGTTTTGGCTTTTATTCTCCTTTGCAATTCCTGAGTTTTTCCTTATACTACTGTTTTATATAAAAATACTGAAAGTTGTCATAGGGAGTTTCCCTTCTAGGAAGATTCATCTTCCAGAAGAAGTTTTCATCTGATGCTGTAGGAAAGGGAGGAGGGAGAAGAGAGGAGAATGTCTACAGTTCCATGAAATGAACATAAATTATATCTCTGTCTTCAACAGAAACAACCTGAATGACAGAGTAGTGTATTAGGAACTTAGCCAAATCTTTCACCAGAAAAAACAATAACATGCAACTTCGAACTAGAGTCCTCATTTGCTTTAACAAATTGTGTTTGATTAATTAATTGGAGTTAGACAATAGTTATTTTGGCCAGCATTCAATGTCAGACTGTCACTTTTGCCTTTTGCTGCGTTCCAGCAACAATATTTCATTACTTTTCTAACAGTTGTCCCATATATTGTGATCAGAACTATTAAAATAGATGTTTATATTTAGATTCTTCATATTAAATCCTCCTAAAATGTAACTATACGGTCATAGGCTCTGCCACAGCAAAAACTGTTTCGCGAATACCTGGGTATCTCAAAATTACTTCTGCAAAACTTAACTGACTGAACTTTTAAAAACAGTATTCATGAGGAAGTTGCAGTACAGAACTGAGATTAAGACTCACTTCTGCTGTTAAATCTAACTAGCTCTCAGTATCACAGTGGAGAATGGTACTACAGCCTATCATCCATGTCAATTCCAGAAGAACTCATCAGAAAATCTGGTTCATCTACGTGTCCTTTGTACATCAAGTGAAGAACATAACTGGGACTTCTTGGCTTTTATTTAAAAAGGTTTAGATATTTAATAAAAAGCTGTGTCTTGGAGCATGCTCTGTCTCCCTGGGGAGAGAAGAATTGTTGCTCCGGTCTGCACTACTAAAAAATAAAAAAAATAAAAAAGAACGGAACTCCAAAACAAGGAACAAGGGCTTATGATACTTGGATCTGAGGAAAGTTACTTTCTGATTCTAAGTCAATGATTGATGATATCTTATCCCTTGCTGTTGCCTGTTTTCGATATCTTCCAAACTTGGAAGAAAGGGAATTAAAATTTCACTGGAGTCAAGACTGTAAAAATTCTTTCCTGCCTTATGTACAAATTAAGTGAATCCATTATCCATGGGATAAGCTGAATTCAATAAAAGACACTGCAATAAATATTTCCAGCATTTTAAAAGAAATTATGGGTCTGTAAAACCCTCATAAACTTCACGAGCATCATATTTAAACAATGAGGGTTTCTTGTCTACCACTTCATTTGAAAAGCACAGGGTTTCCTGTTTAAATGCAGGGTTTCCTCTTGAAATAGTTACAGACTTTATATATGTATATATGTATATATGCAAGATCATTATACCTAAAAATAATTTCATTTTTGGAGATTACCCAGGTGAATTTTAAAGAATAAACATATCTTTGCTAAAACTTCTACCTTGATAGCTTAAATAGCCTTTTAAACTTTCTAAAATACCTCTTCCTATTACTTTCTTTATTTTGATCCAAATTTATATTATTTTATCAGCATGGAATATCTTGCTAATAATATGCACTGTAATGCTAAAGTTCCTCAGTCTTTACTGAAAGTTCTCCTGTGATCTTCCAGTAAATGCCAACTCCAGTTGATAAGCCTTCAATTTAAACTAAAACTTCTGGAGTCTCTATATGCTTTACTTTCTGTCAAGCTATTTTAGCCTACATTTTAAAGTCCTATTCACAATGTGCAGACCAGCTGTTCCTGTCAACATTGGATGGATTTTTCAGGTGTTACACCACCCACATCATAGTTTATTAAAGCCAAATTTTTTTAAAGCTGTGTCACGAATAATGATATTAAGCAGAACTTGTTCTAAGACTGGTCCTTGGAAAATATAATTTCTAACCACTATCCATCTGGAAAAATCTCTTATCATTGTAATCTTCTCTTCAGCTATCATGTTAATAATTCCATAGTCCTTGTTTCAACTTCCACTTTAATTTCCTTTCCTTTGATATCAATTTTAATTCCTTTGAGTCACTGCTTAACTGAAATATAGATTATTAAATTGACTTCATTGATTCACCTAAAGGATACGAAAGAAAGATGTACTATAACATGACATAATCTATTTTTGCCAAAATCATATTGCATTTATCTTATTTAGACTTCATATTCTTGGTTACTCTTCAAAAAAACCCTGCATATTTTATTAAGGATAAATGAGGAGTTCTTTTGGATATTCCACTTTTCCTTATCAGATACATGTATCACACTTACTATTTTCTAATAGGAATCAATAAAGTATCATGACCAAAATTGCAGATTCTTTTAAAATAACTGTTACTGGATATTATCCAGGTTGTTCAGATTTCACACAATACCTGCTTATTTTTTAATTCACCAGGGATATTATAATTTCCATTTCGTATTCTTGTTGGATAATATTTTCTTAATCATATATAAAATGTTTTCAATTAAAATTGTGGCAAAGTATTAAGATGTGTGACATTCAATGTCCCCTAATCTGTCTGATTCTCAGGATATGACCCCACTTGTCCCCTTCATATTATTTCTACAGTACTATGGTTAGAAATCTTATAATTTCCTTTCGTTTCTTTGAAGGATCTAGCTTAGATAGATATTTTGTCCTTTTGACTCTATTTTTATGCTTTCTGACCTACACACTGATAGACCATCTCATTTCAGTAAATTCCCTGATCACCTACTATGTCCTGTTTGACGTTTTTAGTGGTCCAGACAGGTCCATAGTTCTTTCTTTTCTTCATTCTTAACCTCAGAGTACTGAAATTTTCTCTTCATGTGACTCCATCTGTCATTTGCACTTTAGTCCATTAGTGCCTCAAAATGTGGAAGCTTTAATTATTATCAATATTTTTCTACCCTGCAGTTGAATCTATTGAGGGAGTTTTGAACCTATCTGTGCTTGCTCATTCCAAGAATACTGTCTCATACTACTTTTCTCTCTGCTCAATCTCCACTCTTGAATTAAGATTCATGGCTTTTAAAGTAAATGTAACATGGAAGTTATATTTTTATTCTTATTAAAGAAGTTTATCTGGTTTATTTCTCCAAGAACATCTAAGCTGCTATAGTGGTATAATTAATACCATAATCTATTAGCTTTTTTTTTTTTTAAAACCATGTTTAGGAAATCTATATATTTCTCTCACAGTTTCTAAGAGTCTTGTCCCACATATACGACTCTGTTTTTCAGATTATAAAATGTGTTAGGAAGTGCTCTTGGCTTTTATAAAAACAACATCTTCTTTGAGTTCATTCTCTAATTTTTCTCTTACATGCTAAGAACATGACTATAGGAAGTTTCAGTTTTGACACCTGTTGTGAGTAAAAAGGAGTCATAGGATTAGTAAAGATAGTACATGAAAAAAGGTATGATGAGTAACACTCAAGCAACTCCTGTATCAGCCCCTCCTATGCAATTTTATTATACATCTTTGATGTGAGATGAAATAAAGCTGTGCAGAACAAATACATCCAGTTTCAATGTACTTGACAAGCTGCTGTCATTCTGTTTTTAATTTATAGATATATATATGTAACTAGAAAAATAGAGATGAAATGATGATACAGAACTAGTTCAAGACTTTAAATGTACCCAATGTGTTTTATAAGGAGCATGAAAACATTTGCCTCATAATACTTAATGTCTTCACTTCTGCTAGATGTATAGGAAAATACAACAGGCAGATATTACGAGAGAAAAATAAAATTAACCTTCTTTACCGCATCCTTTTGAAAGTGCATTGCATTCATACTACCTCTCACAGAAAATAGAAACTGATATTTAGGTAGAAAGTATAAGAAACAAAGCATGTGTGCACTGTCTTTTCCCAGTATACTCTTCAGCTCTGCCAATCAGTGTTTAGGGATTTCCAAAGTCAAGCACTCAGGACTGTGTCTGTAGCAATCACTGATGAACACACTTTGTGCTATTTTTTCTGACCTTTTTTCTGACATATTTATGCTTCTTTCCTCTATAAGATACTACTAAGGAGCACCATTTGATTATTTACTATAAAAATAAATATGCTTTTACTTGTCTTTAACTTTTTGCCTCAGCATTTCCTTTGATAACTTTTAAATTCTCAACTTATAAGAAACTGTGACTAAATATTCCCTATTATTGTCCATATGTCATTCGTTACATTGCAAATCCCTGTCAAAGTCCTTTTCCTCACTTATGTAACCCACGACCCACTGTCTCCCATTGTTGATTCTCGAATTAGTTTCACTGTATAAAAACCACTTTTTAGTTCTTTTCTTTATAGCTTCTCTGCCTCCTGTAGGTGCTTTCTGAGATGCCTGGACCAGCATGCAGAATTTTTCCAGTGTAAATTCCTGCATTCACACAGTAGCAAGATTCTGTTTTCAATTTTGCACTCCCCTTCTCGCTTTCCTAATAAGTTTTGAGGTTTCGCTCGCTTTTTAAATGCCCCGACTAATGACTTCAGATTTTCTGAGAAACCAAAATTCATTTATCATGAGGAGTTTCTGCATTGAAAGCTGTTCATGCTTTTTCCTGCAACTCAGGATCAAGTGTGTATACTTGCAGAGTGTATATCACTTATATTTTGGTAATAGTGAGGATGAGATGGCTAAACACTTGTTAAACACGGAAAAAAAGCTGGACTACTTTCCTACCTACAAGCCATATTTTGTCTTCTATTACTCAATTTTTTCATTAGTTATGACACTTATGACACTTCACCACCAACCAATTCATTTTAAAATCTTTTCATTTGGACAAAGTTTTTTAATTAGTTTTGAAAAAAACTACTTTTCATATGAGCTTTTTGCTTTCTTTTGCTTTGGTTTTGGCCTGAACATGGCAAAAACCCTTGACTATAATATTTCCTTCACTGTCAGTTAGAGGTAGAAAATTGTAGATCCTCACTTTCAAATAAACTGATATAACAGCCACTATTTTCCTTGCTTTTAAGAGACAGTTTTTCAACCAAGTGTTAAAAATATCCATGCAGTTTTAAATCACCTATTTCAATTTTCAATTCAAGATTCATTATTTGTATTTAAAATTATTTTATTAAAACAAGAACTGTTTAATAAAATGCTTAAATTCATAAAAGATATTTTATATAAAGATCTGGATATATATATAATTAAATGGCAAAGAAAGAAATTAGCTAGAATTTGTTTGAAATTGCACAATGAAATACCTGATTATTTCCCCTTCAAAAAAAGCTCATGAAAATCAAGATCTGCTGTAACAACAGGTATGCTCAGATCCTGAAAAGTACATTTTTTGCTAGGCAAATAGTGGTTTTCATATAAGAATAATAATGAGAATGACTAAGTGAAAACAAAAGCTATCTTAAATATAGAAGTTGCATTTTATTATTTTGTGTTGTAAAACTGATATAAATAAAAATTTGGATAAATATTTAAATGAAAACAGTTTCAAAACTGGAGATTTAATCTTAAATTTCAGAGTATGCTTGCAATTTTTATATGAGAAAAATAGAAGTGCGAAAGTGCAAGGCTATAGGCTCGAGTGCCTTATTCAATCCAACCCTCATGTGGGAATGAGTAATGTGGAAGGCTTCAGACCACTGATAATAATTATTCTCTAAATTAAAGATGAGCTTTAACCCATCTTCTTTGATGATTAAGAAAGCCAAATTTTCAAAGCTAATTAGTTTCTCAGTAAGGGTCATTGTTGTTTATTGTTCAGGTACACTTAAAGTAATTATTATGCCTGACCTAAATTAGGCACATTTTTGCACATTTTATTAACAATGCCGAGTAACAGAAACCCCTGACCAAAATATATGCTGTGCCTCTGTCTTCTGAGGTGGCCTACCAAGGAAGCAAATTTCACATCCAAGGATGTTTCCAACATAAACATCTGGCTGCAGGTTCTTGGTTACTCGACTAACAAAGGTTGCGCCATCCCACTGCTCAGGGAAAAGTGGCTTCCATATTTTCCAAACCCTTTATTGGCATTATGTTGTTTCATGTGTAGTGAGGAACTGAGCACAGCCAGACAGAAAAGTACTCTGAACTACCAAAGGATGCAGTATGGACTGGTTTGCCAGTCTATCTCAATAATTCACTGTCTCAGCAGTAGAAAGTAGGTGATTTTTACATAAAAAAGAGTAAAAATCATAAATTATTGAATGATCCCTCCTACCTATAAAAATATACATAATCTCTTCTACCTTCCAACCATTAGCATTTTAGAACTTTCTGAACCAAAGGTGAAACTGCTTTTAATATCCAAGATCTATTTATTCTGATACTTAGATTATGAGAAAGCATGCAATCCTTCCCAGCTCATCTTTGTATTGTTACCAATTGTGTTTACATCTAACATACTCCTTTTTTCGTAGCTCAAGAATCCAGTCCACTTAGTCTTCATGGCTACAATCTTCTCTTGTTGCTTTTTTTGGTACTGTTTTTGCTTCTACTACTCCTTTTATGAAATAGCTTAACAGAATTGCAAATATATCCTTTTCATTATGTGGTGGTACCCGTGGTTACAGAGAATATAACATTAAACATAAAGAGGTTTATTTTGTTTCTTTCAAAAGAATGACTGCTGGTTTATTTCCCTTTGATTGACATTAGCCAATGAGCTCAAGATATTTGCAGAGAACTATATCAAATCTATTCTCAGCAAGGTAGCAGCAAGGCTAGAGCCTGCTATTCTATTTGTATCACATTAGTTCCATTAAATACTAATTTAAAATTTCAGTTATCAATTTAGCATATTTTCACTCACCTATGAGTGAAACACAGTAACATTTTTATTTTACTCTGAGTAGCCAGCCTTAAATATCGCTGTTACGAATATGACTAATTCTCCATTGTTACTATTTTATTCCTTTCACATATCCTTTATGAAAAGATGGTCAGGTCCAGCTGCCAAACTCCCCTACAACACAACTTATATAATTCTTCTTTTCCCCATTTAAAACCACCTATGATCACAGCAAAACCTCTACTCTTATTGTAATTTTAATTTAGGATATTTTTTGGTGATAGACTTTATCAAACTCTTGGATGAAACTCGTGCATTGAACAGGTGACACTAACCAATTTGTGCACTGAGTTCAGTCTTACACTGGCTGATTTTGGAGATGTGCTGCCCATAGACTGCCCTCTATGACAGTCATGCTAACTCTTCTCCAACATTTCCTATGTCTTCACATGCTTACGAAACCCACCTTTTAATAATCCCTTATACTAACTGGTCTCCAAGATAATCAAATTACAAGTAAGCTTTTTTGTTAAAACTTTTCCTGCAAGACTATTATGCATATCAGTGCTGTCAAAGTTTTAAGTAAAACTGTTGGAGGATTCATTCTGCAACTCTGTTTTGGAAATTTGTAGATCTCTGTGCCCAAAATAGCATGAAACAAAGGGATGCTTTCCCCACTAATTTTTGTTGTTTAGAATGCAGTCATAGGAACTTAAAATATAAACACACCCATGCACACCTATGGTCAAAAGCATGGTGTGAGAAGAAGGTTAATTCAGAGCTCCAGTATGAGAGATTGCTCATGATCAAACCAAAGCCTTGAAATCTGTGTATAAGCTCACAGACACACAGCGTGAAGGGCAGGGATTTACTGCAGTTACACAATACAACTCTTCCGATGGGCAGGACAGCCCATTGTCAAATACCTCTCTGCTGTACAAAAGCTTCCTGGTGATGAGGAAGGCGTAAATGACTCTAAAAAGTGCTGTGACTAAAAGGCATTTACTCACTCAGGTGGAATTTCCAACTGGATTTTTTTGAACAGCTGAGTGACTTTGAAGCAACAGACACTAAGGAAAACCCAAGATTTTCTGGGATAAACTCATGGTAGCACAGGAGCACATGAGAGACCAACTAAGCAGTGCCAAAACAGATGGCCTCTCAAGCCTAGTGTGCTTTCTCCACCTGTGGCCATAAGCCAAGAGCCAGGAAAAGCAAGAACAAGGCAGCCTCGGGCTGGGAGTACCACGATCCCATCTCATTGCTACTCCTTTCTATATCTCTCCTTCCAGCATTTGCTCAGTCTTCCCTTGAGCTTGTGCTTTCTCAACCACAGCAGCAGCATCTCGTTCAGTGTAGGGGTCCAGTGTTTTACTGCAAATACTGAACAGCATGTAGGAGGAGGAAAACAGGAGTGGTACGAAGCCAGGCCAGAATTTTAGGATTGTTAATTAGGGCTTTGGAATAGACAGTCTGGGTCAACCCAATCTAGGCACCTATTCTGACAGATGTGGGTTTGTCCCACACTGACACTAAATAAAGAATTCAAAAGCTCAAAAATGAAATTTTGGCCACAAGGTAAAATTTAATTTCAGTTATTAGGTTTGGATGGAAATTATTGCAGGTCCAGACAATTCATTCCCTTTCTATGTCCACAAGTGCTTGAATGGAGCATAAAGAATGAAAATAGCTGGAAATTAGGCCCTGTGCTTCCCACCAGGCTGGAAACCTCACTAAGGCAAAGTGGAGGGTCTGGTGCAGCTGGAGGGGGCTGCAGGCTCTTACTTTGTGTTTATCTGAACATCTGATGTGGAACAGCCAGGGATGTGAGGTTGCTTCTTTAGACAAATCAGACTTTGCCAGTTCAAAAAAAAACCAAAAAACAAAAACCAAAAAAACACACACACAAAAAAACCCCAAACAATAAAAAAGAAGTACCACAGCCCTTTTCGCACTGCTCCCACTGGGTCTGTATGATAGAATTTGGCACGATGTTGTGATGCTTATGGCGCAACCATCAGCAGAGCCATCCTACAACACCAACAAGCCACGGAGTACTGGAGCACATAGCTGTGAATGTTATTATAGGTTACCACAGCTTACCCTGCAGAGTGCCCCGTGCCCAGAGTGCGCTTGTATGTAACCAGCTGCTCCC
>JANRGV010000001.1:106695765-106719181 GCA_024734035.1 Alethe castanea | reverse complement strand
TGGCCATGCTTTGGGAGATTTCAGCATTTTCATGCCCACACAAACGTACACATTCCACTACTACTGCTCGATGGTTTTATCCCTCCCTACTTTCTTGCCACCTACAGTCATTTCTGGTGACCTCCAGCAGAGAACGTCTCATGCTGTCAGATGCAACTGATCCCTCCTTCCTAGCTTAAAATTGTAAGAAACAGAAGCTTTGTTTTTCAGAACTTTTGCTCCTGAACTGTGAATTTCAATGTACACGAATGTAAACAAACACTGCAATCTACTCGACTCCTTTCTGGCGTGCTTTGGGATCGGCTACAACTCAGTAGTAATTGTTTCTGAAGCAAGGCATGGAATAAAATGTAGCCGGCAATAGAAACACCATTCCTTGCTTCAGACGGAACCATCTTTTGAGCGCAGGCTGTTCCCATGGGAAGTCCAGCTCCTGCGTGTGCAACCCGCGTCTCCGGGTTCGTTACTGTTATTTCGGCTTTTGTTCTCCTGAAGCCACTCCAAAACCCAGGAGCCACAGGCCAGCAGTCGTGGACTCACACAGATCAGCACAATCGTCCCGAAAAGAAGAAACCCGGGAGAAAATCCCAAACTTTGGCTCTGTGCGTAGGGCACTTCGGCCTGCCACGGCAGCCGGCACCGCCCCGACGGGAAGGGACGGGACGGGACCCGCCCGTGCGGAACCTGCGCCCCGCGGAGCGCGGCCCGCGGGGAAAGGGAAGGCAAGAGAAGGGAAGGGAAGGGAGAAGGGCGGGGAGGGAGCCGCGCCCGGGAGCGGCACGCCGGGGCGGGGGCAGAGCTGTCCCGGGCGCGGCTCCGCGCGGCTCTGCGCGCAGCCGGCGCCGCGGCGGGGCGGGGTAGCGAGGGGAGGGACGGGCCGCGCCTCGCCGCGGAGGTGGGCGGCGAGCGGGCGGGGTGTTCCAGCGCCGTGCCCGGGACGGGCATTACCCAAAAGGCGGAAAAAAAAAAAAGGGCACTAATTAAAGTCGCCGCTGCCGCGCGCGGTCCCACCCTCCCCACCGGCCGGCTCCTGTGGCAGACGGGAGGGGACAGCAGAGCCCGGCTCCGCGGAGTCACGCCGCCGCCTCCGCCGCCGCTCCGCACTCGCTCCCTCACCGCCGTGGCAGCACCGACGGCGGCGGCTCCCCCCCTCCCGCCTAGCCCCGCGCACCATGGCCCCCGCAGCCCCCTGCCTCGTCCTCGGCCTCCTGGTGAGTGAGCGAGGGGGGAGCGGGATCGCTGGCAGCGCTGGGATCGCCGGGATGAGTGGGTGGGCGCCGGGGCAGCGCAGCGGAGCGCGGTCGCGCACCTGGCCGCGCCTTTCCTCCGCGCTGTTTGTGCTGCACCGCGGGTGCGCAGCGCACAGGGAGAGTTTGGAGCGGGTGATCGCTGCCTGGCGCTTGACGCCAAGTCGGGTTTGTCCTCGGCGGGGCCCTTGCGAGGGGCGCGGAGCAGCGCGGGGGCTGCGCGGCCGCGGGGCGCACCACGGGGGGATTCGGCGCGGGCAGGAATCCAGTGGGATGCGCGGCTCGCCCTGGGACAAGCGGTCGGGTGGCTTCTGGAGCCTGCCCTGAGGTTACACGACGGGCACACGCTCGGGTCGCAGATGCTGCTGCTTGGTTATTCATAGAAAAAAAAAATATACCGCAGTTCATTTTATTTAAATCTCCCCTTCTGCCTCTCCGCATCTGGTTCTCCCTTTTCCGTGGGAAGGGTTGTGCCACAGTACGTGTTGAGCTCCTCTGAAGGAGCTAGTTGTGCATGGAACACTTTTCAGCGATTACCTTTACCTTCACCTTCAGTTTATTGTATTTGTACATAATTATCAGCTCCAGAAAGGTCTTTAGCGGCGAGAGTGGCGGCGTTCTCTCTCACATTTAATTTTTCTAAAATTTATAGTGGATGAGTAAAAGTGATTTGTCTTTTGTTTCCTAGCCCCTTTTCTCGCTATTAACATTGCATTCACAAAAAGAGGGCAGATGATTATCTGAGCCTGTGAAAGAGAAATAGTTGGTAGTGCTGAAGCACTGAATTTATTATTTTGATATTAATTATATATGCACATTAATGAAAATGTTACTATTTCAGACACTGTGTGCCTGCATTTGCAAGGATATTAAAGTAAAACCCAAAGAAATGCAAGCAACTTTACTCATACATCTGATTTAAAAAAAAGAAAAAAAAAAAGGAAGAAAATTCTTCTGTCAAGCATAAAAACAAAACAACACTCAAAGGAAAAAAAAATCCTGAGGTGTCTTGTTTGTGTAAAGTGAAAGGATATCACAACTTATTTTTTACCTGATGTTTTCCTTATGTCTTCATGTCCATGAATAACTACCACTTACTTTTGTTTAACTCCTCAATAGTTCTTTGTGCTGACATCAGACTGGGCTTGGCATTACTATTTAAAAATTAGATGTCATTGATTCTCAAAATATTTCAGAACAGTGTAAAAAGATGTGATTTCAATAACTTAAAAATTAGTGTGATGTCTTTCAGGAGAGAGTGTTTTATTAAGTGTCTGTTAATAAGGAAAGCCTACTAATACATAAGCAGGGATGTTTAAATTATTTGTATATGTGCAATTTTTATATCTGCGTATATATGTAAGGAACTATATGAAGACCTTATATGGTGTAGACACAACATTTTTTTTTCTGTAGGGTCCTACTGTCTTTCAGAGTTTAAATTATCTTTATTTAAATATTTTCTTAATAAACATCACAAGTCGTTTTCAGGATTTCCATTACCTATTTACTTCTTTATACCATTAATCCTAAAGGTATGTGCAAAATAAAAATGCTTTTCCTTTTTTGCTAGACTTTCATCCTGAAAGAGTAAATGCACATAAAAGGGTGGATAGATTTATTTACATTTTTCTATGTCTTTGTTTAATTATCTGTGTGATTTTTGGATTACAGTTTTAAACATAGAGGTAGAAACTAGGCAAAAAACACACACATATAATCTGAGATCAGGATTCACTTGCTCTTTGCCGAGGAGAATCTTTGTACCTCTATGTGATTCTTTTTAGAAAAAGGTCTGATTATCTACTACTCATTTGAATTTTTAGGAGGACCCTATTTTGTAACTGGTTATATGGGAGTGGACTGCTGTAATACACAACATTTTATTTATGTCATATCTAATTGCTGAAGCTACGTTTAATTAGTTTGTTGAGAATGCACTTTAAAGATGCAAAGTGATATATAAGTGCAAGTGTCGTCATGTGGTTTTAATGAGACACTTGTCCCTTTAATGTTCAGCATCACCACAATTCTACCAAACTGAGTGTTGATGAATTAAACCTTGATACTTAGAGACCTTGGATCTAAACTGGCAAGGAATGCTCTTGGAGGGAGTGCACGGCAAAAATGTATTTTCTTTTCTCTACTGAAATAATAGTGTAGCCAAAATCTTCTAGTCAGTGGGAGTTCTTGCTATTAATGTCAGTGGTGCAGTGATTTTAGAAAAAAAACGAAACAGGAGCCATGGACAAATCCAGGAGCAGTAGTCAGATCTTGTTTCCAGTTTGAAACTTTGTGTGCTGTGCTGCACAGTACCTGAATTTTTAGGGAGGAGCGCGTTCTGCGCTGTTTCACTTGCTTGTTTTAACAAACAAACCAACCAAAGTCAGCATCAGTGTCTAGTTCAAAATACCATGTAATTATGTGGGGTTTTTTTTCCTGATTTCTTCATTTGTTTTCTAGGTGCTGAGTTTGTGCTGTGAAGCTTGCAAGAAAGTAATTTTTCATGTTCCTCCAGAACTAGAGGCTGACACGTTAGTTGGCAGAGGTGAGAGAAACTGTGAAATTCTCAGCTTAACAACACAGCATTGCACCTTTGCTGGAGATGCTGTTAAAAGTGGAGGGGACTTTAATGGAATGAATGGATGACTGGAGAGCCAGCTAAACAGCTGGATCAGCCTTTTTATGAAGGATACGCCCTGTGTTTGTTATGGATTTGAACATCAGCTCCATGCATCCATTTGACTTTTGCATAAAGTCAGGTCACAGGACTATAACCTGACTACTGCTATTGTCAGGTTACAGGATTTAATTTAAAACTAAAATGGCAGAATTTAATGTTTTCAAAATTTGGAGTCTAAGGCTTGCTATTTAAATAAATGCTTAATATTACAAACTGCACCCATAACCCCATGTCATATGAAGAAGGGAATAAGTCATTTGGACAAAGGAAATTGTAAAAAAAGAAGACAAAACCCACTCAACCAGGCACCAAGAAGCTGCTGCTCTGTGAAACACGGATGTGACTGCTCAGCAGTGCTGGAGCATTCAGAGCACACGAGGGGATGTGTTGCAGAGGTGTCCTGCATGCACATTCTGTTGGGAGAGTGCTCCTGTCTGACTGGACAGTCTGCCTCCATTTAGGGCAGCTTGCAGGTGGCTGAGAGAAATAGAGGAGAGCACAAATCATCCCACTCCTATTTTTTTCCAGACCAGTCTTTCAAGGGCAGCTTTGAAAGGTGTGGCATAGGAGGTGCTGAAGGATTCTGTGCTGCCTGAGACTGAATTTGAGGATTCAGAAGTGCCCTTTGTGAGTCCTCTGACAACAGAGAAGTATGCTCCAAGTCTGCAGTCCTAATCCATCTTTTTATAGAAGGGAAAAAATAAAGTGAATTGGTAGTTCATCATAATTGCTCAGAAAATTTGATTTTATAGTGAAAATTCCTTGATCTTTTAAATTTTAAAATGAAGAGGGCTGCTATGAAAATTCTGTGAGTTTTCATAACTTTAACATTTCTTTGTATAAATAAACTTAATTTATATAAAATAAAACATCATGTTATTGCAGTGCTTTGAAAGAAATGGCATAAAACGGAAATTAAAATTTTTTCCCCAAAAACTTTTAACGAAACCATTATAACTCAAATGACATTACTTAAGTGTTTGTGGAGAAAAATTTTGCATGATACAAGGACCATATCTTGACTGTGAAATTAATCAGGATTTTCCTGCTTATCATAAGCATTTTTTATATTCTTCCAGAAGTTTTAAAGAAAAAAAGCCCCACAAAACTATAGTTAACGGACCATAGCGTTGACTCATATAACCATCAGAAATAATATATCCAGTCTGGTATTTTTGGAAATGCAATGCTGTAATAGGCAGCAGTATGAGGCACATTTAAGTGAGGCAGTGATATTCTTTTCAATACTCCATTTGCACTGTTTAGTTAAAAAAAGGATAGGAGTCACTGCTGCAGTACTATAGAAAGTCTAGGAAATCTTTATTTGTCCATTTAAATGACAGAGTTAAGAGAAAGAAGAAATCACTGTTTTTGAAGTTTTGAATGCAAAATGAAATTTAGTGTATTGAAAATATCATCTACTTATGCAGGATGAAATTCTGAATCTTCGTGAATTTTGCAATCAGCTTTCATACAGCAATGTCCCACCCACTGTGATACCATTGAATGAGTATTAAAAGGTTTTGTTTTTGACACCATGACACACTTCTTGTACTCTGCAATGATCATTTGTTTGGAGTTTGAGTCTATGACTTTCATCCTTTTCAGGCTGCCAAATCATTCTTTCTTAGGTCATATCCTGATTTTACCTTTTTTTCCAGCTGTAGTGCTAAACTAGTTGCTGGTGAACTGAGTTTATTGAAGTGCAAAATATCTATTTTAGCCACAAATGATAGCAAATACAATGAAAAATACCTGGGAAGTATGCTGAAATTACCTATATGGGATTCTATCACATACATATTTAAAAATTGCTAATTGTTTGTTCCAGAGTTAGTCTTTATCTCTCCCATCTGTCTGCCTCATAATTTAAAGGCCTTTGTCCTCCCAAGAGTATTAAATCACATAGTACCAGTCAGTGCTTTTCTCCTGAGGGCAAAACTTCCAGATGTAACATCTCCGTTGGGCATTTGCATTAATTAATCGCCTTCACCGATATTGTAGGGCATGGAGCACGAGGCAAATGTAATAGCTACTGCTCCAATAATGGGCATGTCTGCAATGTTTTTTGCTTTTAAATGTGCATAATTTCATCTCTGGTGCTTCAGTAATTTTACCAGTGTAATAGTGTTTTGTTGAGTGATATCCATAAAGTACCCATGTTGTTCAGGAAACACTAATAAACACAAGAGTGGAAATTAATGGAAACTTCATCAAATCTGAATGCATAAGTGGGTTTTAAAATCAGTATTTGTGATGTTTAAATACTGAATGACAAGCTTTTGAAGACTCTACCTGTCAATTAATACAATTTTTACTTGGTTTTTTTTTTTTTTTTATGAGGGATATTGGTTTTTGCTCTTTGAGTTAATATCTGAATATTTTTTTACAGTTGATTTGAATGAATGCCTTCAGTCTGCAGAGTTTATCAGTTCCAGTGATGGGAACTTCAAGGTTCTAGAAGATGGTTCTGTGTATACAACATCTGCTCTTTCTTTGTCTGCTGGGAAAAAGACTTTTACCATATTACTTAAGGACATTCAAGAACAAGTTCAAAAGAAAATACACGTTAGTGTGGTGGAAGAAGCAAAAAAGGTTAGGTTCTAATTTCAAGATACCTTACTTATTTGAAATACTTTTTCAGAGTACAACTTCATACTAAGTATCTGTAATTGAATTTTAGAATTCAAATAATCAGGCAAAATACTGGTGTAGAGTGTATTTTTACTTAGCAATTGTTGATTACTGTGTTGCTTTAGTCAGCAAATTTCCTTTCACAAATGGGAGATGCTAGCAAGTAGCATAATCAGGAATGTCAAGAATCTTAAAAGCCATGCTTGAGAAATTAAAGCAGATCTTATTCATGCAAAGTATTACAAGAAATGAAAAAAGCTTGGAATATTATCACAGATATAATCAGAAATGAAGACCTTGGAAAAGCAAATTGTCAGTAGGAAGACTGGAATGGGGGGGGAAAGATGAAAATACAGGATGGCAGTTAAGCAAAAATATATGCAGTTAAGAATATATGGATGTATTCTCATCTGTCTTTCTATCTTCTCGACCCAGACACCGAAGACCAGGCATGCTAGAGATACAGTTCTCAAGAGAACCAAAAGAAGGTGGGGCCCTATTCCATCGGTCATGATAGAGAACTCACTGGGACCTTTCCCACTGCAAATACAGCAGGTACATTTTTTATATGAGCCTTAGTTGTATGACCCATGCTAGTTCTGTATGTGACTTTTATAATGAAGAAAATGAGCCGTCTTGTATTCTTTACCGATGACATTCCTACTATTATTCCTCTGTCTTGTTCCATCCTGTTCATTGTGTATCTCATGATCTTGTACCTGAAATAACTTGTGATCTTAGTTGTTGGAATGAAATGGAATTGTGAAAAAGTTGAAAAAAAGAAGGGAGACATACTATCAAAGAGAGTTCTTTGGTCTGGAAATCAGTGTGTGTAATTAAAAGAAAAGCAACAGCAAACAATCCTCCACTAAACATTGCATAGAAAAGGATTTTGTAAACACAGACTGGGGTAAATTTTGCCTGCTTGTCTACATCCTTTCTGGAGCTCGAGGTGTGTACATTCAGCCTTGAAGACTGAGTATGGCCTATGTTCTTCAGAAAAGTACTTACTGGGAGAAAACAAGTAGGCGTGAAAGAGAAATGCAAGAACTGAAGTTATCGTAGATCCATCTAGCCTTCACTAGATTACAGAGTGGCTGGTAGCAGATGTGTAGAGACAAGTGTAATAACAGAGTCCGTGCAGAGCAATCATTCTTCTACTAATCTTACCCTCCTAACTTCTGGCATCCAGTAAATAAGGAAAGTATTTTGGGAGAAGAGTATTTATAAATAGATAAGTCTAATGTTACCTCCTTAGTGCTCGTAATGAGATGCAGATGCTATCTAAATTGGCGTATCTCTGAACTATGCTCTATGTGGTCTTCCTTCCTTCTTTCCTTCTGTCACTTTTTCTTCTTACGTGCAAACCATGTTCTCAGTGAATGCACTAAAACTAAAGTCTCTTGAACAGGTTCAGAAATAAGCTGTCTGTATCTGAGTATGCCTCGTGTGTGAAGTATTCTAGAGAGATTGGATTTCAATTTTTTTTCCTTATACTGTCATTTCTTTAATTTGATGGTTCTAAATATTTATAATATTTATGAGTTTGAGTTAACTCCCTTTTTCATGTACACGCATTATAAAGGAAGGCAGTCAAATGTCAGGCTGTTCTTCTCTTCTGTGAACAGTAAATCAAGTTTGGTTTTTTGTTTTAGGAGTTTTTGTTTGTGCTAAATACGATCATAAAAAAGGGGAAATGTATTGAGATGCTATTGCTGTTTTTCCTTGGGCTTAAAAATGTCTTCTTGTAGGTTCAATCAGACACAGCTCAGAACTACACAATTTATTATTCTGCAAGTGGACCAGGAATTGATCAAGATCCAAAGGGGTTGTTTTACATAGAAAGAGAAACTGGAAATATCTTTGCTACTCGTGCAGTAGACCGTGAACAGTATCCAAGTTTTCAGGTACAGGCATATGTTGTGTAAATATAATTAAATATGTATATTTATATATTTTAAATCTCTCACACATATATTTGACAGTTGGGTTGCAGGGGAAATGGCAGCGAACAAGATCTGGAATCACCTGTCTATTCTGAGTAATTTCCTTGGTGTTGAAGAGATAAAATAAGTAGCAAATAAATAAATAGCTGGTCATCTATATCTTGAGAGTAGTTTTGATTTTCACTGCTTAATCTCTAATTGCAGCATAAAAATAGTGAGCTATTGGATTTGCATCACTTCTAGGAATAATTTTTCAGGGAATGTTGGAAAGATCTGCAGAAAACGAAAATAATGGCAAACTCTAGATGACTGGTTTTCTGAGTCTCTCAAGCTGTTCAGTTCAGTTAACAAGGTACACTGCTCTCTCTACTGGCTGAGAAGTGTAAGAATGCAATTAGTAGAAATAGCTTCTAAAATGTAATTTTCAGTACCTCTTGCTGCATTTTATTTGATTATGTTATAATGGACAAATAGTTTTGCCTCTCATTCTTGTTTTGTTCTAAGTAACAACATATGCATCTAAATTTTGGTGGGTGTGCCTTGTAAACACGTGAAAAAAAAATGTGTTCAGGAAACTTGGAAAAAGTGATAGAGTTGGAGGAGGGGTCAGGGAGAAAAGATTGAAGCACTTGTCGTGTGTGAGGAATTTAAGGGGGAAAGATTGGAAAACATTCAAAGATTTTGTTCTGCTTTCACTCTAAGATACCAGTGATATCCCCTTCCATGTGCCTGAAGAGCCTGATCCTGAGAAGGATGTGCTTTGCACACTGTATTTAATTTCATTTTATTGACTTCTCCATTAACTAAAAGTGCAAAAATACTGCATGTTTCTTAAGCACTGAATTTTTCTTACAGATCATTTGCTTTGCAACCACTCCAGATGGTTATTCACCAGAAGTACCACTTGTGCATACAATCAGGATAGAGGATGACAATGATAATGCTCCATATTTTACACAAGACCGTTTTGAATTTTGTGTCCCTGAAAATTCCAGACCTGGTAAGAATTGTTTTAAATCGCTGAACACACCACTACTCAGCTCTGTTACATACCACTATGGCTAGGTGTGATCCTGCCTTTTAAGACATTTCAGTGGGATTTCCTGGGGATTGATATGTTACAGCAGAGGCTGAGTTTGCAAAGAGCCGCAAAAAGTGATCAAGTAGCTCTTTATCTCTTTTCATTTGTTTAAAACAGAAATACCTTTTCAAATAATATCTTACTATTTGCAGATTTTTCTGGAACTAAAAATTGCTGTACTGTGTTCACAGGTGTTGTTGTTGGAAAAGTGATTGCAGAGGACAGAGATGAGCCTTATACACTGCACACCACATTGAAATACCGCATTGTGTCACAAACGCCACCGATTACCCCAGCGTTTTCTTTACATGGTGACACCGGTGTCATCTCTGTATTACTGCCACAGCTGGACAGAGAGGTGATCTTTCCTGAAGGATTCTCAGCTGTTTTTTAGTGCACACAAATAGCTTAACACTGCTATGCTCTGCCCTTGTGAGACCTCACTTGCAGGGCTGCGTCCAGCTCTGGGCTCCTCAGCGCAGGAAGGACATGGACCTGCTAGAGCAGGTCCAGAGGAGGGATGTGAAGAAGTTCAAATCCTAAAGTTGGAGCACCTCTTCTATGAAGCCGGGCTGAGAGAGTTGAAGTTGTTCAGCCTAGGGAATAGAAAACTCATTACAGCCTTTTAATTCTTAAAGGGAGCTTATAAAAAAGAAGAGTGACTTTTATTTTCATGGGCAGATAGTGATTGGACAATGGGAAGTGGTTTTAAACTAAAAGAGAAGATACTTAGATTAAATGTTGGAAAGAAATTCTTTACTTAGAGGGTGGTGAGGCACTGGAATAGATTGTCCAGAGGGGTTGTGGATGCCCCATCCCTGGAAGTGTTCAGGGCCAGGTTGTACAATGCCCTGAGAAACTGATTTAGGGGATGGAAGCTCATGGGGGTGAAACCCCATGGCAGGAGCAGATTGGAACTAGAGGATCTTTAGAGTCCCTTCCAACCCAAGTTTTCTGTGAGCCTATGAAATGCTGGCATGGGAATCAACAGACATAGCTTCTTTTTCATTTTTTGTTAATGTCTCTAAGGACCTTCTGAAGCTTTTCAGAGACCTGTAATTAGTCCAGAGAGTTTCTGCATGGATTACCATATTCTAGCTAACCTTGGCAGAGAACTTGCTGCTGCTTAGCTGTTCAACCTATGGATTTTTCACTCTTTTACTTCTTTACTGAACACTATCTGTGTTCAGGAATCCCACGAGCCACTGTTTCCTCCTAATTAAGCTTGATTTGTGGTGCTTCTTGCTTCTTCATAGAGAAGATGAACCGGTTTCTCTGGAAGTACTCAGTCATCCTATATTAACCAGAAATATCTCCTACAGTTGAATATACCATTTATTAAAATTAATATGCCACCCATTTATTTTCATCAGTTAGCTTTCAAGCAAATAAGATACAGGATTTCTCTTTTTTTGGTAGAATGTCATGTGAGAGATGGTTTACATTAGGAAAAAAAAGACAGGTGTGTGTAATTAAAAATAATAATTATAGCATGAGAGTCATTCTAGAAAACATTGCAGCAGGCACATCTTTTCTGAAGATAAAAAGAGTTATATTATGACATACTTGAGTTGTTTCATGGCTGAAAATCAATGTAAAACAGAATGTTGCAAAATTTTGCACTTGCAGATATAGTGCTCAGCTTTTTTAGGAAGAGGAAATTGCAGTGATTGTGAGCATCACTGTGACTACTAAGGAAGCTGTCACAGTGACTGCTTGAAGGAAGGAGGGGTTGAAAAACTAGAACACTGCCTATCTTTTAAAGATAAACTTATGAGGTGGAACAGGAGATTTCATTATTGCACCAGAGAAACTGAGCGCTACTTCCAGGCATTCAGAATTCGAGTTATTGTCTTGATTTACAAACTTTCTCTTTTTGTGCTTAATCCATCTGTTCTGTCTTGTGTTCCCTGCCCTCTGCCCACACTTCTTTTTTCCCCATTCCCCTTCCATTCGTTGTTCCCATTAAAAAAAAAGCTTTTTGCTGTTCTGGCTCAAGTTAGAGATTTAAGTGGGCTGCTTATAAGGGCACTGACTCCTTCAGTGCCAGACCCTGCCAAATGGCAGGCATTGCCTTTTCCTGTATTGCCCAGACAGAGCCTTGTTGCAGCAGCTTTCATTCATCCTCAGTGAAATAAGAAACATGCATTGAAACACTACACCTGCTGGCAACCTGAGGGAATACTCTGTTGCTCCAAAGGGAAGACAAATAGCAGATGAAAGTGGGTAATCTGTATCTTCCAAAACTTCAGGTTCTGGTAAATAATGCTGATGATGTGAGAAGTTTGATTTGATGCAGGATATAGCATGCATATTACTGACAGATGCTGGCTGAACTCTGCTTAGCCACTGAAAATATTTTGCTGCTCTTCCTTTTGAGCTATAGGGCAAAAAACCCCAAAGTTAATTGTCTCATTTTGTTGGGAAGCACTGCATTTAGAGTAGCTTATGGACCAGGAGTGAAATATTCTACCCCTGTGTGTAACTATGTGATTAAAAATGTGAGTATGACAAACTTCTGTATGCTTTTATTCTTCTTTTTAGCTTGTACCCAGTTACACTTTGTTAGTTGAAGTGAGAGATATGGCAGGTCAGCCTTTTGGTTTGTGCACTACAGGAACAGTTGTCATCAAAATTGAGGATACAAATGACAATGCACCATCCTTTAAACAGCTACAAGTAAGTCTGCATAAGTAAAATGTCCATATAAAGGTTAAAAAAAAAAACATTTTCCTTCCCTTTCTAATTTCCTTATGGACAGTCCCTCAAATAGGAAGTCTAATGCCCTGAGACAGTTAATGCAAATATAAATGTCTTTGCTTATTCCAGCCATGTGTATGATGCAGGGCAAAGAGTATGTCTCAATAACTGTGTATGCATCTCAAATACCACAGGATATTTTGTAATATGAAATGTATGAAAAAATAATTCGTTATTCTTAAGGAACACATGTAATTACCCTTCCTGTTCACTACTGTAGAATATCATCAGTAATACTAATTGAAAATCACTCTTTTAAAAGAGAATCTGCTCTTCATGTTGTACAGAATAACAGAGCTCTTGAAAAAGATTTAAAAAATGCAAAAAATTCTTTTGTCTTTTGCCATCCGAGTAGAGAGGTGTTTAATCCTCTTGGCTTTTCTTCAAGTTCATGTTGGTTTGTTTACTTATATATTTTTTAATTTACCCCAATGTCTTTTCTAATTCTCAGCTTGATCATGTTTGCAAATTACAATCTATAGGTGATGTAACTGATGGAAACTGTGCTAAATCGCTTTTCCTGGAAGGAGTATTCCAGAATTAATTATGTCAGTGATAATTTGAGTGTATGAAGAAACAGATTTCAGTAATGCTGTCAGGAAAGGTTTACTGTTTGATGCAGGGTAAAAGGGAAGAGTGGGGAAAATATATTAATGCATGAAAACAAAATAAATCGTTACAGCAGAGTGTTAAATTGACCCCTTAGATTGAAGTTGTCTTATTTAAATATGGTCCTGCCTTGTGGAACAGTATTTTCTGATTTAAATTAATTTTGGTTTTTTTTGTTGGTACTCTAAGTATGAAACACGAGTGGAGGAAAACAGAGTGAGTGTAGAAATACTGAGAGTCTCTGTTGTTGATCTTGATGAACCTGGTTCACCTGGCTCCGGAGCAGTATATGAAATTTTAAGAGGAAATGATGATCAGGCCTTTGAAATTACGACAGACAAAAACACAAATGAAGGAATACTGTGTGTTGTTAAGGTAAGTAAATACTGAAGGAAATATAGAGGAAAATTTATAGATTTTCAAGTTTTGGTTTTGAAACACAGTCTAGGAAAAAATTTTATTCAAAGAATATCTGTAACTGTCAGGCTCATCAGACTTTCTTCTGACCTGAACTCTCTTGTAGAGCAGATTGCATTAAGTACAATGGTTGAGGTTTGTGTGTGGCATATAACACACAAAGCTTGCCTTCCAGACTGTTCCTCAATATTGTGTGCTCAGAATCCAAAGAATTTGGTTTTTCATTTCAGAAGAGCTTGATGCTTTGGGCTGGTTCTGCAGTTGGAGTTGTTTAGACTTAGGGATGTACCTGAGGAATTCTTCATAGTTTCTAAAAGAAATGAGAATGGCAAATCAGGGAAAGATTGAGCGCCTTCTCCAGTGTTGTTCTCTCTGGGTGTTAAGTAAACTTCCTATTTCAGCATAAAGCTCTCCAAGCTTTATTTTGCAGTGTACTGACTTTAGGTTTGATTTTCCGGCATATGAGAAAGATTTTGTCAGTTTAGTTATTTGTTATAAGTATTTTAATATTAAAATTTGAACAAGTAAATTGTAGCGGTACTAGTAATTTTTAAAATTATTATGAATTAATATTATTTATGAATATTAAAATTAATATTATTTATTGTGGATTTTTTGTTCCTAGTAATCATTAGAACTTTTTCTAAAGCTCCGTCCCTGGTATATGAACACAGTTAAAATTTCTTACATTTGCTGTAATGCTGTAGTAGACTAGAGAATGTTATGACTTTAGGATAAAATTAACTCTATTAAAGGCATAAGATGGCTTTGGAGAATGTGTCTGAAGAATAAATAGTAGCTACTTACTCTCAACTCCATAAATTCTCAGATGGATTTGTAGCTACCAGAATTGTGTGTGTGATTGACTAGTGGTGAAAATGAAATATATGTAAGCTAAAATAATGACTGGCTAAATATGGAAGAAGAAAGTCCCCTACTAAATTTAATTGCTTTCTATTCTAGTAACTCATTTTCAGAATATTTATCCAAAATTTTGCAGTGGTACTGCTGGCTTGGGTATTTTTCAGGCCCTTTTCTTTGACTAACTTAAAGCTTTACTTTTTAAAAAAAAAAGTGTCCTTTTACTCTGTCTCGATAGCCTGTTTGAGGACAGCTGTCTTCTTTTGTAAATAAATGTGGTACAGTTTCAGCTGCAGTTGCATGGTGAAAACAATGCTAGGTTTTGTATTGGTTTGAGGGGAAAAAAAAACCAGTGCCTCACCTTTGTTACAGGGGCTGGACTATGAAGCTGCCAAGCAAAGGATCCTGGTGATTGGAGTCAACAATGAGGCACCCTACCTGCTGGCTCCCCATTCCCAACAACTTTCCCAGAGCACCTGCTCTGTTACCGTGCACGTCCTGGATGTGGATGAGGGACCGGTGTTTAAACCCTGTCTATTGCGCTTAGACGTTAAAGAATGCGAAGATGTTGGGACAGCTATTGGGAGATTTGTAGCAGAAGATCCAGAAACTGGAAATAGTGAGGGCATAAGGTATGAAACAACCTAATTTACTAGTTTTTTTGGGGTACAGCATGGCTGGGATATGGGAAGGGGGAATTGTTGAGGCTGTATGTACGTGTGTGCACCTGCACACCTGTCAGTGTATATGAATGCATGTATCTAAATATGTGTGTGGATACATGCATGTGTGCTGTGTTTGGCATCTCTAACATGACAAATTATTCTTCACAGATACCGAATACCACCTGGCCAGTGTAATTGGATCAACATAGATGACAAATCAGGTGAAGTCAGAACTGTTAGGGTCTTGGACCGAGATATAGGAGAAATGAGACGAGGTCAATGCAATGTCACAGTCCTCGCAATAGACAGAAGTGAGTACTAAATGTTGGTGGAGTTGTCTGTGGTGCGTAGCAGGTGTTTATGTACAAATGTAGTGTCAGGACAGCTGTAGTGGTTCAGACCAGTGGCCCACCTAGTCCATTGTCTTGTCTTTGTGGTAGCTCTGTCAAATACTTAGGGAATATTATTTAGCAGGGAGAGCTTTTAGAAATTAGGCATGATCTCAGTGTTTTGAGAAGTTATCTGCCGCATTTAAAATCCTTTAGTAATTTAAACTAAGAGATTTTCCTCTGGATTATATTTCTTTATTTCTCGACTATGCTTTTTTAAGTGATAGCTCCTGGCAGCTGTGAGCTAGGCAACAAAAAAAGGTAGAGAGGACTTTTTGAAAAGAAGTCATTGACCTTGCAGCAAAAAATTCTAACTCTGTCCAAGTTTGCATTTTAAAGTTAAATGTAAATAATACAGATTTAAATTGTTTAGAACTTCTGTTGTCTATATTGTAAACATGATATGGGTATCTGCAATTAACTATTTCTAGAGAAAAGATTAAAAAGTAGACTTGATGTAATTTCACTGGAATGCATATGACAAGCATTGGCCATTTGTGTATTGGAAAAACTGTAATTAGGAGGAAGGGTTCATTCATTTCTTGTGTTGACTTCGGTGACACAGCACGTGCCACTGATGAATGCCTGATGACTTAGAATGTTGAGGACAGAAAGAAGTCTCCTGTTTCCTTGGTGTTTTTGTTCCCAGGGGAGGTGAATGTAGGGAAAGTGTAATTAATTTTCTCCTTCCAGAACTTAGAAGGCTGGAGATCTTCGCTTTCTGCTTTTGTCTCTGCTTGTCTTAATTTCCTTTACTCCTGGTTTATGAACTCTTGCTCCTCTTATCCTTCTGTTAGAATAGTATGTGTTCCCACAAAGACACACATGCTCAACAAAATACAGTGTGCACATGCAGGATATGGAGATGTGAGAGTTGCTGATGCATCTGTAACCAGCCAAGCAAAGAGAAGCAGCCAAGAGAGACCTGTGAGAACTCATCTCTCTCTGGCTAAATCAGCAGTTGCTTTCCACCTTAGTTCTAAACACAGATTTACAGTTGATGATATTTAATTGTGAAAGTTTGGACCAGAAATTAATGTGCGAATGTTTAAGTGCTAAACCTAGTTATTTTTGTCTCATAGATGGTAAAACAGGCACTGGAACAATTCAGGTTTGCATTGTGCCTGGCAACAAGAATTTCCCACGAATCATGCAAACAGACTACATCATGTGCAGAGACAGAAAACCGATTTGCCTCACGGCAGAGGATAGCGACGAGGCTCCTTACAGCGCACCCTTTGTGTATCGCATAACTGACCAAAGGCTGGCGTCCATGTGGAAGTTAACTCCACACGACGGTATGTTAACATTTCCCCCTCCTCACCCAGCTGCAGGCTGCCAGAGGAGGCTTTTCTGTTTCTCACTTGGGTGGTCTGCAAGGATAGATTGGATGAATCTCTGTTAGGAATTGGTGTAGTCAGTGGAGCTACTTCGAGGCTCACTGTTGGTCTCTAGTGGTTCCTCTCGTTTCCCTCTAGTGGGAAGGGACCCATTGAGAAGATGATACTGAAGGTATCCTGAAGGCAAGGAGAAAGATTTGTCTCTTAAAGCATAAATAAGAATCTGTCCCTAGCATCCTTGGGTCAGCAATCAGCTGCTGTGTAAAATTATGACATAAGAAAATCAGGAGAAAGAGCAAAACTGGATGTAATGCATTGCATCAACACCTGGAAAAGGAACTATAGATTCATAATTCATAAGGAATTTAAGAATGAATTGGCTAGAATTCCAAAGACAAATAGAACTTTTTTTAGTGTGTTACTATGGGGGAGAACTGGGAAACAGAAACTTTACCTAAAATTGATTATGGACTGACAAAAAAAAAAGTTCTGGAAGTTTTTTTGTTACTACCTAGCACACTTTTTGTAAAGTTGAGCTGGATGAAAGAAAGCCTGTCTATATTTTTTATTTTATAATCTTTATAGAAGTAGATAAAAAATATTAGCAAAGGAATCGCTATTTCCTGAAATTTGTTAATATAAAAAGTTATAGCTGATGATGGTTTCCTGGTCGCTGCCAGATGATGGCAACAAGAGCAGCACATACATTTGTTACTGTGGTGACATGAATTAGTTGCAAACAATCTGATTCTGTAGCATTCCATCAAATACTCACTAAGAAAAGCAAAAGACAGAAAAATCTGAAAGCAAAGACATCTAAGAATTTCAAGTTTTGTATCAGGCAAATTGGAAACCACATTTTGGATGATGCACATTATTTCATATAGCTCACCATGAAGCAGCCATTATGTACATCAGTGTCTGTCTTGTACATTTTTTTACAAATTATTTCTTTTGCCCCTTAAAGATATGGTCATTAATCATTGCCTCTAAATTAATTGAATTTTTTCCCCCACTGGAAATAGTAATTCTCACTGAATACAGCAATATAGCTAAAGAGTAGAAGAGGTATAAGGTAAGTTTATAATTAATTATTCCAATAACCTACCAAAAGTAGCGTAGAATTTTAAAATAAATGTCAGTTTAGTTGATGATCTTTACTAGTAAGCCCAAGTAGTGTCATTTCCTATAATGAGCTAAATCAACTTCAGAGTTTTGTATGTTTTCAGAGGGTTGTATAAGGTATGCTTTGTCAGTTCTAACATTTAAAAGGTGCTGAAAGTTTAAAATCTTTTCGAGATGTAGTTTTGTATCAACACATTCAATCTAACTTGCAACTAATTAATGTGGATCTGGTAGTAGCATAGCTGTAACAGAAGGAAAAATTGTGATTCTGGTCAGATTTGTGACAACTGAGTTCCAAGTATCATTGTCCTTAGATCTGGTTTTGTCCTTTTTTTACAGATAATTCTTGGTATCTTTCACCAAAGAGTGATATTCCATATGGAATTTATGAAATTCCTGTAAGTGTGATTGATAATGGAGGAAAGATAGGAGAGAACACCGTAAGAGTTAATCTCTGTGATTGTGTTACTCCAAGTGAATGCGATGGCAGAACTCGTCAGCTTTCTGGTGGAAATGTTACCCTTGGTCTCTGGGCCATCCTTGCAATGATCTTAGGATCGTTATTATTGCTGTGTAAGTACTTTTTTTTAAACACAAGCTACAATTCACTTAGTTATAAAATTAGCTGAGAGAACCTGATTCAAACTTGATCAAACATTTTTTATTTTGCTGGTTGTATGGCTGTCATCACTGACTTAATGTACCTGCTCTATTTGTATCAGTATCACAGGCTTCCTGCTCTCATCTTGTGCTGTAGTCACTGTGTGTGGATTTTTGTTTATTTGCTTAAGTATATTTTGTGTGAGATGTTCTATATGTTCATGCAAGTGAAACCAAAAAGCCCTGCATTTAACACTTGAACCAAAAGACTTCAAAGATGTTTGTGAGTTCTAGAAACGTTTCTGTTTCTAGGAATGCTGAAATCAATTTCCCAGAGCATTTAGTGATTTCTCTTGTGTTGTGGATTAAAACGTGGAGTATCTGAGACACTGGATTTCACAAGGGATTTTACAAGACCCCATATAATCATGGAACCATTGAATATACTGAGGTGGAAGGGACCCATCAGGATCATTGCATCCAAATCTTGGTCTTGCACAGGACTCCAAGAATCATGCTGTGTGCCTGAGAGCATTGTGCAAACACTTCCTGAACTCTGTCAGGCTCAATGCTGTGACCACTTCCCTGGGGAGCCTGTGACCAGGACCCCCAGGTCCCTTTCTGCTGCCCTGCCTTCCAGCATCTCATTGCCCAGCCTACACACACATCGAGGGTTGCCCCATCTGGAGTGCAGAAACGTTATAAAGGACAGGTTGAAAAGTTCACAACAAACCAAAACCTTGAATATATGTTGTGCTACTGGAGCTGGCCAAAACCTAACATTCTGAGGAGTAATACTGCTATTAACCAGTGAGATAATGACAGTGATATATAAAAACAAAAGCAAGTAACTTTTTTTTTTTTTCACCAAAATCAAACATAGTCCGACTAATAACATCCTTCAAAACCACTGAGGACATGCTACAGTAGTTAGTATTTCAGAATTTGGTGGTGGTGGTTTGTTTTTTTTGTTTTTTGTTTTTTGTTTTTTGTGTTGTTTTTGGTTTTTTGTTTTTTTTGGCTTCTTTCTTATTTGTTTTTTCTGGTCATAGTAAAACTGTCTTGCTCCTGTTGAATCTCAGCTAGCTGTTCTTACTTAAGTATCTAGAAACACTGGGACCTGGACATGTTTTGAAGGCTAGCTGGATCAATGTTTTGATTTGAGCAGGTACCCAAATTTGGGATATATCCTGAAGGTGGAATGTTCAGATGTGGTAACATGCAGTAAAGAAACTATGTGAAACGTCACCTACCTCTTTTTCATTGCCTCTTGACTGCATCACTTACAAATAGATCCTTTATTTTACTGTGGATAGATTTTACCCTGTGTATCTTCTGCTCAGTGCTGTCATGGATGTCTTCTTCCCATCTGTCAGCATCAGGAGGCAACCTGCTGGAATCCCTGGTGCAGATCTCTTTGACAGCTGATGCTACAGAAGCTAAATTAGCTTGAAAGTGACTCTTGGCCAATTTTCACAGAAGTTTATATGTTCAGAGATCAAGCTGCTCAGTGGGCAGTTAGGCAAAATTGTTATCTTCCTTGTGGGCTTCTTTATTTTTAAACTAACAATTTGAAAAGTGAAGAATACAGAATGGTTCTCTGAATGAAAGGTTTAGTCATTTGTTTAGGAGAGGTGTTAGTTGATCATGATTCTTTTATTCAAAGTCATTTCTGGATGAGTCTCTGACAACAAAAAATAGCATTATTAAGAAGAATGAAATGAATACAAGGGATTAAATGAGATAGTCCTATAGCATAATGCTGGAAGTCCTCCAGGGTTCTCCTGACCTTTCCTGTGAAGTGAAAGTTTTTGGTATTGGGACATTTAGCTTGCTTATTAATTCCTTATGATATAATTTGGCATTTGCATATTTGGACATGAAAAATATCTTATGTACAACCAAACTATAGGCATAAGACGTGATTTTTCACCTGGGTTTGGACAAAATTTTTCATTACTGTGAAATTATGTAAGTAACAGTGCTTTCATAAAGGATGCTTGCATTTCTTTTGGAAAAACCAGATGTGTTTTAGAAGAAGGAAATAATTCAACAATGCAGTGATTACTCCCTATACAGTTTGAAAAAAAAAAAGTGAATATATAAAGCTTTAAGTATGGGCATTTTTGGAAATGAGTTTTTAAAACAATTATTCTTGATGCTTAGGCCCTTAAAATTCGTTATCCAACATAAGTAGATACCATTGTGAGGTAAAATTTATAGTATTATTTCCTTTTCTATAGTAATCCTGATCACAATTTGTGGCTGCTGTGGCGCTGGGGTAATGCACAGGCAGGTGACTGATGATTGTGCCAATCACAATTTAATAATTTCAAACACAGAAGCTCCAGGAGAGGAAGTGATGGTAAGTTGTCTGTTTGTTTCAACATAGAAAGTTGCAATTAAGATGTCCATAGCAGTGCAGTTTGAGAACAGGACCACCTGCAAGTAAGTGATTTTATAAAGGAAATAAGCAATCAATGCAGGGATCATTAGAGGTACTTTGCTATTTTACAAGAATTTGAAAATCCTTACTTTAAGCAGAGGTGGTAGTACTATATACATTTAAACATACCTTGTAGTCATTAGGCTGGCTACTTGTAATTCTTCCAGATTTTAAAGATTTGCTTGGAAACTTCAGGTGAACATTTTAATAACATTTCCAGTCATTTTTAATATTGAGATTAGATAGAAATTAATTATTTTGCCTATGTTGAATATGTATTAAGGGCAAAGCATTATTTTTCCTTAGAGAAGGATTTTGTTATCTAGCAGATAGCTGTGTAAATTGCAGGTACAATTTCTGCCCTTCTCCTGAAAAATGACCTCAAATGCAGTTAATTTCGTGAACAGTCCATTTTCATGAAATCTTTCTTGCTTTTGGCATCTAAACTTCTTTCAGTCTACCATGAACATAGTTCAGTCCAGGACTGCGGTCATGCAGAAGAACTTAGCTCTTTAGACTTTACCTATTTTCTGTCATCCTCCACCCCCTGACATTGTCTACCCCAAGAAGAGGAGATAAATTTAAAAATAATATTTCATGCTGAAAACAGGAGTCAAATTTTGTGTTGCCTAGGAAGCATAATGTAGTACCATTACAAACTAGAATGTGGATTATACATATTTTACTGGGGTAAAACTTCTGTTTTTTGGTATCATATCATATCATATCATATTTAAATGCCGATAGCCTCTCTTCTCTCTTGTAATAGTATCCTTTCCCAAGATTATTTACTGATCTTTAGACACTAAGGATATCCTTTTGTTCAGAATATCACAGTGCCAAGATAGAGACTTCTCAAATTTGAATTGTGACAGTTTCTGGTAGCCATTTCTTCTTTTGAATTGAAAAGGAAAAAGAAATGAGGAGAAAAAAAGATGCCCTCACTACTGCTTTTTTGTTTTGTTTTGTTTTGTTTAGGATCACAATATAATTCCTCTACAAAATACATGTGGTCAAGGGGGGTATGGAGTTAAAACAGGAGAGCAGCAAACATTTGAAATGACAAAAGGAAGAGGGCATACCTTGGAATCAGTCAAGGGAGGTGGACATCAGACTCTGGGATCAGTTAAAGAAGGAGGAGGACAGCCTATGATGGATACTTGTAGATACTCCTACTCAGAGTGGCATAATTTCACACATCCTCGTTTAGGCGAAGTAAGTATTCTGAAACTGATTTTCTTTGAAATGTAGGTTATGGTCAATATATACAGGCTTTTCAAGGAAGACATGTAAATGTGCTAGAAAGGTGGCCTTCTGGTTTTGGTTTCATTACATTTTTCCTCTCCTTTGCTCCTCTGCATCCTCTTTGGAATATTGCTCTTTCAAGGAGTAATCCTTGACATATTTCAGACATAAGTTTTAATTACTTTCTTCTCTTGGCTCAAACTATAGGCAGTGTGCTATTTTTAATTTTGAATAATTTAGAATAATTACTGAAGCTTTTGTGAGTTTTTCTGAGAATGTCTTTTTGCTTTTATACTAACTGCTTGCTTTGTGCTAATTTAAGCCTCATACTTAGCAATGGAGCGGGAATGAATGTACAGCATTAAAAATGTAGTTCGTTTCTTGGAGATCAAAAAACTCTCACTACTTGTCTAACTAGTTATGTATAAATCTGTCTTTTAATTTTCAGTGAATTTTAGTTGCTTGACAGGTTATTTTAACCGGTTCTTCCTCTTTTATTGTTACGTATGTAATTAGTAGAAATTATTTCTTTATTAAATACTTATATTTTGTAGTCATAATGATATAGACCAATCATGTGCATTTTTTGTATGTAGGAATCCATTAGAGGACACACTGTGATTAAAAATAATTGAATGAAAGGTAAATCAAAAAGAAATTATTTTTTTGCAATATGTTTAGGATAACAATTTAAGAAAATAAGATCTGTTCTTTTCCTATCCAGAAGGTGCACCTATGCAGACAGGATGAAGAACAGAAGCATTCTGAAGATTATCTCCTTTCATATAACTATGAAGGAAAAGGATCCTTGGCTGGCTCTGTAGGCTGCTGCAGTGATCAGCATGAAGAAGAGGCACTTGACTTCTTAGATCAGTTGGAACCCAAGTTTAGGACATTAGCAGAAACATGCATCAAAAGATAAATGTGCCTTTCACAGTGCTGAAAAAAAACTGTAAATAAGTGGCTGTCATACTTTGTGATATTAGGTGCTTTGGAATTGAGGGGGTAGAAGTTTATCAAAAGTAAGACTGGTGAGAGTGTAAATAACTCTTGCTTTAAATTTACATTTTCTTACACTGGACACATTCTATCAGAAAAAAGGGATTCAAAATATTTTTCTTTAGGTTAATATAGTAATGCTACTTTCTACTTAGTTTAGATTTTGCATTTTTTGTGATTGCTCACAATGCAAAACTTGGTGTTCTTTTAATTAATTATCCAGCTTCAAAAATTTATTGTGTTTGGCTTTGGAGAAGGAAAGCTTTATAACTCACCATTTCTTTGTTTTCTTTTGATTTTGTAGAAAAGACACAAATCATATTATTGGTGGATATCAAATACCTTGTTAAATTATATGAACTGAGATAC
>JANRGV010000001.1:106609323-106693600 GCA_024734035.1 Alethe castanea | reverse complement strand
AGATAATTACTTCCCTGCCCCCCCCATTTTTAAACAAAGTAGAAATCTGGAATCACTTCTACTCCTTTGTCTCATAAAAACAAAAATTCTGGGTTGAACCAGCTATTTCTGTAAAACCAAGACTAGAAGTGAGATGCTTTAAAAAAGAACTGCAAAACATTATTTTCATTGTCTCTTCTAATTATGTGAATGGAAACTTTGTATAAAGCATTAAAGTTTACAGATACCAAGTACCAGGTAACGTTTGTGTAAATCTTATAAATGGAATACTTTAAAATGTATAATTCACTTGTTGTTACTGTCTTGAATTGCCTTAAAATTGTGAAGATTTCTTCCCTTCAGCTAGGTAATCTGCAATCTACCTAGCTGTGTCAAAAATATCTTAACATCATATTTTTAGGTATATTTTTTACAACAGTGAGTAATAAATTTTTTGCAAAATAAAAGGATGTTCTATTAAAAAATCGTCATTTCTTGGGTGTACACCAGTTTATGAAGATAGGTATGCCTATTTCTGAAGGGAATTGGCTTTTTAAATTTTAATGAAACTGGTTTTGTGCCACTATAGTTCTGTAATGCAAGTAGTACTTGTCCTTGCAGCCTGAGCCATAGAGGGGTCTAGCTGGAGTTTGTACTTGGCAAATTCAGGATATTAAAAGTACAAAGCATTACTTTGTCATCTTGCTGATAATTTTTAAGAAATACACAGTGCCTGCTTTGAAAACCTCATAAAAGCCATTTGAAAACCAGCAGCAGCAGAGAACCCAAATTTTAACATTTGGCACGTAAAGGTGCAGAGTATCAGTGTGGGGGGGTTATGATACGATCAGGAGACAAGTGGAATGTAAGGTTAGTTATCCAGCTTCAAGGAAAGAAATTCACAGAATGGCTGAGATTGCAAGGGACCTCTGGAGGTCCTCTGGTCCAACCTCTGCTCAAGCTGTAGCTGGTTGTTCTGGACCATGTGGATTTTGAGTATCTCCAAGGATGGTGACTACAACCTGTCTGGAAAACCTGTTCCAGTGCTCAGTTACCTTCAAAGTAAAGATCCTGATTTTCAGATGGTGCTGCCTGTGTTCTGGGCACCACTGAAAAGCGCCTGACTGCCACCTGTGCACCTTCACTTCAGGTGCAGGTATAAATTAGTAAGATCACCTCTGAATATTCTCCAGGCTGAACATTCACATTCCTCAGCTTTTCCTCATTGGAGAGAGGCTCCAGTTTCTCATTGTTTTTTGTGCCTTCTTTGGACTGTCTCCAGTATGTCCATGTCTTGCTTGTACTGAGGAGCCCAGAACTAGACACAGCAGTCCAGGTGTGGCCTCACCAGTGCTGATCAGAAGGGAAGGATCACTTCCTTTGACCAGGTGGCAACACTCCACATGCAGCCCAAAATATCATTGGCTTCCTTTGTGGTGAAAGTACATTGACTGATGGTATCCACAAGGAGCCCCAGGTCCTATTCTGCCAAGCTGTGCTTTCCAAGCAGCCAAGATGCTGCTTATGCCATTCCAGAAGATATCAGGGTGGTTAAAATGCCCCATGAGGACCAGAGTCTGTAGATGGGAGGCTGCTTCTGGCTACCCATGGAAAGGCTCATGCACTTGTTCTTCCTGGTCAGGGGATGCATAGCAGACACTCTTTAATCCTCTCTTGTAAGCTGTCTGTGGGCAAATAGCAAAGCTGTCTAGAGAGCAGGTCACACTGACACCTGGGTCTGTCTGTCCCTCAAAGCAGACTCACCTGCTGCTGTCACCCACTTGCTGCTTCCTCCTGGTGCTTCTGCATGGCTCGGGGTCAGAAGGCACAGATGCTTCTCTTGAGGGCACACCTCCTTAACTTTGAGGGCAGTGAACATACCTTAATATTCACTCCTTGTCAATATTAATGCCACTGGTGTTTTTCAGCCCATACAAAGGGTGCCCCTCTTTGCAGCCCTGTGTTTTTTGGTGCTGTAAGAGGAGGAGGAGGAAGAGTGAGGTCACACAGCACGGAGAGAGTCTGTGACACTCCATGCTGCCTCCTGGAGCAGGCAGCACCAAAGGGCTGAGCTCAGCATTTGTGTGCTGGCCATACTCATGAGATGGAGGGTGGTTACATCCACTGTGCTGGGGCAACCGAGCTGTGGAGAAACTGGTGGGAGGGGAAAGAAAAAAAGACCTGAAACGGAGCCACCTCAACCTCAGCCAACCTCAAGTTGGGGCTATACTGGCATAACAATGAAAATGGGATTCAAAGTTTCTCACTGATCTTGCATTTTTCCTGGTTTTATGTATTTTCCTAGGGGGAGAGTAAGGGGGCAAAGCATTCTTTAATCGGGAGACTGCTACAAAACATGCTGCTCTTGCTCTTTTAATCCCATTCAGAGCCTTCTGAATGAATATAAGACAAGTGTTTTACGTTAAAAGGACTATCTTATTAGAACAAAAATGTGAGATGAGAAGGGCACCAGCTTGTCTAACAGAGTTCCTACTGAAAATAGACTACCATAAAATCTATCATTGTTTGCTATGACTTTTGTTTTGGCCTTACAACTTTTGTGATTCATCTTTATTTTAAACAGAACAGTATGTGTTTTCCCATGAATTATTGTTGATTTGCATTGAAAATTTATTGACTATTACCCTTCAGTATATATTCAAGTGCAACAATGTGAATATTCATTCAGTCTTCTGTAATATCTTCAGATAAATCTGTGACATATAAAAAACCAGTTATGTATAAAAATCAGATTTGCTGGATTTAAAGTTGCCCAGGTAATATCAATGACCAGCAAAGTTAAATAAGATCTACAAAAGGAATAGATTGTTTTGAAGCATCTAGAGTCTTATTTTGGCTGAGGCACATTGAAAACTCAGTATGCAATGGTTTCCATCAGCAAATACCTTGGAGAAATCTGCAACTCCAAACTACTAGCTTTATATATTATGGAGAATATATTATTTATTTTCAAGCAACTCCCCAAGCAATTTGTTCTGTTCTCTGATCCCAGCCTACTCATATTATTTTGGGACTTTTCCTCTTTAGCTCTAGCCTCCAGATCCCTTTCTTATCCTAGCTTTCTCTTACCCTTTGCTTTTGTTCTCAGCCTTGGCCTCAGGACATGTCTCTGTGCGAATGCTGGTATCATTTCTTACCTCTCAAAAGATAAATTCTGCCTTTTTTTTTTTTTAAATATGTCAAACACCTCTTTTGCAATTTGCACTCTCTTCTTGCAGTCCAGCTTCTGTGTAATCTAAATCTGAGTGAGCTGTCTGCATGCCAGTAGAGGGTCTGTGAGAAAAGGGCAAATAACTTAGCATAACTTGCATTTTAAAAATGTAGACATCTACAAATGAGGTAATCATCATGCAGTGAATTTCTAGTTAGCAGAGATTTAGATAATGGAGTTTTGGATCAGGATTCATTCAATTTGAAGATAAAGGTTTCTATTTGGTCAAATGAATCCCACCTCTGTACCTAATTTCAATTAGAAGGCCTATGGTTACAGTGGCAACTGAAAGGAAAGCCTTGGTCAACTTCAAAGATCCTTAAAAAAAGCACATTTCAGAAAGGTCATTCTTTGCATATGAGCCAATAGACACTCAGACTGTCTGCAAATTGCAAGTCAGACTCACAATTTGATCAAGTGGGACGGGCATGATACCAATAGACTTATACCTGACAGTTGAATAACCAAATGGAAACAGTCAAAATTCTATTGAAAAAACTAGAGACACCGAAACTTTTGAACAGGAAGGGTTGTGTACATGGATGTGTTTTTTTTTTCACTAAGAAAGTATTAGCTTTTTGAGCTAAACTTAAATATGCTGTTGAGAAAAAAAGTCAGCCACCACCTAATGCCAAACAAGTTAGATTTTCAATGCAAATTATCTTTATCACTTGAAATTATGAGACTGAAAGTAGTCTTGGGCAAACAAGGAAGCATTATGCAACTCTTTAAATACAGGTAACTTTGCTGGATAAACCTATAATTAAGCCAGCCCATAACTACAACCAAACCACGACAAATTTATCACATAAATACTAAAGATCAAATAGGCTCATAAAGTATCCCAACTCTTTCCTCCCACTCTAATAAGGCTGTAATTTGACCAGAACAAAGAGTGCATGATGAGGTTTTACGATCCACCTGTGCTCTAGAACACAAAAGTGATTGGCACCTTTTCCTAGCCTTCCTAAGACATGGTTTTAAGATCATCTTATATCTTGGGTTTTGTTTTGTACACAGCTCAATCAGTCACTACAGCAGTAACAAAACTAAAGGGAAGAAGTTAAGTATATAACATTAATATAAAGTAAATACAGGAAGTCTTTAAGCGGTTATCAAAGGATACACGATTTTCTCATGCTACTGATAAATTCTGTAGTAACATAAAAAAAACCTTTGGTGATAACCACTGGATGTCTGTTACTGAAGCTAAGGTTTTAGTTGTTTTCTCTCAAATTAACCCGATATCTAGAACTCCAAACTCACAGTGCTGTGAACAGCCAGTAAAATTAACACAACAGATAATATTTTACAATTAATAATTATGAAGTAAATAATAATATCAAAATGAAAATACAAGGATCATACCATTATGTGGGGTAACATTACAAACATCATAACTTTTTCAGTGTTAGCTTTATTATATTTATCTTACAGAAAGTGTAACGGGGGAAAATTGTTTCATAAAATATTAACCCTATTTTTTCCTAGCTTTAGGACAAAACTATTTCTTTTTCTCCCCCCTAACTAGTGATGTTTTATATAATTTGCTTCCTAGAGTAGCTGTCTCCTTTGTTTGTGTACTGGTGACAGTATAGCATGGATTACACTGGTCTGTAACATGAATATCAGGGAAAAATGTGAAAAAAAGCATGGTTTATGCTTACCAGAGAAATGGTGACAGAAAGAAGTTAGAAATAGCTATGCCCTCTTTATTCATTGTAAGGCTCTCTTGTCTTTGGATGAAATCAAGTGTAAACACTGAGTCGATGAAACCTTATTTCCCTCATCATTATTATTAAAAGTATGTATATATTTTTCCAAAAACTGTTCTGGTTTCTGTTAGATGTTTGCATTGGCACCTTATCTCAATACTCATGTATCAGACTAAGATATAATACTCAATATGAAGATCTCTGAGTCATCACTTTTTGGAGGAGTATACATTTCTTTCTAAGTGCCCCACAGAGTGTTTAAAAAACCCACATCATCTGCTCCCAGCATTTTTGCAGTATTCACTCACCCCTTCAATTAGGAACATGTAAGAGGACAGGTCAACTGAAATGCTGACTAAAGGATAACTTGTTGGCAGGAATGAGAGCTCCTGGCAGCAATATCTGCCCCAATTTTTTCATCCTTCCCTGTAGTGAGGGTGCGCATCACTACGCTGCTCCCAGCCCTTGCTGCTGATCCATGGGCAGGCATCAAAGGAGGTGCCAAGCCTGGGAGAACAGGCCAGCTCTGCCCTGTGTAATATTTCTGAAAATGAGTTTGCAGGGGAGAGCACAGTGCAGCCAGCAATGTAATACATGCCTGCCAAGAATGCAGCACCACATATTTTCTGTAACTCTATACAGTTACGGAAAAGCTGGAACTCCTAATATCATTTGTGCCTAATGTCTCCTATGACAGTTTGCTGGAATAAACTGTAGGCCACTCTTCTGAAAAATATGAAGTTTGGAACTTATAGAAATTATATAGAATTAAATGCTTTGTATATTTTTCCAGGGACATATACATGCACACAATAATATATACAAGGAAAAAAAAAAAGATAATATGTAGGTGGGATGAAGAATGTCTTCGATATAATTTTAACAGGGGGGATGAATCTTGAAAGCTATTGGGCAGTTAAGCACTTGCAAGGAAGTTACTTCTGCTCGAAAGGTAAGAAATGGTTTAATTGGCCAAAAAAATAATAAAAATTTGGGCAGTGTTGTAACAAAGTAAACTTCTGATTTGTTTTATGGCAGCTGAAACACAAAGTTTGATTTAAGCAGAAAATAACTTGTGCAATCAGCTGGTCCTGGAAGCTGCGGTTATGTTTTCAACTGTGGACTTTTAACCAGGTGTGGGACAGTGGCTATCAGTTCCACATGAATTTATGTACACAAAAATCTGTGAGTACAGAGTCTCACACACCTGACTGACAGAAAACTCCCTTTTCTGACATCTGTCCATGAAGCTCTTCATGTTGTGCTGTTACTGTTAGCAAGGACCACAGCTATAACTGAAAGTTGTTTCTGTCAAGGATGGGAACAAGAGTATGGTAGAGACAGGAACTGCAAAAGACAGGAAACAGAATATTATCCAGCTATTGTTATGATAGAGTATAAATGTACTATGATGCGTATGACTTCAGATAAAAAATGCGAATAATTAATTGACTTTTTGGACATTAGGATAGCAGACCTATACTCATTACATCCATCATAGGATATGCAGAGCATAGATTTCCTCCCTATGGACCATTGTAACAAAATATAGGCAAAAAATTCAACATTTATGCCTTAATAAGCATTTACATACAATGTGTCTTTGAATCAGAGAGAACATTGATCTCTAAGCATCATGAAAACCGACCTAAATTTGAAACCATGTTCAACCCTTTTATTGAAAGTAAACGGAAACATTTTTGCACAAATTCATTATTGTAAGACAGGAGTGAAATGGAGTAAAAAGAAAATTTGGAAATTATTTGTCCTCTGCATAGATCTGCTTGGTTAAAAGGGAGCAACCATATCCTTTCAAAATATTGTTTAAATTTCATTGCATGATAGTGCTCAAAACTGCTGGCATGAGGTGAGTTTTCCAGAACCACCCTGCACACTCCATGAATGAGTGACCAGAGCCTCAGAGGTTAATCCTGCAGGGGCTGCAGGAATTCCAGATTAATTTTGCATTAACAAACAATCTGTCGCACCAACACTGGATCAGTAGGCTAAAGTGCTTAGTGCCAAGGCCTCTACTTACACATCAAGCATGATTAGAGCAATTTCAGATGACCTCAGCCAAGATTTAAGCTGGTTCCCTGACTGGAACATCCTCTTCCTGTGATTAAAGGCCCTTTGAGGGCTGTTCACCGGTTGAAGCTTTATATCATCATTAGGAGTGATGAGTGTATTTAATGTACGCACGGGGCAGATATTTTGGTTGAGTTTCCTCCTAAACAAATTCGGTTTGCTGAATTTGCTACCAGAACTGGTCCAAGAACTGCACCAGCATGGAGTAAGTGGGGGTGACTTGGATGTTTATGTCAAAGTACTTTAGAAAGAAATGTCAGTGTAGAAACTGCTCTGATGACGGGGCACTCTTGCCCAATGCAGGATATGTACAAGCCAGCAGTTTGTCAAGAGCATAAGAGACCTGGCATCTGCCATAAACTTCTGTCCTGTCTGACACTGTAAGAAGTCATCCCTAAATTCATGTTGCATGAGGTTCATCAAGGACTTCTTATTGTATTCCACTAAATTTAGAGATACATGAGGATGTAATATTTTTCCGGTTGCCTTCAGCAACAGCTGCCACATTTATCTGGGTCACTCCACATGGAAAGACAGGTTCATTGCAATAAAAAAAGCAGAAAAAAGACAGGTTTAATATTTTAAAATCATCAAGTGACAAATTTGTTGATATAATTTAAATTAAGGTCATACTCACCCCGGGCTCTGAAACTCAAAGGCACAAAGAAAACGGGATCTGTTTGTCTGGATCAACTTGTAAGTCTGTAGCTGTGCAGAAACTGGTGAACATCTTGCTAGTGAAGCAGAGAAAACTTTTGATGACATAGTAGGTGCAGAATCTGGGACAACTGATAGCATCATACTAAGAATGAAGAGAATATTAAAAGCAGTTAAGATCAAGGCAGAAGACACATATCAAAACTAGTTAGCTTAGGTGTAGATAATGGCTGTGTGAATATGAGCTGTTCAAAACAATTTTCAAGCCAAGTTTAAAAAAAAGTTGAAGTATTGCATCAGCTATATCTTTGAGCTTATATTTAAAAAATCATTAGCATTTTAATGCACTAAGAAATTATTCATATTTCAGGAATTATACTGTCTTCTTCTCCTCACATTCTGAAATTAAAATTTTCTATTTCTCAAAATGGTATTTCCCATCTATTTGTCTTTGTGATTGATATCAAATACTTCTTTACTTCCAGGTAAACAAGGAAAGAAATGTTATAATACGAAATGAGCAGAGAAAACATTCCAGCAACCCTTTCAAAATGACAAAATTATTAGTTGTTCCATGAATAAAATTGATGATAGAAATTAAATGAGGAAAGAAGGGAGAAATGAGATGAGTAATGAGAAAGAAAAGAGAAATACATTTAAAAGCATTTCATCCATTGGCAGATGTACAAATATCTAGCTTACATTGACTTGCTTCCTAGCCTCTCTTTTGGTCGTGGAACCTGCTTTAAAAAGCAAGCTGAAATTTCTATATTTGTTCATGAGGTTTTTTACTTGATGTGGTTTGACACTCTTACTGAGTACTGTTCTGCTGCTACAAGGCAGTTTCCTTTACTGTCCAAACATGTCTTACCAATATGATTTAATTGGCTCTCAACAAAATTGCTATGATAATAAAAATTCTCAAAGAATGATTGCAAAATTTTCCTCAACAGTGACTCAGTTGTGAACAAGATTAAACATAAATGCAATAGAAGAATAGAAATGTTGAGCAACTAAACCTGACTCTTGCCACATGAGACACCCAGTAAAGCTAATTTTGCCAAAAGACATGAGTCTTGAATTTACTCTTCTGGAAAGGAACATTAAAATACAATAAATGTCCTGTGAGGCAACTGGGCCAACACAATCATCAGAAAATCATATATGAAAGGAAGATTAAACTCTAAGGAAGATTAAGGTCTTCAAAGTGAACAACCTGTTGCAGAACACCAAACTACAAAAGTGATTGGTGAATGCCTGGAAGCAAGAGTTCAGAAGCTGAAGGGTGGATCTTTAGTTTAGCTTGCTTAGGCACACGTCATCAACATAATCTCTGTTTCTAGCTTGTCAAAGTTCTTTGTTTCTCCACTGTGTTTTCTTTTTCATTGTCCTGGCTTTTGGCCCTCACCTTGAGCAGTGAAACACACAGGAACGGGCAGCCTGTGGGATGAGAATAGCCATAGCTGAGCATGAATTCCCCTGACACACCTCTAGTGTGGACACTGCCCCTCAAAACCAGGCAATTTGCTTTACAGATCTGTTCCTATTTGTCTGCACGCTGCTATGTAGACAGAACTGCTGTATCGCTTTTTTCCAATGTTGCTCCCAACAAGTGCATTCCAAATTCTTTATGATGTTCATATATAAAATAATAATATTGTGATATAGTAGCTATCAGAGGAAATGAAGACTAGAAACAAAAGAAATTATGGCAAAAATCCCTCAGTGCTAGAGTAGAAATCTCTTGAGCTTCACAGGAAAAATGAACCAGAATGGAGTGCATGAACTTCATTGCTATCTAAGATGCAAATGCAGAGAAGAGCACGTTGGCAGTTCTCTAAGTTTTGTGCTCTTTCAGATTTGCAGCATTCTTTCTGGGGCAAATTTCCAGTGAACATGAACCAGTTAGAACAGCAGTGGCTTAGACACTCTTTTTGCCAAGATACTAGCATAAACTATTCCAGTTGCTTGAAAAGCTCCAGGAAGAGAATTTACACCACTAAAACAAAGATTGGGAGTAAAAAAGGTATAAGGGTGTGACATGCTGGAGAAAGAGTATTTATGCTTTTTGAATTGCAGCAGATAATTTTCTTTGCCTCAATCCTTCATTCCTGTAAGAGGGCTGGTAACAGTTTTTTAGCCAAAGACTGCAGTGTCTGAAGTTACTCCAGCTAATAGTAAGACTCATAGGTCAGTGGTTGACTGTACTTACCCTGTACAAGCAGATAACAAACAAAAGAGGCTAAACTTCAGAGTGTGCACTCTTAATGAGTTGGATTGGTTTTGGCTAGAATATAGTTGCTTGAATGGTGCTATGGTAATGGTTTGGGATAAAGTTAGCATTGGTAAGTTTGTTTTTGTGGTGGTTTTTCTGTTGTGTTTTTCTGGTATTTTTTTTGGTGGGTTTTTTTGTTTCATTTTGTTTTGTTTTTTGTTTTTTTTAAAGATATTTCTGTTATTGTTATGTGGGACTTATACAGAATCAAGGACTTTTCTGCTCCTCATCTTACCGAACTAGTCAGGAGGTTAGGAGTGCACAAGAATATGGGAGGGGGCACAGTTAGGAGAGCTGATTCCAGCTGACCAGAACTGGGGGAAGAAGGTGGAAGGAGGGACATTTAGAGTTATGGAATCTGTCTTCCCAAGTAACTCTGATGTGTGATAGAGCCCAGTTTTCTTGAAGATGGCAGAGCACCCCCCTGCCAATGGGAAGTGGTGAATTAATTCCTTATTTTGCTTTGCTCTGCTATGTGCACAGCCTTTGCTTTCCCTTTTAAACTGTCCTTATCTCAACCCACAGGTTTTTACACTTTTGCTCTTCTTATTTTCTCCCCAGCCCCCCTGCAGGGGAGTGAGCAAGCAGCTGTGTTAACTGCCTATCAAGGTTAACCACAACAGAAGTGAACCAAAAGAACATTGGATTGAAAGGTGAAGGGCAGCATTATCAGATGTACAACACTGCCTAACACAGTTGGATGCTTCTCCAGTCAACAGATGCAGCACCTCAGTATTCCACCTGGATTTTATCATATGGTGCTACTTTTTACACTTTTCCTCTATGCACTCATAGGAGTGTAATTTTTTTCATTCATCTTACAACGGAAAACACGAATTTTTGATTCAGAATGATAATTATAGTTAATGAAAAACGTTTATTCATATACTTCACGTTTCTTTATTTCATGTTGCTACAAAGGGAAAAATTTGTTCTCAATTTCAGTTGAGGTAATATGGGCTTCTCATCTTAATATTCATATATGACAACTGAGTCATTGCATTGATTTTCATAATTATTGAAGTTTCAACAAGCCATTAATATTTTAATTATAATATTTACACTAATGTGTTACAAGCTGATTTTCTCCATGCTCACTTCTCAATTTACTACCTAAGAAATCTTCTATAGGCAAGAATTAAATCATATCACAAGTTTGCTTTAAAGAAAAACAAGCAAACAAACAACAAAAATTAATGCAAATATGTGCTTACAGAGATAAAAAATACTTGTACCAATTTATGCTTAAGGGGATGCAATAGTTCCAGAACTGACTTCCACTAGATCTAGCCCTTCAAGTTTTCCCAGAGAAACTGGTGCAGAAATGAACATCAAAATTCCATATTTAATGTATTTTTGTTTGTGGAAGTTTTAAAAGGGGCATTTAGCTACAAGCTGTATGCATTCTTGGTTTAACTTCAGATCACAGGATAAAGATCCTGAATCAGTTTTACAGCTCAGTGTACTCCAAAACACTAAGTACAGAGAGCTTGAAAGTTCTCTCTCCTGTCCTACGACTTTCTAGTGCTACATTTCCATGTCTTCTGCTGTCAGATCTCAGGAAAAAAGTTTAGCTGAGCTTTATTTCCCAGTGTTTTTTGAGGATCCTGATGGCAGACATTGATTGAAAGAGAACCTGAGAAACTTGGATCCTCCTATAGAAAGTACGTGTTCTAAAGCTCCACCCTGTGCTTCTTGACAGTAAAGCTCCATCCTGAACAAATCCACTGATCCTAAATAGGAAAATATTTAAAATTAAATATTGAAGTAAGCCACTTGGAGACAAGCTTTCTCTTAGGCAATTAGTTCTAAAGCATTTAATATTTTACACAAAGAAGAAAACACTGCAGCTACAGTGAAGAGGATGTCAGAGACAACAGTTAAAGGAACTGTTTCATATTAGAAGACCAACAATAGTTGAAAACAAGCAATTTTATTACTAATAATTAACTAGTTTTATAGTTCATCGTTTAAAATTTCTGCAATTGATTTTAAAACACAATACAGGACTACATTCACTACTAGTCCAGACTATAAACAGGACTCAGTTTGCATTTTGACACTCATTCTTCCTACTGGGGCCAAAGCAGATGATTTCCCAGACACAGAGGGATTTACAGTTGAACAGAGGAGCAAATGTCACCTTGAATCCAATCTTTTTACCCATTCTGTATTTGTGAGCTGTAATAGAAACTTGTGGGTCTCACTTCTTAAGGAAACTTCCCAGTCTGACCATTCACAAGCCTCTCTGGCATTTGCATTCCCAATGCCAGAGATTTTCACTGCTGGAACTGAAGCCCCTTTACAGCAGGAGGCTCCAGTGACCCCACTGGTCCCCATTTAGCTCCCCACACACCCCACCCATGCAATCAGACCAGGTTACCTCATCAGTTCGACCCCAGATTTCCCATGGCAAAGTCCCAGATGTCTCATTCCATAAAGTCATTTATTCACGGTGCAGTAACACAGAAAAAGCCTGAGCTAGTGTCTTGAGGAGGATTCCCCACCAAGGAACCCCATGGCTTTTATACCCTCACAGTCTCCCCATGTGCCAGTCTTGCAACAGTCTCACTTTAGTTCCAGAGTCTTTGACTCCTGCCTCCTTTTCCATGCCCATCTACACAGCTGGCCTCATGCCCTTTTGTTATCCTAATGGTCACAATTCCCAGTTCCTGCTGTGTCTCTCGGTGTCCATTCACCTGGCTGGCATCACTCATTTTCATGTGTGTTATCCAATTTCATTTCAGGACTTTTCCCTATGACCAAAACATATACTAGAAAAAGTGTGCAGCTATGAAGGTGATGCACTCATCCTATCAAATTCTAGGACAGTGTTTGGGACCCAAAGATAGTCAGTGTTGAATTATGCACCACTTACAGACAGATAATCTACGATCCAGAAAAGGCAAAGAATGATTGTGCCTGGCATAATTATATTCATCAAGTGAAGAACTACACCAATTTAACTTTCAGTTGTAAAAACAGTAATTGCATGGTCTCAGCCTGAAAAATACCAACTAAAAGTACACTATAAACTTGAGTGCTTACTAAAAGTGAAATTTAATTTAACTCCTTGGAATTAAGATAAAAAATCGTCTTGGGCTGCCTCTGAAACTGCGATGAATCTCAACAGACTCTGCCTTTGCTCTGGGATGGTCTCTCAGCCCGCAGTGTGCGCGGATCCGGCACTGCGGGAACTGGCCTCAGGATGGCAGCATGCGATGGCAGAAAAGCCAGAGATTCCGATAATCATCTCCAACCCAAACTGCGTCCTGGGCTGCAGCAAACAAGCGAAATGCAGGCTTAACGCTGCACTAACAAACCACAAAATCATATGCGGATGAAATAGAGTTAAAAAGTATCGTCATCCCACATCCAGGCAAAGTGATGTATCCAGTTTTGTTTCTAGATGGTTATTTAATCTTGTAAGTGTTACGGCTTTTGTGTTTTTATCTGGTGTGTGTTTGTCTGCTAGATACCACTTAATCTCTGACAGATGAAAAAGGAGCACAAAGTCAGATGTCCAGGATTTCTGGGACAGAAAGGAAGTTAAAAATCCCAAAGGGGAAGTTAAAAAGGCAGCAGAGAAGGTCACCTTCTTCAGTCAGCTTTCAAACCCAGCCTTTCTTCATCACAGCTCCCAAGCCTTCCTTCAATCAGTTTTCAAAATTACAGCTTATTTTGCTTCCTGAGGTTCATTTTGTTTTTTCTTTTGAAACTTGAAATCTTTGAAATGGTGCCAGAGACAGCTGTATGTGGAAAGCAAAGAATTCTGCTGCAGCCACTCTCTGCCTCCAAGTATGCCCTGTCCGGCTAAGCTGTAACCTCCACCCTGTGCAGATGGAGCAGGTCACAGAGTGTAGCAGTGCATCTTGAGATGAAGGCATAGAAAGCACAGAATATTTGGGGCAGTGTTAAAGATCACTAGAGACAATGAACTCCTTATCACTCAGAGAAGAAATACCTATACCATCTCAAAAAGATGGGCTTTACTAGAAAACTGATCTCTACAGACATGACTTGTGTACAGGAAAACCTCACTTTGCAGCTGGTTCTGTTCAGTGATACCCTACTCCTCAGAAGCATTTGCAAGACAGGAGCTTCAATGTTGAATCTTGTTTGTCCTCTTTACTGTGTACAGCAACTCCTCTGCATTTTGCAGCCTGTGCTGCCATCATGTGGCATTTTGAGTGTTCACGCACTGACAATTAATAGAAAAAACAAAGGCATGATTTCCATTTCATTTGCTGCTGGCCTGGCACTGACTGTCAGGAGAGAGATGGAAGACTTGAATCCCCTGTAGCACTCGAGAGTTTTCTTCTTCTGATTGTTTCCTGTTTTTGTCCTTTGTTCTCAAAAACAGTTGAAAATCCAGCCTCTCATGACAGTAAAATCATGCCAAATAGTAAAAGGCACAGAAGCTGCTGAGCCTTTGATATTGTGGATCATTTCCAGCTTCAGTGGAAAGCCTAACCTAATAGCAATCAGAAGCTGGTGAACAGAGGGTTTAAAATTTCTACTAAACCTTTTTTTTTTTTCTTATGATGACGGAAAATAATGTCTTTATTTGGTAATGAGTTTCTTTTTCTTCCTCAGTTTACATAAAGAGTATTATCTATCTCTGTTATCATAAAAGTAACTGGAAAAAGGTTGTGTCTTGACCCTCTCTCCACACCCAAACCACAGTAGTATTGCACACAGGAGTATTGCTTGCAGATTTTGTTTCATTCCTCAGTAGTACTAATGAAAGGACTTAATATTTGTGAAAAATTGCTACCTAAAAAACCCCAAACACTAGAGGATTTTAGTAATTCATTCCATCTCTGACCACCTAAACTAACACATCTCCACCATCTGTTTGTACCCTACCTGTTTTCATACATATTTCTAAGTAGAAAATTTAATGCAAATCCTACTAAATGCAGGGAGAAGATCACATAAATTACAGTAAGCTTTGGATAATTCCTCTGGTGGTCAGGCAGTTTCTTTGCTGGTTAGACAGCAAAAGTTGCTAAAATTAATTCCTAAAGGGGGAAATAAAGAAAACCCCAATCATACATGGTCTGTGATCAAAATGCCAAAAGCCATATAAACAAACAGCTTCTGCTTTTCTGCTGAAGGGATGATTAAACAGCCAAAATTAAACAGCCAAACGCTGTTCATTGAATTTCACACCAAATTTCTAAGCAATAACAAGAGCCTAGCTACAGAAAAAAACTCTGCTTTCTTTTATACAGCTTTCTAAATATGATGACATATGGCTCCACTTTACATCTAGAGCCTGCAGAGCCTTCCAAGTGCTCGGTGAACTGGCTCTTCAGGGATTCTGCTTAGAAGTATGAAATATTTTCACTCACATATTTCCCTTTCACCTAACACTGATAAAAGAACATATCTTTTCCATGGAAGGAAAAAAAGCAAAACAAGCAAACTGAAAAATCCTACTGCCCCTGGGGCAACATTTAAAGGAGCTGTTGATATTTCACAATTTTTTTTCTTCTCAGATATCCATTATCAGGTAAGTGACACTTGGTTCCAGTGAACTATATCTCTCCAGGTAAACTTTGTTTTTGCTGTCAACAAGACCACTGCATGATACCACCTGTTACTTAATCTAAAACCACTTTCATATCATGTTTTAATTTAAATTAATTTTACCAACTGAAGATTACTTCAGTAAAGACCTAAGACTCCTTTGAAAGCAGAAATTACAATGAACTTCTATCTACCTTATTTACAGAATAACTACTTGGTCAAAAGAATACAAAAGATGAAAAAAAGAAATTGTTTGTAGGTAATGGCTCCATTGTTTTAAGGATTTATAGGAAATTCTCATGTATTTCTTAATGGATGTCAGCAAGAAGAAAATATGGCCCCAGAAGTTATTTTCTACTTGTTTCCACAGTTTCAGCTGAACAGAAATGACTATTTATGTTATACACTAGAACAGGCGAATCAGCTCTATCAAAGGTCTTTCTTGACTTAGCATATTATCTCTCAACAAATTTTGTCATCATTCCAGTTGGTGCTGGAAGTAATAAACATCATGTTAACAGCTTGAATGTTAAACTGTGGTGACCCTATCAATTACAAATATTTAGTTAGGAGCATCATTACAAGGTGTGTTTCATTTCCTTCAGGAGGAAAACGATACTATCTGCATAACAAAATTGATGTGAAGTGAAATGAGTAAACAACAGCTTGCAAAATAAATATCATGAAGTATTCCCCACCAAATCTTCAGTAATTACTCCATAGAATAGACTGCCCTTAATACAACAGTTAATTAATTTTTCCAAATGAATTATGCAAGCCAATATTTTTTCTTCATTAATGTTTTGTTGGAGTCATTAAGTTCCATTAATGAATAACAAAGAAGCAATTGGAATTTTATTCCAGCTGATGTGTGCTAATGTGCTTAACTTGAACTAAATGTGTTTCCAGTATGTAATCAAATTTGAATCAATCAAATCAATTTACCACTTGAAGTCCTTTTGGAGTTGCAGCTGTTTTATATGGATGTCTCTTCCCAGAGAAGAATACAGACAAAACCCAAAAGACTACATGACTCTGGAACGTATAACATTGTAATTAGGAACCAATCTGTCTGAGTTTTGTTAGGAGGGTACTGTTCTCCCGTCTCCAAGTTCCATTATAAATCAAAGTGGCTAAATTATTTCCTAGGAATAAATTATCTAATGAATTTAGATTTCATAACGCTTTGGAAGCTTTATGAATTCTAGCTTATTTCTTACTTTTTTAAAATTGATTTTTCACAAAAAAGAGTGAATAAATAAGCTAATGAAATAATTGGAACTTATGCAGCCTATCCATTTTTGCCTACACATAATTGTTTTCAGGGATAGCCAATTAAGAAAATTGATGAACAATGAAGAGTGCATATAATTGTTACTGTTACATGTATGTTCCATGAAAGCCTTTCTTCATGCAGCTCTCAGGAAAGATATTTTAATTACATATATAATAACATATGTATTTACAATCAGAGCACACAGACAAGAGGTTTCCAGACTTTTACTGGAGATGCACAGTGATAAAACAAGATCCAATTGGTACAAAGTAGAAAACAGAAAATTCTGATTGTTTTATTATTATTATTGCTCTTTTAAACTTACCAAAAAAACACCAACTAACAAAAGAACTCTTGAGTGTGGTTGAACATGAGGATGCCCTGTGAGGCTGGGAATCTTAGAGGTGCTTAAGATGAAACTGGAAATCGCTCTAAGCAACCTGACCTGATTTGACCAGCTTTGAACAGGGTTTGGAACAGATAGCTTTCAGAGATCCTGTCCTACTTAATTATTTAGTGATTATGAAATTTGTTTAAACAAACATGTATTCACCAGCAATCTAATGGAAACAAGGTGGAACTGATAATATTGACACTGCAGATTTGTCTTTGTTAATAATAAGCTAATTTGACAACCCTGCAGACTAGAAGTTTCAAAAGTATAGAAATATCTGAACTTTATAACCTCTTCTGAGATATCCTATATTTACTATATATAGCAAAAATATGACATTATTTTAGACATATCTGAAAAAAAGGTGAAAAATCTTCTCAAAAGTTGTCATAGTATATTTTTGACTTATGGACATCCTTATAACTATCATTGTAGGGAAAAAAGTGTGTCCATCTTTCTCTACATTTTCTTGTGACCTAGCTTCATAATATGAGTCCATCTGAGGTCTTCAGTTATACCTCCAAAACTTAAAGAAAACTTACATTGCTATCAAACATTACTTGTACAGGCTTGTCACAGTCATACTGGCTCTGTAAAAAGGTTTCCAACAGACCTTGTTAAAGGGTACACTGTACTGTAAGTACAGGGCAAGAAGACATAGCTCCAGGGTCTGCCAGGGGAAGTTCAGGCTGAACATCACAAAGAATTTCTTTGTTGAAGGGGTGGTCAGGCATTTTAACAGATTGTCCCGGGAGGCATTGGAATCATCCTCCCTGAACATGTTCAGGAAATTACTGGATATGGCACTCAGTGCCATAATCTAGTTGACAGAGTGGAGTTGAAAGGTTGGACTTGGTGATCTCAGAGGTCTTTTCCAGCCTTAATGATTCTGTGATTTTGTAAGTATTTCTATTTACAAAACATATAAAATCACCCAAACACACTTGATAAATAGTTGATTTGAAAATAGCCTGTGTGCTTTTGCATTTCAAAAGAGGTCTTATCTAAATAAACCTGCTTTTGAGTTTTTCCTATCCTGTTTGGAAAGAAATATTATAATAAGCCTTTAAAAAACACCCCCAAAATGTTAACCTCCCATGTTGTCATATACTATGTGAGTGTAAAAGATTATACTGTTAATGGTCTACGGCATTCCTTCACTGACTGTGTTGGACTGTCATGGAAATCTGAGACAAAGGTTTTTGCAGATATCTCCTAAGAAATCTTGTGAAGAGACCTTGCACAATCCTTTGGAATATGTATGAAGATGGAAAAAGAAAACCCTGTTTCAGAATTGTTGCAATGCTTCAGAGCACTGTTAGTGTTTGCAGGCTTTTAGAGAGACATATGAAGAGGACCAAACATAGTCAGATGTTTAGCTTCCCATAACAATTCTAGGCATAATCAGGTTAAAAGGAAAGACTAGGGAACACAGTAAAAATGGAAGTGCTTTCTTATTTTTTTTCTATGTCTGAAAGTATTGGTGTTCTCTTTTCCACAATCTGATGCAATTTGTTTATGGCGCTCAGAAGGATAAAGTATCAAATTTCTTTCCCCTGGAGTTGTAAGAAGATCCTAAACAATTGATTGTATCTATGCCTTGAAAGGGAGAAAACAATTATATAGAGCAGAGCTTTACAGATTAATGGCAGTCTGGCAAATTAGAAAAGAAAAAAATAACTGAGAGCAGAAATATCTGCACTGAAGAACACTATAAATAACATCTCTTTTTTCTGAATTTGCCTTATGTTCAGAAACAAAGTTTTAGCATTTTATGCTATTAAAAGATTTCATATTAAGAAGAAGGGTTTATACTTTCAGATCCCTTAGGTGATTTTACTTTAAACGAAACTGTGTGTTAATAAGCTTTTTTCACTTACTTCACATAGTTTGGACTAATCAAGCAGTATTATTGCATTTATTTTAGCATAATTGTGACTATAAATGCCAGATATTATTCTGTAATATCTCTTGCTAATAGTTATATGTTAGACTTTGAAAATAGTTCTAATCCTAAAGCAGTGATAGGGAAAATTAGGTTTTCTAATTAATTATTCCTTGGCATATGCTTGTGGATGATTACTAGGCAGTGATCATAGCAAACTGAATCAGTGCTATAATCTGAAACTTGAATTACTGTTTGAGATAGAATTTGACAACCAAGGTCCATCAACATAAGTGGACTTGCAAGGTAGTCTAGACTAACCAGGGTCTGGCAAACCTGCCAGTGTAAAACTAGAGAAAAATCTCCATTCATCCTGCTGAAATATGTTCAAGCATTAACAAAAGCTTTGGGTAGCCTTGGATGAATTACAGTGCATGGAGAGTGTAAAGTATAATCTCACCTCATGCAAAATTAATTAATGTTCTAAGAAAAAACTTCAGCCCCAACTCCTATGTGCTAGGATATAACACCTGACTGTAGTTTTCATTATTGAATAGTTTCTTGCTATTAAGTGGGAAAGCATCCCCCAGTGATATAAACTGGTTTGAATTCCCTTCCTCTGTCAGCAGGAACCCCATTATTGAAACTGAAGACAGAGTCCCCTTCTATTTCTAGTTTGCCCAGCAAGCTCTAGAGCAAGGCTGGATATATTTTCTGTTCTTTTTTGCCTATCTCAAGTACCTTTTGAAGACATTTCTCTCACCCAAATCCATTAGATACAAGTCAAAACATGCCATATTTGAGCCCCTTTGTGAAATTGCATGACTTCAACACTAATCCTAATGGAAGAGTAATCAGTACTGTGCAAGATAAAGGTGCTGTGTTGGAAACTGTGGACAGAAGCCTCATTAGCGCACTGGAAAGAAAGAAAGTAGATACTCATCTAAGTGCTACCCTAAGGTTGCTGCAAGAGTGTGAAGAGTAGATCAAATGTGTAAAACAGTGAGCATATTTCCAAGCTTTATCCATTTCCTATCTCTACATGAGGCAAATGATCCTCAATTCTGACAAATTTTCATTTTGCTATTCAGATTAAAAAAAGAACTTTATTCAAAATTCTTTATAGATTTACTGATAGCTCGAAAGTCTCCCTCTGTGTGAAGGTAACATTGCAAGAAAAAAAAGAGAATTTAAACTTATACACAGATGTGCATTGCAAATATGATTGGGGCAAACAAGACTATTTGTATGCCTGTGAAGGTAGAGAACTAAAAATCCCAGGCTTCTTACATGCTTCCCAAACCAACAGTCCATGAAGCAACTTGAGTAGGAAAGAATTAATCTCAGTGAGTCAGTGTAGGTTCCAGGAAGAGATGAGTCATCATGGAAATGTCTGAGAGTGATGAGGAAAATATCATTTGAAGTCAAAATGATTACTCTTTATTATGTGGGGGGGAGCATCCAAGGCAAATGAAGTATAGGTAGGGTTGAGGGAGTATAAGTAAACAAAGTTTCCTTGCATTGTTCCATCAAATACCAATTACTTTGGGAACCTCCTTTCAGAGAGGATGCAAAAGACCAGAGAAAGTCACATAATTTCTCAGGCTTTCCAAGGCAATATTTACTGTTCCCCATAGATGTGAGGCTCTCAGGATGCAGCCAGTTTGGACAACACTTCTTACATGAGGAACGAGCTCATACAAGAGCCAAGTCATATTAGGAACTGCGGTACCTTTTTCAAAACTGACTAAGAGGATTCCTTCCTAAAGCAAGAAAAACACAAATATGAAAGATTTTTTGATTGAATATTTCCACTTAGCACTTACTCAGATGCTGAAAAATGAATAGAGCAGGGAAGCATTTTAACAATTAGAGACATAAAAAACCCCAAAAAACCAGGATGATTGTGCAGAAGAAAAATAACTCCTTTCACTGGATTTAAATTAACAACTCACTATGTGTAAAGTTACCGTACAGTCTTTACAGTACTGGATCAGATTGCTTATAAATACCTGATTAATTTTGCATTATCCAGGTAAAACTCAAGCAAACAGACACTGACAACATGCAAAAAGTTAGCTGTGAATATCTGACCTTCTGGATGGTAAGGCCACTTGGGCCTTTGGGATCCTGATTTGACACCAGCTTGTACCCTGGGAGACATTTACACTTTTGAAAGTGGCCTAGATTTGGAAATTAGTCCTCTACTCAAGAGACAGAGAGTTCCAGAGGACAACTCAGAGCTGGCTTTCACCTCTGGTGCTCTGCAAAAGTCTCTCTCTTCACAGAGAACAGAAGAGCTTGGGTCAGCTTCAGATACCTGTAGTTTCCCTTGTGAGTACTGCTACCTTTTCTTGTGACCTACCCTGTACTATGCAGAAGCAGATCAAAGAAATAAGACCCAGGGAAGAGTGAGAGCAGAAACACAGCATGTAACAGTTTGGAGCCATGTCCTGCATTTTGCTCCTATATTTTAAAGCAGCTATTGATCAAAACCCTCAAGAAGCTTGTGAATAAAATGGACTGTTTCCTCAGGACTATGGGAGAAACAAAAAAGAAAAAAAAATATCCATGTGTAACTCTTCACTGTCTTGACAAGACTTACTTTGAATTATGTTCGGAATGGGCAGCCCGATGTAAGTTAATAGCTGCCCCTGCTTTGACTGAAGGTCCCTTCCAACCTAACTTTCTGTGATTTCAATAAAAAGTGTTAGTTTCACAATTAAGGATACTTCTTCCTTTTAATCACATGCTATTAATGCTGAATCCTGTGGTATACTCACTTTCACAGTTTCCAGTTGTATTAAACAAATGGCCGCCCAGACTTCTCTCCATCTGTTCCATTTGAAAATATATCATTACTAACATTACATTTGAGAAGATTGGCTTAATTAGAGAACAAGATGCTGGGTAGAAACAAGCTTTAATCTTCAGGAAGTCTGAAGTCTCCTGCACTTCATTTACTGACTGGAGTCAGCATATGGACTCAACCTGTGGTGGGTCATTGAACCTGTTTTGATGGTGACAAGTGTCACCAAACCCACTGCTGCAAACCCACTGTGGTGCTCCCATTTACTACTAGGACTTTACTTGATCACGTTGCTCTTCATATAGCAAAGTAAATCACAGTGAAGAATAATCCTATTTTCCAGCTTTTAGCTCACTGGGAATATAAAAATCTATTAGTCACTCAAAACTTCTGCATTCTGCTGTATGACTGAAGAGATATATCATATATCCATCCATCAGTTATCCACCTGATGCAGAATGCATAGGATTCTCTATACTTCTCTGTTTTGCAGCTCCTCTCCCAGTGCTGCTGGGTGAAGTTAAACAACAGCAATAACAGACCAAGAAAATGATAAAGTCTTTTCTCAAAAAGAATTTGAAATATGTGACTTTTTAATGGCTAGTCTCTTCCTTCCACCTTCTCAAACACAGCAGAACAAAACCTTTATCCATGTCCTACTTTTCGTTAGAATTTTAAAGATGGCTGACAGCTTCCCATCTGGATTACACTTGTGGGTTGCTTGAAGAAAAACTTCCCAGAAAAGTAGAATTTCTGTACTACTTCTTTAATGGCTTTCATTATAAGAGCATTTATAGATTTTCAGAAGCAAACCCAGAAAATATTCATTATATTTACAGACTTAGGGAAGTTATTGTATTCCTGTGTTGTGTCACAGTACAAAAAAAAAGTATTTAATCTTGGCTCTGTACCTCAAGGGTTGCCAAATGCTTTTAGGAAAAAAACATCTGGAAGATTAAATTGTTTTATACTCAGGAGTCAAGGAATTGCACTTTGTGCCATTTAGAGAGTTTACAGGGCCCACTCTCTGGATATATGTAACTTCTGAAAAATCTCCTCAGGGTTGAAGACAATCCCAGGAGGGAAAACTGGATGTATAAATTGTTTTAAAGGCACTCCTCAGGTTCACTTCAAAATTGAAAACTACATGTCATTAAAACATTTGCAAGCATACCCTAAAAAGATTCAGATCCCCTTGTGCCAGAGCCTTTTCTTATGAGAACAATCACAGAGAATTTCACGGGTGAAGGAAAGAGGGAAGAAGCAAAAAGAGATGCTACTCACATCCTCTGGAGCACAGATAATTTTTCAGTGGGTATGTTTTAAAATTCAAGGGGTCTGATATTTTTGGTACCATATATCATGACATACTGGAAAGGCTGATAAATGCTGTGGTTTAGAAATAGTATTCCCCAAATTATTGCTCCCACTGAAATTGTGCCAGCACTCATTTCCCTTCCCCCTCCAGCTGTAAGCACAAACGGCAAAGATCACTGCCTGAGATAAGAACAATTTACTGAAAACAGCAATGAAATGAGAAAACAAACAGTAATAACTTTTGATGTACAAAGAAAGGGCATTTTACTTTGCACAGTGATGACCAAGCCTGAGACACTGGAAGACAATGTCAGACAGAACCTCCAGCCACCACACTTTTCCACGTTCCAGAAAGAAACACCCTTCTTCCCAGAAAAGAGGGAGATTTGCCCTCCCACCCCTAATAATGATGGAAGATGTTATTGAATAACACCAGGGTCTTGGTCACTCCCACATGGCTCCAGCTACAGCCCCTCATGGCTACTGCAAAAAATTAACCCTTTCCTAGAACAAAATGTGAACAATAAGATCAGTAAAAAGATATGAAAATTAGTTATTAGATCGTTGATCCAGATCCAGCTAGAATACTGTTTATTGAATAACTTGGTGAGGTATCACCATTCCTTGGGAGGTACACACTAGTCCTCAGGGAACTGTTCAGGGTATGAATTATTTTCTCCTCTGCCCTGTGGATGAGTAAGGACCCTCTGTCCTTACTTTACTACTCACAAACTAGCCCTAGCCTTAAAAGCTTGGTTGGAAGTCATAGGCTACAGACATTCCATGGAAGACAATTTTTGAATACTTGTCTCTTCTCTTCTCCTATTGTACCTATTGTATTTTCTATTGTCCATATTATATTTTCTATTGTCCAGTGTGGTGGCTGTTGTGCAACAGTATGATAAGTTTCAAGCTCTCCCTAGATGCAGGTTAGATCCTTAAGAAAAAATACCATAATACCTCAGCCAATCATGATCTTGTGTGAAATTGTTTTGGGTTTGGTTTGGATTTTAGATTTTTATTTTTTTAATAGATTAAACATCTGCTGCACTTGTAGCCTAGCTGACTATTCTTCCATCAGGTTTTAAGGATTGTTACAGTTATTCCCAAAAACTAGCCCTATGGTGTTACAGGGAGACCAAGAGCAGCACTAAACTGTGTTCAGCTTTACAGGAAGCCCATCTCAGAGGTTATTTGATATCAAATAAGGAGAAACCTCCTCTTAATACAGCACAGTCAGCCTCTCTTCAGTTTCAGAGATTGCTCAGATTATGTTCGCACATTTTATTTGGCAAGTTTTATACAGTGATCTAACATACTTAATGTATGTTACCTTTGAAAGCCTTTGAACTGCAGGATCCTTCCCCTTGTGAGTTTAGTTAATTTACTGAAGATGATAACTTCTTGTTAAAAGTTCTAATTTTACTCATGTAAAATAATTAGGAAAAGAAAACAAAAATAAACAAATATTACTACCATCACAGTACTCAGTACAGAAGAACCTTGAAATTCTTTTAGTTCATTGTCATGAAACACAGATAACTCTTAAACCCATTCTCCTGACAATTCTTACATCTCTTCCTTGAGATCTGTGAACATAGAACAGAAAGTTAGGTAATAAACTGATATATGACTTGGAACTCCTATTTATTCATTTTAGTAAAATGCTAGTAAACTGTTGATCACATCACTATTGATGACTGACTCACAGAATAATAGATGAGCAGTACAAGCATAGTAGATAATTTATATTCATGTTTTTCTATTTTTCCATTGGTCTCATTTCCCTTGCTTTCCACTGGAAAGTACATAGTACACATTTTTTAAAAACATTAACTCCCTCTACATACTCCCTGAACTTTGCCTAATCACTTCCAAAAAAATAAGAATGCAATTTAAAGTGCAGCCTTCTTTAGAAGTTTAGTAATTTATGGGCAGCTCAATATTAATTCTCTATATAATTTAACAACAGACATTCATATTAGAAGTCTATTACAAGTCAGCTGAAAACTAGAAGCATGCAATTGTATAGAAGAAGAATAACGGTGTTGATTTGTCATGACCCCAGAAAACCAGGCTTAAAGTTCTGTAGGAAGAATATTCAATGATGTCTGCATTTTACAAGTATCAGCAACAAAAAATGAAGAAGCACTGCATACCGTGCAATTTAAAATGACTGAAATGCCTCCTCAGAAAAAGTACAGACATCACAATCTCTCCAGGAACAATGAGACTCATGGTGGAAATGTTTAAAGAAACTCATAGAAAAAATATCTGCATGACTCCTAACCAATGATTAAAAGTGAAAGCTAGAGCTCACATGAGTGAATGCGATTCACTGTGCTACATCATTAATCTTTATGAGCAAAATTATTGCAAAATTCTATGGGGAGTGGAAAACAATTACTTAATGATGTGCAAAAATATTCCAATAGATGTTTCAGAAAGCACTGCACATAAAACTGTCTGCAAAAAGCCCTTGGATGGTACAAATAGCCCAGCCCACGGCATACTTGTAAAGTCTACAAGTTATTTTTTAATTTTTAAATCTGTACCAGTCACTGTTTAACATTCCATGTTCACGCACTATCTACATTGTTAAATTACCCGCAACTCCAGAGCAGTCAGGCAGTACTCAAATTAAGCTAAAGTAATTAGTTTTCAATCACTGAATATTCACAGCTCAATTAAATTATTTACAGAAGTTTAGACAATTCTGCTGCAAAGAAAAGCATTTCTATTGACACTCCCCCAAACTGCAAAATAAATATAGCCTGTCATGAAGATAAAACAGGACTTAAATATGTCTTCTATAAAGAAGCTCTTCCTGCCTTTTCTATTCTACTTTAGAGGTCAATTCTCTTCAGTTTGGTTATGCCTACTCATACCTTTATAATAAAAGGTATGTTTTTAGGGTGAAGGAGGAACTACCAAAAAACTCCAAATCATTGATGCCTTTCCAGAGGATTTTTTTTTTCCAATCTGCCATTTTGTCCTTCATTAAACAACTTTGGTAGCAAAAATAAAACACACACCTCACATGTCTAATTGGAATAACTGATTATTGTCACTAAATTCAATTTGCTGAACAAGACAGAAAATAGAGAAATAAGGCTCAATTTGGCTAAATTCTTTCATTTGATTGTATTACTCAAACTCAAAGGAAAATGAGAAAAAAATTTGTCAAAAGAGCAATACTAAGGTCAATGCATGAATGCTGTTCCTCACTTTGTGGTTGCTGAAAAGCACAAGGACACATGTAAGTGAGGTGTTCAGAACTATTTAAAGCAGTACTGATGTTGTGGCTTGACAGAGCATAGTTTTACTTGAATTTTTTTCTGAGACCAGCAAAATTATTTGTTTCACTCAAATAGGAAGGTGAAGGCAACAGAAGAAACATCCTTATTCCAGTTCAAGTTCACCAGCCGTAATGAAGGTGGATGCAAATAAAGTAGGAAGTCCATAATTTGTTCTTGTTTTCTTGCTTTATGGACTTACACAATGTTGCCAGAGATCTCTTCTTGTTAGAGAAAGACAGTTACAGCTCAGTTGTTCAATAGCCTGGCAGCTATTGGCTATATCAGTACATGGGATACTCTACAGAGGGTTACAGTGTAGAGATATCCAAATTAGCAGAGACCTGAGCCCATCAGTCTCCAAGGCAGCATGTGTCTATGAAGAGCAGTGGCACTTCAGCTGAATTGTCCAGGTAAGTCAGGATTTGTGTCCCATTGTCCACTGACTACCTGGCGTCATGCAGCAGCCCAAGGGAGACATTCCTTGTGGTACCAGTGATGAATACAGGAATAGTTTTGAAACCACATGCCAAGCAACCACAGACACCGAGCAGTTATGTAAAAGGAGAAAAAATCACACAAAATGAAACAACATTCAGAGGGCTTTCCAGAGCTCTGGACTATAAGTTGACTCCCTGGGGGAAGAGAGGTACACTGTCACATAGCAAAGTTTGCCTTTGATGCCACAAATAAAGAAGGACAATGGTGTAATCAGCCTGGATGGAGACTTACACACTGAAATGAGGGTATTACCCCTATACATTGGCCTAATCACAATAGCTGTGCCCATAGAAATTTGTGCTGTCTGATCATCAGATCCTTTAGACTCCATCTTACTCAGGCACACCGTTAGAACACACATCAGTCACATCAACTCAAAACATGCCTTTGGTATTCATTGTGCTCAAATCAAGTGATAGCATACCGCCCCAATATACTATGTGATAGGTTATGCTTCAAAAGCAACCACGCTGAAGGCTATAATGTGTTAGCAGAATTATTAACAGCCAAAAAGATAAGTAAGATAGTTCACAGATTGTGAACTGGAATTAAAGCTGTCTGGTTTTCTCCCCCTTTTCCTTTATGACAACAATCTCATCTCTTTGAAAGACGGTATATTAGTCTTTTGCTGCTGTTCCTTTCTGCTGACACGGGGAGTCTGTGACACAGGAGAGACTTCCTCACTGCCCCATGTCATCAAATTAGACCAAGTTTTTTCTATTGATTTCTTCTCTTTTCAGCCATTTAGGTGGAAAGTGCATAGAGAAAATAATCGCAAATCATTGCTTTCTGAAAATATCTAAGCTGTCCTGAGAATATTTTGGACTGCTCTATTTCATCATCAGCTGAGGAGTAAGTCTTTAATATTTCTGCAAGTAGGAACTAGATGAATGGTAGGAAGCCCTCTCCAGTCTTTGATCATGTGTTAAACAAAAACCTCCACTATTTTAGAAGACAGAGTCTCAATAATTAAGAGACTGATGTTCAGTTCGACTTCTTGTTGAGAAACAAAATACCTCAGAAAATAGTGTGGTTTTGGACACCTGAATATATCAGGTCAGTAAGAACAGTTACCTAGAGTTAAAACCACAGCCACAAAACACTGGCAAACAAAAGCCCATTTCTACAGTCATCAATCATGGTTGAATATAAGATATGTTGCTTTATACAATTTAACATTTAGTCTCAAAATGACAGTTACTGCTGAGGTAGAGGATGTGAAGAAAATTAATGGGATTTTTGTGTTGATGAGCAAGGCATTTTATTATCTGAGAACTCAGTATTAAAAAAAAAAACAACAAAAAGTAACCAGAAGTACAGAAAACCAATGCCCAGATAATAGCAGACATATATGCCTGTATACATAATAAAGAAAGAAGTAAGACAGTAATGAGGTTAACAGGTTATTATAGACTAAAGCTTTCTTTGAACTCTTTTTGTTTCAAATACTTATCAGAGCATTTCATAAACTTAGAGTCAATGAACAAATATGACCCTTACTCAACACAAATAGGAAGTAGGCCTGAAGTGAGAATCTCTTTTATAGAGAGAAAGTATGGATGGAAACTTATGGAAATTTGTGGGAATGATATTAGGTTAGCTTCTGGCAGAAAATATCCAAAATCTGACTTTTGGTGAAAGCAGAGAGAGAGAGAGAGAGAGAAAAGCAGACTCTATGCACTGCATTGAAGAGATTGCTCCTTTTCAGCATTAGTCCTACAGGACTACAGGATATGAACTAGATCCAAAATCTCTGTGGGGAACTTCAGTGCATGTTCTTTCATCCCTCAGGTGTTTAGCACTACATCCTACCTAACTGTACTCTACTGAAGCTAGAATCTCTTGCTGTCACAGTTTACTGACTCTGCCAAGACTGTTTGTAATCTGCTAGTCAAAGCATAGCAGCTCTTGTACCAGCAACAAAACTGTTGCTTTTACTGACATGTGTGTCAACAGCAGAAATGACATCTCTTTAAGACTAAAAGCCATGTTCTCCTCCTTTCTCCCTTAAATTGAATTAAGAAAATTACATTTTATTTTTCTTGTAGTAAGACCAAAAATTTATTTACAAGGGAGATATAATGAAGCAGATGACACAAACAGAATCTACAGATTTGAGGAATTGCAACATAATTGATCTTTCAGGCTGAACCAGGAAAATAACTTTTTATAGTATTAAGTATCTGGTCTTTCATAGAATTGATAAGAGGGGGTACAAGGTAATCTCTTTTCCAGCTGCAGTCAAAGTACTGTGTCCCAACATTATATTGTTGACTCACATGTGCACCAAGTCACATAGTTTGAAGACCCAAAATGCTCTTGAGGGTCAATTTGAAATTCCATTAGTTTGGGCTTTTTTACTGTTTTACAAGCTCTGGTTAAAATTCAAGGCTAAGAAACACTAGCTATTTCAGTAATTTAATGGATGAAGACAGAATCACTTACTCAGGGACTCTGTGGGTACATTAATGTGTGTAAGGCATATTTTGCTGTTAATTAACCACAAGGAGAGATGAGAGAAAATGACCCAGCAGCACAGATTTGACTTTTACTTATTTTTATCTTGGTACATTCTCTCACTTCTGTTTTCTCTCCCTTGCTCACCACCATATGCTTCCATTTTTCACTACCATTTCATTATAAACAGCTAACCAAAGGAAATGAAGAAAACAGCATGGAAATGTAGTAGTTAGAACCTCTCAGGGAATAATTATAGATCTGTTATTTCTGCTCTTATTCTGATTAAAAAAAACCAAACCCTAAACAAACAACACCCTACTTTTGTTTCAGGGTGAAATACGCTGCTCCTACATCTGTGCTCTTGCTCCTACAGTGGTGGTTTTTTGTGACTGGCAATGTTAATGCGTTAATTATCACTCATACAGGCAGTTAAAGGTCAACATGCTGGAACACTCACTGGCTCAGGCTTAATTGAAAAGAAATAATTTCAACAGAAGATCTAAAAAAAAGAGGTTAGGTGTTTTCATAAATAAACATTGAACTGTTTGTAAGTAATTAAATGTGAGCACACATATAATGATGACAACGCAACTATAGGCAGTTGATAAGCAAGAACTAGCACAATATGTGTATTCCAAAAGGCGAACTTTTGCTTTTATCCTTCAAAGGGCCTGATGATTTCTGTTCTTTTTTACTCTCATCTGTCCCTTATTAAGTATGCACCTCAGGGCAAATAATGTATTCCCAGGGAAAGAAAATTATCATACAGAAAACATTACTTGAGCGGGAAAAAAAAGTGAACTAAGGCCAGAGTATAGAACCTTTTAATTTACAAAAAAAGTAAGTGCACATCACTTATTTTCAAAGACCAGTGAAGGAGAACAATTATCAAGCTTTTTTAATATTGAGTGTCTTCTGTTCTGCTTATTAGCATTCCTACCAGCTTCTAAAATCCTATATTTGCAAAGAAAGACAGAAAGAAAGAAAGAAAGAGAGAAAGATGCAGGCACCATCTAGAGGCATTTATTAACTACTCTCTATCAAGTTCTAGGATCTGTAATATGAGCAAGAGCACATATCTAGTTCCTGTTTTGAGGAGTTTCTGGAAGGAGGACCTCAGCTGGGTTACCACTATTGCTCTATAACTTGCTGCAGCCTCCAGACATTAATCAACCAGTCACAGCTTTTTATCTCCCACACCATTATGTACAATGACATGAAGAACAAAAATCACAGACTCATCCAGGTTGGAAAAAACCTTTAGGATGATCAAGTCCAACCAATAACCCAGCACTGCCAATTCTACTGCTAAACCATGTCCCCAGCTGCCACAGCTACTTGTCTTTTAAACAGCTCCTCCAGAACTGGTGTCTCTATGGCTTCCCTGGGCAGCCAGTTCCAATGCTGAACAACCCTTTGTGTAAGGAAATGTTTTCTAATATTTAATCTGAACCTCCTGTGACACAACTTGAGGCCATTTCCTCTTGCCTTGTCCTGCCACTTGTTAGTGTGTAAAAGCCTCTGAACAAAGATTTTAACAAACTGAGCAGTAAATAAATAAATAAATAAATAAATAAATAAATACTGGGTGGATGGATGGATGGATGGATGGATGGATGAATGAATGCAATAAAAACATCCCTGATGGAGGCACTCAGGAAGAGCCTTGTCAGACTGATTCAGGGTGTCTGTCCTACAGAAAAATATGTGTTAGTTGATAAAAAGCTAAAATCCTATTAGCAAGAAGAACTGGATATATTTTTTTCATAAATAGAATGGTCTTTGTTAAAAAAAACCCGAAACAACAAAACTCCATCCAGGCCTAGTTCATAGATTTTTTTAAAATACATTTTCAAAAAAGTTTATTGCTTAAGAGAAATAAAACAGCCAAGAGCCCAGTTGGTAAGCTGACACAGAATATATCTCTACCAATTTCTCTTTGGAAATCAAGTTCAATAGCTTTCACTTTGCCAGAAGACTTCATTTCCTGCTGTCTCTGACCACTGACCCTACCCTCACAACCAGAAGCAGGGGCAAAAATCACTGTATTTCCTTTAATGTATCTTGCTAATTAAGAGTTCCAAACACTTAAAGAGAGTCCTTCTTTGGCTTGCTCTCCAGTAAACACGCCTTTTAGCTAAGGGCTTAAAATCTTGCTTTTTCCTACAGCTGTGCTTTACACATGGAACAAGAGACAGAATATTTTCTTGAGGTTTCCCTGCTCTGTTTCATTAAAGCTTCCTCTTCCAGGATCCAGCTCTAACTAGCAACAAACCTTTTATGATCCTGATGTTTACTATCTGCTGCAGAGGCTTCTACATAATGACTAACGAGGGTCCACAGACTTATGACAGAGAGATTTATAGACCTTGACTCCCCTTAAAGAAACCTGCTTACCCCTGCAAACCTGTAAAAGAAGTCAGGTAAACTTTTACTCTTTGTGAATGCTTTCCTACAGGAACAGAATGACAGCAGGTGCTGTAGGAGACACTGCCAGTCTTCAGCAGGATTTAATTATTATGGCAGATGTTTTGAGGTAATGCTATCTAATATATGTCTGCTCAGCCACTCACAGGCAGACTTGTGCCCTGAGTCTACCAGAAGCCATATAGCCACATACATATGGCACACAGCCACTAGAGAGGACTTTTTATCCCAGATTATTGGCCAGTTCAGGGCTGTATTATCCATAGTAGCAGGGCTGCTAGCTACTGAGTCAGTAAACAGGAAAAGGTTTTTTTCTGTTTGCATCCTTTCCTCTCCAAAACAGCAAAAAACCAAAGAGCACTAACAAAAAGAAAACCCCGTTCCCCATTGTCTTTCATAATTACTTTTGTTGTGAGTGAGACTTAAGGATGTTGATAGATAATTTCAATTATGCAGGGTTTGGGGTAGGGAATGTTATACAAGCAGAAAAAGAGTTTAATCTCTATAATTGGAAGGGTTTTTTGCTTTGTTTTGTTTTAGCTAAATAATAAGACTCTTGAAAGAGAAGATTGTTGCTGTACTATTTAACTGCCTTTGTGGCAGTTCTGGTGGCTGTAAAATGAAAACAGGCAGTACACACTGTGTTGAAAATATGCAGATGTTATATTACTTAACTCTCCCACAGAAGCCTATGCTTCCAGGTTGTATGTGTTTTTCAGGCCTGAAGGAAGGATAATCATCTTAATATTTTTAATGTGCATTGTCACTGGGGGCACGTGCCAGTGCCAGGCTGGGATGCACATTATAATGGACTGCTCTCAGGTTTGCATGGTTTACATGTGCTGATTTTGCATTTTCAAAAATGGAAAAGCATTGATTAGTGAAGAGAGTTATGCAACTGTGAATGAATTAGCCTATTAACTTGCATACGTATTTTCTGTTGAAATGGATTACTACAAACAATGTTTTGGGTATTGTTTTGAAAATATGAAAGCTTTTGCATCATGGCATTGATATCTCTGTTTCAAATAGCTTCTACTACTTACTCTTGATTAAAATAAGCTTTTAAAAAGGCTATGAACAGTACAATAGCATACAGGTGATGTATAGTGTTACTGTTTTTTCAAATATCCCTACTGTAATTTGGAGGCTGAATATACACCTAAATCTATTTTCCATGTTTTAACAAAAATTCTTACCCAAAAAAACTATACCTTTCATTTGTGTTTATATCAAACACGATCATTCTATTCTAAATTTAGCCCCGTGCTGTAGTGATAAACAAGCAGCTGAACACCTTTCTAATTTTTTCTTAGTTGAAATACAATATATTTCATCAATTAACCACACCTCATATATTTCTTGATCAACACCTGCAAAAAGCACAGTCATGTATTCTTGAAATCTAGCCAATTTATACACTTTCAAAAATATTTTTTTCATAATAACTAACATAGGATATGCTATAAAAAGGAACAATTGGTCAAAATGATCCTGTCACTTCTGTACTCAATGTTCTTGAGCTGATCTACTCACACCTGTTCCCAGATCTCATAGGGTTGCAGTTGCAGGTGTTTCTCTTTCGTGTGTCACTGCCTGGGTCCTAAAGCCGAAGTCCAAGGAATGGGAATCAACTCCTGAGACACCACCAGCAGTTCCCTGATAGCTGGTTTAATGAGATATTTACAGGAAATACAGGGAGCCTCGTGACCTAAATTTCCTCAAGTAAGGATCAAGGGCAGATTAATGAAGCTATAGTAGTTGAGAGGTGGTAGGAGTGGGAAAACTACACTTGGGGGTAGCTTTGCCTTCATTGCAGGGATTTATGTTGTGACATAAAAGTTTATTTGGAGTCTTGGTTCATCCTTTAAATCTTAGACTTGTTGCTGAACACCCATATCTACTGAATCTTTTAATATAACAAAGCTAGTCCTAAGACCTTAGCCCTAGACTGTTTAGGACTTGAGAAAAAAAAAAAAAAATCTTTTTTACCTCCATGCTCAAGTAATAGAACACATCTGCTCACCATAGGAAATAATGATAATATGGCTAATTCAGTAATGATAGTGTGTCATCTAAGTAATACAACATGCTGCAGGCTCTCAGCGTTGCACTTCCTTACATGCCCTTTAGGCAAAGATAACCTCTGTGTTCCACTTTTCTACTTCCCTTTCTTATGCTCCACCAATTTCTGAAACGACACAATTAACAGTAATTATAGATGGGTTGGAAGAATGAAGAAAGGTTTTTAGATGATTGTCTTAAAATTTGTTCTTCTAAATGACAAGAGAACAACAGACTTGCCTCATATAAAGAAGGATACAGAACAACGTTCACTCCTTTCTAGAAACAATTCATTTATCATTCTAGGAAGCTGATAGAAGTAAAGAGAATAAAAGAAACAAACCAATGAAAAATTATATTTCTTCTAGCCATATTTCTAATAGAGAATGGATAATAGCTATTATGACAATCATTTTTGTTACCATTATCACCATGCATGGTGAGTAAATATAAATATCATTAAGGTAAATATTAAGGTTTTCCATCTAGTCAGCTGAAAAGGACTGCTTGTGAAATTTTAAAATTTATGTTCATAGTCTAGAGGTTTTAAAATGTATTTTCAAGCCTCAGAGGTAGGCTGATACTCGAGCATTGAATGGCAATTGCTGACTGTTGTCTGCTTTTTTCTCTCCAAGAGACATAATAGTCTTCTCACATGGAAACAGAAATAGAGAGATTTCTAGCTACATATTCACTCAAGTTCAGTATGCAATATTTTGATATTTTCAGTGAAATTTTACATATGAGTATTAAATGCATCTACATGTATGCCTAAATGTTTATTCCTAAACAGGAGGTGACATGCAGCATTCTGACACCCTGTCTTCAGCCAGAATCAGTACTGCAGAGCGAATGCCACACATATTTTTCTTGTAAGGTATAATTCTCCCAAATCACTTTATCTTTGGTGGAGCCAAGGAGTGGCACTACTTGACTGCATTCAAAAGGCATTTGCAAGATTGGCTGTTGCTGCCATATGCCCCAGACATGCAGACATATGCACCAAGTGTCCCTGGCAGTCCACCAGAACCACAGCATCAGTCATGACCCTGTACCTGCTGTCAGCAATTGGGTGAGTTGCTATATCCTCATCATTCCTACTGCCCCAGTAAAGCCTTGTTTTATGATTTGTGTTGTCAGATTCTATTACTGTTCAACCCACAGAAGGCCACGTATTTCACTATTTTTTGAGCTATGTAAGAAATTCATAGATGTGGTGGGTAGAAGATGGTTGGAGAATTCATTCTTATTTCAAAATCAAGTATTGTTCTCTTTCTGACATCTTGCTTCCATGTATTCTGAATCCCTAGTACAGAGCCTGAGGCAGTTAAAAGCTCTGTAGTCATGTTCATTACTTCATACAAACTGTTAGAACATATGAAGGTGAGTGGTTCAGCCTGTGGTTTTGTTATCCTCCTGGGCATATATCATCCTGCTCTAAGCCCTCTCTTGTATTTAAAAATGAAATAAAGCAGGAACATGTTCATGTGACAAAACAGTGCTCTGCACTTTTCATGGACAAGTTTGTTACTGGATGCAATTTTCATGCAGGGAATGTCTCTTCAGCTAACAAGCCCTTAAAACCAACAAAACAGCTTATACTCTCAAAATGGTCATTTAAACAGTAAAGATCTTGAATGCAGTCTCTGTAAACTTTTCACTGAATGACATTAACAGAGATCAGGTTAATCTTAAGTGATTTGGTAAAGAACCCAACCTTTTCTCAACAGCTTTCTTGTGATAAGAGTTATCAGAGATTTGATAGTTATGCAAATATATACTTTATTCAATTTCAGAAGAAGGACATAACTACCAAGTACTGGAAACAGGGGCTTTATTCATAAATAGGGCAAAGTGGAAGGGGGTTTGAGAGCCTCTAGAAATATTAATGTTCTCATTGTTCCAGAGTCATGATCCAGCATTTGGCATGTTGCATATATATGCCACTGAAAGACCTCATTGACAAAAATTCAGCTGAAGTAGAATTTGGTGTAATTCAATTGACATTGAACTGAATTGCTCAGATGCCTAGAGTTTGCTAGAAGGAAAAGAGACCATTCTGTGCTATGAAGTCCCTTTTTGGGAGGAAAATGTTCTAGCCAGGATAGTCTACAGACTACTGGTTTGGTTTGGGTTTTGTGCTGGAAGAAGGGATATGGCTTCAATATTAACGATCAGACTTCAGAGATCAGAGAGTCAGATGAAAAAATCTGGAAAGTACTACACTGAGCAATGACCATGTAATTGTCAATAAAATACCTCAGATCAAAGCTGCTTCCTAGCCAGGAGCCTGATGTTGCACAAGTGGCTGCTTTTTGGTATTAGGCACATAAAGCTTTAAAGTTTCAAGACAGGGTGTACCCTGTCCTGTGCTGCCTAGTAGTGAGCTGATTTTTACCTCTTTCCAGCATCTTGCCATACAGGGTGACAGGAGATGGGTCTCCTAGATCTGAAAATCTCTTAGATCTGAAATATGTCCCTGGCTCACACAACAAACGTAAGTATTTCAAGGCTTTTCAGGTCAGATTAACCTACCTAACTCTTCTCTTGAACAGTATAGTCCTTTAGAAGTAGTTTTAAATCAACTATGTGACAAATAAATAGACCTTACATACTTAGGAAACCCCAAGACAGACTTTTTCATTTACCAATAGGTACTGGACATATAGTAGCTGCACCCTCTGATCTAATTAAAGGATTATCTGACATACTAATTGCCTTGGTGCCTAGCTCAAGAATTCCTGACACAGCTCTCTAGAAGTAAACATGGTCAATATTTTATAGAGCTGTTGGGTTTCAGCTACTTCACAGTGAATTAAAATATTTGCAATACATGAAAATGTCTCTGATAAGGTTCCCTAGACTTCATAAAATCAGCAGTTATGATGACTTCCAAAGCTCTCAAGAAACTGCTAAAAGGAATGGAATGACGCAATCAAGCATTCAGAAAACTGACTTACTAACAAATATGGTTCAGTGACATAATAAAATTATTGGAGATCAGCTATATTCTGGACCAGACTTGGGATTTTTTAAAAATTACTTTTTAGTTTTTAAATTTAATTAACTGGTGCCAGTTCATGACATAAGGATGTAATTACAGCTACTGAGTCACTGTGGACTGGATGGTCTCTCAGAGTTCTTTCAGATCTTAGTCACTTTCTTTTCTCATGGCTTTTGGTCCCAAGGCCAGCTGGTACCCAGTCACAAATTTCAAGGAGCAGTCCCTTCTGAAATAAGTCAATCTTGAGGAATGCTATCTGGCCCACCTTGCAGTGGGGTCAAGGAGCAGAGTTGTGAGTGAAGTGGATAACGAGAGGTTCAGGTTCAAGCTTGGTTCCTAAATCTATTCTATTTCACTGTTTACCTAAGGTGTTCGGCATTCACTGCTAGCACAAAACTTGTTTATTGGGTCCTTAGCTGTCTGGTATTCTGAAACTACTCTCTGAGGTCCTTGCTTCCCAGAGTCCTGTCTAGAGCCTTCTCAGCCCAGGCTTCTTGGGTGGCAGGGAAATGAGGAAAGTGAAGCACAAGGACAGCCATAGTATTTCAAGGAATTAGTTCTACAAATTTCTGAAAACTATGTTTAGTTTTGGACTGTTTAACTTAATTTGATCTCATAGCTACTGTGAATCCAAAGTCAGCCAGAATTTCTGTCAAGGCACTCCTATTTTCCCTCTAGTTCTGTGTACATAGGGCACTTAAAGGTAATAAAAGATTACTGCCATCTTTTTCTTCACACTGCTTGCTCCAGTCAATCCTTTTTTTTTGGAATGCACATTGTACCTTGAGAATGCAGACTGGCAAGGTAGAAAGGATAACCTCAGAATGTAGCCCATGGGGCTTTACTGTGTGTCTTTTTTGAACTGGAATAGAGTTCTTCTTCTTAGTATCTGGTAAAGTGCTCTGTTTTAGATGGAGTATGAAAATAATGATAATAAAACATTGAGGGTTTTGGTTGTTGTTTAAGTAGAGCTTACCCTAAGTAAAGGACTTTTCAATTTTCCTTGCTCTACCTGTGCAAAAGTGCGCGATAGACTGTGGAGGAGCACAGCCAGGACAGCTGACCTGAACTGGCCAAAGGAATATTCCATACCATAGAGCATCATACTCTGTGTAAACTGGTAGCTGTTGCGTGGGGGATGTGTTGTGAATTGGTACACTGGTGGTTAGCAGTTTTACTGTGCATCACTTGTTTCTCTTGAGTATGATGATGATGATAATTATTATTATTATTAATAACCATAACTGTGATGATCTCCACCTGCAAGTTTTACCTTTTTTTTACTTCTCCCCCCTGCAGGGTTAGGATGCTGTGTGGTACTTAGTTGCTGGCTGGAGTTAAACCACAATAGTCCTTTTTCCAGAGTTATCTCCAGAGTTTCAGAGTTCCAGTCTCAGAACTCTATCCTAGCCAAAACCAGGACCCTCTGATTATATTTTAATGACATATTAAGCCTTGGATCTCAGGAAAGCAGGTACTTGAACACCTTAGAGAAATAATACATGAATCAAAATGTAAAATATGATGACATTGTGGGACATAAAAGGAAATTTGCAGTCTGATAAAGATATATTTTGTTCTGTCAAATTTCAGTGCACAAAACAAAGGATCATGTTAGGCTAGTCATCACCAAATGTGGTCATTAACTTTATCTGATCAATATCTTTATACAGAGGGGACTGCAAATGTCTTCTTGCCCAGTCTTATATACTGATGCTATTGACATAATCCAGAATTATACCATTCTTCAGTGAAATTACTCCAGCAATTTTAGAGCAGATGCATTTTATCTCGATGCAAATCTACCTCAGGTTTTCCTTCGCTGTTGATGGCTTGCAATCACTTCCATATGGTGAGAGATTAAAATGGGCTGCTCAAGGGAATGAAAATAAGAGATATGGCAATTATGTCCAATAATGAATGTTTAAAGAAGATAAATCAAGACATCCTCTGTAGTCATTTACCATCGAACAAAGCAAGGTCAAATATGCTATGCACAGTTTTTAGGTACAGCAGAGATAGTGGAAAGCCAGAGACATCCTAAAATTCACGGACAGATTTTCTCTATATATGGTGCTTGAGAAAAGAAAAAAAAAAGTGCACTGTACAGAGGACTACAAAGCTCAGTAGAAAAATCAAAGTAGAGGTGAGGTTTATTGCCTGACTATTCTTTCAAAATCATTTGTGAGACAAACAACATCAGCCACAAAGGACATACAGAAAACCTCACATTTCTGTTTAAAGACACCTCTGATGTTGGGTTGATGAAGTAAAAATTAGGATAGCAGTTGTATCTATGTCCTCTGCCATCAGCCTGATAATTTCTGAAAAAAACCTGATTTAGGCCACTGTAGTGATGAGTTCCAACGGAGCTCATCGGATACTGCTTCAAGAATAGTTTGGAGACTTCAATCTTTGGATTTGTGTCACTAAATCTCATCTTGAAGTTTGTTATCTAAGTTGAACTGACTCATTGCTCATGAAACCAAACATCAAATAAGAACTGAGAACAAACTGCACATTTGATTGATTAGTCCACTGGTTTATTTTTTAGTATATAAATTATTCAGATTCACTTCCATTCTCTGACCCTTTTGAACTGAATTTCTCCTCGTAGAAGAAAGATCCTGGTGACAAGGTAATTGAGTATTCCAGGATGAGTCTCTCAGAGTCCCTTTTGTGAACAATGTTGTGGTTTACATAAATAAATGAGAGCTTTATCCTCTAGCATAACTTTTCAAGTGTTATGATATGGTTGGTTGTCCTCATTGCATAACTTTCTCTCTGGGTTTCATTGCACTAGCTGCAAACATAGGTCTAGCCTTCCAATACATGTGTCAGGTCCTTTGAATGGAACTAAGTCACTAGACACCTGATATGAAATCCAGCATCACCTACCATTTCAACACCTAGGTTAGCTGACTAGTCTGCCAGAACTGGTTGTTCATGGAAATCACCTGACATAGAAAAAATCAGCTTTCAGTGTTCAGTCCCTTGGGGCATGATCCCACTGAAAAACATTACTTTTTATAAAGAAAGACACTTTTATATTTCACTCCTTTACAAATGGTAGGTGATTCCGCCTCTAAGCCAACAGTCCTTCTAGAAAAGAAATTAAATTTAAAGGGTTGTGACGACATGTGAAGGTTGAAAATTAATGAAGGATTTAAGGAATTTTTCAGCTGTATGTGGCAAATAAAGTAGCTGACAGAACGTTGAAGAAAAAGCATTTGTGCCTCAAGCACTTGAAGATATTTAAAAGTTTAACTGGACTATTAATCTAGGCCATCATCTGCGACAGGCTCAAATTGCTATTAATTCCATCGAATTTTGCCTTCAAAATGATTAAATTTTAGGCAGTCTAGAGAGGAAAGAAAGCAGGGTTTTTATATGTAACATTAGGTCCGTGAAAGGAGTGATGGTGTGGATAAGGTAAAACACTGATACAAGTTTTACCATTTGGAACAGAAGTGAGTTTCATTTACCAGAAACAGGCAAAGCATGGGTTTAATGTTGCATATAAACAATGCATCAATCAAGATCAGTACCAAAAGCCAGTAAACCTTATGGGAAAGCGAAGTGACATACACTGAAAGTGATGTTTAATCTGCAGAGAGAGATGTTAATGTTTGATCAGTCATAATGTTATAAACTGTGGTTCATTTTTATTAAGAGATCGTCTGTGAAATAGAGCACTTCAGTAAAATGCAATTTGTTGTTTCATTAGTGTTGATATGGCTGTCCTTTCTTTGGTATCCAATACAATGAGAGGAGGCAAAAGAATTGCTCCTGGTAGAAAGGAAGAGGACAGTGGAAAGAAGTAAAGTTCAAAATATCCATGTTAACTTTCATGTAGAAAAATCTTGAGCCTCTGAGTCTTCATCAGGCATGACTGATAATGTTCTGGTTGCCACAGAGTAAGAGCAAAGCTGGAAAGGACAGGGGAAAGCAAATACCAAGCACATATCATCCTGAGTATAAGTTATGTCTGACTTTTAAAGACATTAATGTCCATCTAAAAATCATTTTCTTACAAGGTTAGCTTCTTCTTTAGGTGTCAGCTATATAAAGCAAACAAAAAAACCAAAAAAGATAACCTCCTGAACTTTCTAAGTCTTCCCTGTTCTATGTTTGATATCTGTGATGGGTGTTGGTACTTGTCTTTCTTAATATGGGAAGGGCTACACATTTGTAAATGTTGCATGAGATAAGGAGAAAACTGATAGTTTGCTGGGCTTTATTATTCACGAAAAGATATCTCAGAAGTTTCTTATCATCTATATCATTCCAAGTAGGATAACCCTGGATTTTGAGCCAAGTAGAAATGCATGTGAATCGCTGTGCATGAGAAACACCCGATGTTTCCGCTCTCCAGAAACTGCAGGTGGCTCAATGGCCACTAACATAAAAGCAGGATGTGTACAAAATTTTTCCTCCTAGTCATACATGTAATGCATGTAGAATCCATTATGTATTTCAAATAAGTGAATTAGGGCAACTGGAAAAGGATATGGGTAGCTTTTATTTCCACAATGATAAATAAAATCAGTAGAAAAGCCATTGAAAGGGGCCAGTGGCCAACTGAGCCTGCAGCATGCCTCTCAGGGCCAAGCTTTTCAGGGTTCTTAGGAACCTAAGGATGCAAAGAGTTGCCTAATGGTTAAAATTTTGCCAGCTTCTTATCTGCATCTTTAGGTGCCTAAACACCTTTAAAAATGCATCTGCAGCTCCTAGGGATAAAGCCATGCCAGGATTTTGCGCCACTTGGTAATAAATCACCATTAGGAGCCAGTTGGAAGCACTTGCATATTTGCTTGGTTTATTTTAGATGTTGGGTCTGCAGTTTCAGCCAAATAAATGATTAAGTTTGAAATAGATAACACTGAAGTCTTAAAAAGGTATTTTTCAGAGATTTTTGTGTGTTATTATGATTCAAGAAGATGTCCCAAAGAATTAACCTGCTTTCATTCTGAAATTATATTCCATTTCCCAAGGGATAGCTTTATCAGTTTATCAGGTATTATGGAAACAGATTATTCCAGCCTCTTTCAAATTTGTTTCCACTTTGTATAAATAATTAATTGTTCCCTGAAGCAGGACCTTGAACTAACTCTCCAACTTCCTAGGTGTATTCCCAGCAGTTGAATTTGCTTTACCTTATATAAATAATGAATACATCAACTATTACTGTATATTTTGGTATATATTTAGTGTATTTTAGGGAAGTCTTATAGCAGAGGATATGCTTTCACTGATTTTTTTATATTTTTGGCCAAAAGCCACTGTTTTGCAAATTTTCTGGCTGCACTTGAACTGCAACTTAGAAGACCTACTGGAACCAAAGCAATAGGAACCTATCTAAAGATTAAAAAATTAATCTGTTGAAATTTGAAGTAGTTTTAGGTTCATAATTCTGCTTTTAAACTATAAATATTGCAGACTTATTTTTTATTTTCAGTAGCAATGTTTCTTGCTACTACAAGCCTCTGTTTTTTCTGCTTAATTCATAATTATTTATTATATGTTTTGTTTAGTTGGGCATCTTGCTTCTGCCAAAGCTGTAAATTAAATTTATAAATGGCCATAAATCTCTGACTATTTTTTGCATTAGGAATCCTGACAGTACTCAGTTTTTCAGAGGCATGTTACTCATATCATTAGAGAAAAAAAGATGTTCTGTCCTTATTGAAAAGAAAATGGAAATGTTTATGAATAATAGACATTAGTCCTATAAGGAAGCAAGGAGTCTGTAGGCTCTGTCTCTTGTTAGCTCCAAATGAGATAATCTACTAAAATTTATGTCTGAAGTTATTACAGGAAACCATGTCTGGTCCAAAGGCTGTATGTTAGTCTAAAAGCACATAATATAGATGAGAGAAGTCATTGTCACTGAAATAATGTGGTTGTAAGATCTGATTTTCCATGATCCATCAGCAATAACATCTCTCTTCCCCCAACTTCTAACACTGGATAGCTTCTCAATATTTCGAAGTTACTATGTTTTATAGCACTGCTTGTTATAATATGCTGGTGAGAATAACATGCTTTGGATGCTCATGGAGTTAATAAATGATTATGGATTTCAGTACATTGCTTCTATGCAGTTTGTTGCTGAGCAGAAGCCACCACAGCTCAATCAGACTGATCTGTAAGGTCATGACTACACAGCTAAAAACATGGTGCAGGTTTGTTCCTGAGCTTTGAGGTGAAGTCTTACAAACTAGTTTGCACTTGCACAGTCTTTAGAGGTAGTCTCTCCAAGATAGGTTTGTTTTCGAGAGGAAAAGAAACAGAACACTTCAAAATAGGGAGAAGTAATAAACAAGAGACGCTGAAGTTTCTTAGGTGTTCATCATTCCCTGGAGTAAGGTTATTAAGTCAGATACGCCTTTCCAGTAGAAAACACTAAGGAGGATCACTTACACCTGGTTATACCCACTAGTCAGTGTGGAAGCCACTTTTAATAGCCTCAGACATATTCTGTTTTTTTTTCATTCTCAAAACATATGCAATAAGTGAACTTGTATGATGTTCCTGACTGGCACTGGCTAAGTACTCTTAACCACCATCCATTAAATGACAGGTTTTCATTCTACCAAGCATTTTGCTGATATCTGTAATCATCAAAATTTTGCTTTCCCTATATTTAGCAGGAAATATTTTCTCTGCTTTTCTCACTTCTAAGCAGTTTGGGCCACATGTGCAGCTTAGAAGTTTGCAAATCTTTAGTTTCTCAGACTGGGGAAGTTATTTCCTGCTGGAACAGGATCAATAGAGGTTTTAGGCACTTGCCAATGGCCTTTTAAGGAAATTATCTTAAACAGCCTTCTGGACAATGATCCTTTCAGAATGCAGTGGAGTTCAGGCACATTTAGAGGTCACCAATTCCCCCATTAATTCTACCTTGCTGAGAAAAATGCTGAGAGAGGTACAATATAGCAAATACCTTTTACTCCATCAATAATTTCCCTTTTTTCTACCAGCAAATATTGCTGCAATTAAGCCACAGTTGGATGCAAGAGTACAATTACGCACTCTGCATTACTGTAGAAAAGAAATAATTACTTCAAAATAAATGTAATTGAAATACCCTAGCAACCTGAGTGGTTTCAGATGCATACACTTTGAAAAAATTTCAGATGAGCATTCTGCTGTCTGAACTCACCTTAGACGATATTGCAATGCAATGTAAAGTTGCATGTTTGGTCTTTCAAATATTAAGAACTGACTTTGAATGACAGGCTTAGAAAAGTACATTTGTGAAAGCATATTATTTTTTTTCCTGCTACCTTTTTATCAATGGGGTCTTCAGACAAACAATTGACCTACAGCCCTGTTCTCACAGAAGTTTGCAACTGGGCTAGTTACAGTTTCAAATCCTCAAGAAAAGTTCTGTAGATGAGGGGGAAAAAAACACCTATTGTCCTCACAAGACTCTGGAGCAAATCTTTTCATTTCTCAGGACCTTGATTTAAGGCAAGATTTCTAAGACATAAATGAGTTGAAGTATTTTTTAAACTTTTCTCACATTCTCTTGTTCTACAACAAAAAGGTCTGTGCTACAAGTTCTAAAGTAAATATTCCAGCTAAGAAATGCATTGGCTGAGTGTGGAGATTCCTTTTGCATCTCTCAGACCTCCAGTATGAAACACTTGAATGTGAAGAACTGTATAACCTCTTCAATTTAGAACAGCCTTGTACCTCCCAAACACAGCTAGAAAGGCTTAATTATGTGCAGAATGTTCCTGTGTTTTGTTGTTGCTGTGCTGGAGGCAGCTGAGTGGGGTCCCTGCTGATACACAAGATTCCTTAGATGGTGGAATACAGAACAACTAGTAGGCTGGTTTTAAATTTTCATAGGAAGTGCCCATAGTGCCCAGGTATCCCCCAAAGAAGGTAATAAAAGTAAACCAATATGCTAAAGACTTATTATTTTCTTAAATATTTAAAACTATGATAGGAAATCTAGAGTTTCTGTATTCATCACTGTCCTTTAGAGTGCCTGTTATGTTCATTATTATTGCCCTTGTTAAAACAAAACAAAACCAAAATAACGCACGTGCCATAAAAAGAAAAACTTCCCTGTGTTTACCACTCAAAGGTTGTTTTGGATTGTCTGACTGTTTATGCATAAACCCAAATAACTGGAAAAGTCCCTAAGAGAATACCAGCTTCACAAAACTCATATTGTTTTAATACAGTTGTTTCTGTAGGTTACCTAGTTTCAAAGTGACCCTGAGTTTTCAGAGGGACTGTTAGGAAAATCTTGTCACTCTCCATTGCATGAGTGGTCATTTATGCTATTAGGGTAATAAGTAGGATAGATTTAACATGATACAAACACTAGATTTGAGTAAGCTTCTGGGAAACCTCTGCAAATTCACAAAGTTAATGGCTTAACCTCACAATCCTCTAATGGAAAATAAATTTTAATAGTTTTATAGACTCAATCCACATTTCAAGATGTGAATTTCCCCTAACTTCACACTACTTGACTCCTGTTAAGTGCTGAACTTAAACAAATAAAAACTTATTTTCCCACATGTTTCATGGAGCTATATTGACACAGTTTCCTCCTCTGTGAAAGAACAATAGAATGTTATTCATCAGGTACTCAGGTAAAAGAGGCTGGAAATTATAACACAAGAAGGGCAATAAAGGTGGCAGTAAATATACCTGAACAGAAAAACAATGTGGGGACACAGAAAATGCATATGACACTTAGCAGACTAAAAACAGGATTAGAAGATATTAAAAAACATATCTGGTTAAGGCCCACAGGACAGGAGAAAAAAAAAAGTTTGGATTTCTCCTTTGAATGTGCTGAAATTCTGCATGAACAGAAGCCATTTGCACAGCTTTGCTAGGCTACAGAAGCCAAAATTGTGGATGCAGTCCCAAAAGAGCTTTTATCCACTTCTCAGCCAAAGCTCCTACGAGCCCACATCAGCCCAAGGGTGGCAATTTAACCCTGCTGCAAGAAGCCTCCAAGAATTTTGTGCAACAGTATTTTGTTTTGGAGATTAGAGGACAAGAAGTGAGAAAAGTTTTCTTAGGAGATAGAAGATTTTCAGCAGGTTTTAGTAACATCCTAGACTTTAATTATTACTAGGAAAAGCAGCCTGTGAAATTCCAGGAAGCAAAGATTACTGTATGTGCTAAAAAAGCCTCGATTTGTGGTAAGAATTAGCTCTGAGGCGATAGAGAGAAATTCTGATTTTGACATTTGGGTTTGGTAGTAATGAAACAAGTCTCTGGATTTTCACCGCTCGGCTGCAGCGCTTTCCAGCCAATCGGTGTGCAGGACACGCTTTCGTGGGTTTCTAATCTTGTTCTTTTTTTGCCTTGTTCTGACTTTGCTAAACAACGCACATTGTATTAGCAGAGCAATGCATATTGATGTTTCCTAGTATTACAGTGAAAAGGGAATACTGATCTCCTTGCTGCCATTATATGTTAGCATTATCTCCCTTCAATGGATTACTTGGAGTTTATAGGCATGCCCCAGAGTGATTTGTAATCACCATCTTTAGCTCCTCTGTCCTTGCAAAGAAAATACTAAATAGTTCACTTGCATGTCTTTGCCATTTACTGAAATGACATCAAATGTAATGACGAGGGGCCATATTCTGCTATACCTCGCTGTGTAAAAAATCCTGGGAGCGACTGGAAATCACAGTATTAATTTGTGCATGTAGCAAAACGCAACACAGCCTGCAAACAATTGGAAAATGTCTGAAAACATACTGAGAGACCTTTCTTTCTCTAAAGCAGTAATTTCAAGCCAGGATCTTCCCTGTTCACCTCCTTCTTATGGCTCTGAAAGCTGTGGCAACTTTGGGTGTTAAGACCCCCATCTCCTTTGTCAATGAGGGTGAAGGAGACGGGTATTGGTGTGTCTGAAGGCATTATAGATAAATGAGCCATATTCAGCTGGAAAACAAAACCTCTGGAACCCTGTAGGAAGAGGCCACACAAGTGGGAAGGGCTTTATTTGGCTTCACATCGGTAAGATGGTGTTTGCTTTTGTTTCTGGGCTTTCATACACTATGCTTTTCCCTAAAAGCAAAAGCCTTTAAGTAAACTTGCAAGGCTGTCTTTCTGTTTTTCTTGTCTTGCTGGGGCTGGTTATTGCTCATACCTTGTTTTGGTGGATTTATGGGCTCTTCATTGCAGTGCCTGATTACAGGTCCTGTTAGATGATAATTAGCAGGTTTGAGTCACATTTTGCTCTCTCAGTCCAGACCTCTCACTTGCTTGATCCTTCGCCTTATGTATTTTCTTGCAGGGAAGACAGCCTCCAAGGTCTGGGATTCATGGTACAAAGCATTACGTTAGAGACTAAAAGAGATGCTTTAATAAACTGCCACGGTCATGCTACATAGCAGAAATCAGGATGTGCTGCTGAAAGGCTTGCTTTAATGTCTAGACTATAGATGTTTTTGCTGGATAGCACTTGTTCAGATATTGATTGTGGGGAGAAAAGCCTCTCTTTTCCAAGTCAGCTTTTATGTGGGAAGCAGACAATGTGACAGCATCCTGGATATTTGAAAATATAAAGTCCTGATAAGATAATACACTTCCACTTGTATTAATGCTGCTATTGAAAGCCAGAAAACAGAAAGTGGCAATGAGTATAAGAAATACTTCAGTTAATGTAAGGGGAGAGGCGAGAAACAGTTCCATTATCGACTTTATTCTAGGGAATTTATGGTAAGACCTGAATGCAGTATGTGACAGACTTCAAAAGACATAAGTCATTCAATGCACACTAATGCCTCTACCAGAGAAAAGCATATTAAACTGTTTTATGGCTGAATTTCAATATGCAGGTATAAATAACATTGCCAATGGAAGGTTCTGCTTGGTGGTTACCAGACTGTGGTGTTCTTTGAACTTTCCTACTCCAGAGAATGCAGTGAAGTTTACTCATGATCCTTCAGTCTCATACATATGTAATTTTTATGCTGTTTTGATTTTACACAATTTAAGGAAGACTTTGAAATAAAAAATTTCTTAATTTTCATCCTTCTCTGTCTGGCTCTGTCTGCAGCTTATTTTTAAAGACTTTTTAGATATTCAACTACATATGTATACAAATATATATATATAGGGATGGCATTATTTGTACCTTACTTCCTTACTTTGGAGATGCTTGAATACATAATAATGTTTTGAAGCCAGTTTCGGGGATTTATTTAGGTACATTAGATTTCTGCACCATTTCCTTAGCTGCCAGTGAAAGCATGAGAAGTTAAAGTCAGAAACAGCTAAGAAGAACACCTGAAATACAAATTTCAGCATATGTTTTTTTGCCTGAGCAGAGCGAGGCAGTGAAGAAGTGACTCCTGTGGCTCCTCTCAGTGCCGTGCTTCTCATCGGGCAGGAGATGGAGCTGTTGATCAGCGCTGCTGCTCGCTCCCAACAAAGGGATGATGCACCCGTCACCTTCTCAGCCCTCCTCCGCCGAACTTAAAAGAAGCAGCCACCTGGAACTTCCAGGATTTTAATTCCGTCACTTTACTGCTTAACAGTGACCTGCCGAACAGTTTAACCACGTTAATCTCCCCCCATTTATGCAAACCAGAGAAAACAGCCAGAGAAAACAAGAGGTATAGAGGGATTAGTAAAATTTTGTTACCTGAGTTAAAGCACAGCATGATCTGTGAAAAGGGAAAAAAAAACAACAAAAAAACCACCATCAAAATATCATTTGGGAAAGTCAGAGAAAGGGTGCTATAAGTGAGAAAAAGATTCAGATATTTTTTATACAGATGTTCCTAGACTTATAAAAGTTTCCATTCAGTATAGATTTCATATGGGAGAAATCTTCTGCAGTAAATTTCTGTGTTCTATTAAAAATGTTTAGTAGCTCTAGTGCTTGTGAAACACTGCAGACATCAGGCCTGTGCTCAAAAAAAATATTAATAGAACAAGAACCTGCATTATGATTTTCCTTCCTCATGCTGTTCTCATTATGTAGGAAAATAGCCCTTGAGATCAGAGCTAAAAGACTACTTGTAGGCAGTATGGACATTTCCAGTGATAGCTTTAGTCAGGATTCACACTGCAGTGGTGCTCTTCTTTCTCTTAAGCTAACTTCACTTTTAGCTAACTGCTCTGAGACTATTATATACACTAGAACTACAGGCTTGCTTTTCCATGTGACTAAAAGGATTCAAGGAGCATTGTTTTTTGTCTGCAGGGTATTAGGATGTTACTAAATGGCTAGACCATGATTTGGAGTCTTAGATGATAGGTTACCCAGATGATGGGTACAGGTTGCTACTTCCTCCTCATCTGTGCGATGTCTTTAGGGACTTCATCTTCTTCACCAGTCTCTCATCCGCCTCACATCCCATTCCTCCTTTCTCAGAAGCATTTCTGAGCTGGTTGAGGCCTGCAATCACAAGCAGTCATGTCTTTTTCACCACTATTTTTTTTCCCTCCACTATGAAGGGGAAAGAGGGAAAGCATTGTGGTTCTCATTCCCTGTGGGAGCTAATCCTGCAGTGTGAGAATATAAGAATTGCTCAACTAGATCAAAGCCAAGGGTCACCTTGCGCAGGATCACATGTCCACCTGGCAGGGGCAGAGCAAAAAAAGTTTAAGAGAGAATATAAGTGTAAGGCAGGCTTTCTCCAGACAGCATAGTCTCATTTTGAGTCAGCAGTTTATGCCTAAGCTAATGACTTTCTTCTTTATAATTCCTACTTCTCTTTAATACAATTCACCTTCAAATTCCTTTCTACTTTTGATTTTCACAGCACATTGCAGTGGTGGGTTATAGTTCACCATTTAATGGGATGATGTTTTTATTCTTCTTTTTGCATTTAATTCCTAATTATTCATTGCGTACCTCTTCCACACACCACTTTTCTCAACTCTATAGCCCTTTTTCATAATCTATAGCCCTTTTTCATACTGCCTTCAAAACTGGGTTATCTACAAAAGAGTCCTGCTCTATGTTGACTCTGTGAACTGTTCAAGTGTCCTAATGTACAGAGTGGTCACTAGAATGTACCAAAGAAGAAAAATAAAACCACAGCTTGGAACATCAAAACATCAATGTTAATGTCTGCAAAAAGTAATATCCTCAAAAGAGGATGCATTGATTGAACATCTTAAAAACTCTTTGGCACCCAAGTGTGTTAATTCTTTATTTAGAGAAGACCAAGAAGAACTGACAGGTAAGTCAGGCTGCTTACCCAAAGTTACAGTGTCAGAGGTGAGACAATTTGCAAGTTCTGAACCTGTAAAATAGCACTACCTGCTGGTGCTCCCCACTCTTCTGGAGGTACTTACTTTCCCTGCTACATGTCTTCATTACAGAATTTTTACACATGGGTTTGGCATTTTGGGCAGCAATAACAGAAAAGTCCTGACTCCAATCCACAGGACACTGGATGCCCATGAAGAAAATCCTGTTCAAGGTGACAAGTTTTACTCTTTCAGGTGCAAAAAGTTTAACAGCTTAGTTGCTGTGAGATCCCCAGGTTCATAGCTGGACATCCACTGGAGAGATTAGAGATGAAGAAAGGTGACATTTCAAGTCACTGCTTGTATTTGAGAACCTTCAGTGCAAATTACCAACTATGAGACTCCTCCATCAGGAATCCTTGGAGACCATTGTTATTTTCCAAAGTGTTTTCAAGTGCTTTCAAAAAATAGGCTTATCTGGCATTTCTCTATGCAACTACTCGTCGTCTCTTTGCTCCTCACCTGATTTTCCTGTGACCTCTATTTTGCTTCATAAATTGATTTCACATTTTTTCTTAAGAAAGAGTAAAACCTGTAAAACTTTTTTTTTTTTTTTCTTGGGGCTCTTCTTTCCAGAAGACTTGTTCAGTTCTGTGAAATGAAAATAAGTTTCCCCCTAGGTTTCCTACTTCTGTTGCTCTACTTAGTTTCATGGTATTAAACATAATCAGAAGAATATACACTGTGCTTTTGACTATTTGGTCTTCTGCCCACAAAACTCATGACTACATGTATATATACATAAACAGAACATGTGCACTGAGGACAGATGCACCATATCAGTGGTTTCAGGGTCAAAATCTTTCAAAACCTTTGACTCAGTAGTTAAATTAGGTGGCATTAGACAAAATATTTTTAAAACCAAACCCTCTTTTTTGGGCATAGCCCTTCTTCTGAGAAAGAGCAGTAGCAAACCCTTGCCTCTCAAACCAAGGTTTTAATTATATTAACTGCAAGCTGAAGACCTTCAACATCAGGAAACTGCAGAAAAAGTGTAAATCTGTACAGTAATATAACTGAGATGTGCTATGTAGAAAGCTTTGGTGTTCTGAAACATGCATTCACTCCTAGTTATGCATAACTAGGTCTGCCCTATCAATCTCCCATTCCTTTGCATGTGGCTGAGAGACATCTCCATATCACGGAGGGGACTAGGTGGCCTTGATGGCAAAGCATTTTTCATGACTGACTTAGGCATGTTGTTTTTAACCTGCAGCTGGTAAACTCAAGTGCAGAACGTTGCAAGTTTTGTGGGGCCATTGTCATTTTTTGCATCCTTGCTAGTCTATGTGATTTGCTATGAGAAGAGTGGCAAAAGGCATGCACTAAGTATTGATGCTTCCTGCCTTTGAATATTATACAATTTTCATTATAACATTTTTCCTCAACAATGAGATAATCGTCCTTAGAATAATATCAAGGACAAGAATAAAAGGATTAACACTTCTTAACATCACATTCAGATTGAAAATGTCATTTTGTGTATAGATTAACTAGGATTTTGGAAGCAGTTCACATAAGAATTCCCATCATTGGAGATATACTTGTCGTGAGATAATATTCTTTTGTCAAGGCCTCTACATGAAGGATTTCTTCTGGAATTCAGTTTTTCTTTTGGTCTCATGATAGTATGTGCAAGATATTGTTTTAGCATTATCAAGTTTTGGTAAATTGCTAGTCATGTTCCTGGGACATAGTGGCAGGCAAAACAATGATTTTTATTTGTAAGAGGAAAATTATTTTTCTCTTATCCATGTCTCTGTGTGCTGTGTGAGAGAAAGAGAGAGAGTAAGAAAGAGATGTGTGGCTACTATAACTGGGAGAAACTGATACACAACTGTCACTAGTAATTCACTATTACAGATGGTACTTTTAAAGGAGTACTCCGAAAACTCTAGTATTTTATTCACGATTGACTGTATACAAAATTATTGGTGGATATCCTGCATAGCTCAGCAAAATCTCAAAATGTCTTTGGGCTTGGTCTGAGATTGTCCTGAAGAAAATGCTAATCTACATTTTATGCAAAATATTGCAAAGCTGCCTAGCACCTGTCATGCAGAAATGGAATGGCAGCGTGTGCCTCAATAAATCCTTTTGACCTACTGAAACCAAACTGTCTGTTGGCTTTTATAAAGGATGTCATTTCATGAGGTATCTGTAGAGAAAATGAAATACTTCATATCTTGAATCTGCAGTTTTAGACTTCAATTTATCAGCTGATATTTTCTTTTGGGAAGGGGGAAGAAGATCACTGCTTGTATCTTTTTTCCTGACATTTGTCAGTTTACAAAGATCTATTCCTTGTTATGTAGAGGTCCACACTGATACCAGAAAAAGTTGTGCATGAGTGAGTAAGAGCATCAAAAATGGTACCTGAACTGAAGAACTCTATAGGTGTCTGAAATTTCAATAATTACTACGTCTTACAACAGGATTTAGATTTTGTCCATGAAATTGCATACCATGATATGGTATGATATTTCAAATCTTTGAACAACTGGCGAATTCCTGGAACATTTTTCATTAGATGTCTTCCAACAGTGCAGGTCTTCCTTGTATCAGAAATACTGATGTGTATGAGTTGATGATTTGACCTGGTATTACTTTTAACATTCCTCCTGAATATTTTTGGGGAAAACCAGTAGTTACTGAATTTCTTTTCAAAATTTAAAAATGATTCCTCACAAAGCTTTGCTTTCATCTGTTGAATATATACTTTTTTTTAAGCACACTTTCATGATAAGTTACTTTAGTCCTTGCTGCTTATGACATAAATAGAAAATGTTTCTAGACTCTAAATATTAATCTCCTTATTGCCACTCTTTGAACAGAAAAAGAATGTGCACTGCCAGAGATTCAGCCTGGATGCTGTATTTTCCCATGATAAAAATCTTTTCCATTTCTTCAGCCCTGGAAAGTACTTTTGTCCTTTATTTTCCACTAATGCTTATGATAAAAAATTAAATTACTTTTCATCATTTCAATAAGTTTCCCTCAGAGAATCTCTGTTAAAGAACAAACATTTAAAAGGAATGCAGAAGCTTTAGTTTTATACACAGCCCTACTATATTATTCATTGCAATGCATTTTTAATGTCACAGAAAGAAAAGTAAAATATATTTTAATTTCTGGGACTAGGCAGCCAAGTGATCCAGGGAATCACAAATTCACAAAGCCTGAAGACAAATGCATATAGTGCAAAACAAACCCCACACCAAGTCCAAACCTTTCTAGCCTCTGGTAACCCAATGGTTTTCATGAGAGATTTGTGAAAACTCTTACCAGTTGAAAATCTCCTGAGACTGTCACCATGGTGCAGAGACGCTGGGAACCTCTGACCTAGAATCATTCAATGTGTTTCAGACACTCTTTTTTCAGTGAAGAAATAGGTCAGCAAGAAGATAATAAAAGAAAAAAAGGCTGAAAACAAAGATATAGCTATTAACATAGTTGTTGGGATTATGATAAAGTTTTCTCCTGCTTCTTCTCCCTCTTTTTATTTATAAAAAAAGCAATCTCCTTTTCATAAACAAACTCATTTTGACTAAATAATTGCAATGATTCAAGTGAGCTTCCTTTATATTTTTTGAAACCTGGGTACTATTTTACAAGAACAAGGAGTGAATAATATTCTTTACTTTGTTTATGAATTGTCAGGGCTAATGGCTTCCTTTGTGTTGTATTCTCTTGGAATTCAGCCATTTATCTTCAATCGACAAGAACTACAGCATCTAGTGAATAATCGATTTACAAATCCCTCTGAACATAAGACTGCCGATTAAACCTTATGGACACTATGTTCTTCAAACATGAACACACCTTTTATGCTATACAATAGTGGAATAGCATCATTGTTTGATATAATAAATGAAAAGCAGAGCAGAATTTTCAGCTTTTGTTCTGCGATTCACAACAAAGCGTCTAATCAACTGTAATTTTCAAGCAAGCATTTTGAAGTTTGGAAATGTGTATGGTTAATGGATATTTCCACAGTCTAAAAAAACTTAATTTGCATTGTAGTCTGCCAGACATCTGATAGCAACCCACCCATCACATGAGACAAAACTGATCAGAAATTCAAGAACAATAGACACAGTTTACTTTTAAATAGTGATTGTGAGGGCTAATCATTCAAAAAACATAATTATTTTAATGGCAAAGTCATCATATTACAAAACAAATTTCTGAAAATTGGTAACTTATTATTATTCAAATTGTGTCTTATGGATTATAAAGATCTTATTTTAATAGAAGAGAGGAACGTTTGTCAGTGCAGGTAGTTGAAAATTCTCCAAAGGAGCTGTTACTTTTTAAAAAAAGATGTTATTCTGTTGCTTGACAAAAATAATAAAACCAGTGTAATTCTTGGTAACATTACTACATCCTCACTCAGTCATTTCTTTTTCTCATATTGTCAAGGGCAAAGTTCAGAACTGCCTTGAGATGCACAGTTTGATTACAGGCTGCAGGTGGATTTCTCCTGAAGACATCAGAAGGTTTTATGGAATTCACCATTTACCCACAATAAAAGAAAGAGAGAGCACTTTATTATTAGTAAAGGCATTGGCTGTAGAATATAGAAGAGCAGAAAATACCATTGTTCTTGAAAGCCCTGTGGGAAAGAGGGTTAAGTGAAAAAACCCCAACTTCGAGATTCCAGAATTGGTTGTAGTTGAAACCAAGTTCAATTTTGATGAAAGGAAAGTTCTATGAGGAAGGTATTCAAGGTGCTATTTAGACATTTTTTCAGTTCATTAATTCATGTTGATGAAGAAATCTCATTACAGACTGGACAAGAAATATTCAGGGAAGCAAAACTAAATACAGGAAAGAAAATTATTAGATCTAAGGACAGAAATATCTGGATAAGATTTACAGATTAAGATAGAGAAAAAAATCACAGTTCTGGGAAAAGCTGCAAGTATGATGACATCATTGTAAGGAATGAAGGCATTTCTAGAATGAGACTCATAAAAAGAAAGAAAACTCAATTTAAAGAGATCAGAAATCTAGAACTTTAAACTAGATTTAAAGGGGAATGAGGAAAAGACCAAAGGAGATGAGATCTGGGAAAGGGAGAACTATAGCAAGGGAAAACCTTGAGCAAGTGGAAATAGCCAAAGACATAACCACAAGACAGGGCTATGGAGCATCCCTATGAAGCCCTAGGATATTTGGATATTGACACAATTAAATTCTTCTATAAAGGATCTGTACATTAAGAGGTGTGCAAGAGAGTTGGTTGATATTCAAGGGTCACACAGACAGAGATGATTAAGGGACTGGAGCGTTTTCTTATGAGGAAAGGTTGGGAGACGGGCCCTTTTAGGCTTGGGAAGACATAACTGAGAGGACCTCAATGTGTATAAAGATGTAAAGGGAGGGTGTCAAGAGGATGAATGCAGCTTCTTCTTGGTGGTCTCAAGCAGTAGGACACCAGGCAATGGAGGCTCAGGCAGAAAATGATGCTTAGGAAGCTCCACCGGAACATGAGGAAGAACTTCTTTACAATGCAGTGACTGAGCACTGAAACAGGTTGTCCAGAGAGAGTGTGGAGTCTTCCTCACTGGAGATATTACAGAACTGTCTGGATTTAATCCTTTTTGCTGTGTGCTTGTGTGACCCTGCTTGAGCAGGGAGATTGGACCAGATGAACTACCAGGGTTCCTTCCAATCTGACCTATTCTATTTTATTCTATTCTATTCTATTCTATTCTATTCTATTCTATTCTATTCTATTCTATTCTATTCTATTCACGTGACCTATTCTATTATTTTGTGAATAATGGAAAATTGAAAGAATGCAAAAAATGGTTAAGCTGAGAATAATCACAGTGGCTAAAGAAAAATCTGATGCTAAAGAAACTGCTAGTCAGTTTTGGTGGAATAATGTATGAGAGGAAGAAGAAATATGAAAGAAATGACTACCATTAACAGTTGAACTGACTTGGTAAAAAGATTCTGCTGAGATTCAAATCAGGAAAGTCAAGATGTGCACAATAATTTGCAGATAGAAGATATAAAGGGTAAAATGGGAGGAGAGCTAGGGCAACTTCAGACTGAATCTGCACTGACTTGGTATGTATGCTCTGCTGGCTGCTGAAGAAAGCAAAAAGCCAAAAATAATGTTTGTCCTTTTCATTGACTTTTGTTTCATCTTGGTTGGAAACAATGTGGAAAGCCGCAAAAATCACATGACATTCATGTAATATAATTACAAGCATGAAAATTATTTGAAGACTCTTGCAGCATTACAAAAAATAAAGAAAAAAAAATAAAAATTAAACAAGTCCAAAACCTGGTGTAATATAAGGAAGCATAGAATCACTACAGCTTTTCATCATATTCTTAAACCTGACAGTAAGAATGATAAATAAGGTAGACGGCATGACTTGAGATAATCTAAAGTTAAGGTCCCTAACTAACACAGATGACATCACATAACTGAAAAGAATGCTTGAATTATTGATGAATCAAATTAATAATTAACCTTGGAAGATTGGTTTGGTCAACTTTGACTCATAATAAATGCCAAGAAGATGAATTGGCTACAACATGAAAAAGAAGAAATAAGAAGGGCAAGTGAAATGTGGCATCTGTGAAGTCAAATAATGTGCAAGAATCTTATGTGCACAGAGGAACCTTGACCACTGCTGAGGTTTCCTTGCAAATGAGAATAAAAGAAGTTGTGCTTCACAGGAACTGAGGAAATCACATGCTGATAAAAACTTTACTTCAAAGTAAATAAAGTCTGTAAAAAGAGCAGATCTGTGCACTGCTAGGCACCATTACTCCATGGGCCAGAAGCAATTACTTTACATAGGAGAAGCAACTGAGGCATTTGGCATTAAAAAAAAATTGAAAGATGCTGAGCATTCACAGAATCGTAGAATGCTTTGGATTGGAGGGGACCTTAAAGATCATCTACTTCCAACTCCCCTATCATGGAGAGGGATAACTTCCATTAGAATTTGCTCAGAGCCCCATCCAACCTGGCTTTGTACCATTTTAAAGTGAATTTTGAAAAGATTAGTGTCAAGTGAGACAATGCAAATATTAAGCAAAAAGATTTTCTATGAAAAAGATAAAAAGAAAATTCTACATGAAGCCAAGGAAACCAACTGGATATATTGAAGAGACATAACTATACAAAAGGCTGCACTAAATCATATAAATTCACCAGAGCCTAGTACTCAATGTCTGTTACCTGATATTGTCAGTGATTTATAAGAGACGGTGGCCTGCACAGTAGTGACCGATACAGCCTCTCTTGTCTGAAAAGATAATCTGTGATGCAAACATGAGAAATGGACCAAACCAATGGATAACCTCATTCTCTGAACAAATGATTTAATTTCTCAACACAAACAGAGGAGAATAATATCCTCTGGGATCTTTTCCTTCTTCAGACATACTGTACTAGACAGTATTTGAATTTGTACTTGAATTACCTTCATTATCTTTTTTTTATGCTTCTAGTGGAGTGGAATTTGGCAAGGGGTGCCTTTTTTTCCCCTCCTAGTGGGTTTTAAACAGTGAAAACACAGAATGTCTGCTTCTGGTGAATCTCATATAGGGAAATTTGAAAGACACTTGTGTACCAGATGGATTACAATATCACGCATCACTTGCAGGATTCTTTACCCTGGTTTTAGTGTTTGCTGGTTTTACAATACAGACAAATGCTGCTTTACTCTGTGAGGATGGGGTTGGAATGCAATCAATTCACTGTAGATATGAGATAGAAAGTAAATGCTTTCTCATTATCACCAGACCTGCAGTTCTGTTCATATGGCCTTAGCTGTCTGCACTAAATATAGGCCTTTTTAGACTTGTGATTTTTGATATATTCTCTTTTCTGGAATAGACTCACATACAGAAGTGGAGGAAAAAAGAAAAAATTGAGGGAAAAAAAAAAAGAAAGAAATGACCATGTACTAATTTCTTTCCAGAATATGTGCATTCTATGGATGTTGCAAGGAAGACCCAGGTAGCTGGGCCTCAAGAGCATGGTGAACTTTGAGGCAGGCTGTTTCACATGCAGCAGTGTTCCTTCTCTCATTCCTTATGTCAGTGTATGTCATAGCAGGCAATTTAGTAGATGTCCTACAACAGTTAGTCCCTCAGGTGTATCAGAATCTGTTAACTGCTTTTCTTCTCAGTCTTCTAAGTTTCAGTATTTATCCTCTGAAATCAATGGTTTCATTTCTCTCTCTTCTAACACAGAATTGTCTTAGGCTCTTCTGCGACCTTGACCTTTTGCTGTGAGGAAACTGGTTCCTGAGCTGTAAGAAAACTGGTATCTGATCATCTCTTCATTATTTTTGCTCCTACTTACCATCTGAGCCTTTTCTGGTTCATGTGAGGCCTAATAACTACCCAAGACATCTGTAATCGTTCCTGTGAGAAAAGTTTAGAATAGCCAGGTGTTGACAAAGTTCTTTTCTAATCATTACTTTTTTTTTTTGCTTCCTAATCCATCGCATCACTGTTCAGAAAGAATCCACAGAATCCGGTTGTCCTGTGTGAAAGGATATATATTATCAGTTTACGTCTTGTTTCAGCTGCCAAGGGTTCAATAACGTAAACCATGCCTCATAGCAACTGGAGGGAAAAATATGAAATTCAGAACACGTCTCTCTCTTGTGATTTAACTCCAGTCAGTAACTCAGTCCAACACAGCTGCTCGTTCACTCCCCCACCAGCAGGACTGGGGAGAGAACTGGAAGAGTAAGACAGAAAAAAGTCTTGGGTTGAAATAAGGACAGTTTGATAGGTAAAGCAAAAGCCATGCAAGCAAGCAGAGAAAACCAAAGAATTAACTCACTGCTTCTCAAGTTCAGGCAGGTGTTCAGCCACCTCCAGGAAAGTCAGGCTCCATCATCGATAATGGTGACTTGGGAAGACGTACTGGTTTTGGCTGAGGTGGAGTTAATTTTCTCCAGAGTGGCTGGTATGGGGGGCTGTGTTTTGGATTTGTGCTGAACACAGGGTTAATAATTAAGACATGATTTTGTTATTGCTGAACAGGGCTGGTACAGACTCAAGGCCTTTTCCTCATCTTTTTTTACTTCTGTGCTAGCAAGGAGACTAAGGGTGGTTGAGAAGCTGGGAGGTTACAGAGCCAGGACAGGTGACTACAGCTGACTAAAGGGATATTGCAGACCATATGACATCATGTTCAGTATGCAAAGTGGAGATAAGAAGGAGGAAGGGAGTGATATTTTGAGTGATGGTGTTTGTCTTCCCACATAACTGTTATGTGTGTTGGGGCCCTGCTATCCTGGAGATCACTGAAAACCTGTCTGCCCATGGGAAGCTGTGAATAAATTCCTTGTTTTGCTTTATTTGTGCATGTGGCTTTTACTTTTTCCTATTAAACTGTTTTTCTCTCAACCCATTATTTTTCTAGCTTTTATTCTTCCAATTTTCTGCCTGGTCCTACTGGTGGGGGAGTGAGTGAGAAGCTGTGGGGGGCTTGGGTTCTGGTCTGATGTTAAACCATGACAGGTTAGCAATATCATCACTCTGAATGCCCCTGTCTCCCCTGCCCCCTTCTTACATCTTTCCCCAGCTCCATATGCTGAGTATGACATCATATTTTCTGGAATATCCTTCTGGTCAGATGGAATCAGCTGTCCCAGATGCATCCCCTCCTACCTCCTGTGTACTTCCAGCCTCCTTGGTGGTGGGGTAGGGTGAGGCGCAGAAAAAGCCTTGCTGTGCAAGCCCTGCTCAGCAATACGAAGAACATCCCTGTTTCCAACACAAATCCAAAACATAGCCCCATGCTAGATACTCTGAAGAAAGTTAACTCTGTCCTAGACAAAGTCTGCTACTGCAAATTTAGAAATGCAGCTTAAAAACCCCACCCAGTTCTTTCTGTCAAGGACCATGCATGGAGGTACACCATTTTGTACTGTCAGCTACTAATGATATTTCAGTCTTCTCACTCACTTTATAGAAAGAAACATGTTTGCAGAACTGGAAATAAACACCTTTCCCCCATTCAAACTCATATATTACTTAAAATTACAAAACATTGAAACTTGCTACGTACATTCTGGAAAATGTGTAATACTTGCCCTACAACATAACCAAGCTGCACTCAAATCCATTATGTATGGAGAACATTGACAGCCAGCTAAGGTGAGCTGATAGGAGTCTTGATACACCACTGCAAATCTCCAGGACCTCAATGGGAGCAAATGCAAAGATCAGGAGCAGTCAAATCCTTTGTACCAAATTTGTTTTATTTCAAATCTGCATGTGTGTAACTCTGACATACTCACTACAATATAGCAGAACAACCCTTTAAGGCCATATTATTCAATGTGTAATCTTGTTTTAAACGTGCTGGTTACTTTGTGGAAAAACTTGGTCAAGCAGTCTCAGGACTTTAATTTTTTTGAAATTTCTATTCCTTTTGTTGCACACTGCCTGTAAATAAGCAGGTGTAATTTTACAGATGATTTATCCAGAATCATTTAAGTGTGATGCATGGCTTCACAACAAGTCTGCTTTGATTGCCCAGCATTTTTTCTATTTGATTGCGCAAATTCCCTTTTTCCAGCTCTGCCCCATGAAGCATTTCTAAACAGAAAGGACAAAAGTAAAGTTACAAGACAACAGAAAAAGTATTTTAGATGCAAAATTTTTGGCACATCATGAACATGTTTCTTTCATTCCCTGTCAGTGTGCATTTCTCTGAGAGGAAAAATGGTCTGCCAAATATGGAGCTCAAGAGTCAAAGAAACCTGAACTTTAATTCAATGTTTCTTAATTCTTTTTGTTCATGACAAGTATTCATTGCAAAATTTTCATATTCTTTTGTCATTGCACAAATTTAGAAAGACTATAAGCTTTCTAAAGAAAAGCATTTTTGGTTTTCCAAACAAGTCATCACTGCTTCCAACAGAAATCTGGCACTTTTTACTTTAGATGGGCAATGAATAAACTACATAGTTTGCATTATTAGCAGCGGATCTTTCGTAAATAATCTGTTAATGGAATACTTAATTGCAAATGTTTTATGTGACTACGATTTAAAATATATTTTAAATGCTTTAAAGCTTGCTCTTCTTTACTGGTTAACTCAAAAAGTTAAGTAGATCTAAATGCAAAATGATCTCATAAAATGATGGTGGAGACATGATTTTATTTGCTTTTTCCCAAATATTTTTGATATAAAAAAGAGACAAAATAAATTAAAAAAAATCATAAATAAATAAATAACAACTAAAAAAACCCAAACAAACCATGTCCTAAACCACCAGAGAATAAGCCTGAGAACATTATGCTCTCTGTTTTTCATACGGAGCTTCCTGACCTGAAGAAGTTACTTGACCTTCAGTCTTTTGTGATGCTTAATGCCAGTAAAAATGTGCTCTGGGAGTTAAAGAAAGGGAAGATCTTTTAGTAGTAGATGGTAGTTGAATGGACAAGGTGTTACCAGGCTAATTGAACTTCTGTCCCAGCTCTATTAGTCATTACCCCTAGGACTGAAATCACTTGTCTTCTGTGTTTTCTACCATCCTCTCTAAGTTTTGGACTGGAATGTCAGATAGGGCTAAAATAATTTTGGAGATATGTATTATATATATTTGTAGGGATATTGACATGATGAGAGTGAGGGGTTGATCCATTTCAGATGCTTACGTATGGGTGCACAAGACAGAAATCATAAAAGGCATTCAGAGGATAATCAACATTTTTGTTCTTTGCAATAAAATTTGCTTATTGCATACCCACTTCAGCTTATTCTGGACCCCTTGTCTTGCAGTTACTGACCATTTTTGTTGTGTCAACGCCAGATTTCTTGGGGAGGAGGTAGGGGGAAAAAACATTTTTTAACACGAAAAAATTGACTAATCTGATGCACAGACACAAAAACATTTCTTTGGATGATCCAGACCGATTGAAGGATGGAGTAGGAAGCTGAATTCTGAAGGGATGCTGTTACTCAGGTGTTTGTGAAAAAATGCATGAACCTTAATGAAAACTTTGTAGATTTATATCTCTCTCTATATAAGCTGCTAGTTCACCACAGCAGGCAGCTAAACACCAGAGCTGATTGCATATTCCCTCCCCCCACTCTCTCTCTCCCAGCATGGGGAAGAGGAAATGGAAAATAAAAGCAATAAAGCTTGGGGAGTCAAGACATCAACAACATAAATACTATTATTATTATTATTAATATTATTATTTTTATTATTATTAATAATAATAATTGCTGCTACTACTACTACTATTAGTTATAGCAAGATATAAAAAAAAGAAGAAGTGGAAGAAGAGAGTAAACAAACCAAGTGATGCAAAGTCAACCACTCACCACCTGCCATGAGTAGACTGATGCCCTGCCACTTCCTGATAAAAACATGGTTATGCCTCCCAAGCCCTCCTGTTTGTTAGGTGATCAGCCCAGTTGTCTCCTCTCCCAGCCTATTGCAGAGCATGCTAGTTTATTCACCTGGGGACACAGAGTGAGAAACAGAGGGGAGCCTGACACTGATCAGCAACAGCCTGAAAGTTTGTGTTCTATCAAAATTGGTTTGGTCAAAACTCTAAAACTAAGCCCCATATGAGCTGCTCTGAAGAAAATTACCTCTATCCAGGTCCAGTACAATTTATATAATACATAATTAGTAATATTTTTTTCCTTCTGGCAAAACCAAAGTTAGAGTTATTGCACCTTTCCTCTATAATAGCTGATAAGAAATTAAAAGTAATCTAAGACTGCAGTTCCCTTGCTCTTCTCAAGGTGATTGCAGAAGAAACACAAAATCTCAAAGACTTTACATGGAAAAGTTTGCCCTTTTTAAGGACAAGAAACATCTCACAAGCTGTTGTATGAAGTGATTAACCATATGGTTCCACAGAAGTTGCGTTATACTTTAGGTCTGAAAAATTTATATTTATGTTTGCTACAGTGTATAAAACTATCTGTTTATACAGCTGGGTGATATTCTCTGCACAGATACTGTGTTTGAAAAATCAGTTGTGGTTTTTTTGTTGGTTTTTTTGTTTGTTTGTTTTGTTTTTGTTTTGTTTTGTTTTGTTTTTTGTGAAAATGGTTTGAAAACACAAAACATTGATGGAAGGGGTTTTTTTGTTTGTTTGTTACAAATGATATTTGCCCAAAAGCCTTTAAAGTAAATTCAGTTTTAAGGTGTTTTGTTTCAGTTGTATAGACCTGATAAACAACTGTATACTCAAAGTCTTCTTGGAGACCAGCTGAAAATCAAGCTCACAGGGACTTTTCATCCCATTATCAGCAAGTTTCAACCACCCTGTCTCTTTTTAATGTGTAGTTTTTTCATAACATCACACTTTCTCCACATCCTGTAATCTGTTTTTAATCTAAATCCTACAAACTTGACATATTCTGAAAATAATATTTCTATCTCCTTTCCTTTTCTTTCCCCATGGATACACATCTCAGCTCCCACTGCTCACAGCAACATGTAAAGCTTTGTGTCTGCTGACAGATGTTATACAGAACTCAGCAAAATGTAGTGTCTACCCTGCACTGTGGGATCTTGAATCACTTCATGCAGATAAGCTCATTTGTGTTATATGATTATATCAATAATGTGTAGGAAGATGGTTGAGAGGCACAAAATTATTAACAGTACCTTTGACAATGCACCCTGAAATTATTCCTGGAATACATCACTGCTGTTCAATACTGAGGAGCACAGCAGTTTCAAAAAAACTAGTTTTTGCATCTGAAAGAAAGTATATTGATGCAAATAGGCATTTTAAATATTTGAAAAGCTCACAAATTAGTTCAACTATGCCAAACAAATTACTGGTGTTATGCTCAAATAAATATAAATGTTAAATCAAGCAGCAACTTTTAGAAAAATCAGTTTTCATGTATTTGTTTTCTTAGGCAAATAAAACTGTTCCAGAGGAAACTCACAGTGCTTTCAATTTCTTCATTTCCTTGGGACCTTTCTACCACATCCTCAGTTTTCCTGAAGGAAGATCACACCATTCTGAAGGTGTGATCAAAATTTTTTCTACTAGGCACTGAAATAGAGGGACAGGTGTAATTGTGTTAGGAGAAACAATTCACTTTTATGTAGAATTTCTAAAGAAACTTCCTTGTGAGCAAGTAAAGGTTTTTTTCAGTGACAGGTCAGAAATTGTTGCATCTTCTAATGTGCTGCCAGGTAGAAATTGTATTTATGCCCTTGTAGGAATTGTAATAAAAACAGATGATTCAGATGGCTCTGTACATTGGACTAATAGTGTCTGAGAGTAATAATGGTTTATTATTATATGGACTAATATATAAACAGCAAATGTAGCTTCTGCATTGTCTATAGACCATATTCTTGTGATATTTACAAATGATGGGAAATAAGTGACAAACTGGTTAAAGAAAATATTATAAAATTGATATTTTTATGGCATTTTGTTTGGCAAAGTGTTTGAATCTTCTGCAATGTCTGGGGTGATGGAACACAGAATTTCGCTGGATACTACTGTGATATGAGTTCTACTAATTAACAATGTGCAAAAAAAGTTTTGCACTGAGTAAATAGTGTGCTGAAAATATTTATTTTAGCTGTCATACTTTGAAACTGACTTTGGTTCTTCTTTAAGCTTTTTTACCTTTCAGATTTTCCACATAAAACAGTTTCATACTTAGCAGTCACCAAGACTTCCGAAGTCAGTTGATTTGTATTGCTATTTATTTTAAGAGAAGGAAGGACCTTTGGTTACTGGTGGACTCACAAATGTTCACAGTGCATCTTTGGTTAAAAAAAAGACCATGAAAGTAAACAGAGTTTAACAAATTTTTCAAATTGTGCATTTTATATTCAGCATGCTGCAACTGTGAGTAACATGGGTATTTTATATCACAATCCTCCATGCTAACATAACTTAAAGATAAATGCCCTTGATAAACCCTATCGTAGTCACACTTTGGGTGTAAAATGTTGAAATAAAAAGCTGATGAAGCATGAAGTGTTGAAGTAGCATGTTATTTTCAACATTTTATCTGTCGTTTGCCATTTATTTCAACACTTCATAAAGTACGTTAAATACTCATCCATCAAGTAAGTGTTTGAGGGCCTGAGGATGTGGAGATTCCTCTGAGCATCAGCACTCACTGGGGCAAAACCAATGGGTCAGAGAAGAGTGAGACAGAATTAGCCTGGATGTTACAGGGCTTGAGGCTGCAGGGGGATCTGTGGATATCCAAGGGCAGTGGAGGTGTGAAACAGCACCAAGGGGGTTCCAGACAGAAAGATCTTCAGGAATAACATGATTTTAGCTGAGGACAGCAGGACACAGCCATGCACCTAGGGCTGTGAACGTGCTATGGTGAGGTACTGCTACCTGCCCACAGCAGCAGGTACATGTCAGTACTGCACTGACCCCATCAGTCCTGAAAATGCTGTGGGCAACCCACTCAGTTCTGTCCAATGGAAAATCTCTTAGACTGTGCCACCCATGCTTCTGAGGCCTGTTGTCACCTTTTGTGCATACCACAATGATTTCAGAAAAAGAGTGTTTCAAGGATTTTATGGCCAATTAAGAACTTGTCTACCTGGTAATTGAATTTATTTGAGGTCTGAATTTAAAGTGTATTAGTTAAAGTGCATTGAATCCTCATGTGAGCGTCTTTTGAAGTGAACTAAGAGAAATACTGCCACTATATTTCTGAGGCTGCCCACATGACTGTTTAATGTTCTCCAAATACTTCAGATTCAGCCCTGTAACTAATTCAAACTACACATCTCTGTGTCTTTGATTCAACACCTTTAGAAACTAGATTTTCAGCAATTTTTTTGGTGAGGCATTTCAGAGAAAAAGGTAGCAGTAGGTGGGAAAGTATTCCCCATTTTTTCATCTTGCAGGGTTGCATCAATATTCCCATATGTGGGCAGGCAGGGAAGTCAAATGTGAGTGCTCCTTGCCTATTTTATTTTTTCTTCCTTATCACTTTCTCACAGTCTGGCACTCTTTGTTCCAGGACCCACTCCAGCTACTGCAGTCCTGTGATGTGTGTACCTATGTGGTACCTATGATGCCTTAGGATGACTACCTGAAGCAGAGGCTGGACAAGATTAAGAGAGTAAAAGCAGGTTTTTATTAAAGGTCTTCAAACAGGTACATCTTGGGCAGTCAGACGCCTCCCAGAGGCTACATCCAAGAGAGATGATGGTCAGTTTTTCAGACAGAAATAAGTTTGGTCCATTTACATGTCAGGGGTTAATTCTCCAATTACAGCTTCAGGTAATGAAGTCATATATCCCCTGTTTGCTCCCCCCCGCTCCAATTTACTCATGTTTATACTTCTCAGGGCCTGAGGCTATAGGGTGTCTTTGAATTTCAGACCCAGAAGAATTGTTTTGTCTAACCAAAATGTGAAGACAGTTAACTAAAATTCCATATGGAATTTAGAATTCTGGAATTCTAAATCTCTATGCAGTACATGACTTGAAAAATATAAAAGCTAAAATCCGAAGGCATCACCTAAATGTCTAAGGCATGAGAGAGTCCAGAAGGGTTCTAGTAGGGCCATGGCTCACTGGCTTTGTGAAGGGGTCTGTTCCAATGATAGCAGTACACATAAGAGACAGCAGAATTTTCTCAGGGTTCACCGTGGAACATCCAGTATTTGGATTAGGCTTGAGTACTTCAATAGGAGCTCATACTCTTTTCCTGGCAGGACAAGCAGAACTAAGAAACTCCCCCTTCCCCTCTGGAGATTCATGAGCAAATTGAATAGGAATGGAGAGCTCCTTTACCTTAAAAGTGGATGTGTCTCCACTTTTAGATTGGCACTAAAATCATACATTCATACCTTGGCATGAATGTGGTGAGCTCCTGGCACAGGAAAAGAATAATTAAAACAACATATGCTCTACAAAAGTTGCTTGAGAACACTTTGCTGTTTTTAATATTTGTATGGAAATTCAGTGCCAACAAACTATTACTCACTGCTTCAGAGAGTGAACAAAATCAAAGCGCATAAACAAGCCTAATTTAAGTCTAATATTGCAAATAAGGCACTAAATGAGGCAACCTTGTGCTGAAAAAAATGTTTTTTCAATATATTTTAAGACCCAAGAGCTGCACTTCACAAAACAAATATATTTTTGTACAGCATTTAAGTATAAACCCACCACAACTAAGATATAAATTTACTTATTTTTCTGTTTTTGGACAAGGCCTTTTAAGACAAAAAAAAATTCTTTTGTCTGACCTGTATGATTTCTCTTCTAGTAGGAGAACATAAGATGAAATATTTAAAATTATTTAAATTGTTCCAAACATGGCAGTTATCTCTTCATTAACTGCTGGGAAATTGAATATTACAGGGGTACAAATTGAGATGAAACCCCTCTGTGCTGATTTATATTTGGTGACATCATATGAAATTGCATTCTACGATGATCTGGCACATCATATTACATACTTTGTATTATTCAGCACACTTTGAATTAGAAGGCAAAAATTATCCTCTCCTAATTCTGCTCACCTGTGTAAAATTGCTCTAAGGAGGACTTTTTACTGTCCCAGCTTAATCTAGCCTTTTCTCCCTCTTTTTGGGATAGTACAATGGAGGTTTTGGTAAGAAGCAGTGTTCAGTTTCCATTTTGTATGCCTTACACGGCTTCTACATAACTTTAAGAAAAAAAAGTTCTCTGGGCCAGAATGAATAGATCCCTCTGCTCATCCCAGCCAATATACAATGAAGGCACTCCACTCTCTCTCCTCATTTTTCCTTCCTGCTCCTGACCACATGCTGCTGCTGCTACTGCATACTTTGCATCAGTTTTAGACTTCATTGTGAGCTTATCCAATTCACTTACCTTGCAGAAGGACAGGACAGAAAAAACAGAGAAACAAAAATGAAGTTTTTTTTCTCCACTGTCAATTGAATGAGCTTCAGGAAAACTTTACTGAGTCCTGGAGCTTGTGAAAAGGAGGAGAGGGACTGTGAAAATGGATCTAAAATACGTGAGGAGAAGGGGAGACCTCTGTTTGGGTGGCAAAGATACCTTAGGGTAACTAAGCTTCACATGGAAACGTAGCTTACCTTTTTAACTAATGCCTTGCTTGGTTATCACTCACCTGCAGTCCGTACTGGGAAAATTAGCTTACTGTTGTAAGCTGCTCCTGCTTGAACAGAAAATTATCTAAACTGTTGATTCTAAATCACACTCTCCTGTTGCTAATAAGAAACGTAACAGCCTTTTGGTATGTCACTGATAATTTCAGGAACATAAGGAAATAAAAAGGTAAAACTGAAAGGCCAATATTATCTACAAAAAACTCTGATGTTGCCAAATAATATTTATTTTACAGACTGATGTGGATATGTACATATCCAGATATATGTGGATGTTGTACAGACTGATGTGTAGACAAATGTGTTAGTACTCTAGCCCCATTACACAGGATTCTATTTTATCATCAAAATGAGACTCTAACTTTGGGTTACGGATTAAATGTTTTGTCCTGGGAAAAACTTAGAAGCAGTGAATTGGTTATAACCAAAGAGCAACTTTTGACATCCTCTCAGGCGGCAGCCTGAAAACTAAAAGGTCTGATGAAAACTACCTCATGTTACTGAAGATAAATATAACCCAGGACCAAGCACTCTCTGTTTCATAATTTTGTCTTTCCTCTTAAGAGATTACTGATTTTTCTGGTGCAGCAGAGCAGGCTCTGAGTGGTTTAGTGATACAAGATTCTGCATTAATAGTTGGCTGACACTGATTTTTATATCCTGCATTTAAGGATACTAATTTCAGAGGAAGATATTTCTACTGTGCTGATTGCAAGAAGGCTTTTGCTGTGCAGACTGTTTTAAATAGCATAATTAAATAATTTTCAATCATTCCTATGCAACAACACTCATAGATTTACACCTACCTTCAATAGTTTGAAAAGGTTATCTAAATTGTATTGTAGATAAATGACTCAATGCAAATAGAGGAGATTCCACAGGTGGAAACCATCCTTACCACCAAAATGAAAAGTGCTGGAGCCTGAATGCAGCAGCACTGCCCCTTTTCCCTTGTGACAGGGAGCACAGGTTGTACCTGCCCCACTCCAATGCTGCCACTCAGAGCATCCTCAGACCTTCCTCACGCTGCACAAAGACTAGGTGTTCTAAAGGAAGTCAGGCCATGGAAGTCCAACAATGCATAGATGGTTTGCCATATAGACATTGTAACTTTTAGCCATGAATTTCTTTCTTAGGGGCTGGTGTGGCTTCCATAGTAAGTGTTAGAAACTATGAACACAGAAATGAAGAGGTAAGGCCCAGAGCTGACTGCATAAGGGGAGCTGATGAAAATGGACAGCCTGCTTTCTTCAAAACATGAGAGAAAATCTTTATGTGAATTGAAAAGCACATACTGAAGACAGCAATTGACTTACCCCCAAGTAACTATGCCTTTGCTGGAATGGTTCTAAAATGCTTTAACGCCTTTGTCAAGTTTTCAGAATTTCTTTATTTTTTAGAGCTGGGGCAGCTTTAACTTCTATAGATCCACCTGCTGCTAATTCTTTCCCCCAACTGCCTTAAAAACTCATTCTGTAATTATTGTCACTACTGACAGCTGTGAAAGAGGTGGTTGCTACAAAGTGCTGATGCGGTGAAAGCTAATGATATTGGTTTCAACTTGTACAGCTTCTCTGGGCTAGGATAGGGTTTCTGCTTAAACAGTGAACATGCTGATGTTTGGACTAGTTTTATTCAGCGAATGCCTTCCAGGCATATATTCTTGACTTCTCATCAGGTCTCACACTAAAGGAACATGGTCAAAAGAATGCAGATTTTCTGGTATGTTCTAAACTGGAAAGGCCTTTTGTAAAAAGAGAAGCTAGGAAAGAGGTTTCTGAAAGACCTGATCAAAACATTTAGCAATCTATTTATTACTTTCTGAACATGGATTTTACTAAGAATTGAAGAAGGGAGGAAGAAAATCTGAAACCACAAACCAGAAAATGGTGTATATTGTATTTAATTTTATTTATAAAATGGATAAAACCCATCTTAAGGAGTACCACTATTTATCCCTATGTTAGAATGAAACAATGAGAATAGAGGAGGTTTTAAATAAAATGTATGTCAGGGTACAGGCTTTAGGGCTTTTTCTGCATTGTCATGTGATAAAGGGAATCAAGAAACTCGTCTGGTTTAATTTTTATTACAACTCGCTGATCAAGTAAGATATAGGTAGGTATAAAGGAAGCAGAGGGAAGATAATTTGTTCAAAGTGAAGAAAAATTAGGTGGGAGCAAACTTCTGAAAATATGTTATTTCTCTAATACTTCTTTTTGTTTTTATTTTTGGCCTCAAGGGAAAAATAAAAAGGTCACCCTTTTGCATATGATAAATATATTGGAGATGTTTGAAACAAAAGACTTTATTTTTAAAATATTATTAGGATAGATTAACATATCCTTTTTCAGCAAAAACAAAAATTATTTTTTTTTTCTTTAACACTGGGATACTGAACTTCAAATTATCTGTTTCTTGCTGAGTGTGATAAAGAATATGCAAAAAATATGAGCACAACTTGGGACAGCAAACCATCAAGTGAAACCTTCCCTGTCAAAGCTGTTCCTGTTGGTATAAATTCCTTCTGTATAAATTGAGACTGAGGGAGGGAGATAAAGAACAGCTTAATGACTTTGAAATGCCTCTAGTGCTTTTTAGGTGATAAAGTAACTAAATAACTGGCTGAAGAAATTTACTTGTGGTCAGTCAAAATATAAACACTTTATTGTGCTTTTTTTTTTTAAAGAAGGGACATGATGTTTCAGTAAGATTTCACAGTCCATCAGAAACACAAAAGTTATCACTAACAAGAGCATATATATGACATCACTGCATAGCTACTCTTATTTCTTGTTTCCTTGCTTTTACTTGCAAGTAAACCCTTTCTGTCTCGATTAGGAGAGGTTTTATTTATTTATAGCTGTGTATCTCAGCTACATACGTAACTGAAGATGTACTGTGATGATTCTTTGTCAGCTAACTGGACAATAATGTGTTTCTACACAGGCTTGTGGAGAAACAGCAACCATTTTGTATGATTGGACATTGTGTTTTACTTACAGTCCAGATTAAATTAATATGGGCTTTCAGATGTGGATTCTGGTGGTTACTAAGGGTAGCTACAGGCTGGACACACTCTCTGTACCTTAATTTTCTCTGTGTTGCTTATTTCAGTACATAGAACATCTAAACATCTCCCAGTAAATTGAAATAAAATTAATAGCACAGTGTTACAGAGGTGTAGGTTACAGAACGTAACATTTGGAGATAGCTTGCTCATGGGGTTAACACATGCATTATTTTCTCTAGTTTAAAATAAAAGCTAAAAGTTTGCAGTTATTACAGATGCATTTCAGATAAAACAAAGTAAAAAAGAAGTTAAAACTTTGGAGATTATAGTAAGTAAATATTTTTCAAAAATTTGGGTTAAAATATGGAAAACTTCTAACAAAATATTTGTAAACAAACGTTCTGTAAGTAGCATAAATCATGTATTGAATCACCTTCATAAGTAAAAAAAGTGTTTGTGTATTCAACAAATTACTGATAATCCTTGTGCCTTAATGGGTCCAACTGATCTAGCAGGTTTCAAATGGATTCAAATACCAACTTCTAAAAGGTTGAACTGAATCAATATGCATGTTAGACATAAACTGACAAAGATGAATTAAGTTGTTTTATCTAGCATAACCTTCTCTGGATTACTCATACATTACCTTCAACATGTTTCATGCAGTAAGAATAATTCAAGTTTTCTTTTTTGCTATGCCTGTCATCCTGTCATATTTTAATATTTTTAACATTGTGTTTATTAGGGACATTTTGCCCAAAGGGTGGTGTGTTCATTTTTGCCTTTCATTCAGTGAAGAGAGAAAACATCACTGTGCCCTTGTGTTTTTTGCAAAGCTTCACACCAACATAGTGAGCTTGTGACTTACTGTGCTGTCATAATAACATCAAGGATTTATAAGATGCATTTTGTTAGAACTTCTCTGCTATTTTTCATTTTTTAGTGATTTTTGTATTCCCATATGGCTTCCTATGGTGCAACTAAAAGTCAGCAAGCAGAGTAGGCTCAGTGAACCAGTAAATTGTTATGGTAACCAAAAGTTCATGAAAAATTGTATTTCTTAAGGGGAGGATATTCTCTTAATATCAGAAAAACAAGCCAGTGAACTGATATGACAGTCATGAAGAAGATGCAAGTCAGCTGGACATGTTATATAAAAACACATTCATAAAAACTGAAAAAGTGTCTCAGAAATTGTGGCCATGAATCCACTTTACTGGGGCATAACTTGGTTAAGATCTCTAGATATGATTGCTGTATCACTGCTATAATCAGCCCTTCTTCCTTACCACTGTCACAGTTGGAATTGTAGCTTTTCACCAGTCTCCATTTTAACATGAAAAAATCAAGAAAAATCTTGAAAAGTGCAAAACTCATGAGTACCTTGTGACCCTGTAAGGTAGCTTGCAGATGCACCAAACAGATAAACGTTTTTATCTCTCATATCCCTTGGAGAGGATGTTTTCCAGGATGTTATTTACATCTAGGTTGAGTCCAGGTATAAAGCATTTGTATAAGAGTTTTACAAAACTGAATCTATAGGCAGCAGAACTCCACAGAGTTGCTCATTCTAATAAAAAGGAAGTAATCTTTATAAGATTGGATCCTTTTTTCTTTAAAAGTTGTTCTATCTACTTGATTGCAAGCTCTAGCAAAAATATAAACCACCTATTTTTTGTCCCTTCATCCTCAGATACTAGATATACTAAATTTTTCAACTTTTTGATATTTAATTGACTTTGGTAACACAGTATATAGGAAATTTTTGGAGTACAAATCATTCATCTTGCTAAGACAAGGATGGGAAAGGAACTAAAATTTAAACAACTGTAAAAAAAAATCATTGACCATTCAGTCATACAGAAAGAATTTCAGGCTCAAGCTGTGAAAGGAGTAGAAGAAGGCCACTTTTGAAATACCTAATTATTTATTTGGAGGAGCATCTTTAAGTGACTTTATATTCCTAAAAGATGACATAAGAAGAATTTTAGAGCCAAAATTCAGTACTGTAAAAAAGACTTCCTTTCTAGTGCCCACCAGCCATGGGGCTCTGGGGGTTTTGTCTAACCTCAGCTGTGATGTTCTGGCCTGACTTAAAGAAGGCTGCTGCACCTGTGTAGGAACACTTTATTTCAGGATTTGGGCATTAATACCTTAACTCTGCTCCAGAAGCTCTTTGGGACTAGACCAATACATGCTGTGTACCTTAACGAGGAAATCAGATTATGAGATTTATTACAGCAATACTAGAAAAGAGAAACAGGATGAAACTTAAACTAGAAGACCTAGTTTTCTGACTAGACCTGAAAAAAATCAAGTCATGGAGAAACCAGACGTCCTTGGGGAGAAGAGCTAAGAATTAAGAACCTTTCATAAGAAATAAATTAAAGATTTTCCAAGTACTGTCAGCTAGATTTGTGCATGAAAGGCACATTGTTCTTTGCATTCTCTCATGTGAAATATTGCTGTCTTTTTAAGCAGTCTGTAGGACTTATGCATGCTTCCAGCTCATCAAAATCAAGTGGCCATAGAGCAGGAAAGACTAAGTTGTAAAATTGATGTATTTGAATCTAACATTAAAATTCAACAATAATCCTTCTCTCCTTGAGTGTGCCTCTACTTTATTAAGTATTTCAATGCAATATAATTAATTTATTAGTAGCAATTAATGTACTGGTAGCAATACTCTAGAACAAAGGCTGTAACTCAAGAAAACATGCTCGATAAAAAAACCTACTGTGCTTCTAGTGAATCCTGCATAATGGGAGACCTGATCCCCAAATATTTGGAAGTCAATATGAAGTGAAAATTTTATTTCTCAGGAACTAGAACAGGATTAATTATACACCAAATATTCTATGCTTTAAAGAGCTGCTCTATCATATGCACAATATAAGGTGATGAGAACATTTATAGGGTCTTTGATATATTTATGTATTAATTTTAATAAACCACTTGCAGGCGTGCATACTTCCTTTGTCTTCTTTTTGGCTATCTGACACATCTTAGGAAAGCAAGTTCACAGTTGGAGAAATGCCCCCCCAGAGAGTCCTTTAAAAAAAAATTGTGTATTCCAGCTGGCAAAAAGAAGTCTAAATGTTTTCCTTAGCCTCAGACTTAAATTCTGATGTATTGTCATTACCAGTACTGCAGGAAAAAAATTGCATTTCTTATTGTACTGCCTTCTAAAACAGTGTCACCAGGGAAATATCACAGCCTTCTTTATAGGCAACTGTCCTATTTTATATGTAGGTATGTCATAAAGAACTTTGTACCTGGCAATCTTTCTCAGCGTACAATACTTTCCACTAGGTCAGAGTCTGCTTTTATTTCCCCTATATGATAAAGTTTATCACCTATTTACCACTCTTTTTTTTCTCCATTTATAATTTAATAGCATTTTTACTCTCTTGAGCTTTAAGAAATTGAACAGCTTCTTTTCAGTGTGCTGGTCATTGTTCTCCACTCTCTTTTTACCTTAAAACCTGTGCAATTAACTTCTGTCACCTTAAAAGTCTTTCTCACAACACACTGCTCCAGTTGTTGAAGCATATGTAATTACATCCAACAGAACCTGTCCTGGGGCAAGCTGATTTCATGCAATTTTTATAACACCTTTTTTCATTATTTAAGCAGAGTGAAATCTTTAGGACAGTGTGATTAAAATGAGATTGGAATATTCAAGGTAAGGTATTCTGAGAAAAGGCAGACTCCTGCCATCTTTATGACAAATATAAATTTATATCTTTATTTTTTGTAAGTAAGAAAATGTCCAATCCACTTGGCTTATATATTGGCCACATACCCAGTACCATCATCATTATGATTTTTCATGAGACTGTATTAGAGTTTATTAGTACTTTATGGTTTGGGCTGTGGCTTAATTTGGGAGAAATAGAGCCAGAGGTTAATATGACATTACAAGCCTGTCTAAAAATCTTTTCTGACTTTGCTAAAGAAAATCTGTACAAAGCAATCTGAGAAGCTGAAACAAGTCAGGCGCATATTATGCAAGCATTTTCACTGAAGCACTTCTTCAGTCTTAAGTCTAAATTGCCATGTACAGGATACATGGATAAATGTTGTAAACTGATTACTAAAGCTTGCTGGGATGGGAATTTCTGCTTCATGGGACAGTCCAGATTGGATGAGAACAAAACACCAACACTGCAGTCTCCTGCTTTGCAGAACAAACTATTTTGGGCCCATAACCTCACCCACGATCAGGCAAACTGGGCAGGCAGTTTGCCAGGCATCTGGGGAGCTGGGCAGCAGGTAAATCAGCCATCAGGCAAAAGTAGGGCTAGGCAGGCAGCCAGCCAGGCAGCTTGCAAGTCCATCTGCCACTCAGACAGCCAAGAAGCTGGCAAGCTAAAACACTGGTTGTCTCCCTGGCTGCCCAGAGGGACAGATTGGAAGCTGGTCAGCCAAGCAAGCCACCTGCCTGCCAGGGCAGCAACCAGGATAGTCCTGCTGCTTGCTGCTTTCTGTCAATGGCTCTGAAGGAATGCATGTGTTTCCGTGGAAAGTGCCAATTCTAATCTCTTGGCACCCAGCTGTCGCAGGAGAATATATTTATCCAGCTTCACTTCTTCAAAGAAATATGTGTATTTTATATATTGAGTTACAGACAGCTGCATTGAGAGACTTGTTTGTCAACAGAATGACTCAGGCAAAATTTAGGATTAAAATTATGAAATATAATCTACCTGCTGCTCAGTTGCATTTACATCACTACTTAAATCTGGGTTTTCAAGGTGCTCTGCTGTTGTGAATTTGGAGGAGTGTGTCATGTTCACCAGCTTGCCATCTTCTGACATTTAATTTCATGAGGGCACAAAGAATAAGGCATTTTTTTCTGCCTCAGTTTCTGATTAAATTATATCTGGTGTATATAATTTTATTCCTAGATCTTCCTAAAATATGTTAAGTGGATGGCACAATAATGCTAAAAAACCACTTGTGGTTGTTCAGAAAAGGAGTTACTATTTACTTAGGGCAAGCCAGACCTGTCCCCTCCTTCTGCCTGAGCTACTTGAAACTCATAGTTGATTTTCTGGCAGGACATTCTAAATAAAATGTTTGAAGGAAGTATATAGTGGAAAACTTTCTACCTGAAAGTGATGGCACTATGCTACAAATTTCTCAAGATCAGAGAGATGGCATGGAAATATTATGGCTTTCACATCTGCTGGGAGGGACTTTAGGGATGTTTCTGTATGTCTTAATATGGGTTCTCTGTGTTAAACTGAAGAATGTAGTCACAACAGGGCTGGAACTCCCCTCTACCTATTTGCAGGTAAGTGTTCTCAGCACTGGGGGTATATAATTATTGTTTATTGTTTTACCTGAAAGTTTTTTCTAACTTCAGTTTGGAGCTGTGTTCTAACTTCAGTTTGGAACCAGTGTTCCAACTGGTTTACAGTCTCAGTGGTTGCCTTCAACCACTTAATGTGGTTTTTAACACTGGCCTCTCACAGATCTGTTCACATTAAATTTGGGAAATGCTGTTCCTGCTGGTGTGCCTTAAAATATTGATCTCTCAGAACGTTTTGCAGGCTTGAGTTTAGAAGAGGACTCCTGTGCCCTGAGTAAAAAGTCTCCACTCCAGAAAAAGGCAGCCCTGGAGACGTATTTGGGCCCACCTGACAAATCCTTTGAATTCTTTCATGCAGTGGCGACAATCTCTAGGACTCGGTTTGTGATTCCTTTCTCTCACACTCCAAAATTCTATGTCCGTGCTGCTCTTAGGGCTCTAGCCAAGGTCAAGAAGGTGCAACAGGAGCATCTCCAACTACTGAATTTCTTCTGTGTGTCTAAATGTCTGCCGGGATGGGGGGGAGGGATTATATGATAGCTCATATTTCAGGACATGAAGAAAAGCACTATTTGCTGTAGAAGTCAGGGTTTATTAGAACTCTTAACTGGTCCCATATCAGCATCACAGAGCCTCAATTCAGTAGCACACTGTGAGGGTGCATGACCTGCAGTCTTGCTCACATTGTTAGCATCTGTGATCTAGATGTGTGTTGACTAACCCAGACTGGATCTCATATCTGCTCATGAAAGACTCAATATATTTTGAATTAAACATAAGGTCAAAATCAGAAATGAGTGGGATGAAGAAGGAGGAATCCTGCTGGTTTTGACTTCAAATAGGAAGAGTAACAGAGTCAAGGGACTGACATATAAGAAAAAAGATTTAGGAAGACAAAAGAGGAGAAAACAAGCAAGAAGTAAACAGAATAAAAGCATAAAGAGCAGGTTAAGGTTTTGAAAAGGAGAGAGTGTAGGAAACATGGGAATCATAAATGTAAGAAATATTTTTCCATTTCTTGTGTCTGAGAAAATCAAATGCCATATAACATTACCAGACTGAGAATATAAGCAAGCTTACTATAAAGTAGCTAATAAACAAACAATATAGAGTTTTAGATTATTATTAGAAAGCAGCTTCAATACTGACTGGAAAAATAATCAAGAGGTTTGGAGAAAAGAGGAAGGCTTTTGCATAAACTTAGAATACAACTTTTTCACACGTTACTTAAATGCCATTGCTTGATAAACAGGTCCACCCCTCATGCTGATATCCTCAGTCTTCTTCTGAGGGGTCAGCAACTTTAGGAAATCATGCTCAGTATTTCAAGACAACACCTCTTATTTTCTAAGCTCTTTCTGGTGGGTAATGAATGTGAAACTTTTCTCTTTTTTATAAAAAATGCATTGAAATATCACAACAACTTCCCATGCTTTCAAGTGCTGGACAAGTAGTGACTAGCATTTTGGGAAGCACAGATAGGAGTGTGTGTTTTTTTCCTTATTACGGTTTGTTACCTAGCTGACTGATGGGAATATAAGAGAGTCTTGGGACCCATCCTTGGATAGAATGTTCTAAACTTGGCCTAAGAAAACAGCAATTGGAATGGTACTTTCCTTGTTTTGGAGCATGGAGTCTGAAGCAGTTCTGGGACTCAGGGAATACATTCCTCACTTCCCCAGGCACACAGGAGGCAGAAACACTTTTTCTAACCTCTTTGACTTCTGTCTCACGACCTACATATTTCCAGTTAATCCATAAATGTGTGGATTAATAGGAAATGTCTCTCTTTCACTCAATGTTTTACTGCAAATGAAAGAGGCAAAGGACCAGACCAGACCATAATCAAAGAACGTAATGAAGATAACATAAAAATGTCATGGCATAATTATGTGATGCTTTGAGTTTGGTTTCTTTAGAGTCACCATATTACCATAATAACATACATTGCCAATTGCTTCTTTGTACCATTTATATAGAGCAAACGGATCTAATCTCTTTATAACTTTGCAATATATTCATAGAAGTGAGGATGTGGAGGTTGTTTCTAAATGTTGATGGGTATGGTATGGAGATATGTCAAAGACTGCTGCAAAAGCTGAACACAACAATAGAGATGACATATTTTGACAAATTTTCCTTCCTTAAAATAGTAATCTTGGTGTAAGTGCTTTCTAATTTAAAGGCTGAATCTAGTTTTGCATTTCTAAACCCCTAATAATGGCTTTCATGAGTTTTATGGAGCAAAATGCTGGATATACTTTTCTTCTTTTGTGAGTTGAGAATTTTGCTGTTCACAAGATTTTTCTTGCACTTAATTAAACGTTTTTATTCTTACAGACTTGTTTTTTTACCTCCTATATTATGAGGAGAGCAATGATAATTCTGAAGATAACACCTCTCTTTCAGCAATGGTTGTGGTGTTAGATACTGCACTCAAGCAGGACGTGATATTGATCTTTTACTGTTATTTGGGGCAAACACAATTATAGCTCTCTTTTGTTTGCATTGCTCATTAACATTAGAGGTTTTGACAGCTGTATGAGCATGTCCGAAAAAAGAAAGGAACTTATGAGAATATTGTTCATATCATGTTTTATGAAGTACTGCATTTTTTTATATCACTTTGTACTGAAGTGTAACTCACCGGGAAAATTCCCATCTCAGCTTATTTACAAATCAGTAATATTCTACTTACATAGACCAGATCTGAATATAAATTATAATCCCCTGCTGAAATTTGAAAATAAATGGAGGAACTATTTAGAAAATAAGTCAGATGGTCAGAAGACTGGAAACATAAATCATAGAGTCTTTCTTACTGCCACTACCTTGTTTCATGACCCTGAGAAAATCTTTTCATCTTCAGCTGTATTTTCTTTGTAGTCCTTTGTTTGGTTTATCTAGTCAGACTGCAGACTTCTGGGATAGAGAATGTGCCCCTCTTTCTCTGAGAGGTATTTGGTATCAAATTGGTTTGATAGTCCTAAGTGACACATTGACATGCATAAAATTAATAGGTAGTCCTACCAATACATTTAATGATACAACTTATTCTGAATTGGGAAAGTTTATGATTCACGAGAGGACTCTGACTTCAGAAAAACTGAAGTTTAAAGATGAAACATCAACTCTACAATGACAGAGGAGAGAACTTGACCCAGGAGTGTTTCTGTATATGATGTGTTGTGTAATATTTTCAATAGTTATCCTTTTTCTCTTGAAATTAATTGTGCCAGTTTAAAAGAATCAGAAAGGTCTTAGGTCTCAGCACACAAATGCTGGCTGAAATCAGTGTCAATACATACATAATTCTATAATGTCATAAGAACTTATAGTGTTTTTGAAACATTAAGCATAGTTATACTATGTTTCCTCATCTGATATTAGATTAATCCATCGTATTTGAACAACAGACTTAAAAAGTTCCTCCAGAGTCCATTGTTACAGGCACTGATGTCACAAAACCTGCTTGGACATACACCCATGACTTTCCTCTCTGTAATCATATCACTAATGCATTCTGATGTGATTGTGTCACTTAAACTCTCTTTTTACTCCTCCATTTCAAAATAATTAAGACTTAACTGCAGCACCTGACAGAATATTTAAATAATTAATTAGAAAAAACACACAGATCACTGAATAAAGCTATTGTTATAAGAACTCCAGAACACAGCTATTGTATTGTTACTGCAGATGCATAAATTAAGATCTTTCTTTTGAAGGTGGCTATTATTAAAGATTTGCATGCAGTTCAGCTTCACAGACAAAACAAAAAACTGACTGATGGATATTAGAAACTAGATTCCATTGTTATTTCCCAAACATTTTGCCAATTTCCCTTTTTATTTTTTATTTCAATAATTTATTTTATAGTCTTGTTCTATTTATGTAGAAGCTGAACTGAAAAGAGAAAATAGATTTTCTTCCTTTATCTTCTTTGTTGCATGCATTTATTTATATAATCCTATAGTGTTTTCTTCATGATTCACAATTAATGGATTAAAGGACTGAACCTTCAGGTGATCATTCAAGGCTGGGGTAGTGGCAGATGGATGGATATCAACGCATTCAAAATATAAAATATGCCGCACAAAGAAGTAATTGTTGAAGAGATTGAAATAATATTGGTCTTGCTTGATTCCAGTAAAGGAACATCTGCAATGTGAGCAACTGTAAAAATGGTGAAGAAATGGAATAAAACCAATATACTTCAATTAGCATTGATATTATAAGTTTCAAGATTTCTGACAAGACAAGGTATCTTGGAGTAACTAGCAATAAGTCTTTATTATTTGACAAGCACTCCATTGACTTGATGGCTTCACTTTGTCTGAAATGTTTCTATGCAAGCATAATAAAAGGAACTTACATTTTACAGAAAGTAATATATTTACCAGTTATGGAACCTACTTCTTTTTTCTATGGCTGCATATATAGTGCTTCAGTTAACTTATTGACTAACCTTGAAAGAAGATCATAAAAAGCTTTCCACCTCATGTTGAATTACAATCAGACTGGCTCACTCCAGCATCATATTAAACAAATTAAATTAAGTGAGACATCATAGAAGATGCCAAAGTTCAAATCAACAGCATCTTAGTTTTTTTTTTGTCCTGAGAAAAATATTAAAGTATAATGGCTACCTTATTTTTGAAGATGTGTTTTATAGACAAAAAAGAATGCACAATTCCTGTGTTAAAGTAATTTTGATAAAAGTAGAAGAGAAATACAGCAAAGTTGCACACTTATATAAGTATTGCAACAACATAATGGGATATCTGCTGACGTGACAAGATAAAAAATAAGACAGAGATGAAATAGAAGAAGGTATTGATTTGCTTTGATATTTTCCTTTTATTTCTTGAGACATAACTTAGATAATTTTTCTAGCCTTTTTTGTGCCTTTTTAATTTGAACTGGATTTTAGTTGGCTTTCTCTTTTCTGTATTGGTGCATCAGAACAATGTTTCTGAAGCCACAGAATTTGCAAAGCACTTGGAAACTCACCTAGTTCATCCTTGAATGAAGGTAGGGTGAACTGTACCTATATTATTCCTAACAGAAGTTTTTTCTAACTTCCACTAAGAGTCTGCAGCTGATCTGTACAGTCCTTTCATAGCTTTTAAGATGTTAACAAGTAGCATTGTTTACTTATGTTTGCTCTGAAGTTGAAAGTGTAACTCAACTTCTTCACTGAATACTTTGAGATGAAATTCAGATCATGAGTTCCAACGGATTTGAAGAAGTGTAACTATGCAAGTACTTTGAGTCTACTTCTGTAGTAGGCAGTGACCATAAGCCCATGCCATTTATACCTGATATTCACAAAGTGTCATTTCATTATAGGAAGAGATGGAGTCTTATTCCACAACATTTATCTCTGGAATACACTCGTCCCATTAGCTTCCAGTAAGAAAACTGAGGAATACTTGAGTTCTACCTGTATTCTTAGACTTCAAGCGTCGCATCTGTTATTGCATTTCCTATTACACTGTTAGTATCTCATTTACTTAATCCATTTACAAGAAATAAATGAAAGAGGTAAACTTGAAACTCTGAGCATTTCTGCACCAGGAAATTATTATTTAGGAAGTTCCATACCTCTATAAGAAGTGAATTTCTTCTTTTTAATAGTCCACCAGATGGTTGCAGTCTATGGCAACGGTTTGTGGTTTATTGCTTATTGAAACATCAACACTTGCATATAAGGAATGTGCAGTGGTGCCCTTCTTAAAGCTTTGGATTTACATGCCAGTGAACTATGTGCTAATGTTTTCTTTCATATGAAAAAAAACCCAAGCAAATAAAACCAGAAAAACTGATGCTGGCAGATCTTCCTAGAAATTGCTCTTTAGCCAAAGTTGGTCCTCTTTTTAAAAAAAATATTTTATTATAGGCATAGTTTTTGTCATTAAACATAAAAGGACAGAAGCCTTGCTTTTTGGTAAAGGAAATGTACTTTGGAAATTCTTCTGTTCTATTGCATCTCTATTTGTTAAAGAAAAATATCTAGTTAGAAGGAAGTCTTGCAAAAATGTTAATTTCTGAGGGCTCTTTTGCCTGCAAAGTCATATATCGGATACAATATAAAAGATCACTTTCAAGTTGTTCTCTTATATGAGTAAGCTCTGTCACTAACATGTTCCTTCTGACCACAAAACCAAAATTTCTTATTTTAATTTTCTACTCCCAAGACACTTGGCAGGTCTGCTTTGTCTTGGTCAAAACTACTGTTCACCAGTTTAATTTATAAACAAGCTATACTCTCCCTCCTATGCTTCTTCACATTCCCTTCCCTGTGCATGAAGAGGAAGACTGATTTTCAATTCTTTCTCCCAGTTTTTCAGATCACCTAACTTAATGCAGTTGGCCCTGCATATGTTTAAGATCTGCTCTTGGAATCTGAAGCTGAGGGACACACACCACATAATTTTTTTTGTATCCCATGGTCATGCCTCACCTCAACTGAACTCCTACAAGCGTGGATCCTGAAACCCATTACATTCTATCCTGTCTCCCTTCAAAAGAGCATCTTACAATACCATTTCAGCCATGCCCTTCCTGCAAAAAACAAAGCAGTTTTCATAATCACTGTTGATAGCCTTTGTCTTCGTTATCTCCTTCCTGTCTACATTCCTAGCTTTGTCTTTACATGTTCTTATTTTACAAACACTGTCATGTCTATTTGCACCCTTCGTGCACTTGTGGTAGTTTGGATTGGCACAAAATTCAAGAAAAATAATATTGAAGGAGATGGAAAACCCCTTTGTGAGTCTGAAAGACAATATAAACTACTTTTGCTGAACTGCAGATCATTGCAATTTTTTTTGGATAGGAAATACTGACTCATCATACTCCTAGAACAAGTTTTTCATTATCCTTTTATGCCTCCTATATGATTACATGAACTTAACTGTCATCCATCAACTTCTTTTGGAGAAAAAAGACATGTATGGATATTAATTTAAAAATAAATTCTGAACCTCAGTTTACCTATCAGATATTACCCCAAGTGCATGGCAATAAATCAAAAGACAAGGACAAGAAAAGAAATTCCACAGGAAATAATGTAGAAGCAAAGTCAAAGTAGTTCCATACAGGAGAAGGATGATTTTTTTTTTTAGTGAATCTATTGACTGCTGACTCCCTGAAAATGCAAAATCTGGCAAAAAGTGTGCTTCTCAACTTACATTTAGACTCAAAACATGCCTGTCCCTTATGTATGCTGGTTTGAAAGGGTTGATGGTGTTGGATATGCACAGTGAATCAGAAGATAATGACACAGGGCAACGATGCCTTCCAGCTGGGTTTGAAAGAGACAATTTCCCTCAGCCGCCACTGAACAGGCAAGTCTGGAAAGCTGATGGAGCTAGTAGAGAAAAAAATATACATGGTCCTTTATGGGTTTTATTCATTACTTTGCACACTATCTACTTTTTAATGAATAAATAATGCTCTGTTTTGAAGATGTTTTTAATTCAGTGTAATCACTTTCTGTTGCAGGGTGCCATAGTCAAGAATGCCATAGTCATGAGAGGACATCTAGGTACCAAATTAACTTGCTGAGCCATGACCTTTACAGACCCCAAAATCAGGTATTATAATCATGAGTATGAATAAAAAAAAAAAATAAACCATCCACATAAATCACCCCAGAAAAAAAATAA
>JANRGV010000001.1:106562999-106604426 GCA_024734035.1 Alethe castanea | reverse complement strand
TTCCAAACAGAATATTTATTTCTTGTTTCCCTTCCCACAATATTAGTCCATTTTACTGAGTGTTTTCTCTCTATATTAGAACTGTAAAATTACTAAAATGACTCAGATGGGCATTTGCTTTTACTGGCCAGTTCCCCAAAAGCTCTGTTTATGGCCAAGTGATACTGCTTAGTGAGCAACTTATATAAATAGCAAAGAACTATAATAATTTAAGTGCTTTTCAGTATTACCATCATTTAATCTTATTTGTACACTTTATCTTGGCTGCAGTCTCTGTTACACTGAGGCCAACAGTACCATTTCAATCCAGGCCTAAGAGAATTCCAGTGGTGTAAGTGCCAACTACCAAGAAGCTGAGCCAAGAGAAGAGCAGTTGAGATAAAATAGATGGTAGAAGATTTCACAAATGTGGAAGCCATGGGAAAAGAAAACAGAGGAAGCAAAACGCTACAGTTCCCAAATAATAAAGAAAATCAGGAAAACATGGGTAATTGAAAATAAATTATCTATATGTGTATATCTGTATCTATGCATCTCTACATATTAAGACACATACACAGATAAATCACATAGCAGTGTATATTTATGTCATAGATAGAGATAAATATAATCCATATACTCCATACATGTAAACTCTCCCTCTCTGTGTATGTTATATATATATATATACATATATATATATATACACATATGTACAGAGAAAGAGGGAAAGAGAGAAAATGGGCTGCCGCACCCAGCAAGCTCACAATTTACGTAATGGAGATAAGCAGGATTCACCATTCTAGGGATACAGAAGTTTGAAACTTCAATGCTATTATATAATCACCACTCCAGCTTCATGTATGACAACCTACACCTCTGTCAAATAATACCTAGGGCATACAGACGTTCAGCTCTCCCTGCTTTTGGAGGGGACCTTGCTCTGCTGTGGAGTCACGTGCTGCTGTTTTTGTTCCTACAGAAGCCTTAATCCCAGCCAACCAGGACAGGAGAAGAAGAAACTCTTTGTACATCAAAGGAAACTGCTTTAAACGTGTTCTACTCTCCTGCTGCATAGTCATGGTTTGGATTAGGAAATAATAGGCTGTAGGCTGCCAGAAGTCAGAGCTGAGTACATTTTTGAAATCTCTAAAAGGAAAGAAGAAAGCTTAGAAGCTGTGCATAATTTATACTCATCTATCATTTTCCATCTCTTGATAACCCAGAACTGTGAACCCAGGAACTAAAGTGACTGCTTAGGAACATAATTGCAGATCTATGTCTGATAGCTGTTATGGATTTAAACAATTTCAATTTGTTTCGTTCTAACCTCACATTAAAAAAAATTGCACCCAAAAGGCTTTTGTATAAGTTTTCAGTGAAATAAACACTTTTCACAATTTCTAAATGCAACATTAATCTTGTTCCAACTTTTCATTATTATTCTTATCACAGAGTGCACAGTGAACTAAGCTTTAAATTAACGACAGGCAGGCCTGAGTCACAAAAATGAAGTCAGAAATTTGCTAAAGTTCCTTGCTGCCTGGATACAGGGATTTTGCTCTTATTCTTTTAATGAAATAAAGAGTAGAATAACTCATTATTTACGTGGAAAAGAAAAGCACATAGAGTCATGTTTTTTTTTCATTGCCATATATTTAAAATCTTTGCACTCTTTCTTAGGGTCAATTTTTCTTCTTATCTATGAAGCTAGCATGAACTAAACAGAATTGTGAATAGAACAAATTGTGTTCAGTGTAATTTTAATTTCCTATTTGGTTTATTTTATTGCATTACACTTAGTTTATAAAAGTCAGCGATTTAAATGTTAATAAAATTTTAGGTGTATATTAAAGGCAAATTCAATCACATAAAATAAAAAATGTTGAAGGTCCATAATAGATGAGATTACCAAGTTCTGTTATATGCTGAAACAAGTTCTTTTAATGACAATAAAAAGGAAACCCAAGAACCACATTACTATTATGTGTTCTTTGTACCAAGTTTATTTTCCATTAAAATTACTTTTGCAATTTCAGAATATGTATTTGTGTCTAGGAAAAGTTTACAACATTCAATGTTTATTTTGAAATTACATGTCTGGAAAAAAAATAATCAGCATAAGGCAAACTTTTGCCCTCCAAATTGCCACTTGCAACCAGTCTTATGTAGACTAATTTACATGGTCTTAGAAATAGATTTTGATAATGTTGAATTTTTAAAAAATACCTCATCAAAGGCTGTGCACAGATGCACAGGTATGGAATCTAGACGATGCCCACATGCAGAGGACAATTTAGAAGTGACAGCATGCTCTTATGTCATGGAGATAGAATTTTTTTTTCAACAATCCACTTAATAAAAAGCTAGCTTGCTTTTACCACAGAAACTTTCTGTGTTACTCTGCAGTATAGAATACTTGAAAGACTTTTTGATGAATTGCAATTAACAATAAAGACTGTGTTTTACTTAAAATGATGCCTATGTACTTCACAGATTATAGTTTTCAGGCATTTCAAGGAAATATTGCTAATTTTTAAGCTATAAATCTACCTCAAATAAGGAAAAAAAAGATAATTCAAAAATAGTATTGTCTTGCTTTTTTATTAGTACCATAACTAAGAGAACATAATAAACAAAGCTAGTGCAATCTTAACTGTAATAGCATCACTCAACCTCTTTGCCAAAGATGGCACTCCCCAAAGAGATTGTTCATAAAATCTTTTTAGGACTGACTTTATTATACTATATTATACTACTCATGATACAAGTTTTTGTCTCTGTTGTATTTTTATACATTTTCTTTTCTGTAGTTCCACTCACATGAACATTCTGAGTTATTTTTGGAAGACTGGATTCAAAATGTACCCATTCTAATTGCACCAGCTCACCAAAAACATTACCACACGAAATTGCCTGGGAACTGAAAAGTGTAGTCTGTACAGTGTTTCCTATTGTGACAAACACTTGCTAATTGTGTCTTGCTGGTTTGTGTGCAATAGAGCTCCTACTGTTAACAAGTTCAACTACTGAGCAGTTCAGCTGAAATCCATTTGACAGCAATGTCTGCCAAAGGAGCAATTTTAGAGCAATGAGTTGCTAAATGACAGCAGGCAAAAAAGAAGGTATAAAAAAATGCATTTTTATTGAAAAAATATCAACTGGAAGACAAATCCAAGAGAAACAAATAGCTTAGGTGACTAGAAAATATTTTTACAACTGTTTACAACCTAATGTTTTATAAAATGTTAGAAACCATAGAATCAGCACGTCAATACACCACAAAGACCTAGAAGTTTCAGAACTAAGCCAAATCTCTTCTTATTTTCCTTTAGTTTGACAGTCTGACTTTTAGATTTCTGTTCTGTCTTTGGTTACTGATTAGTATTCAACCTTAAGTACCTTTACCATTTCACACTAGTAGCTGAAGTGATGCAATTCTGCTAATTAGTTGTAATGATGGCCTGCCTCTTGTGGTGTCAGCATGGTCTCTGCTGATGCCTCTGATGTATTCTGGGATGTAACCTCTGTTGACACAAAAGCTGTTTGCTCTCCAAGCAGGTAATGAATCTGGAAATGTGCTCTCAGGTGCTGCCCGAGTCTGCCTACCAGAATGCATGGGATCCTGCCTGCCAAACCTCATTTTTGGCGTCTCTGTGTTAGCACATCAGCTCTGGCCCAAAGCCCTGCAGAGAGTAAACAAGACAGCTGCAGGGACACTAAACGGTAGAGATCATTGATGTCTGTGTTCAGAAGTGGTCTTTAAAAGACTGAGTTTTCACATTCAAACTCATTTGTCCAGAAGTAACTATGTTCCTAAATGGTGCAAGAGTTTAAATTCTCTGGTCCCCAAACACTGGGGATTCATGACTGCTCAGTGAAAATACTAGGCAAAAGCTAAAAACTAATGACTGACTTCGACAAACCTAGATAATTCATGTGATGCATTTTGTTTGTGGCAATATCCTCTGAAGAGATGAATCTCCTTGCCCAAGAGCCCTGAAACACAGAAGGTAACAGCACCGAGTGGCAAAAAAAAATCATGTTAGTCTGGGGAATATGTGAAAGGAAGTAATGTAGACTTTCAAGTCAGCAGATATGGGAAAGAAAAAAAATATCCAGTTTAATGGCATTATCGCTTTACCGGAATTAGAGGTCAATGTGGCTGCAGTCTCAGAGTTAACATTCACATGATAGCTCATCTGGGCCCTATAAGGGAGCATAAAGTTAGTTTTGGTACAAGTAATTCTTGTATTCCCCATAGTATACCTTTTATTAAGTTTCAGCCATCTGTTTTGTACCCAAGGAGACTAGACCTTATGAAAAGCTACATATGATGACTGTTAAAGAGCAAACACACAGCCCTCCTATTTACCAAAAAGGACATTTTGGAATTTGTTTCATCCTCTGTCAGTCATACAGCACAGGTCACGTTCAAGACAACCAGAAAAACGATCATGAAAGGTTAGTTCCAGTGACTAATGGGATTCAGTATAAGAATTATCAGCCAACATTAATATTTATTTCTGTGTTCCTTGCTAAAATTTTGGGATAGAACTCTAACTAGTGTTTCTACATTTTTAATGTTTCTTCTATGAAGAAAAGAAGATGAAGATAAAGCAATTCTGAAAAATTTGCCTTAAATTCTTCAGGAGCAATGGACAATTCTGTGATGATGGCAGGACTACACATGCTTTTAAGTGATCTTCAACAATCTCTTCATAGCCCCAGGCATTGTTCTGCTGGGCTTGTTGAACAACAAGCCATGGGAAAGCTGTGATCTCACAGAGGGCTCTATTTTTCTGCTGGATGTCAAATATTTGGACAGTGTCTTAATTCTAGAAATGACAATGGAGTCACCTTCTAATCTGAGACTTTTACTCAGAAATAGCTAATTTATGCAGCATATATAGCCATTAGCGTGGCTAAAATTGGTATTGACCTTTGTAAAACATGACTTTATGTCATAGCAAAAATAAGACCCTTATTCTCTAAATTGTTATTAAAAACAAGTTATAAAAAAGGAGCAAGATGAAAATTGTGCTATTTTGGGATGTGCCAATTTACAGTGACTAAAGTTCAAGCCATCAAATGATTATGACCAAATACAGGGAATTTCATGTTCCATAGGAACATCAACATTTCTCATTACAGGAATAAGCATGCTAACAGGTTTCTGTTACACTATAATTTTAGAACAGCATCAGAAATGAATGAGTCTCTATAAACGAGAGCTAAATCTTAATGGAGGTGTGTTTATGTTAACATGAAAGGTGTTCATCTTTTCTGGGCATAGTTTAATCCTGTAAGGAGAGTTGACCACTCATTGGAGTACTTTCATTCTAAAAGTACCATCCCTTAACTACAATTGTTGGTAGCTTTAAAAGTTGGCCAAAATTTTTTGTTTACAGTAAGAAAGAAATGCCACTTGTATTCTGATAAGATGATTCTGCTGTCCTTTTGTAAACTGACTATTAAATTTTCTATTTATGGACATAATAATCCCCAATGCTCAATAAGCATTGTAAATCCCCATGTTAGATTTCACACATATATAATACGCACTGATTAGTGGTTCAAAATTATTTCCTGAAAATATTTAATCATATGTGCTTGTGACTATGAACTTTTTATTTAATATCTTTGAAACACAAGTGAGCGTATCTGTGATTCTGATGCTAAAATATGATATGAGAGATTTTAAACCTTTTGAATATTCCTAGGACATGAATTATAAGGGAAGTGAGCTTAAAGTTAACAGTGAAAAGATTCAGCATGATGAGTGACTTTTAAGTGCCTTCACTGCAGTTCACTGAATCTCCTGATTAAATAAAGCAAGGTTGCCCAAGATGAAATGCACTGTAGAAAGGCAATGTCAGAATGATGGAGGCATGAGTGGCAGTAGCCAGATCTGAATTTAGAAGAAATAAATTCTCATTTCTCTGCAGGCAAACAAAACTCAATAAGGCAGTAGCTTTTGCTCATGTTTCCAATAGCAAACAGAAGCCCAGGTTTGTTTGCCCTGTTAATCAGTTAATCAGTCGTGTTAATCACAGACTTTCAGACAGGAAACCCGCTATTTTGTCTTGCAGATTTCAGTGTGTGATGTTGCTCTGACTCTAAGGTAGGGTCCCATATCCCCTTTGTTTAGAAACCAAGTGATGAAGCTGCAGTTCCAGCGGCAGCAGCACTGCAATCGTGACCTACCGCAGGTGCAGAGGCTCAACAACTCTTGTCATCTCCACCTCACCCTGAATGCAGTAGTCACATCTTGAGAAGGACAGGCAGGTTTGTGACCCCTTAAATTGACACCAGTCAAGGTGAAAAGATCTATTCAAGTCCTGAGCTTGCTCCACAGAGGAAGACAAGGGTCTCGTAAGCACTCTGTAATCATAAAGGCCAGTTTGCCAATGAGCCACTGTGCCTACCTTGTCACCTGTTTCCCAGAAAGCTGACATGAGTGTTACCACAAGGATTTCCCCAATGAAACCACCACATTCATCTTCCCATCAGTTTGTTCACAGGAGTGCCTTCTCTAGGAACTCATTTTTCAAAATTTACACTTTGACAGTAGCACTGCTGGTTCATCTTTCTAAGTAAGAGTAAATGCATGTTTGAAGCTTATTTTGTTCACGTACCACTGGGATTGTAAAAAGAGGACAGAAAGTAAAAAACAGTGAGGGCATCAAATTGCTGTGGCATGAGTGATATATCTTGTAGTTGAATGCAACTTAATATAAACCATGGATAATCAGGTGTCTCATACTGAATATTGAGTATCACACTAACAATTCTGTTCTACAGTGATATGTAGATCTGGATTTTTCCAGATTTTTCCTATTTTTTAATACATATTTCTCCATGGTACGCACTGGACTGCCATCTGCAGATATTCTTCTGGGAAAGAGTATAAGAACTGATCATAATTGCCTTCTTCAGTTGCTGTTTACTCCTGCTTTCACTGATTACAGCCACTTTGCAGTGCCTCACCCTGAAATAAGAGACATCTTTCTAGTACCACTTTTTCTGACATTTTGCTGTCTTTCAAAAGGATTTTTGACACTTCTGGGAATCACAACCAGTGCGAAGAGAAGCAGTTACAGACCACGAGGGATGAAGACATATTTCAGACCTGTCAGACTGTTCAATTTTTGTAGTTTGGAAATGAATCATCTGTACTTGAAAAAAAATAACTAAAACTGCTGAGGTAAGCATAAATCTGATTCGCCATAAACAACAAAATCACTGCAAAAAAGTGTCAAGAGAGTAAGAATACAAGAGTAAAAGTCTGTTTTTTGAACACTCAAGTTTTGCGACATTTTCACCAAAGCATGGAAATCAAATAAAGTTAATTCCATTCCATTATGTCAGATTTATAGTCCAAATCTCAAAAAAGTGAATCCAGATTCCATTTATGATTTCCCATTTTTGCATAAGGTTATCTACATGTACATGCATTGGGGAATTTAATTGCATATCCATTTTGGAATACCTCTGGTATATAATTTCACACTAGCTTAGACTCGAATTTTTGACTCTGAAAGCCTTTATCTTGATCTAAAAGTTCTTGATCTTCTGGGTGTGTCAGCATGTCTGTGTGACACACATTAAGGCTTTTTCTGCTATAAAGGTTCTGCATTACCAGCTGAAGTGTTTATCAGCACTAGACGTGTACATTATTATTAGTGGTAATTAAAATGTTTTGCTATTAACTGTGAATTGGTAGTTATATGTACTGACATATCTAGAGAAAATATGACATATCTAGAAATAATATGACAGCACTTGAAATACTGATAGAATAATCTCCACAGTTGGTGTCACAGACTTGTAGAATAGATAAAAATATGGGAAAAGTATCTTGGTAATGACTAAGGAGATTTAGGTGTATCCTTTTCTGCCCATATATTATTAAGTTGACTACACTCTTTTTATCTATATGCTCAGAACTGTGCCATTGCACTACCAAAACCACTGTACTGTGATTTCTTCCATGTCTTACATACATTAGCTAGGATTGACTTGATTTTCTTTTACCACAAATTGTTGCTCACTTTTCCTGCTTCTGATCTTCTCCCCCCGACTTCTCCCCCCACATTCACTTGCTCTTTTCTTGGGTCTTTCTGATCTTCTGCCTTTTGAGCTTCTCACATTGCTATTTTTTCCATGTCTCTTGCTATGTTTAGAAACATTTCTCATTCCCTGCTCATGAAAGCTTTGTCTCCTTCTTCTAAAACCCAATTTCTTTTATCAAGAATAGAATATTTATTTTTATATTAGAGCCATTTTTAGTATCAGATGATAAAATTTATTAATTTATACAAACTAAATCTGTAAATAATATATTTTCCTTTTTTTTCTGGAGAAGTAAATTTCATAAGGCTTTGATGTACCTAAAAAAAGGTTAATGTACAAAAATTTCATAGAAAGATGGTGACTTATCTCAGTTCTTCTTCCCATCTCACACTGGAGGCAAACGAAGATATATTTAAATGGACAGGAAAGCATGCAGAGAGATACAAGTCTCTGATTCACTTGGAATAAAGTTGCTTGTCAGCTTCATTCTGCAACGTTATTTTAAAGCCCATCAATATCAATTTACACTCAGAATTGCAGCAAAATATTTATTATTTCATAGATATTTACCAGGTACTTACAGTGCTTATTACAGCTGCCTTTTTTTCTCATCTTAAGTATATGTGGTTCTATGTGACTCTGCAGAATACTTCTGGAGGATCATATTGCTGGTATGTTGAGATTGTAGCCAATGAAACTGAATAATATTAAGACCTCTGGGGCCTGTATTCTGTTTTTGCATGCTTTGTGCAAAACTAGTAAAGTTTTACGATGTTTTTCTCTTTTTCTTTAGTCTTTGTTCACCACCCTGATTGAGTGCAAAAATACTAAGGAATGAGAAATGAAAAAAGAAGATATGGTATTGTGCATGTTATACATAGACTAATTTTTTTATGTTTATGTGAAACATGAAGGAAACAATGGACTAGAAGAAACAAAAAAAAGATACATTAGAAGTTTGACCCAGATATTCTGAACACCACCTCCTTTTAGATTACAAAAATAATACCCACCCTGTTCTTGGTTGCTACATCAACCTTCTTCCAGAAGAAAATAAATCAGAAATATAAGAATATGATATTTTTATTTAGATATTTCTTTGTCAAGTTGCAGTCCAGGACACCAGTAAAAATTGCAGAACCCAACAACCACATGAAAATATTTGCATATCTTGTCTTGTTTGGAAAGCGACAGCTGTACAGTTAGTATTTCCAATGGATTGTCCTAAAAAGTATTCCAAAGCCATATATAATTTGCAGCCTAGCTACTCTTTCTATTACTTCAAAGAGAGCAATATTTGACACTTATAATTTTACTATTAAATTGATCATAAGAACAATGCACCTCCTGACTGACAAGGACAATACTTGTGGAATAAAATACCTTAACAAAATGAATTTTCCTAATACACTGTTCAAAGTGCTTCTTTGGCTTTCCTTTAATTTTCAGCACTTCAATCATGTGGATAGCTGAGCTAGAATTCATTTCAGTTTACTGCATTCATATAAAATCTAAGAACTGCGAGACACCCAACCGTGTCGATTCTGCTGTAATTGACAAAATGACAGATGTATCTCTAGAGAACAATTTATTATACCCACCTGGGTATCAGTTATTCTCCAGACATGTTTACTTCTTTATTTCTTTATATTGACTACTGAGAGGTTCTAAGTTGGTTTACGTGGTTAGAATTAGGAGAAATGGTAAAACCCATTGCTTAAATACACATCATTTTAGGGCAACATGCTCCAGCACTTAGTCACCCTTACAGCAAGCATTAACTGATTTTCTGATGGAACTTTGAGTTCTTCAGCTCTTGTCTATTGCCTGCTGTCCTGCCACTAAATACCTCTGAAAAAAAGTTTGGCTGCATCTTCTTTGCACTTTCCCTTCTGGAATTGATATACATTAACAAGGTCTCTCCTCAGCCTTCTCTTCTCAAGGCTTAATAGTCCCAGTACTCTCAACCTTTCCTCATAGGTGAGATGCACCATAATAAACCTAGAGGAACTTCATTGTTCCCTTTCAATGTCTGTGTTGTACTGAGGAGCTCAGAAATGGACACAGAACTCCAGATTTGGCCTTAGCAGTGCTAACAGAGGGGAGGGATGATGTCCCTCAACCTGCTGGCTATACTTTGTGCTATACAGCTCAGGATACTACACACTTCCTTTGCCAAAAGGGCACGCTCCCAGCTCATGTTCAAACTGTTCATCAGCACCTTTTCTGAAAGCTGTTTTCTGGTTGTGTCACTCTCATTGTGTGTTGTTGCATGGGGCTGTTCCTCCCTAGGTGCAAGACTTTTTACTCTTTCCCCTTGTGGAACTTCACGAGAGATGTACAAGTATTTGGGCCTGAGGTGGCCCTAGCAGCTTCCTAAGGAGCATGACTTGATGTTCTTGTCCCAGGTATCTGTAGTGTTTGTTGGAGATGCCCCCTGGGAGAGTCAAGCACTCTTTTAGTTAGTGCTGAAGAGAGACCTTTGTAGGAACCAGAATTAGAGCAGAGCTTCCTGAGTTGTGCCATGCCTTCTAAATTGTGCTTTGGGAGCTTCTAGGCCTTCTTGGAAAGAGGCTGAGGATATCAGAGAATGTCTGGGAAGGCTCTGAGGAAACAAGAAGCAGAACAGTTCAATGTTTTTGTCCCTAATTTCTTTAGGTTTGTGTTCCAATGCAAAACATAAGAATAATGCCCCAGTTGTTGTGTACTCTTTTTTTTTTTTTTTTTTTTTTTTTTAATTTTCTTTAGTTAAGACTTTCTGTGGCTTCTAAAATAGTTCCATCTATCCGTGCTGTGGCTGATCTGCCCCACTGTTGTATACAAGTCATCAGACGTCTCTGGGACTTTCCAGAATCACTTTTATAAACTTCCCTAAAATCACTGTTTCCAACTTCCCCAGCACAATAATTTCACCCTCATTCTTGTCCCTGAAATATTCTCCTTAATTCCATGTCCACTGGACAGCATACCCAGACATTAATTGGGTTGAAATGCTCATTCCTACTGCATACACATAGAATATTAACTACAGCCTGCAATGGCCATTTTCAGTTCTACATTAGTATTTATTATGTGAACACAGAGTATTTGGCTGATACTCTAAAGAGATATTCTTTTTTTCAGCCAATATTCCTATTTAGTAAAGTCAACCACTAAAAGCCATTTCCTTTGTTGAATTGATAAAGACTTGGTTAATATAGGAAAAAAGCGATGACCATTTTACATCAACGATATTTCTTAATTTTGAAGATTTTGTTATAGCTCAGATTTCACATTTTCATAGTGCAAGAGATTTTAGAAAAAAATAAAATTTTCATTTTAAAACAATGACACTGCCTCATATCTACCAGTCATTCACACAGTAAAATTGCAGTAATTTGATGAATATTAGATCCATTTTGAAGATGAGCAAACTGAAATATGAAGTACTGATATTTTCAATCAGAAGTAATATCGTAATCGAATCAAGAATGTCTTTAAAGTTCTCTTCTATGTAGACACAGAGGTAGCTCTTCCTATGACTAATCCAGCTGTCATAGAATCCTACAGTCACAGAACAAACTGAGTTAAAGGAGATCCAGCAGGATCATTTAATCCCTCTCTTGGCCTTTGGCAGGACACTCCAACAATCACATCATATGCTCAAGAGTGTTGTCCAAATTCTTCTTGAACTCTGTCAGCCTTGGTTCTGTGACCTTTTCCCTAAGGAGACTGTTTCAATGCTCAGCCATCCTCTGGGTGAAAAACTTTTCCTGATATCCAAACTAAACCTCCCCTGATTCTGCTTCATGCTGTTTCCTTGAGTCCTGTCACTGGTTATAAGAGTGAAAAAAATCTTATCTACCCCTCCACTTCCCCTCGTGAGGAGCTTGTAGAGGGCAATGAGGTCTCCTCTCAGTCTCCTCTTCTCCAGGTGGAACAGACCAGGTGATCTCAGCCATTCCTCATAAGGTTTCCCCTCCAGATTCTTCACCATCCTCTTGGCCCTCCTGACCAAGCTGGGATTCTACATTTCTATATCCCACTAGGACTACAGGTGTATTAGTAAATTAAAAGTGCTAATCACCACTCTCTGGCACTTGGGAAGAACCAGCACAGGAGACTCATCTCTTTAATGCTGACTTTTCTTATTCTCCAGATTAGAATCTTATATTCAGTCTGACTTTGGAGCAATGTCTGGCTTGTGCTAAGTCCCAAAGCAAAAGAGTTGTTTAATAGACTGCTAAGTGGTCCAGAACAAAGCCATGTCAAAGACCATCAAACCAAATTAACCATATAAATGTATTGCAATGCACTGTTTAATTTTTTAAAATACTGTTACTTCATCTTAGATATTCAAAGAGAGATGAAATTTTATTATAGTACTGCCACTTCAAGTTTTTGCAAATTATGTGCATAGTGATTTAAATAATGGCACGTGAATTTGCAAAATAAAAACTTCTTTCAGAGATTGATTTACCAGACTAACCTGCAATAGCACCCTGAGGAACTCTATGTAAGATGCCAAAATTTCACACACTTCTCAGTGAGAAATGAGCTAAAGCAGTTTAACATGAAGATTTAATGATTTTTTTTTTCCTGAAGACTATTTAAATCTCAAAGCATCAGGGAATACCAGTGAGTGATTAATGAAGCCATTGATTATTTGAAAGGTAAGCTATTCAGATCTCATTCAGTCAAACAAAATATGCAAACAAAGGAAACTCTAGAAGATGGAACTTGCAAACGATTGAATGGAAACTACTTCAATTTGTCTCGACTAAACGGATTTTTTTCACAAGGTGTTCTTCTCAAAAGGCATAAAAGACCCTGAAGAGTATATTGACCATTAAGTGAACAAATGAAAATCACGGGTTACTTCCTTCCAATTTTCTTATTTTGATTATACTAATTCAGTGCTTCTAAACTGTGCAACACTGAGAAGCACAGAAAAAAAAATGTTATGATCTACATTTAAATAGAGAAATGATCTGAAACAGTTAGAAAATGGAAATAAATTTCCAGCTCTTGTCTGGCATGCATTTGAATAAAAGATATGAGAAAGATTTTCTGCATAATCTACAAAATTTTGTAATTTATAAAACATTACATTTTGTAACAGTTTGGTTTGCTACCTCAGCTGAGTTTACTATCCCTGTCACACAAACACACAGAGACACACATGCTCACAAACCTCCAAGACTAAAGGTGTAAGTTAATGCTCTCAAGCGATTTTGGTACAATTACTCATGCTATGCTAGATACTTTTCAAAATATAAATTAAATTATTTCACTATATTAAAGAAAAAGCTATGAAAATGCTTACAGTGATTCAGATTACTTACAATGCATCCTGACTTATGCTCTGTTTAAAGATAAAATAACCCTTTTTTCTTGCTTTTATATATTACCAGATTTTGAATACAAACCAATAATAAATAATAAACAATAATAAATTAATAAATTAATAAAAACAACAATAAATGGAGAGAGAATTACCAGACAGCTCTTCTTTCCATCTTTTTCAGTCTGATATTTTAGGCAAACAAATAGCATTTAAGGGCTTTCAATGAGAAAAAACTTAAAATTATAAAAACTTTAATGTTTAATATAAACATACCGTGTTGTCTCTTACCAGTGATCTGAATCTTTTGAATCATTAGAATTTCAACCTTCTGAATAGCATTTTAAAGTGTGAAGAATGAATATGTCATACTGTTTGATATTTTCCTTAGCAGTAACTAAATTCAAACAACATGTGCTAAGCCACTCAGATATGCAAATCATAGGAAATAATGGAATTTTTCATAGAAATCCATTAAGGTGTTATATTTCAGATATTGAATCATATATTCATTTATTTTGAAAAAGACCTTTATGGTTTATAAGTCCAATCATTGACTCAACACTACCAAGCCCACCACTAAACTGTGTCCCTAAGTGACTCATCTACACATCTTTTAATTACCTCCAGGGCTGTTGACTTCCCGGGGGAGCCTCTTCCTGTGCTTAACTCTGTTGGTGAAGAAATTTGTCTTCATATTCCATTTAAACCTCCCCTAGCAAAACCTGAGGCCATTTTCTCTTCTGCTGTCACTCGTTGCTGGGCAGAAGAGAGCAACACCCACCTGGCTACAGCCTCCTTTCAGGCAGTTGCAGAGTGATGGTCACCTATGAGCCTCCTATTTTCCAGGCTAAACATCCCCTCAGCTGCTCTTCATCACGTTTGTGCTCCAAACCCTTCTTCTGGGCTTCTTCAACCCTTTGTTGCTCTTTAGACACACTCCATCACATCAACATCTTCCTCCTAACAAGGAGCTCCAAACTCAGTACTCAAAGGGAGACCACATCAGTTCTGAGAACAAGGGGTCTTCCTTTATCCTGGAGTCTCTATTATTTTTGATATTTCAGTTGCATCATATGTGTTTAATTTGAAGGATCTAAATACCCAGTGTTTTCCCCTAGCATTTTACAATATATTTAAATGCTTTAAAACATATGCTATTTCACTACTACCAGATATAACATGCAAAACACTTCCTCTTCGCCAATCATATAAAAATGAATAAAATAGCAGTATTTAGTTACAGCTTCCTGTTATCAGTGCAATGTTCAAGTGAAATGCTAAGAAAAATAATTCAACTGGACAAGAATAGCCAGGTACTAGTCTAATACTGTAGGTACAAGATTCATTAAAGCCATAGAAATAAATGCTTGTTATGATAAATAAAATGTATGTAAGTTGAACTCAGGACCAAAATGTATAGAAATAATTGGTAATTCTAAGTTTCTCAATATTATGATTTGCATAAAAACTTGTTAAAATAACAAAGGAAATTTGAAAAATGCAATTACCATCTTCAAGATGTTTACTTTTCCAACAAATACAACCTGAATATTGTGTAGATTTCTTTCTACCCCTTGTTTAATGATGTTCCAGCTCCAGGATGGCAGGCAGATGCCATGAATTCTCAATATTAACCTCATGTAGAGTAGTAAACCGTACTCAGCCTTGTTGACTTTTTAGTTTGAGACATCATGTCTTTGGAGGCAAACTAAGACCATGGGGTCATATAGGACTGTCCTGAAAAATGAGTTACTAATCTTTATAGCTCACATGAATAAAAGCCATTTGGAGACCCTTGTGTTGCATTTGGGTTCACTTTCTGAGGGATATTTAACAGCAGAGCACAAAAATGAGATCGATACTCAGCAACATACCTCCTCCCCAAGGATGCTACTAATTATGGCTCCTCTTGCGCTTATTCCCATCTATGCTCCAGTGCCCAAATGAAATTCTGGCTTTGTTATTACTTAACCAGCAAGTAATGAAAAAAAATAATCTATTTAGTGACTATTTGTCTCATCAGTAAAATTCTTGTCTGTCAGACTAAAATGGTTTTCTCCATTTATTCATACACTTAAGAAAAAGCTTTCTTCTATACAAATACCTGTGAAATGTAAGAGTAAATGGTCTCAAAATATTTAGGAATAATTATTGTCACCAGATACTGCAGGCTACACATGTACACTTTCTAATCACATGTTTTATATATTCTTTCTAAATAATATGTAAATAATATAGTATTTCTAAATCCCATGAGTATTTTGTATTTTCTACTGCAAAGCACAATCTCTAAACACTTGTAAATATTCAGCATGTGATTTAGATATAGATAACATGATTGTGTTATTATCAGCTAGGAATATAGGCAGGAAGATAAAATTTCTTTGGGGTATGTTCTTCAGCAATGATACAGGACATGCTCATATGCAGAAATCTTATTAAATAAAAATAATATGTATAGAATCTGGGGTAATGGTGGGGAGGTCTAATATATTGTACTCTGTGGTCACATTTTTTTTTTAATTTAAAAGCATTTTAATATTCATAGACAGAAAACATAATTTATTCCTTTCTTAAGGAGATCTTAGATATGAGCTGCTCTTTGTTTTAGAGATGACACAGGTTTTTAAGGTTTGTATTCCGATTTTGAATTCAGTTTTCTGAAAGCTACATTAAATTACTAACCATCAATTGCCTATTTGACGCTGATGGCTCTATGATGACTATCAATCTGTTTGCACCAAATTAACCTGGCTCAGAGCGGTCATTGCATCTGCCACAGTGAAGTGAAACAGAAAGGGCTTTCTTTGCAGGAAGGGGCAGTATACTTTAGTGTGCACAGTGGATTATTTTTGTACATGTTTTCATGTTTTTCTGGTTTTAAAATAATTTAATACTGGCCTTTCAACCTGTGTAATTTGATGTTTCATCTAATACTCTTACATACCTATTTGCTGCAAAAGGAGCTGTTAGAAAATTACCATGTTTAAATGCCTTTAACCTTGCAAACCATGTTTATTTTAACCTCATTGCTAGAACTTATTTTTATTATTGTCTCTTCAAGTTGTTTTTCCCCTGCTCCAAGGTACTGTATCATAAGCAAAATTAGTGTGTTTTAACAAGATCTGCTTGAAATATTCAAATTCCTCTTGCGTGTGAACAGAAATTATAAAAGGAGGATATAATCTGGAGAAAAAGTCTGAAGAGATCAAACTCTTCAGTTATGCAAAGGCTAGGGCTATATTTGAAAACCCCCTACAAAGTTATTAAGCCTTTTGAAAGCTCTTCTGTAAGAAAATACTATTCTAACTTGAATGGAATCAAACACACCAATAAAACGGAAATGTTTTTCGACTTGGATATATAATCACATAATAAAATATGTAAGTCATATGAAGAGTGGCTGAAGGAGCTGGGGGTATATAGCCTCAAGAAAAGGGATCTCAGAGGAGGGTGTAGGCAGTTGGGGATCAGCCTCTTCTCCCAGGAAATCCATGACAGAATGAGAGGATATGACATCGAGCTGTGCCAGAGGAGATTCAGGTTGGACATCAGGAAAAATTTCTTCACTTGAAGAGCGGTCAAGCATTGAAATGGACTGCCCAAGGAGATGGTGGAGGCACTGTCCCAAGAGGGGTTCAACATAAAACTGCTCATTGCATTTAGTCTTGGTTTAGTTGTCAAGGCATTTAATCAAACTTTGGACTTTATCTCAGAGGCCTTCTCCAACCTTAATGATTTTATGATTCTATGATTCTATATATTGATAGCAGAATATTTTATATGTAAAAATACCCTTGAATCCTCAGTCCCCAAATTTATAAAAATAGAGAAAATTTTCATTTTTTTAAAAATAAAATACCTCAAGTTAGATGACATTTATCTACATTTAGATTCGAAAAATTTGGCTAAATTCATGTAAAGAAGATGTGTAGGTACCCCCAGTAATCTGTGGAGATTCCACAAGCATCTCTAAAGAGACAGCAACCGCAGACTAGTCTTAACCAGCCTAACCAGTTTGGCTAAAGACATCTAAATTTCTTCAGTTAGATGACTGGAATTCTCTCTTGTATGGCAGTCCTCATATTTGCCACGTAAGTCTTGTGAGGATGCTCTGAAGTCACAGAGAAAAAACAGCTGGAATAAAAAGACTCTTCAGTCAGAAATGTATTATATTTTCTGTCTAACTGATATGGCTCAGTGCAGTTAAGGCCATCAGGGTGATTTTATGCCCAATGAACACTGGCTATAGATATTGTGTGTCTCCTCCTCTGTCAAACAGAAAAATTATTTGCCTTTTGCCTTTGGATGTCCCAACATCCCTTTGGATGTTATAGCTAGTTTAAAATAATTCCAATGCGTTGATAGTAAGGGTTGGGGAATATTAAACAGAAAGTGAACAAAAAAGAAAATTTCTTTAAAAAAACCTCTTGACATCTTAACCAAGTGCTTATTTTATTACAAAGACTGAAAGAAGTTAGACTGAAGCTAGTAAGACATACAATCATCATGTTTCATGAATAAACTACCATTTTAATGGCATTTGCTATGATACATTTGACTCATACATATTGGCTTTGCCACCCTGAGAGGTGACTTATTACAGTAGTTAACTTCTACTATTTTTTGAGAAAAGGGAAAAAAAAATCTCTCTACTGACTTGAGAATATCATTATAATCTACTAGTATTATAAAATGCCAGGTCTTGAAGCCATATTTATTCCACTAAATTCCTATAGGATTTCACTCAATGGAGTGAAACCATATTTCTTTATTTTCAAAAAAAAGGGAACAGAAATGAGAAAAACAGCAAACCTCCTGAAAGACAAATGGCTATGTATATATGGATTTTATTAAATTTGTGATTATAGTACAGCAGGTTTCTAGCTTCACATTCTCAGATGTAGTTTCTTTTTAGTTTTAGTGCTGCTAAGTTATATATTTAAATAACATGAAAATTTGGTTTAAAAATATAGGTTTTCTTCATCAATGCTCTGAAGTATAGTATATTGTATATATAGTATATATAGTATATATAGTATAACATTTATATGTTATACAGACATAAAATTCAAACCTCTGTCTTTGGATTCTACATACGCATCCTTAAAAGAGATAATGCTTAGAACTCTATTATGAAGAAACTAGTTCGATGACATTAGAAAGTTTTACACAGCACTTGTCTAAATTTTGAGGTCCAAAGTGATGAGCCCTAAACAGTTTTCAAGATGAAATTCCATAGCTTAGTATTTCTCTTTGAGGCAAGAAGGTGTTCAAGACCTTTGGCTTAGACCTAACTTCATGGCTTCCTACACTGCATATCTTTGTTTGATGTTAACTAGTGCTTTTGGTGGTTTTTAGAAGTCATCACGCCTTTCTTTGCCCTTCTTCAGACAAACCATCCAGATGAAAGTTTTATTAATTATTTCCTGTGGTTGTTCTCTCTTGATTATATGTGCGAAAATAAAAGAAAAAAGATACTTTAGCAGCTTTCAAAGAGCATATTGGAGAAGGTTTTTTAAAAACTTATTCACAAAGTAGACACTATGCTATCTTATATCTTATTATCCATCTTAATCTCAAAGCTTCTGTTGCTACTTCTGATTTCAGAGTACTATTTCATAGTAGATTTCAGAAAAATAATAGTGTATTTTTTTAGATTATTTTTGCAGATGTTCTGCTTTTTCTAATAATTTTTAAATCATCTTTATATTGTTTACAAGTCAACCTGGATTTATTTTTCTAATTAAGTATTTGCATAATAATAAAACCTTTATTAAAACTGTTTCTAAATTACTACAATTCCCTATCTTATTTATATTCTTTAAATTTGAGTACATTTTTTCTACCCTGATTGCTCATTAAATATGTGATTTCAATAAACATCAAAAGAAAATTGCTGAGCAGTAAAAAAAAAAAATCCATTAAAATGAACAAAACTGATGTGTCTAAATAACATCTGTTTGAATCTCATGGGCTCTGGTTTAGCAGTTGCCTGATTTTATATTATAACCAAAAGCAAAAGGTAGTCAGGCCATGCAGAAGTGACACAGAAACTTAATTTTTTTTTTCATCTCTTAGGCTTCACAACTAAATATACCTTTTATTGTTTCCCCCAAAATTCTGCCTTTATAGATTAATTGATGTGATTTAGTCTTTCTGAGCCTGTCTTCATCTGCCTCTCTGCTTGTTTTTTAGGGGAAGGTGGAATAGTAGTGTATAGTTTTCTGCGATGCTGCCTTAAGTATAATTTGACAGCTCTGCACAGACACACAAATTGACTCTAAAAAATAAAGTTATACTAATATATGTAAGTAATACTAATATGGTTTTCTCTTTATGCCAACAACATGCAGCAATTACAACATTGATAACATTTAAAACATTGATAGAATGTAGTTCACATTTTCAAATATCTGTGAACAATGATACTACTTGTGCATTGTAGATGACTGATCTATTTACCTAAAGAACAAGAAAGTTGCACAGCAGAATTTTATATATGCAATTTATATAAAGTTTATGTGCCTTTTATATAAATTTAGTGCTTTTAAATTCTTTAGATTCCCTCTAATGGAGCTGATGGAGAGAGCAAGGACACTTCAGAAGGCAACTCATTCCATCTGGAAAGGTTTTCTGAAGTAAATAGATGGGTATCATTGGGAATGTCCAGTAAGATGCTGCATTCACTACAAAGAAAGCCTAGATAAACAGAACAGGTAAAAAAACCCCAGCTTTTAACAATCAGAACTGGGGAATATAAATCTTACCTGTGGATATATTTTTATATATGATCATGTGACATCAGCTGACCTCTAAGTTGCTATTACAGTGAATATATCACCATATTAAATAGTAATGATAAATATATACTAGTCAGCTGTAGGAGTATCCTTTTAACTTTCACATCTTGCTTTGAAAGAACCCCCTGCCAACATTTGAAGTAAAGTCATCTCCAAGATCCTCAAGTTTTATCAGGTTAATGAGAAATGGGAATATTTCTCACTCTTTGTATGTTTAGTGTGGTGAAATCCTGTTAACAAACAGCTTCTTCACACAAAATGGTTTGGAATGGAATGAAAAGTTTTGAATTATTCATTTAAACCTGTTTTCCTGATTTCTAGTACTGTCTAAGGTTTTTTTCTACACATAAATCCCCAGAAAATTTGGAAAAGACAGACCTCTTGTGCTTCCTATTAAAATGCACTGCAACTGTATCTATTCCATACCTCCTGGGATATTTTGTAAGATTACATTCAGCACAAGATGTGTAAAGCACAAAGCTAAATAATAAATCAACTTCTAAGTTCCTAGATATTTTTAACCTTCCTCTATACAACTATACACAAAACTACAGTGGGTAAAAACGCAATAATAAACTCTCACATAATCAATGAAATAAGAAATTCTAAATATCTCTTCAAAAGAGGTATAATTCAATCTAAAATTTAGGAATGGAGATATAGAAAAAGTTACTTACAGGTAAGAATGAAAAGGAAAGATTCAAGTATTGAATACAAATTTCAATTAAAACATGAATTCAAACAATGTTGTATCTGAAGTATATCAATGTCGGCTTTTGTGGTAAGAGTAGATGATGCTTTGGGGTTTTGAAAAAGAGTCACCAATACCATCAATAAAAGAGAAAAAACCCTAAAAATATGACTAAAGAAAACCCTAAACACCCTCCCCACCCCTTTCCCCAATGACAGATCAAAAAGAAAAGAGTAACAAGAGTTTGCTAATCCTGTTCAGGAGATGCTTCCTGTGCTTTCTACATACCTGCTTGTGTACCCAAAGAATTGCTGTTATAATAATTTCTTTTTTCTAACACTAGACACTACCTCCTATGATGTCACTTTTATTTTAACACTTCAAAGGCAATTTGAATTTTAGATGTTGGCCATTGATTTTAAAAAGATGTGATATGTACTTTCACATTGTCTAAAGCATCTCTGTGTACTTCATCAAAGGTTTTGCGTTTCATTCCCAAATGGAGTAAATCAGATTGGATAGTTATATTGCCATAGCTTATATAATGTAAATTTTATCATATATCAATATGGCAAAAACTATGCAAATGATAAAATTTAATACTTTGTGCCAAGATCTTTATGGGAAAGGAAATAAACCCACTTTCCTATTTGATTGCTTTATTGGCTAATCATTCCCTCCTCTACCTTATAGCTACATGAAGGTATCTATGCTTAGGCAGCAGGACTTGAAAGGTTTCCATTAGATACAAAGACACTTTAGACAGGTTGCAGCTCCATAAGGCAAAAATCTTTATTGATTATTGCTTAGGAAGATCTAAGTAACTATTGAACATTTTTTCTTAAGTCTATCCTCAGAAGGCTAAGCAAGTTTCCTTCTATTGCAGGCATCAAATATAAATAAACCCCCCACAACTAAGCAGTAAAACAGAATTGTTAGAGGTTTATTTTAATTGACTTTTTTTCTTTCCTCACATCCAGTTTCCTTCTCTACATTAGTAATTTTAAAGTAGACAGACAGTACCAAAGTGTTAGGATTTATTATTGATAGCAAAGGTGTAAATTTTTGCCTACAGCCCTCCTTTCTCTCTAGAGACTTCTGTAGGTAGATCTTCCTGGCCTCAGCTACCCTAAACACTCTGTCCTTGTTCATTCCTCTCTGACGATGCTTTGCCTGCCAGACATGCTCAGGGACTTGCAGCCGTCAGATTTTCCCTCTCCAGAATATAAAGAAGGTTGCTTTTGGATAAGACTGTATAGGCTTGGTCAGGCCCTAAGGGAAACAAGTGGTTCTGCAAACTTTGCAGATTATCCTGCAGATATGGCATAACTGAAATCAGATTTTCATGCCGTAGAGTTGCTTACTATCTCTTACACAGGATACATAAATATTACATGCACAGTGACTAACAGAAGCAATCAGATTGAATCTGGAACAGTGTTGCATTAATACAGGAGTCTGTTATCCTTAAGTATCTCAAATACTATTCCAGCATCAATAGCATCCTCTAAGATAAAAGTTACTGCTCAAAGTGAATAGCAACTGGCAGCAGAATCTGTCACTTACTGTCTATATAGCCCATGAACTTGAAGTACATTGACATTGCTTTTGATCTAGAGGTTCATTAAAGGAAGAGAACAAATCAGGGATGCTTTATCACTTCACTCTTTCTTTTATAATGTTTTATAAATAAATGGACTCTCTCATCACATTATCCTAAGCTAACCTGCCAGCTGATGCATCTTCTTGTAGTTCTGATATTCCAGGAGGAGGTGGCAGCATGTGTTACTGGCTGAACCTCTGCACTTGGGAACTAACAGAAATTAAAACCTGATGCAGCACAAACTGAGACACCTCAATCTAATGCTGAGAAGAAGCATCAGGAAAGTGCCATGGGCATTATGGAGCTTGCTTCCTTCATGCCCCAAATGAGATTGTGCTTTGGCAGAGACAGTGACTTTTAGAGATTTACGTATTCCTGCTTCAGGCTTGTGTCAAAATGTAGCATCTCTGTTGTTTAATATTTATGTCCTAGTCATAGTATTTTACTTCCATTAGGACTTCAAATACTCTAGAGAATATGCTGAATAGCATCTGCTGGTGAATTTACCTGTGATTTGTGATGGTAGCACATGCTGAAACCTCCACCTCTGTTCAAATCAATAAGAAAGCGAAGAAAAAAACAAAACAAAACTAATACCTCTGTAGCAAGCTCTTCTTTGTGAGAAAAATCCTCATTCTTCATAGCATGAGATTTTAAAGAGAATAGACAATAATTAATCATAGATGTTGTTCATAAAGTTACTTCAGTATTTTTTGGCTTTGCACTTTTTGAATTCTAAATTAAGAATTATTTTCAGTGTTCAGAGAGGCTAGGAAAAGCTTAAATTAGCACAAGGTGTAGATTGACAAGAATAATGGACCAGTCATTGGTGGGGGAAAAAATGTAGCATAAGACAAAAAAAACAAGTCTTCTCTTAAATTTGAGCCAAAGGTTTCCAAACCTTGAAACAGTTAAATGGGTATGCTTTATAATCTCATGTATTCCAGTGGCTCTTGCAAATGGGTCAGATAGTATTCCTTAGCTGTATTACCTTCCTTCCTTACAACAATTAAGCATCCAAGTCCCTTGCCTCAAGGAAAGAAAAACAGCTTCAAAACTTGTGTATTGAACAAGATTTTTAAAAATTTTTTCTTCTTTTTTACTTTATTTTCCCTAGAAAAAGGTAAAGTCATATGTCAAAACCAGAGGTCCCAGTGGAGTAAATTGATTCCCAAATCAATGCACATATTCTATACAGTGCAGGGGTAATCCCACACGAGTTAGGTGCTAACCTCCACTGAAATGGCTGAGACTGAGACACTCAATTAGTTTTGTATGTCTTACTATTTTATTTAATAATTTCATCAATGTTGTTTATTTCCCGGATGCTGGCATAAATGGAAGAGAAACCTATGCATATTATTTTCTTGCTTGGTGATTGCAATACCTAGAGAAGAAGCCATATGACTTGATTTACATAGCATGGAGATTACTTATCACATCAACTGCAACATATTTCATTACTTTTCTGGACCTATATTATTTCATTGTTTTAAACAATCTCATTAATTATTTCACAAAAAACCAAGGGCTGAGGCTTAGTCATATAGACATACCATAAGAGTAATTTTTAAAAGGTCAATTGTATTTAGCACTCTCAGCATTCTACAAGGCTATTCTAGTTAAATCTAAAGATAAGCCAACACATAGTAACAAACGTTGGGTTAAAACCAACATATTGATGGCAGAATTTGAAACTAGATTTTTCTTCTAGAAGGAAAAAAAATTGCATGAAAATTATTTAAAACTGAAAGTGGAAGAAACTGTGTATGCAATCATTAACCTCTGGAAACTAAACTTTGAATTTTGAAATAGTGGCAGTTGAAAATTTTCTGTTTCAATTAAGCCATTAAAGAACAATCTTTTAGTTGCTTCCATACAATTTTTCACACCATGTGATCATGTTTGAATATGTGTAGGTTACCAAAAACCAAAAAGAAGATATATTTTACAAGAGGAATTGAAAACTGAAAAAGAAGTTTTTAAAAAAATCAGTATTTTTCTCAGAAGGAAAAAACATCAACATTGAAAATTGGATAAAGTGTAGCAATACCTAACTTCATGTTCCTGTTTTAAACATCAAGGATGTACTTTAAAATTCAGGGAAGATATTTTACTGTCTGTCTTTTGAACTACTGCGGCAAGATAGCTCAAGTAGAAAATCAGAAAAGTTCCTGCCTCAAAATTCACTTCTTTTTCTATAAGGTAGAAATTGTCATTACAGATTAATAGAAACAGATTTTTCTTTAAAACTTGAGCGCACAGTACTGCAAAGTACAAATCTTCCAACCACTGGTACAAAAATATCTTGCTAATGCAGTATTTATTACTTTTTTGCTCTGTAGATGTTTCCTCCCTGTCTGTACAAGACTGTTCTTCCCTCCCTATATAAATGATGCTAAGTGATGCTATAAAGACATTTTTTTTCTTCCCTTGACAAACCTATTTTTAAAAAATTTTCCTCTTAGCAGCAGTAGTAGAATATTTTTTTATGATTTCTTATATTTATTGCCTGCATCTTCATTCTATAAATGTATAATAGCCATTAATTATATTGTCATAAGACCTTATTTTTATTGTCCAGTAAGTGTTTTTGTACTTACATGACTTCTAAGGTATGATGCCTGTTCTCCTAAATAACCTGAATGTTAAATGGTGACACGGTATTAATCAGTATCGAGAAGTAAGATTGAAAATTCATAAATTCACAGGAGAAGACTGTTTTCAGGACAATTTACAATTCAGACCTCATCTTCACACTGTGAATGATTGTAATTACCTGCTGTGACAATAACACATTCATAATACAGTGCAGAAATGAACTCGTATTTTTAGTTCATTATTTGGGGCAGCAATTCACAACCAGACATAGAAATAGGGCAATACACAGGAAGCAATTTTACCATTCACTGCAAGATAGCAAAGGAAAAAAACAATTTCATAAAGTTTCTGACCGTCTTTTCTGGTAAAACTGCTATTTTTGTTAAAAGTTTTTTTAACAATCAATGTAATTTTTAATCACCCTATTAATATTATCGAGGTTTGCAGACTACTCGTAGTCTACTAGTCTACTAGCACTCCAGAATAATCTTCCAACAGCACAGCATTATAGGCAAGGATGTGAAAAACACGTACCACCTTTAATCTAGGCAGGTTTGTATAATTTGTCATTTTTCTTAACAGGATTTATCTTCTGTTTATTAGAATTTATTGCATAAATCCAGATTAATAAGCACAGACTCTCATTTTGTGTTAGGGTATATGAAACTGGTTTAGAGTTGATTTAAAATATAGAGAAACAACTTTTGGGATTTTAGTTATGATCACCTAATACAGACTATTATTCTAAACAGTGTAATGAGTAATTACAGCTGCTATATTTTTCTTCTATGGCTGAATGCTCTGCCAAGTTTTCCTGAGGAATAGAAAAAAAGTCCTTACATAGCAAGCCCCCTAGCAGCATAGCTAACTTGATTTGTAAGACAGCATAGTTTTAGTGTTAATGTTATTTATAAAATGAAAATTATTTAATGACAGGTTATGGCATGCAGCAATGTGTAAGCTGATCAATTAAAACAAATATTGCAGTCTTGATAATTTTTCAGTAATGAAGCCCGAGAATCGGAGATGAATGTCCAAGAAAAGTTACAGGACTACAGGAAAAACTCTGCATTAAGTGAGAAGAGACAAATTAGGAGTCCATAAGAATAGATGGATTATCAAATGACCATATGTGTGTGCCATATTTATACATTAGAGGTGTCACAACCAGAAAATATGAAGGGAATGATCTCCACTGACACACTTCAGAGGTGTCCCAAACCTAACAAATGCTAGTAAGGCTTGAAGAAGCTAGTAGACCCAGAATCATATAGGAGGGAAAATAATTGGATTCTCATGTAGATAATGGTTTGAAAACAGTTCCACAGCCACAGGGTTGTCTCTCCAATTCCACCTTCTCTGAAGGTAACCAGCATGGGCAGGACCAGAAGTCAGAGAAGGTTCAACAGTTTTGGGGTTCATTTTAATAAGTTAGGGAATACATTTGGGAAGTACATCAAAATCTTAGTGTGACATGCTGGAATAATCAAAAGAACTACAATCTGAAATGCTAAGAGGGAGCGTGTTTTGGGATTGTTCTGTTACAGTGGAGAAACTAAGTCCTACTGTAAGAAACATTGTGGGAAAGGAGACTAACTACCTCTGTAGATGCAGACAACTTACCTCCAGCAAATCCCTTCCCATCCCAAACTTGTAAATTCTTTGTTCTGGACATAGTGTGTTGATACCATAATAGAGATTAGTTGGTTCATGCCTGTTGGCAGTCTCCTTGGTAATTCTGTCATACTTTGGGAGATAAGGCATTCAAATAATTTATACTTTCCCATAGGTTTTATGCCTCAGGTCCCAGATTTTGGAGTCTGAAGAATGATAGCCTAGATATGGGCCATTTCAGACCAGCTGACTTTAATTTCTGTGAATGTTCTCAAGAATGTTTCATTGTCAACATAAGCAGAAGCTACAATAATGAAAAAATACGATCACCAAAATAATGCAAGCATACTCAAACTGGATTGCCAAAACCAGGCAATGGCAATAAAATGATACATTAATCAAAAGTCTAGATATTCATGCAAGTTCTACTGAAACTTTTCAGTTGAACATAGGATGTAAAATTATTTTTCCGAAATCAATCTGTTTTTTCATTGTTCACATTCCCTTGTCTTTACATTGTGTAAAACAGGGACATTAGTCTTGCCTTTATTTTTTATTGATCTCAGCAAATTTTGGTGCTTCATAACAAATAATTACATTTTCATGGGATAGCAACTGCATGCTTTTTGCTTCTGCGATCAATTTGCACTTCCTGAGCAGAGACCCTTCAACTTAGTAGAAAGAATTCAGGTTCTTTGTGTTAGGTTTACTGTAAGCCTCCTATAATATTTCTGGAATAGATATGAAACAAGACAGACACTGCTTTAGTAAAGCCACATTCGTCCTTAACTCAGTTCTAAGAAGACAGTCAAAAACTTTCATTCTAGCTCTTACCAGCTTTACAGTACTGCAGTGTAATCCATTATAATATCTTTACCTACTACTCAGTTATTCTGATTTGTATAACAACACTGTCAAGGATGTATGAATTCTTGAGTGACTGTAGGAGACTTCCATATGAGGAACTTTTTGTGCCTCTGTTAGGCTGATAAGCCTTGTTTCCAGGAGCTTCATATTAAGATTAATTTCAAGAAGGTCATTGTGGCATAATAGCATTATTTAGATTTCATGAATCGAGGTTGATCTGTGGAAAGTCAGCTGGCTGCCCAGAATTGGTTTCTCTTATCCAGATGAAAAACTGAATTAAATGCCTCTAAATCTTCCTTTCCATATAAAATTGCTCCCTTTACTCCAGCCATGAATGTTGAAAGGCTGTGAATCGGTGGACTATGTGATTTGTTGCATCAATAAGGCAATGTCTCTGTTCAGATGGGTTCTTTCTTGAAAAAAATGAGGACTTGTATTAAGGGAAAAAGTTATAAGCTTGTGTTAATGATTGGGGAAAAACAATTCAGAGGCAAAGCATGAGGATCAACACTAGAATCCATTTGAATAACATGGAGCATAATAGATAGCCCTGGAGTAAACACAAGGCTGTATTTCACTCAAGAACTCAGCTGCAGTCGTAAACTGTGAGAGTTTTACGAATGGCATCAGAGCCTCAGGAATTAATTCAGCCTCATACTCACAGTGGTGCCATATGTTGTTATTTATAATATCCACTTTATAATTACTACTCTTAAACAATTTAATATTTGTAGCTATAATATTTCAAAGATTAAATCATTAATTTGAAATGCTGAACTTTCCTTGAGGTAACATCTTTAACATCATACTTACCAAATGAAATTTTTAGGGTACTAAATTTAATACAAACTGATGCCTGCTGAATATCTCTTAACACCACAAGAAACTATTCTCTTTAATAAGGCTGTGGAGTGCAGTGGAACTCAACATAAGAGCTATGGTGTCATTTTGTACTTGAGAAGTTGCAGATTTATATTGAGTTCATTAGATAGTTATAAGGTGCAAGAAGGCAATGAAGGAAAAAAGATCCATTTACTATGTTATGTGTTCTTATGCGAAGTTAAAAGTCTTATATACCTATCTATGGTCAGCATGTGAAATGGAGACAATCAAAATACTACAAATAAGTGATCCAAATTAAAATTCATTTATTTGAAGAGTCTCTTCCTGATTTCTACATGCTGTCTAAATTAAACGTTGGGAATCATGCCATTCTTGGAAGTTAACTGTCATTTTCTTGCCATGATAATATTCTTCATCACACTTGGCCTCTTCCCATACATGCAACATTTTGGCAGTAGATCCAGCATAAGAAATGAAACATGATTACAGGAAAAACTTTTCTGCTCTCTGAAGCAGCTTGCAGGTAGGCTATTTGAGTGCAATTGAAAAACAACTGTATGAAATCAGAAAAATCTCACAAAAATCTTGCGCCCCATCTCTACCATTCCCCCCTCTATCTTTTTTTGCTTGTTTGCTTTTAGTTGCCTTCCTTTTAAACTTTTTTTTCTTCTGTGTGCCTTGTACTCAGATAAAAATAAATGCAAACAAAAGGAGGGCTTCAATCAATAGATGTTGTTTCAATCAATAGATGCTGTTTGTAAACGGGCTTCTTGTCACTTAAAGTCAAGGTCTCTATTATTGGACCATATACAAAAAGTCTTCTTATGGAAGATTCTGCGTAGCTTGCTTGAGTCATGTCCTTGTATCTCACAAGTTCCACTGTACTGCAAAAAAATCTTTATGCTATAAGGTATTCTTGTTATGCTTTGACCCTTGATAGCATGACATACTGAGAATAAGAACTGGATTGAAGCAAGGTAAGGACAACATTAATGCAATTTAATGCAGTTCAGATCTGGGACCACCTAAACCATGATCTGAATATAACTTATAGAGTCCTTTCAAGCATCTTAATGGAGAGATTTTTCAAGGTTCTATTGTCCAGGGTCACCACGTTCTGCTCCAGTTTTGACAAGTTTTTACAAAACAAAACTATCTTCCTGTGTACACTAATTGAGATCAAAAGGATTAATCTTTTCATTGTGGTCATGGGAAAAAACCCTGTCAATTCTTGATTGCCCCAATCCTTTGGTGAAAACTACTAAGTGACTATTGGTATTTGTTCATTTAGAGTACCAGTTTGACTCTTGTATTTATCATGACTACTTTAAGTGACACTTTCAAAGTAAGAGAATTACTTGGACAAAAACACTGCAGCAAAAGTATCAAAATTTCCTCCTGATTTTCAGAACCTTTCCTCATTTAATAGGCATTTATGTGGGTTTTAATGATAAATAGAGTAGAATTTCGTTATCTATGAGCAGAAGCAAAGCTGAGCTCCTAAAGTCTATATATGTTAGCATGCTGATCTGGGGAACACTGAGTATCAGAGGACGTATATTAGCTATACTTAAGAAAATGCTTTATTTTATTTTAATTTCCACATTCAAAGTTAAGTTCAACACATACACTGTCTTCCAGGTAAAGCATGCTAAACTTATAAAGATAAATATTTCTTGGACCACTGACGGAACCTCACTGTGATTCTTATCTCCCCTCAGACCTCTAGTATTAATTAATGGTATCTTCATATTTTACAACTTTAAGTTAGAGGGCAACGTACCTGAAGAAACCATAAAAATGAACCTTGATTAAAATCTGGGAAAATAATCAGCTATGTTTGTGAGAGCCATATTCACAGGAACAAATATCCAAACCTCATTTCCAGGTATACAGCAAAAATGATGTGCTTCCTTTTAATTTAATAATTAGCCCATCTTTTTGTAAAAGAAAAAATGTAATCCACAATTGGAATAACTTAAACTATAAATTTGACTTTAAACACTGAAGTTATATACATGAAAGGAAGCCAAAGGCTGACAAGTGAAAATTGGAGCTTAGTCTTAACTGAGCAGTGCATATCAATTAACTGGAAAATAGAAGTGCAAATAGAAAGTACTCCAACTATCTATGAAGGTCCTTCAGGGGTTTTTCATGTTCTAGAGGACCGGAGCAATGCATTTTAATAAAAGAAACACAAACTTCTGCTAGCTTTTCAAACTTTGGAAAGCACCGTCCTCTAGGTCTGTTTTTTAAGATCAGGGGAGTCTCACAAGAGCAGTGCCTTAGACAGAGATGGAGTAAAAATAATGCCCATACTTTATTCTTCAAAGGAAGAGATTGATGACTTTTCATAAGCTGCTGATCTGTAAAAGATTCAATTTTTGAACGACTATTTTTTAATGAATCACAGAATGTTTGAGAGGCCCTGGAGGTCATCTGGATAAGCAGTAGGGTGCAGGGATAGCTGAGATCACTCTTAACCAAGGTTACTTGGATACCCAGAGTTAAGTACAGCCATGTCAATTCATAGATCAAATGTGACATGAGCTCTTGTGTGCTTTCTGGAGACTGAGCTGAATTTTTCAAATAAAAGCTTTGGTTTTGCTTAAGAGTTTCCAATATCTTTAGTCTATTAGTTGTTCGTTTGATAGTTTAACATCAGATTTAGAAACCTGTGATGATTTCTGGACCTAGATTTATAGCATAGTCTAGGTAAAGACTGGTGGAGAGAGGAATCTGCTAGACCCATGAGCAAGAGGGAGATGGAAGCAGTAGATCTGGGTCAGTCAAAGAGATAAAAGCAATGATACAGTGACATGGGTGGTGGAGATATCTCTGGGACAGGGACTGATGGTACTGGGCTCAGCTGAAATGAGGTCCTTGGCTATTTGGAAAGTGGAACGGTGTGGGAGGCATCTGGGACACAAGGGCCTGTAAGTACCCTCAGGTTCCTAAGAGTCAGTTTTAATTCCTCCTCATTTTAATTTAATTGAGTCAAGTCTTGTCTTGTGCTCTGAGACATAGAAAAGAGTAATTTTCAGTCACACCACTCTGTCTTTTAGACACTTCTTAAAGTACTTGAGATACTTTGATCATGTCCTCTCTTCTTGTTTCCAAAGTAAACAGTCCTAATCTTCTCAATCTCTCTAAATCTCTGAGATGCCCTTGATGATTCATTACTCCTCTGCGAACAGTCTCTGCCTCTGCCTTCCCAATATGTTTCCTAAGACAAGGTGACCAGTATTGTAGCCAGGATGAGAGTACAGCACCCCATGATTTATAGAAAGACAATATAATGTTATTTTTATATGCCTCTTATGCTTTCTCTCATATAGTGCCTTGTTAGTGTTTCTGAATAGCGGCTGCCTGGTACTGGCAGTGGCACTGTGAGCCCTGCTGCCCAACTGAGATCCCTTTGCTGTGTTGCCATCAATGTTAGATGCTGTGCTGTCGAGATGAGACATTGCTCTATAGATGCTGGGATTGCTGCACTGCTACAGATACTGTAAGATGCAGGAATTCTTTAGCTAAAGTGCAAATCTTCTTTATGTATTTGCATTGAAATGCATTTGCTAAGACGTGGTCCTTTCAGGGCCACTGTACAAATGTGCTGTCACAGCGTATATGAATGTATGTCCCAAGTTAGCTGATGTTGGTGTGGGGAGCAGAGGCCCTCTGTCCTCCTTCTGATAATTCATCTGTGCCAGCTTTTCTCCTGGAAAAAGGGATCTGCCTTGTGAAGAAGTCATGATGCCTCCACCCGCTTGGGATACAGACCAGCAATTATGGGGTAATCACAATTAGTGGATGAAGCAGGACTCATTGCTTTTAGAACACAAGGGCACTCTAGAAAACACACAGGACAATTACTCCAGTTTATCTCACTGTTTTCAGATTGGAGCAAGCTGACCTCCTTTCCTTTTCTACCCACAAGCATCTGCCAAGGCAGGAATGAAAAGAAGATAAACAATAAATTAAAAGGTATAAAAAGTTAGTTATATTAGAAGAATCAGAAGATAGGGCAAGGGTCAAGAATCTCAGATATTTGCTCAGGAGATTCATCTGAATTGCCAATTTTTGGGCAAATTCCTTGTGTATGTGTAAATTCGGTTAATATATATTGATAGTATTTTAAAGGAAATTTGTCTTTGAAATAGTCTTACTTTACTACTGAATAGTTGATGTGCTCTGGATGAATAAAGGGTTTTGGCAACACCATAACTCTGCATCTTTGGATCCAAAGGAATCTGGGTATGAACTGACCTCTGCATAAATGAAAATATGTTGAAATTCTGATAAGTTTAAATATTTTTTTGTTTTCTAGACTGCAGAAAAGAGTCTGTTCTATGTTCTGTTCCTATGGACTGTGAAAATTTCATGACTTATGAAAAGTTACTCTCATATAGAGGCAATAATTTCTCATTGGTACATCTGTTACAATCTGCCCCTGAAGGCAAGAACTGAGATTCTTGTAAATAGAACAGAGATCAAAGATGATACACTTTGTGAAAGCCTCTCTGCTCATCTCAGGTTCCATCTAAATACTTCAGATACATTAAAAACTTCTACAATTCCTGGGGTCTACCAGTGGAACTAGGCCCATTAATATTTCATGGAGATAGCAATGTTCTTGATTTTTTTTTTTTTTTTTTGGTTAGCATTTCACAGAATCACAGAATAAGGTGAGTTGGAAGGGATGGGCAAGGATCATTGAGTCCAGCTGCTGACCCTGCACAACACCATCCCCAAGAGTCACACCACATACACAGAGTATTGTCCAATAGCTCTGTCAGGCTGGTGCTATGACCACTTCCCTGGGGAGATTGTTCCAGTGCCCAGGCACCCTCTGGTTGAAGAATCTTTTTCTAATATCCAACCTAAACCTCCCCCGACACATTTTTTCTTGCTGTATGTTGCAAACTTTTTGCACAAGGTTATCACATCCTCCAATTTTGTATCATTCACTGAAAAAGAGCCTGAATGAGTCCTTCCAAATATGTGTGTGATGGTCTGAATTGAAACATTCCATTAGAGCAAATCATATTTTTCCTACAAATTAATTTTTTTCATCCTTTGCATTTATTTAATAATATAATGATAAGATTTGGATTTTGTGTACTCATCTTGGCAAAGTCCAATGCTCTTAATTTTTTGCATCAAAAATGTTGCAAATGAGAAAACTAAATCTTAAATTTGAAAGTTGATTGTTTTCATTACAAAGCTGGTATTATTGCTTAATGAGCTTGCATACACATGGCTACATATAAGACTGTAGCTGAAAACATCATAAACCACAATATAATTAGGTGACCTTTCCCCAAACTATCTTCAGTGGCAGCACTATGACCTTCTTAGATTGTGTTTTGAACTACTGGCTTGCTATTGATTGCAAAATCAGTGAATGTAATGAAAGCAAGGCTTAGGATGCCAAAAACTGTTTCACAAGGCAGAGATGGCAGCATTTGAAATGTGTTGAAAGCTCCAATGTAAATTATTTATACTGCTTGCAAGATGCAAACCTCTGCTTGAAGACACTAATCAATTCTTCCATTTGATAGGAATTTTAATTAGATAGAACAGCTAGGGGTAGAAATATTGTTCAGCTACCTAATTCATTGGCTATTTAATTGAGGCTGGTCTAATTGTCGCTACATATATTAGAGCAAAAAGACATTTAGATGACTTAATTGTGGATCTTGCAACAGGAAAACCTTAAGCAGCATGTTTAAAATATAACATACATGTTGCAGAGATAATTATATAGTCTTGAGACTGTATGGCATGAGGTCTGCTCCTATCCATCACTAGCGGTGGGACATACCTTTCAATAGTATAAGCAATAAAATAAGCACTTCAAATTGAAGCAAACTTCTGCACAAGTCATACTTAATTGATCTGTCAATTGTCTGATTCTTACTAGTTTCTTAAACCTTTATACTTAGCAAACGTAAGTGTAAGTATGTCTTCATTTGGTTCATTTTAGCTTCTGGAAATTGTATTTTCTCTCATAAAAAGACTATAAAGGCCAAGTGTTTAAACACCTATCTGCACAAATATACAGCAAGCTGTGTTAAACACACATCAAGGTCCAATTTTCTGCTGAAATATATTCCAAAACATTTTTGGAATCAGAGGGCTAGAAATAAGCCTTTAAGATAAATTAGGAAAAAGTTTCAGTTGTTTTTGAAAAGGTGCATGCATCGAAGTTAATGCATTTAGGAAAATAAAGTGAAGAGAAATTGTTAGGAAAGCAAGAGACATGCTCTTGAGTCAAGGTCACATTTGCCTGGTATGAAAAATATTTCCGTGTCACAGAAGCTGAAGTCTTGTCCTTCCTTACAGCCCAAGAAATTGGGAGTGGTGATTATTCTAACCTAGCTATTATCTCTAGAAATAATGTTTTTGCAGAAGCTAAGTTAATGAGGTAAGGGTTGGTGATCTACTAATTAAAAATCTAAAAATAGTACTAGTGATAAATGGGGTGTCAAAATATTCTAGCTAAGGAAGAATCTTTAAGTTAGCATTGATCAATGTACAGCACTGATTTCATGACACTGCATATTCATTTAATGAACCTCCCCTTTTATCTGTTAATTGCTACAACACCCTCTGGATTAAGACTATAGCACATTCTTTAGAGAATCTGTGCATTGTCTAGTTCAAGTTTATTTATGAATATTTATTAGTTTGCTAGCATACCAGAATCTTCTTAGCTAACACATTACCTCACACTAATAGGGGCTTTTGTTTGACATGGAAAGCAATTGTTTTGCATTGAAAAAGCTGTTAAACCTTAGTGTATGTCTTCCAGAAAAGCAGAGAAAATTGAGAAGCTAAATACAGACTGGGATTTTCAAACAGGCCCATCTGAAATATATAACCCATTTGCATCATACTACACTGAGAGTAGCACACAAACTCAATTCCTAATAGAAGCATCTGGCAAGTAGTTCTACAGTTAATGGTAAATCAGATTTCCAGTTCATCAGTGAAAACAGCATTTTTCCCAAATTCAGTGCAGTGAATTGTAAATTCGGATATCTCAAAGTTATTTCCAACTGAATGGCATTTTACTAGAGTGTGTTAATGGCCTCAAATTAAACCTAAACACACCATTTGACTGGCAAAAGTAAAAGTGTGATGAAAGAATTTGTTGTAAACCAAGAGTAGTCAGAAAACCAAAATGTATAAATAATAAAACAGTATAAACAATATAAATGATAAGAATAGACGTGGCATGCAGCATTAATAAAAAAATCAGTACGAAACTACCAGTGTCTGGAAAGCTTTACTAATAGCAGCACTGAAACTTGTGCCATCAACAGCTAGGATCCCAAGAACAAACTCATCCATTGTCTGTAGATACAAGATGTCCCTACAAAAGTTAACAATGTCACATCTATAGATTTTGCCCCTATTTAGGTTTCTTTGTTGGAGCTCAAGAGATCTGTAAAAATACTGCTTCAGAATACAACAAAAGATAGTGGTTACTTTTAAACATGGTCAGACCCTTTTGCAGAAAGGCCAAATTTTTTCGATGCCTTTTTGAGACACAGTCAGGAGTAGCCACAATGCAGTCATAGTTTCACTGTTTGAATATGACACATTACAGATGTTAAAGTGTCAGAATCCTTATTCCCTAAATATTTAAAATAGGAATGGGATTAAAGTCCCTACACTAATTGGGTATTGTCCCAGCTCTTGGCCCCTCACTTCACGAAAGACATTCAAAGTGCTGGAGTGTGTCCAGAGAAGGATGAAGTTGGTGAAGGATGTAGAAACCAAGTCCTCCAAAGAAGTGGTGTTTAGTCTGGAGAAAAAGTGTACTCAGGGGCTACAACTGCCTGAAAGGAGGCTGTAGCAAAGTAGGTGTTGGCCTCTCCTCCTGAGAAACTTTTTACAGGACAAGAGGACGTGGCTCAAGCTGTGCCAGGGGAGGTTCAGGTTGGACATCAGGAAGAATTTTTTCACTGCAAGGGTAGTTCAGCATTGGAATGGACTGCCCATAGAAATGGTGGAGTCACTATCCCTGAAGGTGTTCAAGAAGTGACTAGACCTGTCACTGCTAGTGTAGTTTACAAGTTGGTTGGTCAAAACTTGATCATGAAGCTATTTTCCAATATAAATGAATCTGTGATTCTGTGAGTGTTCATTTATGAAAGGAAAACCTTGGATGTGAACTGGGGATAAGGAGGACCTGGTCCATGTTGTACAGTCCTACATCAACTTTTGAGCATTCCCATGTCCTCGCATCAGCTGCTTCAGATATAACCACAAATCTTTAGACAAAACAGACATATATACAACTCAATCTCCTGTACAACAGAGTTACTATTGCACTAATCCAAATAATTTGTGCTTGACTAAGGTTTCTTTTGTGCTGTGCTAAAGCACACTAATTAATACATAATGCAGTAGTGGAAAGAAGCCAGATCCTAAGCAATGAAGATTGTGTAGAATACACAGGGACAGAAACCACACTGAAATGCCATGAAGGAAATAGCCATGGCACAGTCTGGATATGCCAGTATGGAGAGAGAAATTGAGTATTAATTGGTCCCTGTGAATGAAATCACTTATTTATAGGCAAAAATTCTACATATAGAAGTATAGGCAAATAACTAGAACTTCCCTGTTAACAGGTTTGCACGGAACACTTTTAATGCAAATAAGCAGTTATTTAATATGTTATTTTTAATGCTTGTCAGGGTTTTGCTAACAAACGTGTAATTTTCCACCTTCTGAATCATCTTGGCTGCAGTATGCTTGTCTTTCCAATTGTATCTCTTCTTTGGTTTGACCTAAGAGTGAGATGATTTACCACCTGCACTCTTAACTTAAGCTGGGCCAGTCTAATTGGCTCCATATTTAATCAAACTTTCACAATGTCAGTGTTACATTTTCACCTTTGCTTATTTTATGTGAAATGACATTGATCACTTGTCAAGTGATGAGTTGAGACTGTGTGGCTTTGTCTGTGCTGTTACAGATACTATCTGACTTTGTTTTATTTATCAGTGGTTACTACAGTACATAACTATTGTCATGAGAGATTTGGATTCATAACTTATGTATTTTTGCTGGTATTCTGGGACCATAAAGAAATGCAGGCTCTCTCTTTTATACTCACATCCAACCTTAATGTGTCTGCCATCTGTCGAAGGTATAGGTATGCCGCTTGCATGCTTTGTGGGTTATACATACCTCAGACATTTCCCTTCTGAGCTTTGAATTACCCTCTCAGCACATTAGAACTCTCTCCATTGACTGTAGAGGAACACAGATTTTTAACTATCATCTACAAACATGTACCAAAATTGTTTTCTACAGAAGACAGTGCAAATAGCCATATACATTCTATGTATATCACAGGCTGATTGGAAAAAAAATTATTTTCTTCTGCTACAGTGCTGTGATATTTTTCAGTAGTCATAAAAATTGCATTATGAGAAAACCCTGAAATTTGTACAGCAACTGTAATTATGCTCTTGGGACCTTTGATTTTTATTAATACTCTAGACAATTTTTGGTGGCATATGATTGAATGAAATTCCTTTCCTGTTACATCTACCCGCTGGAATATACACACACATATAGACACATAAAATATAAAAATGAATATAGTATAGTATATAGCTACTACCCATCCGACATGGTATGATATGATATAAGTGATTTTTAGGAAGGTGGAGGGGTATCTCTCCTGGAATCCACTGGTTGATCTCAAGGAATTAGTGAGACTGGGATTTTACTTGTGGGATTAAGATTTTATCTTTCTTTGGAAGACAGCTTTTCCAGCCTCTGGGCATTAAAACAGAGATGATGTCCCACACGCACTAGCATGCTAGTTACAAAAGTTCATTTATTTCTTTTATAATTGAATAATTTTTTAATTCAGTGACAGAAATTAAGAGCAAAATTAATAAAAAGAATCCAACTATATAAATCCCAAATTAAAGTATGTAACTGTCATCCAAACAAAACACTAAATTCTGTTCATGCACGATGTCTCAAGTTAATTTGTGGCATGTGCAAGAGAAAATGAACAAACAAAAGAATGCTGAGGATGATGCTACTTTCTTTTTTTTTTCCTTAATGGTTAGACAAATATTTAAAATGAGAATATTTGAACTCTCAATCCTTGATATCAATCTAACAGGTAAAACTGGTAAAATTCTCATGATGATATTCCATCATATACCAATTTCAACTAAGATAACCTCTCTCATATCAATGTTTAACAACTGGACCAGAAGAACCCCTTCTTTCTTTCTGGGACAATTAATATTTAATTGGGACACACAACACAAAATCAGCTCAAGAAAAACTTAGGTTTTGGACACCACACAGTAATTGTCCAGGAGAACTGGTTTATCCAAGTAAGTGCAAGGTGATTTTAATTAGTTTAGCCCATTTGTAATATACTTTGAACTAACCTTGTGTTTGCTGCATAGATAGAGCATGCACACATAAACATATATTCACTCCAGGGATTGGTTCAGATGCACCTGGTGCTAAGTTCTGTTTTATACAGTCCTGCATCTTTGTCTGCTTTCCTCCCTTATGTTTTCCAGGTACTCAGCCCTGATACTCAAACATGGTGTTGAGAGAGAACTCTTGTTCAGTCATATTTCAGCAGTTTTGGTGATCCCAAATGTCCAAAGCTATATCCAAATTTGAATCTGTATTCCTTCAGTTTCAGAAGCTGAAAACTATAAAGTATGGTATATCGAATGGAAATTATTTTTGGAATACTCAGTTCAGAATTCTAAAGATACTAATATTAATACTAATTTTGCAAAACTCCAGAAACCCCAGGGGAATACTTTTCAAAAAAAAAAAAAAACAAACCAAAAAACAAAAAAACCAACCAAACAAAAAAAAACCCTAGGTCTTGCTTTATACCACTTATTTATATATTTAATTCCAAATATACTCCTATCTTCTTTATGTTCCATACTCTTCTGGTTGCAATAGAAATAAAATAGCAAGAGATCATAAAAAATAAATGTTCTTAACTGCTTACTATGTTATCAGAAAAATTGAGTGATTCATGATTTTCTGCTAAGTCAACTCCACAGGGGAAAAATATGTGAAAGGTGCATAATCTTGACCTTCTGGAATATTTATTCATATTAATGCAGTGCACAATTAGAAATGCCTTTGTGCATGTCTATTTCAAAACAGCCACAACAAAAAGGAATGAAGAAGGTAATTATAAATAATTTAATGAAACTCTGTCAATCGAAATAAGAAATTTTGTATGCATGTAAAGGTGTTTAACTTTGCCAGGAGGGCTTCCCATATACACAAAGGAACTGTGTAAACAAATATTCTGCATATGCTTGTGAATAATTAAATACATTTAAACAAGAAACCACTATCCTAATAAATCTACTCATGATGACCATTTACTATAGCTAGAGAAACTGTAGTTTACTGTGTGTGTGCAAGATCAGGATTAGAGTTTGTATCATTCTCCAAAGTCACATGTGTGATCTTGTAAGATAAAGCCAACTTGAAGAAGAGAAAGGTGATAGGGATAATTAATGAGCTCTTTTCAGGTGATTATAAGCCCTTTTCAGGTGATTATAAGCCGCTATTCATTATATTGGAGGGTAGTGCTAAAAAGAAAGGTCACTGCCAATGTCCAAAGGTGATAACTAGGGGCAGTATTTGTTATTACAGGTGTGACCATAGCTTCTGAATATGCTAGTACTGAAGTGCTTATCTAACTCCTTATAATCTTTACTAAGAGTTTGAAGATAAAAGCTGAGAAAAAATGTTAGGTTGATGGTTTCTGTGCCAACATAAAGCCTGACACAATTATCTACAGGGTATAAATTTTATCAAGTGTCTCAAAAGAATGCTACTGGAAAGACCCACTGGTTAGGGTCATTCCCAGTAGTAATTCAAGGACAATCCATTTGTAGGAAAAAATAGAAACTACAGCAGACTCAGTGACATCCACCATAGTAAATACTGCTTTTATGCTTCCACTTAAGGGATCAGCTATGAAAAGGAAGACAGAAAGCTGCAAAGTATCTGCTCTCTTTGGAGAATCAAAACAGAATCAAAAAGAGTGAAGCTGAGAGACTTCCTGCAGCAGAGTGCATACAGCTTGTCTGAACATGGCAGTAACACAAAATATTCATAAAATGTCAAACTTTGCCTAGTTGCTTAAAATACATAATTTCTACTACAAAGGACAATTAACATTACTCACCTTCGTTTCACTTCCATAAAAAAATACAACTTTACCAATCTTCACTGTCAAAGAAAATAAGATGACAGCGGTGTACTGTACTGATGGCAAATAGACATCCAAAATTCTAATGCAGTAGAAATACTTCCATAAGAAATTAAAGGAAATTTACAGGAAAGATGGGGCAAAACTATTTTCAAGAGTGTGTAGTTACAGGACAAGGAAAAATGTGTTCAAATTGAAAGATGATAAATTTGGATTTGATAGCAGGAAAAAAGCCTTTACTGTGAGGGTGTTCAGGGAAGTGGTGGATGCCTCATTCCTGGAGGTGTTAAAGGCTAGGCTGAAAAGAGCTCTGAGCATCCCAGTCTAATGAAAGTTGTCTTTGCCCGTGGAACAAGACGATCTTCAAGGTTCTCTTCCAAACCAAACCATTCTATGATTCTATTAAATTGTATTTTGTCAGGAGTTTTCGTTCATCATTACTATTTTAGTCTACTAAAAAAATATGTATTTTACCTGTGAGTGTGTGCTTCTTTCTCCATTGTCCTTGCCTTAACATGGATTAGAGTTTTACAGAAATGCAACAGGCATTTTGTTCCCCATAATCTTTAAGGTTTTGCCTTCAATGGTGTTCATGAAAGATCAATGGTGATTAATGGATGGAACTTTACGCAGTGATAAAACTAAGAAATTCACTAACTGTAATAATTTCTCATACTCATGCAAAACATGTTTGAAACAAAAACTATTTTTCTGTATTTATCTTTCCTATCATATACTAGCATCCAGTCCCTTAGTTCATGACTACACTCT
>JANRGV010000001.1:106526389-106554752 GCA_024734035.1 Alethe castanea | reverse complement strand
GTCTTTTTTTTTTGTTTGTTTTTTTTTTTTTTTTTTTTTTTTTTTAAAAAAAACAAACAAGCTCCAAACTGAAGAAGACAAAACGAGACAGTCTTAACCCCTGGTATGGTTGTCCATATTCATGAAGTGAACTTGGCAACGCTATTTTCAGTCTTATTACATACTAACAGGTCTTTTTTTTAATCAGCTCTTTATGGCCTTTCAAATATGTATCTAAATCCCACTTAAAATTGCTTTCTTTTCTTATCAACACAGGAAAAATATTGAGCAAAGTATTATCTGCATGTATGTGTTTTTAAGCTATGTGTTTCATTGCTGATAAGAAGAGATGTGTTGACTATGATAAAAGAAGAAATACTGGAAAAGATGTTGCTTGCTCAAACATTTCTAAAAAAATTCCCAGCTTTCAGGGTAAGATCTTCAATGATAATACTTCATAGTAATTGAAGAAATTGAATTTATATCTTTCTTAGAAATGTGCAGTCAGTTATGTCAGGTTGAATAAATTCACTGTGCCTGTAGATGACATTTGTAGCTAAAGTGAGACATAATTTACACAATTTAGGTTTAACTAATTTGTTAGCAGTTAGATATATGCTATATACACGGCAGGTATTTATTTTTGCAGGCAAGACAAGATTGGCTATGTTGTAAGTATTATTATCACCCTAAGAAATAGCAAACCCCACAATTTCTGAGGTTACTCAGGCTGTGAAAACGAGTATTTTGGAAGCCCTCTATAACAACATCTAAATATCATACATACTAAAGTCTGCTCTAAGATGTTATCCCCTTAAAGCAAATGTTATTAAAATTTTTATCTAGGGTTCGTATTATTGTATTTTAAATATTTGGAAAGCTACTCCTGTATCCAGTAACTTATCAGGTTATTCCAAAGCTACCTAAATAAGCACTTTGCTAAAATAATCAGTAGGAATTTTGTATCTTGTTATTATTGATCAGAGAACTGAATTTGTGGACTCTCCTTGCTGCAGTAGATACAATGTGAAAAGTTTCAATGATTACCTGATTATTTCAGAAAGACCTCATATCTTGTTGAACATGAAAAATCAGGCTTCTGAAAGTTATTAGAATATTCAACACAGTTGATAATGCATGAGAATTCTGTTATGTGAGCCTGATCAAAAGTTAACAGTGAGAAAATCCTGATAAGAAAATAAATTAGGGAAAAAATGTAGCTTAGTGATACTGGAGGCCATCAACATACTGTTGAAATGTCAGGGAAAACAGCATTTTTTATTCCACCACTTGACATATAGATTACATATTCTAGTCCTTAGTCAAAATTTCAATTTCAAGTGAATGAGAGTTCTGTTGGAACAAAGGGACTGAAATGTGAGTGAAACAGGCAAGCTCCTGGCATGTGCTTCTATGTGTCTGAAGACTGGCTTATTTAGCAGATTCTTTTTCAGCTGCACACTGGGTAAAAAACAAAAGTCTGCAAAAAAGGCTTTAAATAAACTTTTTATTAACAGGAGAAAATAAATGGAATTGTGCAAACAAAAAACCTTTTTCAACCCATAGTTTACTAGATTTTGGCAAATTTCATCACAATTCTAAGTGTGAGACCATAATCTCCCCTAGTTTGAAAAATTAGGAAAAAGGAGAAAAAAATACAGTGGAAAGAGACTGCTACAGATGTTGAATAAGTGTACTATTCTGTTATGATGATTTGTGTCTTACAGTCTGCGATGGGTAAGCTTGCCTTGACCAGCATTACAATTACTTTACCTCTTATGAGAGAATACAGTGGGAATTGCAGAAATGCTGATGTATGAAAGGTGATCATCATTTAATTTTTGGATGATTCTACCACATTAATTCAGAAGATGTGCATTAATGCACACAGTTGTTAGCCATTGCAGTTCCCAATATTTTGATGCATTAATTTTGCTGACCAGTTTGTTTTAGCCATTTCAGAGGCTGGGTTGCTGTAGGACTTAATCTCCAAAATAGTGTCTAAAGTTCATCATTACCAAAGTTTTCTATTATCTCCTTTGTAAATTTTAATACTAAATATTGCCATAGAAAAATATTACCAGTTTAGAATAATTTCCTACTTTTTGAACTCATGAATTCAAGAATTCCAAAGCTGAAGAAGACTATTGCTGACTGTTAGTTATCTGTAATTAGTTTCCCCAGTTAACTAGATCATTTAATAATAGCTAAAATTAAATTAAAATTAAATTGCTATTGCTAAAAGCTTTTTCTGAGTACCAAACATTAAAAAGTAGTTGGAATATCTGGGACTTCTGCAGAACTCTGAATGCAAAGGCTTATTTTTAGCTGCAAACTTTGGCTTCTCTGATGTCAGTTTTTACCTCCAACATCTAAGTGCTTTTTCTCTGTAAGTGAGGCTGGTGACACACAGATGGAACTCATTACCTGCAGTGCCACATGCTGCTGAAGAGAAAGTTTAACAAGGGTGAGAAAAGTGGCGGTGACTTTTACCCATTGTCTTCCATCACCAGCCATCAGGACAGCTTCAGGAAATGTGACAGCTAATACTGCTTCTGCAAGTGGATTTGCATACTGGAATTGCACTTCATATTTCCCCAAAAAGGCTAAGCTATCAAAGCAAATTTGCCTGTTGCATGTATTAGATAGTCAAACATTCCAACAGAATTAGCAATTTCTCCAAAATATAAGACAACTAATCGTCTTGAGATAATCTTGAGAATATTTATTAACAAGAATTGAAAGTATTATTTAATTTATTAAACATGGCCATCTGAATATAAATTATGTATTCTCAGAAAACTTCTATAAAATTTTACCCTGTAAAAGGTAACAGAACAATATTTATAAAAGAAGACTTGCAGTATTTGGAGACTATACCATGCTGAGCTGCTCCAGGTTAATTACCTGGAGCATTCCTCAACATTTCATTGTTTTGAACTTCTGGCAGTGTTTTTTATTCTCTCATAACTGAAAGTAATGGCCTGGCAAGGCACGTTCTCACACTACTGCTGAGCCATCCTTCTTCCAAATTATAAAACTCTGTTTCAGCAAACCCAGCTGAACAGGGCTGGGTTTTCTTAGGTGGGTTGTCCTTAGGTTATTCCTCTTTGATCCAGCAGCTTTCTTTTTTATTCTTTTGTCTTTTCTTAACATGCAAAAAAGAGTGCAATTTTTTATGTTAACTTCAGTCTGATTCGGTAAAAACACCAGCCTTTGCTGAATCAGCTGTGTGGACCTTTTTTTACAGCTGAGAGCTGATGGAATCAGATGTCCACCATAAGCCAGAAATCAAAGAATTTAAGAGTCCAGAGCTAGAGAGGGGGTACTTTCCCAGAATGAAGTAGTACTGCTCTGTTACCTTTTCAGCAGAAGCTGTGAGGCAGGTATGCTGGTCTTTATCAGAGACAAGATGTTGCTGACTGGAATGAACAGGCAGCACCCTTTCAAGTAAGGGCGTGTTGCAGAGTATGCAGTCAGTCTGACCATCAGTGGCTCTGCATTTGCCTCTGCCTTGTCCCTAAAGACCCCAAGGTCTGAGATGTAAAGCTCAGGTCCATATTTCCAGACAGGGTTGGGCTTTTACTTTCCTGCTCTAACTAAATGAGTGTAATAGAACTCTGATTGTGAGGCTTGAAGAAGCAGCTCACAGGGCTTGATGGTAGGCTGTCTGTATAGACATCTGTAATCTGCTGTAAGTGTTGAGATAATTACTGAACGAGAGAAAAGGGTAGAGAACAAAATGCCTAATTAAAGAGCTGAAATTAACATTAGGAAACTAATAAAAAGGTATTTGGTGGAAACTTTCAATTTGTAGCAATAAGCTATTTCTTGTGTAATTTAAAATTTTTAATGAAACAGTAATCTCTGCAAACTTGGAACATGTCCCACCAAAATCTTCTTAGAAATACTTGCAATTAGGGATGTGGTAACTAACTGTGTGCAAGTCCAGATCCAGCGACTGGTGAAGCACTGACTTCCTAAAAATAAAATGAACTGGAAGAATCCATTAGAAAAAAAAAATTCTATTATTAAACCAGATTTTGGGTTTTCTTTTCAAGTATGGGTTTTTTATGTCATTCTCTTTCTGTTTGGGCTCCATGGAGCTGCATCTCTTTTTAAGTCTGAAGTCCTCGACACAGTACAAGGTTTGACCTCAGCTTCCTTTGTTCAAATCTTTCCCTTATAGTTCTATTTTCCTTCCTGTTGGCAAACAGGAATCTGGACCATGTCAACCATACTGTCAAAGGAAAGAAGTTTTATCTTTGTACTCTTTTGGGATAGGGGTTCAATGTAGATTTTACTAAATTTGTGTGTTCATTTCATGTGTTTCTGTGATCAAATTGGTATGTCACAGAATGCCCTGAGGAGTAGAAAAAACAACCTGTTTGCTTAGAATCTTGTCATATTTTTTATTCACTCTGTTGGACAGAAGATAGGAAACAAAAGGAATTTTTACCATTAGTGGCTGTGTTCAGCAGAGCAGCAAATACTTTGGAGATGCCTGTACAGACTTCTACCAAGAATAGCACTATAGAAGAAGGAGAAATAAAAGTGGGAGTAGAGGGGAAAGGGTGTAAAAGCAGGAAGTAGGTAGAGAATAAACAAAGAACAGAGGGGCAGAGGAAAAATATTATGGTCTTCCTGACTGCAGGACAGACAGAAAAGAGTTCGTATATGGAAAAATCTTGATTGAACAGTTAGCTATTTAGGACAAAGAGCCTGATTTTCAGAAATTTTCAGCATTCACAGGCATTCATTAGAAATGTAATTATCGACTGGGGCTTGGAAAAAATATTCATGTCTGTCTGTTCCTATTCAGTAGCTTTGTAGGAATTAGCCTAGAAAGTGTAGCAGGAGTGCTTTGTTCTTGTTTTTAAAATGTTTTGGAAAAGGAAAATGATTAGTGCGAGACAGCCTGAAGTTCAGCTGCATGATTCCCAGTGCCTTGTGACTCAGGACAGTCTGATGAGGCACATAATCTATGCTATGGAGCTCTGAGCTGAGAAATAAAAACACTTTTTCCCAATAAAGTGAAAAAAAACTAGTGTGGAATTCGAAGCACTTTACACCTTAATTGTCTTGCAATTAAGTCCCACAGGACCTACTGAACCCAGTGAAACCTTCAATATTATACACCGTAGTTATTTTATAATGCTAAGATCTTATTTCTTTCTCATCTCCCATTCCACTAGGGAAAAAAAATAATAACAAAGACTACGTATTGTCATCTTACACTGCCCATAAGCTTAGTTGCACACATTCAGCAAACATTTAATGAGAGCTTCTGTTTAAGTGAATTGGACAGGAAGTTCTCCAACTTTTCTATATTCAGGCTGCTTTCATGGTCTTCTGCTCTGCATATGTACCCTATTTCTAAATGCATTTTTGTTTTGATTGATACAGCTTTAGAGAGTGCCTCAGAGAGAAACACTGAATTATTAAGCCTTGAATATTGCTGGCTTTCATCCACTACAGTACCTTTGTCACTGCTCCATACTTCAAAGCTAATCTTTGATAACAAGCTTTTCCTTTCTTTCTTTCTGTCTATACTTAATGCAATTTCTGCTGTTAAAATTGTAGCCCACATGTCTTTAAGAAATTATTTTCCAAATCCCCACATTTATTCTTTTTTGATGCCCACATCTACTGAGAACTTTTTTATCTCTTTCTTTCTGTTTTTTTTTAAACATTTACTGACATGCTTCACATCCCACTTTTTTGTTTTTTCCTAGGCACCAGCTGTACTATTTCCTATTTTTAATTTGTCTCTTTTAATTAAGTAATCCTGTTCCAATCTGATTTTGAAAATGACATCCTGTCTTTGAATATCATTTTTACATTTTGGGAACTGGTTTAAAAAGCTTCTTTCTAAGTAACTACCATGAAAGAATTAAGCTGATTTTTTTCTTTTGCTAACATGAAGGTAAAGCTTCAATCTTTTTCTGGAACTTTATGTGACCTTTTATGCTTTTGATGTTTTTTATATTCTTAAGGTTAGCAGGCTTTATATCTGTGTTTCCAAAGGGAGCATAGGTCTTTGAAAATTATTGGGGGATTAAAGAGGTTTATTGCTCTCTTGTGATTGTTCTTTTAGAAACACTGATTATATTTTCACCACAACTGTTTTCTGTGTTATATCCTAGATTTCTTAGTACACTTCTTGTTTTTCAGGAATGTCCTTTGTTTCACTTTTTTTTCTTTTTTTTTTTTTTTTTTTAATATGAGGCTGATCCGTTCTTCTCATTGTTCATATCTACTCTGCATTTGGTTGCCTGTTTAGGATAAAACTATTCACAGTTTGGGGTTTTCTGTTGAGCATCATTTATTGCAGCAGTTGCATAGAGTCTGATCCTCTCTTCTCATTTAAGTACTCAAACCTCAATCCACCACAATTTCCTGAATGCTTGAAAGCCTCTGTTGGATTAATACTCATAGGCTTTGTTCTCATAGAGAACAGTTAGTCTCAGCCAAACTCTACATTTTTTAACAATGTCTTTAACATGGGAAATGTCAGAAACACCTGCAAATTTTGTGAAAAGTTATAAATCTGGGTCACACTCTGGGTTTCACAGGGTGAAAAAAACCTGCTGAGCTCAGCAGGAATAGAAGGTTGTGCAGAAGAGAAAAGATTTTGCTTTTTCTGCCTATATATATTCTAGTGAATGTTGATTTTTTTTAACAAATTATATTTAAAATATCTGTTTTGAATCAGTTTCTCTAAGTTTTCTAGGACTCACATGGGAAGACATCCATCAGAAAAACCTAAGCTGGCATCACCATTTCCAGTTTTTGGGGGCAGATGCATCAGGCATCTCTTCCTGCTGTGCTGGGGCTGGTTTTTGGTTGTTGTTGTTGGTTTTGGCTTCTCATCTTGGTGTTGCTTTTTTTAATGTGTAAAAACAGAGTATTCTTTTATCCAGACTGAAAATCTCTGCATTGTGTGTGCCTACATGACTTCCACTAATATTCAAAATTGGTTCTGACTTATATGGATGTGGTCCAACCAGTTGACTTACCTTAGTGGGACTACCTCAGAGTAAAAGGTGTTGTATGGAGAATCTACTCTTTCTGTTGCAACAGCAAGAGCAGCTAGGTTGAGCCAGTCTGATTTGATCCACAGAACAAAGTGAGCTTGCTGATTCTGCTCAGCAATACTGGCAATAGGGATTGGACCCCAGCTGCCAATAAGCACAAATTGCTGAAGCAAGATGATACAATACAAGAGAGTCTCTGGTGTACTGTGGTGTGCATGAAGTTGTGGAGGAGAGTTTCATGGGGAAAATGCTTGCGTAACCCTCAGTAGGTGTCCACAATACACACAGAAGTCCCATTCATTTAATTAAAACAATGGACAAGAACAAGATTGATGTAGGCCTGTGGTCTAAGGTCCCAGTTTTCCTTTGCCATAAAGGTAGTGATAAAATTTTTTTTTGTTAAATGCCCCAGTGAGCATTTTCCAGGTGAAATGCTAAATAAAATATTAAAACATGAAGAATTACTGTGACTCTGAGATAAAGAACTACAGTTCTATTTTAAAGCTGACAACAGTATGGTACAGATGTGATGCACCCAAAAATGCAAACGCAGCATATGGCAAAACAGAACCGAAATGATAATTACTTGAGACCTAGGATTTTAAGCAGAGTTAAAAAGTAAGCATACTCTGCTGATCACGATATTGGTAGAGTGGTTGTAACATTTTTTGTATTTCCTAGTTTTTGAATGGTAGCTCTTTGAAAAACTCCTCTGGAATGTCTGTTTTATGTTTATTATTCTAAAATTAATTGATAATAAAATAATAATTTTATTAAATAATTAAAACATTACATAATAATGCTCTTTCCTTTCTCTTACTGCTGTATATTTTTATCCCTGTAGTATTCGGTGGAGCCAAGGATGAAAAAAATTCTTACTGGGTAAATTTGAAATATGGTTTTGCTGCTAGGATAAACTCCAGAAAACAACTGTTAGTTTGGGAAATACAAAATAATTTAATTGAGCTAATTGTCATCAATGTTGTCTTGTTTTAGTTATGAAAAATATAATCAATTAAGTTCCCATGTTCTGCAGTATTTGGAAAAAGTTGGTTGCAAATTAATCTTCTCCTGTCTGAGTCAGTAGGCCAAATCTGACTGAAATTAACAAACACTAAACTCATTATTGTAGTTGTTAGATCCTTTATAAAATTAATATTGTAAGTCTAGTTGACAGATTGCATACTTCTAAATTGTGAGATCTATTACTTAGATAAGTGTTTGCTAGAATTGCAAAAAAAAAAGGGAAAAAAAGAAGAAAAAAAATGTTTATAGTCTGCATCTATTCCACCCATATTATTTCCCACATCTCAGGGATGTAATTATAGGGAAGTTTATACTGCTGGTCCTCACACCATATTTGTTTCTTGAGTATAGAGGTTGTGCCAGTTTTGAGCACCATCAGTTTGACAAATGCTCCCTATATGCCCACAGTCTTGATTACTTTCTTGCTTTCAGCAGCTGCACAGGTCCCTAAAAATTTTCAGCTGTACCATATTGCTTCCAGAGGTCCTCAACCTCTTGAAAAACAAATCAGGCCTGACCTTGTGTGCTTATCCAGATGTACATAACTTAGTAATTCTGTATATAGTTATGATGTTGTGTTTATATGTACCGATACCACAGCTCTGTGTTAACTACATAGATCTTAACTTTCCCTAGGTTGGTTTTGTTTATATTCTTCCTTTCCTGCATGGTGGACTAAAATCCAAAAGAATCATGGCAAAGATATGAGAATAGAGAGAAATAATTCTTTAATGATAAAGTAATTTTCTATTCAAATACAGTTGCTCCAGACAAAAGTCAAGCTGATCCTGTACCAAATCCCAGACAGAATTATGTTGGTGTTTTGCTGATTTAGGTCTGCTATAGTTCTATGTGTGTCATGAGACTGTAGATATAACTTCACATATCACATATAACCTAATGTGACGTCGCCTAAATGTTCTCTCTGTCTTAAAAATTATGGCCTCATGCTTTCTCTCATAACTTTTTTCTCAATATTGTTCTCTATTGGTAAGTCCTTCAGAAACAACATGGTTTTCACAGTCTGACACAGAATGTTTTGAGTTGGAAGGGACGCACAAGAATCCTCAAGTCCAGCTCCTGGCCCTGCGCAGCACCATCCTTAAGAGTCACACCTTAAGGCCAAGAGGATTGTCCAAAGACAGTTTTTGAACTCTGTCAGGCTGGTTCTGTGACCACTTCCCTGGGGAGCCTGCTTCAGTGCCCAAACTCACCATCTCTTCATCCTTTTCAATACAGAAAGTCTTCCCTATAGCTCAGGTTTTCCCTTGCTGTTAGTCTGTTAGTGTTTTCCAGCAGGATTTCAGGCATTCTCTAAATCTTGTCTTCATCCTATCATTTCTCACTCTAACGGCTCTATTTTTTCCATACTACATGCCATATGTATGGTTTAAGACCTATCTTTCTCTGAATTGTGTTTTATCCCTTTCTGAGTCTATTCCCACATTTCTCATAGTTCCTCTCATTAGATAAATACCTCTTTTCTTCTTCTCTAGCTACCTGAGAAGGACTTCATACTTTGCTTCTAATTTATATCTTCTGGGTGCTCAGCATCTGGTATCTCTTCTATGACAGCACACAAAGATATTTCCACTCTTGACCTTTCTTTGTTTCTTTCACATTTGCATTTTAACATATATTTTCCATATCCCCTGGGACAACTTATTTCATTTAGAAATGAACACATTTCTAGGTGCAGGATAAGGACATTTTAAGGGATTGTTGCTGAAGAACTGCATTCACAGGACACTTGATAGAAATCTGAAACATCCAATGCCAAAAGGAAACTGGAAGTTTGTCTAACTCTCATATATTTTTTTCTTTTCACTTTACTCAGAATGCTCTCCTAGCCAAAATAAAAGTCTTTACTTCCAGGGAATCTCAAGCAAAATTCCCATTCCTGGAAATGGTTGCCTAAAGAGGCATTTAGTCCTTCTAATGAATCTAGTCCTTAGTGTATACTATTTTTGCCTCTTTAATTGAATGTAGAGGACTCAAGCATAAAAGCCCTTTATCAGCAAAATTTTCCATTTTTGCTCTTCATTACTCTGTGTACTACGGCTGAAGAGTTTTAGCCCATTATTAGATCTTCATTTCATAATTTGGGGCACATTTTTTAATTGATCCCTAATGGATTGTTCCCAAAGTGCTTATTTACCCAAGTGCCAACAATATAGTGACAAATCACACCATTCACTTGTTGTTTTCATTGCTGAGAGAACATGTACCTCATAATTTATTTTATTTATCATCTCTGGTTGCTGTCTTACCATGAACAATTATTTTTAAACTTTCAGATTACAAATGTAAAACTGCTGTAACAAACTGTTCCAATAGAAGACATGTTAGGATTCTAGGCAAAATGTTATACTATATTGGGGAAAGGTTATATAAATGAAAAGCTCTGTTCTAGTTTACAGGTCCCATTCAGTAAGAGCATATCACAGAGAACTAATAAGAAGAGAACAGAGAAACACATTGGAATGCAAAGGTTTATGAGTCAGAAGACTGGAGTGGTAGTCCATTCTTTGCTATCTAACCTGGATGTTGAAATGTCATCCAACCTTTAGAGGATATTTTGCTCATCTGTGCTTCAGGTGCTTCCATCTGTGTAAAGAGGATATGCTTTTCTTCCTTTCTAAGATTATCAAATGAGAAGTTTCTATGGAACATTCTTTGAATATGGTAGAAGAATCATAACAGGAGGGCTAATGTGTTTTTACCATGAAGGTAAATATGAATACATTTGGAAATACATAAATGCAAATGTTTTATTCCAATCTGTTCAGTGCCCATGTTTTATTATATTTATTTCCTGTACTTCCCTCCAGACAAACACTCTGGGACGTAGTTTAAGTGTAACTATCCTGTTATCTAAGTCTTTGGATGGCGTTTGCACCATGCTGCCTCCTGCTACCTCAGCAAACTTGCCCAGGGAATAAGGTGGGACTTAAAGCTGCAAAGTCTATTTAATTTGGCATGACCTAATGCTAATTAGCACTGGACTGTGATGGACTGACTTGTTAGGTCAGACATAGGGTTATGGCTTCATGTTGATCTTTATTGGTTTATATTCCTAAACACTCCCCTGCATCCTTTTGTCCTTGGAGCTTTGATGATAAACACAGAAAAAATAATTGAAAACATTGAACATTTACCCTGGAAAAAGGGTACCATGGTAGGAGTAAAATTTTAAATGGGACAAGCAAGCAACTACCTTGCATATTCCAAAAGTACCACCAAGTTATTCACCTTAGTGCAAGAACCTAAATTTTCTGGACGCATTTCCAAAATTGAGAGCAGGACATAACAAAAGCTGATTTCCTGTCCAATCCATCCAAAACTGCTGTTGCATCCAGAACCCTGAATGCTATTTACAAGGTCAGGAGGCCAAGAACAGCCTCTCAATAGTGTGTTCAGTTTTACTGTTTTCAGGTAATTTCAGAGTAGCATAATGATGGCTAATTGAACAATTCTGGGTTTAACTCTTAAACAATATTTTCTCTCCAATTCCCATTGATGTCTTCAGATTTTACTGCTACATACACTACTTGCTAAAACAATATTTTGACAAAATGCTGCTGAAAGGTGTAATGGCACAATTTCCACATTCTGTTTTGTTCCAGTGTTCTGAGAGAACACACACTGTGTTAGGTTAGAGCTATCAAGAAAAGAGGAAAAAAAAATCAAACCAAAACAAACACCACAAAGAATCTCAGTCTTCATTCTGTTGCATCCACATTACACCATAGAAAACAGTCAAAATACCTTCTTATTTCATTCTCTTATTTATTCTCAGTAGTGTCCTGAGTCACACTCTCAGACACTGATGGAACTACTTTGTATTCATTTTGTATTAAATTGAACATATTTTCACTCTGAAAATAACAAAATGCAGACATGAATTGCAAGCAGAAACCTAACAACAGGAGCACAATACCCACAGTTCACATTTTGTATATGAAACTGACTTCAGATCAGGGAAATTAGCCTTAGAAAGTAACTTCTTACATATAAATTTATTATATCTCAGAAGTCTGACTACAGCACATTTTCTGAGTAACATAATCATTCAGCCTCACAATCTGTTGTGCCTGTTGCTTTTCGATATGACCTACCAAGTGCATGAGATTCCTCTATGTCGTGTAATTTTTTTTTTTTTAAGATTACTAGAACACTTTTATCATGAGAAAAATCAAATTCAAAACCTGGTTTATCACTCCTCTAAGTGAGTAAGTTGGTTTTCAGCTGTTTGGAGACATTTCATTTATTTTTGTCTCCAAGGACTGCATGGTCTCCAGTCAGCTTCTAGCTGATCAAAGATTTGGATTACTGAAAGCATCCTTTCTGGTGTATGAAATACAAAATTTAATCAGACACCTTTCCTTTCAGTAAAAAAATTGAAAAGGAAGAGTTCATTTTCCCTTGAAATAAATCATTTAACTGCTTTGCTTTAATTTATTTTCTTTTAAATAATTTTATCATGTATTTTTTTTGTAGGAAATATTGGAAAGCCAAATATCTTCAAGAAAGGCTTGCCAAGGTCATAAGCAGAATATATTTTACTACTTTAATTTTAATAAGGGTAGAATTCTTTGGATTTGAATGTTGCCCTGCCTCATTCATGATCAAAATTCTGCAGCACTCCACAAACATATGCAAAAGAGAATTGAAAATTAGTGTATAGAATTATATATACTGTAAATATCTATATTTTCTGTATAAAGACTATATTTTTATTTTCACTTCTCAAAATAAGTGAACTGCAAAAAAGTTTTTCATTTTAAGTGGCTCCAAGTACTTAAGTTGTACTAAGAAATAAAAGAGAAGGTACTTATTTGGAAACTAACTTTGTTATTTTTCTTTTGGTTTAGTTTTCTTGTGCAGGTTCATTGGATTTTTTATTACCACAGTATACTTTCAAACACTTTTGTCTATTTATTGTGGATTTTTTGCTTTTGGTTTTTTGCGGGTTTTTGTGTTTTTTATTTTTATTTTTTTTTGCAAAGGAAGTGGGGAGGTTGGTTTGGGGAATTTTTTTTATTTTTTGGTGTACTTCTCTCAACCTTCTGAAGTTGAAGTGTGGAATGTATCCACCACTGGATACCAGACTTCATTTGTGTGTTGTAATGTTAGTCTGAAAATGATTTATAGGATTAAGAGATTCTTTGGCATTCAGATTATCACAAATCCACAGAAGTGATCTTGACTTTATGAAACATGCATCTGGAGGTCAGCCTGAGATATTAGTTAACACATGTAGAAGGAATTTCTCACAGTACAAGTGGACCATTATTTTTTCTTCTCTGGGCAATGTGAATAGGCTACAAAAATATCATGGCAGAATATGAATTGGCAATTTTTTACAGTTAATTTCAAGGAATTTTTGTGCTAATGTGTTGACACTAAGTCTTAGGTACAATCACAGTTGAGGACCACTCTGGTGTATCCAGCAGAAAAAAAAATTGTGAGATGGGATATAGCGGTCTCATAAACTATTATTTCTCCATCATTTTCTCTTCCTTGTTTTTTGGTTTTTGTTCATTGAACTAACAAAACTTAAATCAGAAATAGTTCCATGTTAGGAAACATGGTAGAAAGTATGGTTCTAATCACTCTCGTGACAAAAATGGTCTTTGCTTCAACACTAACAATCAGACTAAAATCACCAAGATAGATTTGTTAGGCTGCAACAGTATTTAACTCGTATAACCAGAGCTACAGCATGAATATCAAAAATCTATGAGGGAGTGGGAGTGGAACACTTTACAATAATTGGAAATTGATGTAAAGTGTCATTTGCTTCCTGATGCCTTGAGGAAATTCACTTTTGATGAAATACAGTGTTGCTGACGATGTTACTTTATTATTTTTCACTAAGATGATGGAAGAATATGTAGTTTTTTTTCTTGTGTAGCCAGGAAAATAATTGATATGCATGGTAAGAAAGGGTCTGCTAAAATCCATAACCATAGATGCCAGTGCAGCCAAAGGCAATACTGATATGGGATTTAAAAAAAAAAAACAAAAAACAAAAGGAGATTTCTAAACAATTTGGTGTAGAAGGAACAGAAATTTTGCAGCTTGTTCCCAGGTGCCTCTTTCCATGCAATTGTTTCAGAAAGATGGTTGCACGTGAGCTGCCTTCCTCTAGCAGTCAATGTTCCTGGGAACCAGAGCTTAGCACAGCACAGAATCGCAGGGGAGCAAAAACTGAGCAAGAGCACAGGAGGATTTCCATCAGTGTTTCATTGGAAATGACTCTGCTATATCTGGTCTCTAAAAAGTCTGCTCATACCATCATGAACTAATGAGATTTTGCAGATTACATTACCGAAAAAATCTGACCATTTTTGTCTCTGTTCCCTAAAGCTGAGATTAAAGTTCAGTTTTAATGAAAAGTGAAATGGAGGATACTCTTATTTCATTTAGTTCCTGTTCTTGCATTTGTTCACCTAAGCAATGTAAGAAGTATGTTTAATCCATTCTTAACTGTGAATTTGAAAAGTGGAATATGGCATATTTGCACAAAAGGAACTCTCTTCATGCTTTTCAGTGATTCTATACTGTTTATGAACATGTCTGTATGACTAAATTGACTTTTTCAGTCATCTCTTTCCTACCTAAGATATTTTCTACTGAGCCATATTACATATTAAATTATGCAACTTGAACTACAGCAATTATCCATTTTGCACACTGATAGCCAGTGATTCATCTTCTTAGTCATCATAAAACCACATGTAAAGAAAATGACACGTGAAAAGCAGAATCACATATTGTAGATATTGGCTTGTGCTATTCCAATATTGAGTGTAAGTGTACATTTTAGGGTGATAACTTCAGCAATTTCCTGACTTCATGTGGGCTTTTTCCCCCACCATTCAAAACTTCATCCATTCCCCCCAAAGAGTACACACACTCAAACATGCTGAAACATGTCTACTTTTCCCTTTTTGGTTGTATAAGAATACATCATAACTGTATTATGAATTCTTGGAAGTCATCATTCCCAATCTAGTCCTGTGTAGTGTTTGTGCCAAGGTATTGATCTATATGTGCAAAAAATAATTATGCATAAAATAATTCTGACTGAGTCCAAGTTGAGAAACAGAAAAGCAATATGTAGGCATAAATATAAGTTCTGATAAAAGAACATTTAGTACAAATAGCTAGTGTGTTATTGTTTCTATTCTAGCTGGAAATGAAGCTACTTAGTTTCAAAAGAAAAATACATCCATTATTGATGTATGAATATTTTTTAAGCAGAATTATTTCCTATTCATTAGCATTTATCCAAAAGCCTTTAATTTTAATATGCATTTGGGTGATGGTATTTGAATTGTAAATAATTTTGCATTTTCCACAATTTAACCACATTTTGCATATTCATGAGACAATTTAGTCATAAGATGTAGCAGGGCATGCATTGCTTTAGGATATAGTCACATTAGGTAATTCTGTGGTACTGTGTAGCCTAAGGCTTCACCTAGTTCATTTAACACCCACTAATATGAAAGATCCCATGCACTAGTGTCTCATGCAATTGAGATGCAGAGGCCCCAGTGAAAGCACTTCATGAATATATTCCAGCAAGGATTTTCACATATGTTAATACAATCTTTATGCAAAATCATCAATCATAGCAAAACATAACAAAACCACGACTGAGTAAAAAAAAAAAGCAGAACATCTTTGTTTCCTGTTTTTTTTATTTTTAATCTAAAGTAATAATTTCTATATGCTAGATGACATAGTTCATCATGCTAGAGATAATTAGACTTTGAAAAGGGGAAATAATGATCTCTGTAGGCATCTGTGTGGTAGATTGTCATTAGTCCTCCAGGATACCACAGGTAATTAAAGGCTGTAACCCACTAACCTCTATTTGTACCACCTGCTTCAGATTTGAGTCTCTTAAAGCATGTTTTAAAAGACAAGAAGGGGCAGAGCAGGATCTTTTCCATTATTTGATTGATCAGTGATACTGTGCTGACATGATATATTTTTCTGTTTAGTGCATGCGAGTTCTGAATCTAAAAATCTAACAATATATCTGACAATTGAAATGGAATTTATATTTCAAATCATCCCCATGAAAAAAGTTCCACAGAAAAGGTGGAAAAATTGTTTTGTGAAGTCTATCACCTGTTATAGCAGAACAGTTCTACCATATCCAGAGACATCAACAGATAAAGAACATGACAACAACCATACTTGAAAAATGCTTCTCGAAAAAGAGAAAAGCAGGTTGTCTGAACAATGGATACTATGTAAGAAGAAAGTAAGCATAGTGCAAAAATATTTTTTAATTTCTAGTGAAGATGACAGTCAATTAAACCACACAAAAGTTGTAATGGCACATCTTGAAGGTTGTTTAATATAAGTGGAAAAGGCTGTGTATATCACCTAGACCTCAGTGAAGTATTCGACACTGGTTCCCACAGCATTCTTCTGGAGAAAATGGCTAATCATGACTTGGATGAGTGTGCTCTTTCCTGGATAACAAACAGTCTGAATGTCCACATCCAAAAAGTTACGGTAAATGGAATTTGGTCTGTGCACAAGTGCTGTGCCCTGGGACTCAGTATAGGGCCTGTTCTGTTTAATGACTTTATCTATAATATGGACGGTGGGTTCACCCTCAGTCAGTTCACAGACAACACCATGCTGGTTGGGAGTGTTGATCTGCTGAAGGGCAGGAAGGCTCTGAAGAAAGTTCTGGAGAGGCTGAATGGATGGCCCAAGGTCAATTTTATGAGGTTAAACTGGGTGAAGTTCTGGGTCCTGCCCTTGGGTCACAGTAAACCCACATAATGTTACAGGCTTGGGGTAGAATTTCTGGTAAGCTACATGGTGGAAAAGGATCTGGAGATGCTGATCAGCATCTGGCTGAACATGAGGCAACAGTATGCCCAGGTGGCCAAGAAGGCCAATGGCATCCTGGCCTGTATCATTAATACTGTGGCCAGCAGAATAAGGGAAATTATTATCCCTCTGTACTCAACACAGATGAGGCTGCACCTTGAATCCTCTGTTCAGTTTTGGGCCCTTCACTCCCAGAAGGACATTGAGGTGTTGGAACACGTGCAGAGAGGGGCAACAAAGCTGGTGAAAGAATACAAATCTTAGGAAGAGCACCTGAGGAAGCTGAGGGTGTTTAGTCTGAACAAATGGAGATTTGGAGAAACCTTATTGCACTTTACAACTGTCAGACAGGAAGCTGTAGAGATGAGAGGGTTCTCTTTTCCCAGACAACAAATTATAGGATAAGAGGAAACAAACTCAAGTTGTGCCAGAGGAGGTTTAAAATAAGGTATTAGGAAAAAAAAAATCTTCTCTGAGAGGGTTGTCGAACTTTAGAACAGGCTGCCCTGCCCAGGGAAATGGTTGAGTCACCACCCCTGGAGGTATTTCAGACATATAGATGTGGTGCTTCAGGACATGGTTTAATAATGGAATTAATGGTTGGATTTGATGATCTTAAGGGTCCTCTCCAGCCTAAATGATTCTATGTTTCAATGAAAAGTAAGCCCCAGAATGAGAAATATTTCCAAGTACAGTCCATCACAGATTAGGACTGTAAAGGTGGTTGTCACCAATACTTCAGTAGCAAGCACTAGTGACCAACTAAACTTTGTGATTCAAAGCTTCAGTGAAGAAGAGGATTACCAGTTTCTTTAGGTTGTTTCTTTATCTCTCAATATTATTTACAGAATTTATGAGTCCATATTTATTACTATTGCATAATCTTGGCTAGATCTCCTAAAACAACCTGAGGTCACTTAAAAGAATATATACAAATACAGCCACTAACTGTGGTGCTTGATAGTGCACAAAGGCAGAAATAATTCAGAGATATTTTACCTACAGCATTATTTTTGTTCATCTACTCTTTGTAGGCTAGGTTACAGTGCTTGCTACACATAATTTCTTATAATAAACTGGGAAGGAAAAAGAAAAGTATTTGTGATGAAGAAAAACAATGGTAAGAACATCACAGATACAAATTTTCAATTTTACAGAGTATAATTCTTTGACAGTTTGTGCAGTATACTCAGAAACAAAAAGAAAAAAAATAGATTCAGGAATATTTTCTCAAATATTGATGGATTAGTCATTACTAACAATATGCAAATGCAGTCTCATTTTGATTACCAATTTATTCATGATCCATTCCTGTTAGCATTCAAAATGCATAAACATTCAAAAACATTTTTTTGGATAATCTCTGCCAGATATTTGATTGCTTAGAAAATATTCATTTTAAGATAGTTAAAGATTTTTCATTGGAATGATTTTCTGGTCAAAATGCACTTTCTATTGAATCAAATTTTATTTAATTCAATGACCTTGTCCATTAAAATGTCATTTGGCTCATGAAAACAACTTTGGTAAAGAAAACTTCAAACTGAGGCTCTTTATTGGAGAACTGACCCCAACAAAATGCTCTGGATCAGTTGAAATAAACTAAATAAGAACCACAAAAAACCCCAATAAACCTTCACTCCTACCTCCAAGAAATATTTCTACCCAAGCCTCCCTTCACTGCCTTGCAGGAGATATAGTTTAGATATCCCTTGTCTCCTTAAGGACTTGGAAACTCAGATGCAGCTAATATTCAGGCTTTTGTCACCTCAGTTGTCTGATGATAAATACGGATCCATCCTACTCTTAATGTTGCTCTGAAGAACATTTTCTAAGCTTTGATACCACCCACTCTTTTTGTTGCTTGTCCCTTTCTAACAAATCAAGCATAAGATCCTTTCTTCACTTTCAAAGCCTTTCACAGTTATGTCCCTCCCTACGTATTGTCAACTTACACTTATTACTGGCTCCCACTCCTGCTTATGCCTGCCTCTATTGCTCATATGTTAAATTTAAAATACTTAAAGACACTATTTCTTACATTTGGGAGACCATGTCTTGAGAAGTAGAAAAACTGAGCCCTTTACATCTTTCAAAATTCTTTCCCTCCATGCAAATTCTAATAAAAGGCTTGAAAACAACACTCCTGATGTTATGTCAATCAAATTTCCGAGTAAGTTTTATGTTCTCTTTGTTCCCTTTGTTCCCCAAAGGGGAACAAAGGTTTGCATGTGCCCCTTCATCTTACATTTGGACTCTGCTGGCTTCAGGTTAGGTCTGTGTGCAGTTCTAACAGTCTGCTTATCTAGCAAAAGTACTACTCTGTGAGTATGGCTCCTGCGGTCTGTGATGATAAAAAGACTAAGTGGGAAAATGAATGATCCATTTCACATGAGAAGTTTACCACAATTAATTACCCATTTCAAGGTCCTCTGAACTCTTGGAGATGCACAGATATTTGCATAAATGACTCAACTGGTTCCTGAATAACTATAACAACAAATATTATGAACAATTGGCTCAGAGTTGGAGGAATTAATTGTTTTAAATCCAAAATCAATGGCTTCCATCAGCCTCCGTTTTCCTCTTAATTGCTTGTGTGTGCTGTAGCACATCAGTTGGATAGCACAAAGTTTTTAAACAGGATAAAACAAAGCAAATGCAGGATTACCTTTTCCGAGATTGGGCTACAAAACCTGTGTTACTTTTAAGAGTGAGAATGTTTTCCTTTTTGTAATGTCATTAATGATGTTGCTTTTACATGCAAATCAAGAAATAATTAAACTTGTGCCATTTTAACAATAGAGATATGGAAACAGCTAGTAAAATACAAGTTGAATTGAAAGGAAAAAGCTTAATTAAGTGAAGCAAAAGACTTAAGCTTACAGATTTCAAGGCATAATTAAGAATATAGTTGAATAAATATTGCTTGCAGGGGTATTTATTTACATTATTAGTGAATTTTCTTTAAAGGTATATGCATCCGTTTGTGTTTTCTTTCTTTCTGTATTCGAGTTCCAGCATCATAAACACATCAAAAATTAGTCTAAGGATAGTCTTTACTCAACTAAGAAGCGGCAACAATACTAATTGGAACCAAAGAAAATAGTAATGAGACTTAAGAATGCAGAAAAAACCAATACTGATTGATAAAACAACAGAAAAAGGTTTTGAAATATTAACTGGGGGAAAAAATATTATCACTATCATTTGCTAAATTAGACAGGTATTATGCAAGGCACACCTGGAAGAATGCCATTAGCTATATGGAACATTTTATACCATATACTGCTTCTATAACTGTTAAAAGGTGGGTTTTTCCCATCCCTATAAACCTTTAGCAATTTCTTTTCTCAGACACTGAAACCACATTTTCTTTTACTGTATAAACAGATTCTTTTTGCAAGAGAAAATAAACTGGATTATCTTAATTATTACATTAGAATATATTATTTCAAGAAAAATGGAAATTAAATTATATGAAAAACATTTCCAGCATCTTCCCAAATTAGTGTAATAAATTAATTAATTAATCAATCTTTTTTCATCTGGTTGATGGAATTACATCTTCAAGATATGCTATAAAAGTGTATCTTGTAATCAAAAAACCCAGTAATTTTTTTTAACAGCCAGATAATTTCTGCATTGCATAAATGCCATCATTACATTTTATGTGCTGTGGGATGATTAGAAAATCTTCTAGTGTGATCAGGGTTTTTTTTAATGGGAACATGGTTTAACTCTCAAGTTATTTTCATTCACTGTCTCAGCAGTGGAGAGTGCACAGAAACAAAGACCGCTTCAGATGCAAAAATCTAAAATTGTATGGAAACTGTTCTATACCAAATGCACATCTGTAATTCTTTAGGATAAGCATTTTTCTTCCCACTGCACTCTCATTCAGCTCCTAAGTCTTTTGATGTAAGCATTTCCATGTCCTGGAGAAATTATTCACTACTAACCTTGACATTTTACGCATTCAATGTGGTGCAGGATTTCGGTTCAATAAAAGTAAAATTGGAATTTTTATAAATATGTAAAAACTCATACGCTAATTCAGGAATACAATAGAATTCTACCAGAACTTCCATTCAAAATATTTAAAGTTAATTAATTATAAGCATTAGTATAAACAGTAGCTTATATAAGACCTTGATATGTTAGGGAATAATCAAACTCCTTTTCAATACAAAAATCCATTTACATAGAAAGATTCCTATTACATGTACTGCTTACAGATACAATTTGCGTCAAAGTATTTTTCATCCTCCTGGAACTCAGAGATGTGGAAAGTCTGACTGAAGTACTTGTAGAAAACTTATCTGAAAAATAATCGTTTCAAAGTAATAACTTGCTGAAGAATGAGAGCTTTGTGTTGCTGCATTTGGTATTCAGTGAGCAGTCATCCTGTCACAGCTGCCAATGCTGACTGATAAATGTTCCAAAGAGCCTAGAAGAATATTGACAAACCCTCAACTTGTGTGTAATATGGAGATAAGGACACCAAAATTATATTTACTTATGGTCCTAGTGTAGCAGGAAGCTTCACAAAATAGTGAAACTATTTTTTACTACCTTCATGTGCAATTTTTTATTATTTATTCACTGCTGTAAGGTTCAGCTCATGTACAGTGATTTAGGGCTGGATAGAATTACTAATCTCCATGGAAGCAGGGGAAAATAGAGAAAAAAATAACCACGTAAAAACGAGCCTCTTCACCCCCACCAAATCCCATACTCTCATATTAAAAAAAAAACCAAAAAATAAAAAAAGCAAAACAAAACAAAACAAAACCAACAAAAACCATCCAAAGAAAAAAAATGTGTCAAATTTTCTCAGTATAGGACTGTTCTACAGGAATAAAGCCACTGAGTCTGTGTGCTGTTGTTATTGTACCAGAAAAATCAGTATAGATTAAAAACGTTATTTTCTTGACATATGTGGAAAAAAATCAAGTAAATGATTCACTTAACAAATTATTGAAGCTTTTCAGTTGAAGACCATACATTTTGTAATGAATCACTCTGCGAATTTTTGGACTTGCAGTCTTAAAACCATAAATATGAGGGTGATTTTTTCACAGCAGATGCATATTCCAGGGGCAATCAGATTTACATGTAATTTGAATGGAAATTACACAAGAACATCTTTAATTTATTTCTGTGTTAATATTTTGCCTGCTGGATATGGTTAAAGACAAAAACCCACAGCAGGAATTTAAAAATACTGAAGCCACATGCTACAGATATTTATAGCCAATATTTTCAAGTCTTTCTGTTGACTTCAACAAACTTTGAAATTTTCTTTTATCTTTTAAAGGAGTAAGTACCATTTTTATTTTCACCATTTATCAATTCAACAAATCAGATGTGTTCAGTTTCACAGAACTTCATAGCAAATCCTACATTGTTTCAAAAGTCTCTTGCGAATTAATGTCTACTCCAGAACAAGAGCTTCAAGAATGTGACTTTCCTGATGAGATTTGCTAGGGTTTTGAGTGCTAGAGGTTCAAGTCTTTTCCTACAGAGATCTGAAATATTTGTATTTTATTCCAGGTTTGGGTGGGGAGAGGGAAGAAAAATACCCTCATTGACACATTTAATTGTCCTTCTCTGTGCTGTTGAACTGAGGTTTTTACGTCATATATAAAGGGATGCTTTGTTTTGTTTTTTTTTTAATGACATTGATTTCTGAAATGCTAGCTAGTTCATGGAGCTAATTTGATCTTGTGAATTTTTTTATGGGTAAGGACAGTCTGGAAACATAGCCAGTGAAAAGCCTTTCTTTTTTCTCTTCATCTTTCTCATAATTTGGGATATAAATCTTCTCAGAGATGCATGATATAACTTTTAAGGATGCATATTAAGAGCCAGATTTTATCTGGAAGCCATGCAATACTGCCAGGTGTAAAATTCATAAATCCTGCCTATAGGTGAAGCTTAATAATTCTGCTCTAGGGATAAGGCACAATTTTCAGAGTAAATATCACTTTGGTGATCAACTTTCCTGCAGTAGGAGCAGCTTCTTTTCTTCCAATCCAGAATCTGTAGACAAGCACATAGTTCATCTTTATTACAGTTACAGGTGGGAACACTTCCTATTAGTCTGTGACTGACAGAATAAGTCATCTCAAATGTCTTTATCCCTCTATAGCATTTTTTTTCCACTAGAAGCTCTTGCCTATCCAAGGATACTCCTGCTTTCAGGAAGAGAAATAGGCTAAAGAGAGATCTATAGAGAGGACCTACTTGGTCTGTCTAGTCGCCTGTCAAATAAAAGGCACAGGAATTACTTAAATAACTCATATTTAAACTAGACAGCATAAACAAAGCATTCAATCACCGTTTAAAATTGTCATGAATAAAAACCTACCATAATTATTGGCAAATTGCTTTCATTTAAAAGTGTGAAACTCAGTTATATTTGAATATATTATTCAGCTTCCCTTTTCATTTTTTTTTTTTTCTGGTCTTGTTATATCTTCAACTGCTAGGCTGGAATGACAGCTTTACTGGTGTTTTTCCTGCTTCTACACTAGGATTAAATTATCCCTTATTAACATTATAATAAGCTGAAGTGACTCTGTAACTTGAACAGATCTCACAGGGGAGAACAACCATAGACCAGCTGGGGTCGTTTAAGAGGAGCAGTGTCTGTGCCCTGCTACGTATGGGCACAGAATCAATCACAGAATCACAGTATCAATCACAGAATAAGGAGGATTAGAAGGGACCAAATTGGGCCTTGTCACCCAACCTACCTTGCTCAAGCAGGGTCACCCTAGAGCACATTGCACAGGATTGTGTCCAGGTGTTTCTTGAGTATCTACACTGAGAAAGACTCCACAACCTCTCCTACACTGAGAGAGACTCCACAACCTCTCAGGGCAATTTGTTCCAATAGGTGGTCACTCACACAGTAAAGTTCCTCCTTATGTTCAGATGGAACTTTCTGTGCCTCTCTTTCTGCCTGTTTTTGTTGCCTGGCACCACTGAGAAGAGCCTGGTTCCATTCCCTTCTCTCACTCTCCCTTCAGATAATTATGTCCAAGGATGAGATCCCCTCTCAGTCATCTCTTCCCAAGGCTGAACAAGCCCAGTTCCTTTAGCCTTTTGTCATGAGAGATGTTCCAGGCCTCTAATCACCTTTGTTGCTCTCCACTGAACCCACTCCTTGAGCTCCTTGTATCTCTTGTACTGAGGAGCCCAGAACTGGGCACAGCACTTTAGATGTGGCCTCATCAGGGCTGAGTAGATACCAAATGGAAAAATCTTAGTCCAGACTTAAGTGAAATATATATATGCAAAACTGGGGCTGTCAAACTGAAATAAACATATTTCACCATCACTTTGATTTTAATCATACCTTTCCACACTCAGTGATCTAAATATAGGTGTGTTGTTTTCAGAGATACTTAATAATAATTGGTGATTAGACACATTCCATTCTGCTGGGGCAACATACTTTGCCAACAATAATGCTATCCAATGCTCCCAAATCTACGTGTTTTTTGAATTGAAGCATGCATCCTTTCATATCGTGAAACACACCCATGAGGTTTGCAAATAGAAGGGGACAAAGCAAAGAGAAATGAGAAGAATGTGAACAAAAGGAGATAGAATCATTTTTCTAAAACATATATCAAAAGAGAACTAAAACATTCAAAATCCACAATCACTTGTCAGAAGTCACTAATAGGCACCAGGCATCCCATATTCAGATTTTGATCCTAACAAATGTTAGGACTATGTGCATATTTTAGGATCCTTCTCCCTCCAGCTAAATAATCTGCACTGTGGCTCTGCTTGCTTTGCTTTCAGAGTAATGAAAGAAAAAATAAGGACCCATTAAAATGTGTCCAGAGTCAGTGCAGACTTTACAACACTGTAATGTGGCACTTGTATGTTTTGCAATTTGATGGAGTAATGTTTCAACCCTAATTTCCAATATCCATATAGATACAGCTGCATTGCACTACTGTAGCTTCCACTGATTGTCAGAAACTGGATTAATGAGCCATTGAATCAATGGAGATATTTTTCTAATACAACGACTTTAATGAAATTCTAATGAGCATATATGGTGCTCATGTTTTTGGGATACCCTGAGCATATTAAATAAAATCAAGCTCCTTTCAGTCTCACTCACTATAATATCCCCTCACTCTCCTTAGTGGATGGAGAAAAGAGTTTATAATTAAACCTCTTAAATTTATGTTTTCAAAGATCTTTTAATGAATGTTCTGGATGAACATTTATGGCTCTCTGTCACCCTGCTTTTTGTAAGAATTTCTTAAGCTATTAGTCATTTCCTTACCATTGAGTCTAAATAAATCTTGTAACAGCTCAGTGTGTTAGAATTGCAGTAGTCTCCAAGATTGCTGCAATACCGATGAATTCCCATCTCAAATTGTCAGCTAGTGTATATTTTTAGACAATCTTAAAGTACTATAATTTTTATAACAAATGCAGTTCACATTGACCTGTCAAAGCTTAGTCTCAATGCATAGACACTGGAATGGCTTTATACTTATACAAAGTTACATTTTTCTCATAGGTTAATAATCTCTGTGTACTTTATCCTTTCAAAATTATGGTGGATGAAGCCTGTTTGCAGATGGCAGGCTTTCCCTCAGAGTGGTTGCTGTGGAAGTTTCTGATCTATGGTATTTTGTGGATATGTGATTGTCAGAAGCTGTTTTGTGACAGATATGCTCTGATTAAGGTTTAGGGCCCTGGGCAACTGCATTGAGCTTTAGGGTCTATTCCATGCCCTAGTGTGGATTAGGACATTAAATTGGATTAAAGTTTACTGTCCTCCAACCAGAAAATGCTATTCTTGCTCCTTTTTACAACAGATCTATCCCCATCCCCAGGGAGCTGCCCAGTGGCAGGGCTGGGACTGCCCCTGGCGCAAGGCAGTGGGGTGGGCCCCCTCTGCAGCCCTGGATGTTCCCTCACTGCTCCTAGCACACAGGAAACCCTGGCCCCTGCTACTCTATTTTTGGAGTAGAAATTACTTTAGAAAAAAAAAAAATCACAAAAGTGTACCGTTATCATATGGCCCTACTTTTTATTTTATGCAAATGAAAATAAATACGTAATATAGAAGGAATTGCCCACCCTAAAGATGTCTTTTCTAGGTACTTTGCTTTATATACAATTTCGTTTTTTCTGAATCATTTCCAAAATATTTCAGAGGAGTAGTCTATATACCTTCAGAATACCATAGCTTGGGAATGTATTAGCTAATACCTTTAATATTTTCAAGTAGGGAAGTTATTTTGCTATACCTTTAAGATCAGTGCAATTGGTTAAACTAATTGTGCTGATGATTCAGCTGACAGATATTATCCTGTGCATGCTGCAGTGATTTCAAATATTGTCCCAGATTTTTCCACAGAATGGAGGAATGTGAACAGACTTCTTCATTCACTGGTACTAGAGAGCAGAAGACTTGTGTTACTATAAGACCACAAAATTACTAAAGGTGGGCTATTGCTCTCAAGATCTAATACTTGAGTACGTTTTTTTGCAAACAGTCTTCAAGTTTAAATTATGCTAGCCAATGTTAGTTGAAATGATAAAATCTTCAAAAATTACAGTTTTCATCTATTACCCCAAGAGGTGTAATGCAACAGACAGACTAAATATGCTGATTTGGCAAAATGCACATAATTCAAAATGATAAAACCTACAGCTTTTTGACCAGTGGGAAGCCTCATGGTGTTGTTTTTTATAAGAGGACTATGTGCCCAGCATAATCTGAGGAGAAATTAGATTGATTAATCTGCCTTTTTTTTCCTTTAAAATTTATTTTTCCTATTGAAAGTTTGCAAATAAGCATATTTCTTTGAAGTGCTCACTCACATCACTGGAATATTGCATATAAATATTGCAATAAATTATAACAACATGAAGAGCTTAGCGTAGTTAATGAAAGATAAGCACATGCTTAATAGATTTAGGATCCTCTTGAAATTAAATATGCATTTAAAGGCATGATATATTCAATATGTTAGCTAAGAAAACAGTTGACTAGCATTCATCCAGAAATTAAACCCACTGCTGTACAAAATATAGATTTTTTTATACTGCATAATTACTTATTTCTGGAGCTAACCAGGGGCATGATGATGATAATAAAACATGTTATTCTAGAAAACAAATTTATGAATAATTTTTTTCACTGACATTTTGATCTTTATACCCAGAGATTTAGAATGTTCTGGGAAAAAACCAAACAAACCAGCCAAAGACGCACAAACAAACAAACAAAAGCAAACAGGAGAAAAGACTAATATAGAAACAGAAGAATAGACTCAGAGCTGCCTTATTCTTGTACTCTGACACTAGAGACTCTGAAGTCTATTGCAGTCCCCACATAAATCAGAACATCACCATCAGCTCTTCCAATCTATTTCAGCAGTTCTTCCTATTCATAACCTCTAGACTGCAGAATGCCTTAATCAGTCTCCTGCCAATATGGATCTGTCCTCTATACCAGACAACTATTGAGGAGTCCTTGGAGAATTTTAGAACCCTTATAGGGTAACAAAGGAAGACAATAAACCATTGGGGGACAAAAAAAGGCTGTCATAGCTGCTTGTTCACTATTGTCAGGGAGTTTTTCTGTATTTGTTACATTTGATCTGTAAACAAGTGAATTATTACTTGATTACATTAGATTAGGATATAGGATTATGGATTTAAACTGTGATAATCAGCAAATGTCATTCAGTAACTCTTCCAAGTGCTCAACACACATGTATATACAAATATGTGTGCCCCCTCGCCTAATTGCTCTCATAACGAATTACAATAATGCATTTATATTGATTCCAATATAAGAACAATAATGCATCAAAAGCACAAGTATTAACAATAACTTTTAGTTACACAGCTTTATATTAACCTGCTCCTAGTCTATGTTTTTTTTGTAAAGTACTATCTTAACATGCTTTTATCAGTCATGAGTATTTCTTAAATATACAAAATGGCTGGTGGTAGGAGAAAAAAATCATTTCAGAAACCAGCAAATCATTACAGTTACTCAAGAAAGTAAATCTTGCCAATAAAATGACTTATTCAGTAGAACAATCCCATAGGGATGTAAGTGCTACATTAAAGGCACATATTTTTCTTATAAATCCATCAAGCTCCCTTAGGTTTATGATAATTAATTAAATTACTTAAACATCAGAGAAGAATTCTGACTAGAGTTTGTGCTCTGTGCACCTCCAAAGGTTCAGAAGTTGCTTGTGATAAAATTAAGCATCTAAAGGAACTAATGCTTATTATAAGATTACGTGAACTATGAAAATCTTTTGAGAGAGTCTGCATTTATTCTGCCTATCCGACAATCCTGTGTTACTCATTTCTCAGCATGAATACATTCCCTAAATGAAGTACTTGGCATCTTTATGTATACAAAGCTGCAATACTTTTTATAA
>JANRGV010000001.1:106512654-106525676 GCA_024734035.1 Alethe castanea | reverse complement strand
CTATTTTTCATGAAGGATTACAAGGAACTATTTGTCCAAAGGTAACTATGCCTGTATGGGTACAGGTTGTTCTGTTTACTTTTTTTTTACAAAGGAAACTCAGCCAATGCCTTTCTGTTTTTATTCAGATGTAAGGCAAATTCTAAAAAAAAATCTGACAGGCAAGGTAAAATAGAGTCTGTTTATCCAAACCTCGTATTGTAGGGTGGCTATAAGTCTGCAATTTGCCACTACTGTCAGTAAAAGTGAAGACCAGGAGCCCAACAAAAATCATTCACCTCTTCACACTTCAGAAAGAGAGTCTGCTGTATTGAGAGTCTGGTTTACTTTACTAAACCCCTGTCAGGCCCATCTATGGAAAGCTTGATAAGTACATTTATCATATAGTTGCTCTAATGTGTTTCTAAAGGCAAAGAATTAACTGGTATCAGGGATGTGAACAAAATTTTCATTGTGAATTTGATTTCCAGTAGAATTTCACAAGAAGAGAGGAAGATATGAGTCTATTTTGTCTTTGTTGTCTTAGATTCTGAAGGAAGAGCTGATTTGCAATACAATAGACTCACCTCTGCTTCATTAGCTGGCTTTCAAACTCAAAATTTCTGCAGAGAGACTGCAGAAATGGAATCCAAACTGGTTTCTCTTTTGGGGTAACATTTTTGGGGCCACCTTTATTATCATTTTTAAAAGGAGCAGACATGTCTCTTGGTAAGGATTCTGTCTGCATTTGGGTTGATTTTTAATGTGTCATTTGTCTCTAGATAAACAGCAGGATAATCGAAACAATCTGAAAACAAAATATATTAAAAATCAGAACAAAAATATTTTGAGAACACTGAAAATTTACCAAAAATATGAAACATGATGGGTAAAAATGGAAATGGAGAAGGAAGTAGAAAGCATTTTTGTATAAATCCAGCTATTGGCTTTTCTTACAATCATATCTGACATTTCGCATTCTGTCCTGCTGCAACATATTCGTATAAAATTAATTTTAGATGTGATTTAAATATTTACAGAATTTAAAAATACATTTTCATTCTTAGTGAAATAGCAACAAATTCTTACCTGTTCTTCTCTTTGTCTCATCTCTGTAATTGCAAAAGATGTTTACCTGAAAGATGCTTACCTACAGCACCTCAGCAAATCAAAGCAAAAATAACCTTGTTTCCATTTCCTGTGAAAGGGATCCCATGCTGGAGCAGGGAAAGAGTGTGAGTCCTTCTCCTGAGGAGGAAGGAACGGTAGATGTGACAAACTGACATAACCCCTATGCCCCATCCTGCTGCACCTCTAGTGGGGAAGAAATAGAGAAAACTGTGAGAAAAACCTGAGAAGAAGAAAGGGATGGAGGTAAGGTGCTTTTAAGGTTTGGGTTTATTTCTTTCTTTGGTTTCCATGATTTCTTTTACTCTGAAGAAAAGGTATGGGGAAGAAGACAGACAAAGGGCACACAGCCACCTTCTTTGTCTGCCTATAAGAATCATAACTAGTAAACTCAGATAAAATCTGCTGTAACTTATTGCCTGGCAAGTTATGTAAAACCTGAAACTTAAATAATAGCTGTTGCAAAAGATAATATTGTATGTGAAAGATTTAAACTAAGTTAAATAAACCCAACCCAACCAACCATTCTCCCCTGCCACACACATATCAGCACAGTACTCTTATATAACACATATTTTTCATAAATATTGAAGGATAAAAGTTTTGATCCAAAGAAAGTGGAGAAGAAGGTCTCTTAGGACGGCTTGACTTTTGAGAGAGCTATCATAGGAAGAGTAATAATATTTTTATCTTCTTATGTATAGGCTTTGTGCTGAACTGATAAATGAATCTTACTTTAACCATATATATTTGGATAGGCAGAACTGTATTCACCAGATGATCTGACACACTGAATACAAACACATTGAATAACTGTACTCTTCTAATTTAAGAGAGAAGAGACAGTCATACAAGGATTAATTATTTAATGTTTCTACCAAGCTTGAAAACATAGTGTTGCTCCTTTATCACTGTTAGCTGTTAGCTATTACAGATGCTTGGATTTCCTTCAGAAAAGGTGGGCGTGGGGAGAAAACCAACAAACAAACAAAAAAATTCAGCAAATAATATTGTGATATAATTATATTTTAACACTTCTGTATGCACTTTTATGTTGTTTTTTTTTAATTTAAAAATAAATATGGTCACAGTGTTAAGGAGTGTTGAACTGTTACTCCATTTAGTTAAAAGTGTAGCACAAATGAATTCCTTGCACAGATTCAATCTCAGCACCTACATCTAGTCTTCAGCCTCTAAACAGAGAGAAGAAATATGGGGAAAGAGAGAAAAAGGAGTAGAATTAGTCTGTATGTGAATTTGCAAAAATTATATTTTTAAATACTTCAGAAAATGCAATTTCTAAATTTTTCCTCCACAAGGTGAGCAGAGGTTTCTTTATTTATTACTGAACTGAACCTTGAAATAACCATGTCTTTTTATTCACGGGTGCAATAGAACATTGCTTTATGGTCAATTTATACGTTTTTCTGTCTTTACACTGGTGTGCACTCATATATGTCTTGGCTATATGCTGTCTAGTCTTGAAAATAATACAAGTTTCTAATTTGGGTCAGCATGAAATTTTCTATGTAAATAAGTTATCACAATATAGGCGGTTTAATTGGGGCTTGCTATGTCACTATAACTGTTCTATTGAGCTGCCTCTTGGGGAACTGATTTAGCTTTCTGATAGTGAATGGTAATATGGTAATAACCACTGATCAATCAGGACAGTAATTAGCATCAATTCTGTTTAATTGAACTAAATTTAGCTGGAGTGAAGAAGTAAAGTACTGATTAACCTCCAAACTATTGATCAGTGCTCACTAATTCTCCAAAGACATGAAATGATTATATCAATAAAGGACATAAATGTTTAACTTTGCAAATCAAACAGTATATGGAAATACAGCATAAATAGTATTCCTACATGGGCAAAAGCAGTCTGAATACATTATCTCTGTAGTCACGATTCCTTTTCAAATTGAAATTGTTCAACTAAAATTTACATAGTTGATGTAAATGACTAACCGCAGTGTTTTTTCAGTACCTGTACATAAAGCATCACTCAATTTCACAAGAACTTTGAGAGAGTGCTGAATTGAAAAGTTAAGGCATAGATTTTATAATGTCTGAGGGTAATGATACACCAGAGCAGGAAACTGCTTGACACTTGATCTCTTTCTATTCTCATCTCTATACCCATACAAATATGCCAGAGACAAAGAGTTTCTTTTCTTCTGCACAAGAAGACAAGAATATCGTGGCATATGCATGTCACAAGTGTTGCAGATTTTCCTAAGAGCAACAGTTGAGAGTTATATCTCTCACAATAATTAGCATCTCCAGTGTTTTAGTCACAAAGTACTGGATTCAAAGAGTTCAGCATAATTCATCAAATCTTTGCACCAAGTTGAAATTATTTTAAGAGGATTTTTCTTCTTCTTTGTACTTTCACATACATTTAGGATTAATTATTATATTTTTACTATTTGTTTGCTAGAATTTCTATGCAATGTCCACTCAGGGAAATATCACTTATCAAGACATGATGGCTACTCTTTGAAAATAATAACAATGACACCTTTTTTTGTTTTTCCCTAAAGTTTCTGGGCTTTTTTAACACTTAGAGAGGGTCAGTGGAATTTACAACCTTGTTTTTTACCTACCCTTAAGTTAAACCAATTACTTTTCTCATATTTTTTCATGAGAATTTCCACAGAGATTTTGTTTCTTTTTTAGAATATTTTTACCAACTTCATCCAGATGCAGTTTTCTGGAAAAAGCAATTTTATATCAAATGTGTAAGTGCAATCCATGACAAAATAACTTTTCTTTCTTTGTACTTCAGTGGTTTCATGCAAAGGTATAGATCTAACCATATTATTCCTTTTCTGTCTATACTGAATTTCTGCAGCAATTTTCAGAAGTGATTATTTTTTCAATAATTTCCAAAAGTATGCAGGTCCCTTTGCTATAAATAAGGACAACAAGGGGGTACATCCAGCTGTTCAGGAATTTTCTGCACAGCTAGGATGCTTGTATATAGTGTGCATGTGTCCTACTTTAATCCCAGCCATCAACTAAACCTCACACAACAACCTGCTCACTCCCCCCATGTGATGGGGAAGAGAATCAGAAGGGTAAAAGAAAGAAAATAATTCATGGACTGAGACAAAATTTTTTTAAACACTTCCTGTTAGCAGGCACGTGTTCAACCATCTCCTGGAAAGTCTGACTGCATCATATATAACAATGACTAGGGAAGAAAAATGCCATCACTCCAAAAGTCCCTCCTTCCCTCCTCTTCCCCTGGCTTTCTATGTAGAGCTGTATGGTATGGAATATCCCTTTGGTGAGTTGAGGACAGCTGCCCCAGCCATGTCCCCACCCATCTCCTTGTGCACCCACAGCCTGCTCACTGGTGAGAGCATGTGAGAGGCAGAAAAAAATATCAGAATTCTAAGCGCAGTTTGTAAAAACATTTTAAATTTCTAATGTGTTTTTTTTTACTCTGTTAAATTACTTCTGTTGTAACTCCCATATATTTTTCAGTCAGAGATTTTTGCATCAATTTCTATTAATGCCATATGATACGAAGTAAAAAATACAGAGAAAACTAATGTTGAACTTTACTCCTAACAGCTCTGGACTATGACTGCATGTGCAGACAAAGGGGTGGATGACCTGAGAAAATCTGCAGGAAAGTTTCTAACTCAGAGGTGTACAACCAATGGCATCAAATACAGGGTTTATGGCCAGTTAAAAAATTAGCAGAATTCTAAGGGCAGTTTGTCCTGTCATATTTTGATCTTTTATTCTTCATTTTATTTCCTAAATTTATTCCACACACATTGCTCTTTCTCTTATCCTTCTGTCCATTCTTAATTTCTTTCATTTTGTTTTCTGCTTTGTTTATGGTTTACTCTATCAAGGAAACATGTACTATTAATCCAAGAGATATTTGCCATTCATTCTTTATATATCCAACCCTTCCTTTTCTCATTTTATATCTTATTTGTTTGTATTTCTCATTCCTGCAGGCTTTCCCAATCAGGAATCTTCCAAGCATGATCTCAGATACTTCCCCAATAAGCTCGAATACAAACCTATCACAGCAGAGGTGAAAAATATGTTTAAATGTATTTCTTCTAAAACCTTATTCTAGTGTTAATTGAAACATTTAGCTTGAAATTAACTCTTAAAATTTTGATTAAGTGAGGAATTTATTATATGTACTGCAGAATATGACATTTCTGTTTAAAAAAACACTGTTACTGACTTTGAGTGATATTTCTTAATATATTTCACTACATATGAGCCTTTCAGATATGGATATTGGCTGTATAGAAGTCTAAAACTTAACAACTCATGCACAGAAAAAAATTAAGATTTTTTTTTCTTTTCCTCAGGAATCGGAATACCAGCTGGCCTATCTTTGAAATATGCAGCTTACAAGTGGCAAGTATCTGTATTTACTGAGGTTTTTTTTAAACAAACTTTATTTTGAATGTATAAAACTCATTTCAGGGTGAAACATTCATTTTGTGTCAAGGATGAAAGTATTTGTCTTCATCATTTTCTGGAGGCGGATAATAGGGAATCTTGAGAGCAAGCAAACAAACAAATTAATTACATATACAATCCCCTTTGGTTTTGGTAAACCGGCTATAAACCCCCCCAAAATCACAGCAAAAAACAGTCATGGGATTTGTCTGTGTGCTTGCCCAATGAAAACTCTATGCCAAATATAAAGTTCCTAAAAGGAAATAGTTAAACCTCTCTTCTACTTTGGCCATACAGCATAAAAATCTATTGCTATCAGCAGAGATTTCTGCAAAAGGAAAATTTCCTTTCTAACAAAAATGAATTAATATCTTTTATGTGATTTACATTCCTCAAATAAGAAGTAAAAAACAAAATGTGTTTGCATGCAGATGAATTTGAAGAACTGGTATTTCAAGGAAGCAAAAACATTTTCTAATTTTGTCCTGACTACATTGTTATTCTGTCTCTCTCTCTCTTGGGAGCTACATGGTCTGTAGAGACAACAGTCTTTGGGGAGTCAGGGACTAATTGATGATAATTACAGTGTTTCTTCAGAATTATTAGAATTACATTTTAAATCAAAAATGTATGACAGATCATTGGTCCTGTGAAAATTTTCGTCCACTGCCAGAAAGCAAGTATATGGGGTATCTATCATCAGAAAATCAAATGCAATACTTATAATTAAAAAGTAATTCTACATATTAAAGAAAAGATAGTGTTAATAATTCCAGGATAATATAGTACTGTCCCATCAGTATGTTTTAAGTCATTCTCAAGCTACAGCTCAATGTTTCTTAACTGTTTAATGGATGCCACATTTCTTCTCCCAGTTAAATTCAGGATTGCCTTTTATGTGCAAGTAAAATGTGAATAAGCAGTCAGGCTTTTTCTATTCTCTCTGTCTTTGTGTGAACACTTTAGAGAGTGACCTTTGAAAACAGCAGCTTAGAATATAAATGGATGCTGACTTTCAAAGCTTTTGACAAAGTTAGCACACTGAGAATATGCTGCTATGAAATTAGCAGTTCTGCCAGATGGTTTGTACCTGCAAGCTCTGCCATAATTACAATAACCTCATCATATTCTTAGTCTTTCATCACCTTGAATATTTTTATTGCAGTTGGGCAGACATCTTTAAACATTTCACCTCAAAGAGTGGAGCTTTCATTTGGGTGAGAAATTGCATCATAAAACTGTAAATTAAGAAAATTAATAATCTCATATTATTTCTAAGATTTTGAGTTCCTCACTGCCAGCTATTCTTCACAAGGGAGATTGCCAACATATTTAATGGCTCAAGAGAAATTTTGAGATGCCCTGAACATGGAACTTCCATTGAGTATGCCATATGTTAGGACATTTGAAAGATACTCAGTCCATGCAGCTAGCACAAAAATCCACTACCATTCTAATGGAAACATGACCATGTTTTCCTCTTTTTAACTGTCACAGAAAGAATGAAAGCTGCAGGCAAAGTTTATCAGGGCAGCAGTCCTGTTGAGTCATGAAGCTCAACCTCCTTGCTCTCTTTCTAAACTCTTTCCCAAAGAGGAATCTAGCTATGGTTGGATCCAATCCAAGTCCCAAACTTGGTCAACAATTTATGTTTAAAGGACTATATAGAAATAATTGATTCTTTATGCGAATTTATCTTTCATGACTATTAATACAAACATATAAATATTATGTTTATTTTATGTAAATATAAATATGTTGATAGATAATTCATTTAAATTGATTATAATAATTAGACTAAAATTTATATTAATCAGAATTAACACAGTCTAGATAGTATAAATAATAGTATAATGTCATATCTGTGAAATCAATAATGTCAAAGCTAGCTTAATAATTAATAAGTAGAGATTTATGTTACCTACCCATGCCAATGACTGTGGGCAAATCTCTCACTCGGCCTCAGGGAGTAAATTTTTCCCTGCTCTAGGCAGGAATCTCCACACACTTCCAGAAGGAACACTTTAAGTTAGTGCTGTAAAACAGTGGGACTGAGCTTTTATAGTATAGAGTGACTGACTGTCAATCAAATGTTTCTAGGCTATCCGAGCCAGCTCAGCAGCCTTCAGCTCAGCAGTTTTAGTATAAGATATCAGTGCTACCACTTCTTGGTTCTTTCATCAGGAACTTTGCCATATCCTCACCAGTTTCAGTTCCTGTCAGGACACACTATTTTCCACATCCTTAGAATTTTTAACTTTAGGATTGCAGAGTCAGGCTGGTCTCAGCATTCTTCAAGACGACAAGTGGTGTAAGCCAAATGCTGTTTTACCCCCACCTAGGCAGAGCATCCTGCTACAGTAATGTATTCCATTATCCTAAAGCAGTGGAAAGGCAAAGGAGATCACTCATTGTTATTCTCCATCAATACTCTTTAGATTAGAAGAACCATTATAATGTCACACTTCTATCCCATACTTGTTTCTAATCAGGTTTGTTTAAAAGAGTTCTCATTGGGAATCCATTTTAATTCAGACTATGCAGTGAATAGCCACGTAAGAGTCACATTACCTAGACCTATAAATAAGTGTTCATTCAATTTGTGAATCTTGCAAAAAAAGTTCATGCCTAGAAAAGGGCTCTAGCTAATCAAGTGGTTCAGTGCGATAGAGGTTCATCTGAAGTCAGAAACATTAGGTGCTGATAACCAGTATCTCTCAGAGGTATATTTCAGGGGGACCTGCATTAGACTAGCTCTATCTGTCCTGTGAAAAGCTATGAGGAGCTCTGAAGACAGCTCTTGGAGCATATCTTCCAGACAGCTGAGTTCAGACATTTCCATAATGTGACTTAAAGCATAGAGGGTAGGGCAGGATAAGTCTCCTTTGAAGCTGATTTGGACTCAAAGTGGGTTAGGGACGCAGAGCTGGTGGTTCTGTGCAACCACAGAACTGCACAGCAGAAATAAATGCAAGTGACATTGCACTTACCATATCATTAGCAAATCTCCACAGCTCTGTGTTCCTCTGAACAGGGCGATTCTGTTCCTGAGACTGTCACTAAACATGGGTCAACATCTCTGTTGACATCTAGTAATTTTCCATGTACAATGTTAACTTGTTTCAGTAAAGGAAGATAGTAATCTGGTGAGGAGAGGGGTCCACAGGGCATCAAAGAGGAGATGTGCTCTGGAGCACATGAGTGATCTGAAGCAAGAGAAGAGTGAAATTGTGACCTCATTGTGCCAGTGAAACACACTCTCCAGCTTTGTTCACATCTTTGGAACAGGAAGGTTTGATTTGAGTTTCTCTGTTCTCTAACACTGAGAAAATAACGTTTTCTTTGTGGTACATTTCATTACTTATAAAATGACTAAACTACCCTCTGTGCACAGTAGTTGTAAGGATAAATAAAGACTGTGAAGTACTTTTATACCACTCCATCGTACAACACATATAGAAATGAAGTAGTGAATGAAAAGACAATAGTAAACTTAATGTGTAGTAAATACTGCATGGAAAGAAAACCAGAAAAAAACCCTGCAATTATTCTTAATCTTGATGATTTTTAAGTTTTCTGACTAACTGCTATTTCTAACTCATTACTATGTTAGAGAACTAGAAAAACAACTTGTGATAGTGAAAAAGGGTACTTGGTCTCTTTTCTAGGCAAACAGAATTCAGTCCTTTACAGGGCAAATAATGAAATTTACTGTCAGAATGCTGTCAGGCTAAATAAAGGAAAAGAATGCAGAAAGCATTTTGCTTTTATCTCTTCCATTGCCATAACTCCTTTCTCTTGACTGTGACAAGACTAGATAGAAAAAAGTGTGAGGAAGAAGTGTGATTATATGGATTGTAAGTGGGTTATATCCTTTTAAATATCAATACATCATATGTGCTCACCCACTGAACAAGGTCTGCCAGCCAGCTGCCAAGTTGTTTTAAGTCTTGCTAACAACCCATCAATTAACAAGTGGAATTGCTGCCTTCTGGTATAGAATATTTTGTCTCACTCCCACCTGAATTCACTCCACATCAGATCATTTCAGCCTGGATGTAATAGTAGATGGCAAAGTAATATCCAGCGTATGGATTTAATTTAATGCATCAGTTTCAATAAGTCATATGGGTAAAGTTCAAGTCAACCCATGTTAACTGTCATATTTGAGGATCCAGAGCTCTCTCTTTCTTACATAAACCTATAGAAGTTTTTTTATTATAGTTAAATAATCTTGGAAAAGCATTTCTCTTCTCTGCTTAAGCAGCTTGCAGGGGTGGCCAGAGGGGAGACACATAATAATACAAAGAGACAATATTAGAGATAATGAGTTATAAGAGAGAAAGGAATTTTTCAGAGGTTTCTGGTTGCATTTACATTATCTATTGCATTTATGCTCCAGGATGCAGTCAAACCTTTCATTGTCAGTAAAGGTGAACAAGAAAGGCTTAATGTTTGCCATGGCACTGGGTAAAAATCACTTGAGAGGAATCACATGGCCAGCTGAATCTCTGCAGTCTATTAATGCTGGGAATATCACTATGAATGGACCTAGTGCTCTGTTGGGTGCAGAGCTCATGAAAGGCTGGTTTTGACCTTCCTTTCCATCAACATTATAGGACTCTGTGCATATGGCAGGTATAATCTCTCGTCACATCTTTCAAAGGAAGCAAGTGTGAGCATATGCTCGACTTTCAGTTTGAAGGAATGAATAGAACAGAGACTGCCTCTCTTTCTCCCCATTTTGAAAAGGCCTTTATGAAAGCTGTGATAAAGTGTTCTACAGGAAGAGAGGCAGAATAAAGGGCAAACGTTTTACAGAACTAGCAATAGTTACACTCATGCAGATAGCTAGGAGAAAATGACATAGTGTATGGGGATAGAGAAGAGTAAAAGAACAAGCACACTGAAAGCCTGAAGCACTGAGATGCCAGTGTTCTACTTCAGCCTGATGTGAGCACAGTGAGGAAATGTGCTGAGCTGAGCAGAGGGGGGATTTGGTTGCAGGGAAAAGTGAAAAAGGAGGGCTGTGGGGTGAGACACAAAGAGGAAGTAATTCAGTAGGAGGAGGACTTCTGGAGCAAGTGGCAATGTAAGCAAGAGATGTGCTCCATCTGCAGGGTTTTGTAGAGAAAATGTTAACACTGGAAGTTCCTGCTGAGGGTTAATTTTATGCATGAACTAATTTATGCTTTAATTTTTAAAGTGTTAACCCACTGAGCCTGATTCTCATTTTACAATATTATCATAGAGATGTAATTCATTGGATTTCTTGTCTAAGCATCCAGGTGCTTTTGGATGTAATTTGGAATATTTATTGGCTGAGCCTTGAAATTCAAAATGTTTTTACTGGACACAGATATTACTGACTATTCTTGCACTGTAAGTGTAAAGATTCAGGTTTACAGTGCCAACATTTGGAACTATAATTTAGGAACTCACATTCTGAAAATAAACTCTCTTTGTAAACCCTATAAGCAGGAATACTATGCCAAAATATTTATAGAGAAAAAAAAAAAAAAGACAAACCCTAAGAAAGCATTTCCATTTTCCAGAAAATACATTCTAGTAAAATTTAATAACTAGCATAAGAGTTATATTTTGAGATTGCTGAATTTATATATTGCCCTTCCAAGTTTGTCTACAGGAGAAATTTAATAGCAGAGAACTGATCTCCCTATTAATTGTTAGGCTCAATCATTTTGACTTCCTGATTGTAAATTCAATTTACAAAGCGTCCTATTAATTAGCAGTTTGTCAGACCAGTTGAGTGGCTTTTTCTACAAGAGCAACTTAGTCAAAACTAAGTCAAAACTAATGAGCTATTCCTGTGAGACTTTTGCCCAGAAGAGCTAATACTTCTGGGGATTGTGTGTAAGATTATAGCATCTTTAAGATATGTCAGCACCTTCAAAAGCAGTAACAAGTCCAGATTTTGTGGCTATATCCAAACTTGCTTTCAGCTGGCTACCTTTGAAATACAGTAGATTTCACTGGTCTCAGATCAATTTAGCTGCCTGAATATTGTCCCAGGATCCTGGTGAACTGAGGTGCCTGGACTGACCTTTATGCTGTAGCAGTAGCAACATTTGAATTAATTGTTTTAAACCTCGATGGTGTTTGTCCTGTAAGATGATTATTCCACTGAAGTGTAACCTTAGGATCAAAGTGCAGATGTACCAAAAGCAACAAAAGAAGGAATGTATACAATGCAAGAAACCAGAGCAGATCTTGATCTGGAGAATCTTCAAAAGATCCTTTCAAATTTCAAAAGATGTTTATACATCCAAAAATAGTTCAACTCTCAAAATGCTTCATTGACAGTACACTTACGTACTTCTACTGATTTTAGGAGACATTTGGATCAATATTTTAATGGCTTCTCAGGAATAGAATGGTAGTTTCTTGAAAGTTAGTGTTATCTATTCCTACTTGGCTTGTCAGTTGTGGAAAAACTTGATCCCAATTCCCCCCTCTCCCTCTATTATTATTGTGCAGCTCTATTATTACTGTGCAATAATCAGTTACAAAAGACTATTTAATAGATAAAATATTCTCATAATTTTCATACTCCTTCTAGTTGTGTAACATGATTGCTGATGTCTCTCCACCTAGTTTCTTATATGATCCCACTGGGTAACATCACTTATATCTGTGTAAAAATAGAAACCATTAAGAACTTTCACTTTCTTTCTGCTTTCTCACCCTGTAGCAATAATTATCTATGTTCTTTAGGGGTGGGTGAGAGACAGAGAGGTAAAAGAAAAAAAATGGAACTTTTTATTTCATAAAGAGGTTTAATTTTTTTTTTTTTTAGCTTGGCTTCATTGTAATTCCAAATAAGAACAGGCATGTTTACAGTCTCCATTAAAAGGCCTGAGACCTCAGTACTCGTGTTTCCTTGTAGGAATTGCTGAATTCTCTGGGCATTTGATGTTTTCCTGGGGAACAGCTCTGCTTCTGAAGAGTTCAGCAGTCCAGACTAACAAATAACCATGATTATAAGATTTTTTTTTAACTTTGTAGAGGAAGCTAAACTGAAGGTAACAGATCTGAATATGAATGTGAGACCTGTAGTCATTTTCTTTCTTCAGATATTTTAAGTTGGTGTTTATGAAAGTTGTCCCACCCTGTAAGTTTTCCCTACATTTTCAGTAAAGAATACAGTAGTTTCAGCAAAATAAAAATGTACTAAACCATTACTGAAGAGACAGAAAAGCAATCCTGAATTTTAGTAGGAGCCAGTATCATTGAAAACTCTCAGTAACAAGGAAAATAAGAGAATAAAATTTTATAAAATGCAAGAGTTGTTGTGAGCAAAATATAAGAAGAAGCAACAGTGACCACTGATCCAGCAGACCTGCATAACTTGTTCTGAGTCTGAGGTAAGGTCAAATTCTGCCTGAACATAAACTTCAGATATTGGTCAAACATCATGACTTCAAACTATTGCTCTCAGAATACAAAAC
>JANRGV010000001.1:106474382-106512620 GCA_024734035.1 Alethe castanea | reverse complement strand
AAACCTAGAAAATTTGGTTTGAAATGTGAACGTATTAAAATGTAACATTACTATTTTTATATGACTTTCTGAAGATAGATTTTTTGCAAATTTTAAGAGTTTTTGTTGACAGAGTGAAGCATGCTCTTTAAGAGACAGATGTGTCAATGGAAAAGTAAAATCTTTTTTTCATTTACTGCTATGGGAAGACAATGGGCTGAGAGAGTTGGGCCTGTTTTTCTTGGGATAAAATGGCCCAGAGGGTATCTTGTCATGCAAGCATCCTAAAGGCAGGGTGTCAAGAAGATGGAGCCAGGCTCTTTTCAGTGGTGTCAGGACAAGGGGCAATATGGGCACAAACAGACACACAGGAAGTTCCATCAGAATATGATGAAAAACTTCTTTAATGTGAGCATTCCAGAGCACTGGAATAGGCTGCCCAGAGAGGTTGTAAAATCTTCTTCTTTATTTAGGAGATATTCAAAACCTGCCTGGATGTGATCCTGGACATCCCATTCTAGGTGAACTTGCTGGAAGCACAGTTGGGGATTATACAATCTACAGAGGTCTCTTCCAACTCCAACCATTCTATGATTCTGTGAAAGTAGAGAGATGCAGAAAAAGAGAAGATGATGTCAGGGGTTTCGTGCATACTCTGATAAAAATATGATTATCCCATGACAAGAGCAGTTCCCCCAGTATCAACGAGCTTACTTAGATGGACACTATTCAGTGACAGATCAATTGGTTCACTATGATATGTGGATTTACATCCTCCTTCAAATGTGTTCTTTTGTCCTTTGTTATTATTTATTATCCCATCAATAACCCTGTTTCATTTTTAATAAAATACCACTTCCCCAAAAGTGAGACTGATTAAATAGTTTACTGTAAATTTTGTACCTTTGTAATCCTTGTTTTCTCTTTGCCAAATCATTTATAAAATTATTTCAATCAGGTGATTAACCTTTTGCAGATGCTGAGAGCTATCCAGAAGAATTATCTCACTGACTGTAATGGTGCTTTCCATGTCTGTGAGTGTTCATGAATGTGAACAGGGAATATACAAACTGACCTTGTGACTGTATTTATTTGTCAGTTTGCATAACTGTAGTTTAGAAATATACTTTTGCAAAACTGTTCCTTTTACTATCTGCCATCTGTGATATGTTGTCATTATAATGACTGCATTTTAAAAAGCAAATGCATTATAGGCTTTAAAATGTGTATGAACCTTTGTTTCTGTGAGATAGCAGAAGAAAACAAAATGCAATCTTTCTCATAAGACATAAATTCTGCATGGAAAAGACTTATTAACATTTTTCTACCTTCTTTGCTGAGAGGTCTCTGAAGAACATGATAATATGGGTCATATCTTCCCTTTACTTACACTATTTTAAAACTGAAAAATCTTGGCCCGATCCACTGAAAAATTGAAACTGAAAATTTGTTACCAAATTTGGATACCCACACTCAATAGTGTAAATTTTTTCTTTTTCTCTAGGTTATCTTTAGAAGAATTGGGATTGTTCAGCCTCAAAAGAGAGGGCTTTGGCCTTCCAGTACCTGAGAGTAGCCTACAAGATTGATGGAGAGAGGCAGTTTGCAAGGGCATGTAGTGACAGGACGAAAGGAATGGATTTAAACTGAAAGAGAATGTACTAATAGAGGAAAATTCTTTGCTTTCAGGGTGGTGGGGCACTGGAAAATGTTGCCTAGAGAAGTTGTGTATGCCTCATCCCCAGCAGTGTTCAAGATCAGATGGGATGGGGATCTGAGCAACCTGGTCAAGTGAAAGGTGACCCTTTCATTGAAATGTGGTTGAAATTGCATCGTTAAGGTCCCTTTTCAAGCCAAGCCATTCTATGATTTTGTGGTTCTATGATATAGATTAAAATTCATCTTAGTTTAAAACATGCAAATATGACAATGTTGCATTTAGTTGAATCTTCCACTTTGATGCACCCTCCAGCTCTTATAAGAATAATGATTAAAACAAAACTGTCAATCAGAATGACTGCAACTGAATATTTTGGAATTTAGTTTCGTCTTCAAAGAAAAAAATATTTTCAATCACTATTAAGATGATAATTCTCACTTTTAGACACACACTATTATAAGTTCCTTATTTATGCTAGAATTTTCTATTCTGATACAGCCTGAGAGTAGAATATCTTTAACAGGTGAAAAGTAAAAAAATAGACCTTCAGAATTTCCTTCAATGAAAACTGAGGTTTTCCCCCCAATCTTGGCACACACTGAAATCTTCTCTTGAAGTTAGACAAGGGGAGACAAAATCTAAGCTAAGATGCAAGATAAAAATCTATGGCACAAGTTCTTATATTTTTTTAAACCCTCCCTCCATCCCAGGGGCTGGTTTCTGTTAAGCAGCTTGTCAGGGCACCCTAAATAATGAAATCTTATTGACTTTTTTTTATTTTTTATCCTAAGGCAAACTATATTAAGTGCAAGAATGAGGTAGAATTAGTAGGCTTGTCTCAAAGGCTAGGCATAAAGCTCATATACAGTATGAGTTACAGTCTCCCAGCAAAAATAGAGTGAATCGTAGAACAATACAATGATATAGACTATTTCAGAAATCAGCAGTACTGCTTGTATCTGATACTAATCATAACTTCAGCCTCTTCAAATCTAACAGTTAAGCATAGCGTAAAATGTGTCTAGGATCTGAATGAGAACCTCTCTTTCTTTGGAATAAATTGTAAAATGAGTAGCAGATAGCATCGTTACTGGAAATGATAGATATTTTTAATGCTTGGTTAGTCTCTTACATCAAAATTTTTATGCAGAATGGATGTTTCTTTATCTGGTATTTTCTCTTTTCCAAAACAAGACAAAAAAGGAAAAGATAGCTTAACATAATCTTTTAAAAAATTAATGTATTTGCTTAAGGAAAAGCATGTTTTTGGAAAGTTTTTCATTAAAGCATTATGTGGTACTGCATCAGTCAAAAGCATCCAAACAATGAGACGTGACGGTCTCTGTGCTCCAGCAGATCCCTCAGCTGCATCCCCTCAGGTACAGGGAGTGCAGCCAATTGCACATGGCCTTGAGTGTCTTCATGACTATGATTAAAACCTGATCTAAATTGATGAGGTTGTTTCATAATTGTAGAAAGAAAGGATATAAATGCCATGAAACTGTATGACACCTCTGCTTCAAAGAGTCCGAGACTGGAAAAAAACTAGTTCCATCACACAGTTCCTCTGAATTAGCTTTTTGCTGTGATAAACTAATAATAATTGCAATATACATAATTACAAGGCAGATTCACTTGGACTGCTGCATGGCCAAGTTCTCTGTAGGTTAATGGAGTGGGAGAGTAACTGGGCTGTGACTGCTGGATGCATTTCTCATTATTTGTAGGTTAGGAGAATGTAAATAAAAGGCACAAAAAAGATGGAATTGACAAAAGAAGATGCAGTGAAATCAGAATTTTTTTTTTTTAAGTCTGGTATAAGAGAGAAAAGATGCTAAGCAATTTACATAGATAAGCACAGTAACATATTCTTAGATCTTCATATTATGTTTCATTTTTTATGTAAAACATTCTTGCATTAATTCAAAGTACTCAGTGTGGGCTTTATCTGTTAGGAAAAGTTGGAAGTATTTATCCATTTTGTTTAACTAGTTTTCTATCTTTAAAAAGTTCTGTTAGATATCTCTTTGTAGTTTAATTTTTAATGTATCTTTGATGGAGCCTGAAGCAGGGAGAAATCTAATTATCCCTCTTTCTTCATTTCTTCTCTAATTTCTAATAATAAAATAAACCTAGTGATTAAGGTCACAAAAAATTTGCTGAAATTCACACCCAACTCCATCCTATCTAAATTGGAAAAAATATGCTCTGTAGAATCCTCATCAAAGCAATGCTTGAACAGTCCTACACTTCTGGCTACACTGAAATTCTGGCATAATTGGAAAACAACAGGGAAAGATGGCAGAATGCAGAGAGCCTACAGCACACATCACATCGTCAGATGGAAGCTGGGCATGCTGCTGGGGCTCCTGAAGAGCCCCTTCTCAGAGCAGAATCTGCACCCAGGGCTGGATGCCTGAGCTCATCACATAACACCAGCATCAGCTTGTAGTTTAACACAGTGAGAAGGCTATTGATTGCCTCAGGTAGACATGCAAAAACTTACCCTGGTATTTCAGCTTCTCTAGAGATTTGAATATTAATTCTGGATTGATAAGAGTCATATTTTTCCACAGCTCTGTAACCCTCCAGAGAATGCTTGATTGATTTTTCCTTTGCATGAGAATATAAGTAATTTATTTATATTAATATATGGCTGACAAAATAAGTAGGGAGGATGGCACTGCTGTTGAAACACTGCCTCTTGGTGGACAGGTATTTACAGAATTTTTGGCCAAGAAGAGGATATGGAGAAAGAAACATAAATTTGAGAATAGTTACACAGTCATTCAGTTAGAGTCCAAATTCCAATTTCTATTCTAAAATATGCAGAGAACTAAAATGTATGTAGCAGCACGTAAATTTATTTGAGAGAACTAGAAGGTGAATGCCTTTGTGAGTTTGCAGTTGTTTCCAATCACATCCCAAGCATATGAGTGACATAAATTCCACGCTTGATAGATGTACATGAGCTACTACAGCAATGAAATTTATACAGAAAGAGAACAGTGTCATTAAGAAAGAGATTCTTATATCATAATACAAACCTACATTACCTCAGCCGAGCCACTAATCTTTGAAGAGGAACAGGAATGCACTGTTTCTCTCCTGGAGAGACAACCGTAATTCACACCACCAATTTTGAGTCTCTAATTGGTCTTCGTGTTTCTGAACATGTATCAGGGATTGCTACAGCTATTGTATGCAGTCACAGGAAGATAAGAAAAAACATTCTCAGTTTCCTAAGCATCCTCTATTTTCTTCCTACAGAATATCTGGAAAGTGGAGTCCCAAAGAAATTATATGAAAGCTGTCAAAAAAAAAAACCCAAACAACCTTTATGCTTGCTTTACGTTTCCTACTGCTATTGTTTCTTAAGCTCTCCCTAGTGACTGCTACATTAGCATGAATTTACTATTAATATGAAACATATCATATAATGCTGGCTCCAAACTTTGTAACAAAACCTCTTCATTTGTGGTATACTTAATCTCATATGTTCTTGCCTCCAGTAATATATTCAGAAGGCTTTCTTAACCCAGTCCAGGAGGTACCTTAAATATTGAACCAACAGAATTTAGGAAAACATTGCCTTTCAAAACGTTCTTCCTATATAAAACTGAGCTGGGCAAATTAATGATAATAAAAAGTAGCTATTTCCTACTATAAAATATTTTTTTTAATTTGATAAACAAAAAAGACCCAATTACATCACCTATTGAGTGGTTTTAAATTTCATATCACGTCATTATCTAGTCAAGGTATACCAAATAATGCAAGACTTTGGCAAGATTTCTGCAGTTATTGTCTAAAGATCAGATTTATCAGGCAGTTTCTTTGATGTATCATCATAAAAGATCTTCAGCATGAAGCACACTTCCTTGCTGTATCCTAATGATAGTTTTGCTTTACAAACAACAGACTTAAAAGATTCAGTATATTACAGTGCAAGTTTTATTAGTGTCACATTTACTCTGGATTTCACATAAACACCTTTTTTAACAGCAAAGTTAAAGTTAGCTGGTAATGTCAGTAATAAGTAGGAAGATTTTTAATAAACTCAGTTTTTTATACACTGACATGTTAATAAAGGATGTTCCAACCTCTTGAACCTACAATGCAATCCGGAATCAAAACAAGTTGTGTATAAAACCTGTAGTAAAGCCCTGAATTTTGAGTTTTGAGGACTGGTTTTGGTTTTCTGTTTTATTTTTTTCTGGCACAACTGACACTGTCTATTAAACTGCAATGTCAAAGTGCAGTTATTTTACATAGAAGTGATTGGAAACAATTCTTCTTAGGTGTCAAGAAGTCTCTGTCTAATCAAACTTATTTCAGACAGACAGGAGCCAAAAAGAAAAGTTATCTTTTAATAAGTGCTGCAAATCAGCTAATTAAAAAGAATGCTTTTAGTGATTTATCCAATTCGTGTCTCCAAAAGCCTTTTTCTGGGATAGATAATTACTGCAAGAGTTGATGAAGGCCAGAAGACTTAGTACAGTTCATGGCATCATTTTAAATTTTCTTAAAAGTAATTGTGTCACGTCATATACAAGGGAATTTGATTGTCCTATGAATTACTTAGGCTTTAAGGAGCCTCTGAGCTTGAGAAAATAAAACTTTAGTATTTTAAATTAAATTCTAAGCCTTCAAGGCTTGGTGGGAACAAAAGCACAAATTCTGAATGTCTTTTAACATGCTTGGAAAGAAGCTTCTAGCTATTCAAATGAAGTTTGAATAATAGCTTTAAAAGATGTTCTTAACTTTTTTGCTACATAAGCTTCTAGATGCATTTTCAAGACCTCTGCTCTAAATCTTCTAGCCTAATAATTTTGCTCTTTTCAAAAAAGACAAATAAGACAATTGCCAGAAAAGTTTTTGTGCTGCAAGTCACAAAAGATTGCACCTTGCTCTAACTATAAAAATTATGATAATCTGTTATTTTCCTGTTATTTTAATTATTTATTTATTTTTTTATTCAGAAGATTTTTGTGCCTCAGAGAAGCAGAACTGTCTTTTGAAAAGTGATAAATTTTACAAGAAAGAGTGCCTGCCACCTTCACATAAAAACATTTAAATAAGACTACTTCTTCCAAGGGATCTCTTATTCGTCAATTAAAAAGCTTTTTTGGTGGCCTTCACGTTTATGTAAAATTGCAGTTGTTGCACTTATTTCCTGTATTTCTGCACAACTCTATACTGAAGAGCTGCATGCAGTAGTCAAGGGCCTCATGAAGCAACACTGTACATGGGAGCACCATAATGTGCATCTCAGTCCCTGGGGTTTAGACTTTTGACTTTGTGGGATTGTAGATGTATTTATTCTTTGAGGCTCAGCATCACTGGATGTGGAAATTGTAAATCCATCCTGTTGCTGGCCCTCTGATCACCCATCACATGACATCATCTTGATGTATTTCACCCAGAGATGGGGTCTGGTGAAAGGCATCCCTGCCCATGGCAGAGGTTGGGTCTAGGTGGTCTTTTAGGCTCCTTCCAACCCAAGCCATTCTATGACTCTGTGATTGCTGTCTCATATCTGATGAATGCAGGTGCATTGAGATGTTTGCAAAGCCACTCTTTGTAAAGAATAGTTGTTTTGCATTGTAACACTTCAAAACTGTTCTGTAAAAACTGACTTTTAGGAATACAGACAACATTGTGAAGCCCTGTTTAAGGCTTTACTCCTGGGATATATATTCTGTACCATTTCAAGTCTCCCATAGCAGTGAATCATACCCAATTCAAGGACTCATTATTTGTTTTCTCCTTTGCCAATTGCAGCTGACAGCTTCAACTGCTCTTTAAAAAGCAGCAGCACAGTGAGTGAATTTTGATCCCTGGAACAAAAGGCTGCTCCCCTTTATAATTCTGGAGCAGTGTCATACAAATTAGAACAGGAGATCAAGATCAATCCATCATCAGTAACCAAATGACTCACACATTTATTAAAATTTTAAGGTACAAGCTTTATGTCCTCTTTCTGTGTTTACATTGAGCCACAATTTCAGAGACATTTCTCAGAGAGCTCTAGAAGGAAATAACATCCCTTTTCAGTCTCTTTCCTGTGAAAAGTACTTAACTGCCATACTTTCAGAAGATATCTAGACATATGGAGTGCAGATTTATGCAGTGGTTTTGTATGCTATCTCCATCCCAGAAAGGGTCTCCAAAATAGAGCACAAATTTTGACAGGAACATAACTCTGCATAAAATTTAATAATTAAAACTTTTAGCTTCTATACTTCATTTGAACTTTTTTTTCTTTCGTGAACAAAATAAAGCATTCTCTCTGGCAAGCTCATAATAAATCATATTTTTATTTAAACTTGGCAATCTGTACATATTTTTCAGCATTATTCATTTTAGAGAGCTGTGGAATCAAAAGAATTATCACTTTGTTTATGACCGTATACTATTTATATTTGTCAGATCTTCTTAAAGGAAAACTTGTCAAAAATCACATTTATCTGCTGCAATCTGCAGACTCAGCTGAATTTTACTAGAAGCTGAGTATGCCCAACAAAAGAAAACAATCAATGTACTTCAAAATCGGAATCTAGGTATGTATGCTTAAATTCTTAATACACTTCTCTGAAAATCAGTTTTTCTCTTTCTCTTTCATTTTCAAAAGATACTCTCTTCACCATTCACCAGAACTAAATTATGCACTAGCAATTTCAGCCTAATCAAAAGGATTCTGAAGAGCAAAAAGAACCCCCTTCTGAACTGTTACTGTTATCCACAATGGGGCACTCAGACTGCAAGAGTTAGATTGCAGCACTTTAATACAATCACCTGTTCTTTTCCAAGAGTACATCAGAGAAGAAACGATGGGACTAGCAAATCTGAATGCATATTATGAATAACTCAAAGTGTGGTAGGGTTCATATGTAAAGTTAAGGCTCAAACTTACAGAAAATGCAACTGGTTGCAAAGTTCACATCTGACTTTAGAGCACTAAACCTGTCAGAGTTCAAGTGTTTGGACACCACTGTCAGGCACATGTTGTGATTCTTGGGGTTTCCTGAGCAGGTCCAGAAGTTAAATTTGATGATCCTGATAGGTGTCCTCCAATTCAGCATATTCTATGATTTTATGACTATAGGTGGCAATTTTCAGGGACATTTAGATTCTTCTAAAGTTTGATCTTGGTATCAGGCTTATAATATTTCAAGAATTATAAACTGTTATATGGACACTAGTATAAACACATTTAAAGAACACACCAAAAAATCAGTCCAAACTCCCCAAACCACAACTAATATAAATTAAATGCCTGTTAGAAAGTTTTAAAGAAAAGTATAATGAGAAACAATTAGAATAATTTAAAATTATTACTAGTGTCTGTCTATATTCCCATAGTATTCGCAACCATGTTACTGCAGTTCAAAGATTTGTTGAATGCTAAAAATTTTCATGTGCCACACAACTCCATTTAATGGAGTGTAAGACATAACACATGTGATGTCTGTATACATACAACTAAAATTAGGGAATAATGACACCTTTTGCTTCTGTTTATCTGATGTCATTCAGGCAGTTAGACTTCTATGAGTTCTATCTTCATTCCCTGTTGGGCACTTTCAGAAAAGGAGTTCTGTACTCAAAAACAAAGAAGAGGAAAAAAGAGAAAGATTAGTAGAACTTTTTTTTAAAGAATATAATTTTTCAAGATGTTTAAATTTTCATTGTCAGAAGTGAATAGATAGTATTTTTACCTAGAGAAAAAAGCAAAATAAGCATTATGTGACCCTAGTTTATTTTGAGTGTAAAGAGAGTTATGTAAGCTAACATTTCTTCTATATTCCAGATTTATTTTTACCTTTTTAACCCCATGTTTCATATACCAGCACAAGTAAGAGACTTTCCTTGTGTTATCACACGTGCTTTCCAAAAGGCATTATTTCAATAGGCAAAAAATGTTAAGATACTTGAGACAATAAAATTTAAAAAAAACCCCTGTTCTGAAAGTTTAATTCAGAAAGGGATAGATTTATGCTACAGCTTCATGTGACTTCAAACTCTTTGTGTCAGTGTAACCTATCTTTCTTATCTTGAGCTAAAGTTTTTTTCTCCCCCCAACCATTTCAGAGACTACAGGATCTCTGAGCAGCTTTAGAGTATCATTTTACAATCTACACTTCCATTAAAATTAAAAGCTGTCATAGATTTCCCGTGTCTTTTTATTTAGGGGGAAATTCTGGACAAATTGGAGTTCCAGCTTCATCTTTCCTTTATCTTATCTATTTGAAAATGTCCAGTGTATATATTGGTGCTAAACTTGTACAGGGAAATCAAGACTGTGGTAAGGGAAAATGCGAATTTCTGCATTTGTGATCTTGGTCAGGTCAATATAATGCAAAATAGGCTTTTCTTGTCTCTTTTGCCAGGTAAAATGTGATGAAAACAAATGGTGTCAAGTTGCAATGGGAGATTTAGGTTGGATATTAAAAAAATATTTCCTCCCTGAAAGTGTTGTCAAGCACTGGAACAGGTGGTCAGGTTGAATCACCATCTCTGGAGATATTTAAAAGATGTGTAGATGTGTAGGCACTTGGGGACACAAGTGCCACATCTTTAGTGGTGGACTTGGCAGTGCTGTGTTAATGAATGGACTCAACAATCTTAGGAGTCTTTTCCAGCCTAAAAAATTCTATGATTCTATGACTCCATGACTTATTTAACAATAAAACAGGAGTGTGTAAGAAGGTTGGTTTCTTGAGGATGATGAATCTGTGTTTTTAAAGGCTAAACTCTTAACTTCAGTGTTATTAAGTGGGGGCTTTGCCTTCTTGGTTTTTTTTATATTCATTACAGGTCGGTTGCTTTTTAACAATGGAACACTACTGTGAACTCAGTGCAGTTAATACTGGAGATAAAACTGGTTCTGTTTGGAATTGATGTTATCTAATATGTTTCCCTGGGACTAAGAAAGGTATTAAGGAAAATAAAAATGACACCAGAGTCTATTACATCCCCAGTGCAAATGATTTGTTCATAGAATTATGAAAGATGAATCAACCAGTCTGAAATAAAAACTGTTCTTATTTCAGCTCTTTTCTGTGGACTGATGTTACCCTTACAAGTAGCTTCTAGAAGATTTTTAACTGCAACATAGCAATTTTATGAAGTGAACTACAGAACAATTTATACATGATATATAGCTCAATTTTTGTAAAACATTTGTCAGATGACATGTCAATCACAGCATGCTAGTCAATGTTCAGAAGGAGGAACTCAATCTTCATATCTCAAAATATCACAAAGAAAGAACAAAGGAAGATGGATGGGGGAAAATAAAAGGATGGGAATGAAATTTCGCAATGAATTATTTTTCTTTGCTTCATTCTCTGTCTTCTTTGTTTCTTCTTTTTTCATGTACCTTTCTTTGTCCCTTGATTTTTCCTTCATCTTGCTGTTGTATTTTTTATTAATAGCATACTATTATTGTGCCTGAATCTTTCCAAGTTCTTTCTGGGGGCTGTTCCTCATAGCAAATAAAAGATAAAAGCTAGCTGTGTTGCACATTTCTTCCCTGATTTCTTTCATGTTTGGACTTCCTTTCAAAAATGTTAATAATTATAATGCTTGACTAACATCTCTATCTTGTCTATTCTTTGTCTAATTGTCATCTTTTTTCTCTGGCTTCAGAAATCCAGAAATCCAAACTGATGTCTTGGTTTTTTAAAGAATATTTAATTCCTTGGCCATGAATCACTTTTAAATTAAAACAATGAGTTTTATAGTACTGCTTTCAACTGCAAAATTTTTAAAGACTTTAAGACTTTGGGTGACAAAACATGACCCCATGGGGCACAGGTCCTCATCTATTGCATGTTAAACAGAAATCTTTGGAAATGTCACATTGTACCAAATCATTATCACAAAAACTGTTGGTAATACTGAGAGTAGTTAAGAGAAAATGAGAGTCTCCGAAATGTCTGAGTCAATAAATAAGTTAGGTATAAAATCACAGACACAAAAAGGCTTTGCAATGAAGCAGTTTTAGGAAAGCTCTATACCCACTCACTGCCACCAGAGCTAGATAAAGTGACCAGTGTAGTTTTACAAGTGAACAAAATTCTGTGACAGTGAAGGTAATGCACTTTGACATAATAGATGAATTTCTTATTAATGTACATTGTCATGATGCATATGAACTTGCAGAATACCTCAAGTGCTAAATTCGAAAGTCCTGGTCTCCCAGTTTCGTCCTGTGCCCAATTTCTGCTGTGATTCTCAGTGTAGATGGTCAAGTTTTAAGCACAATTCTGCCTTAGTGTCACCTCTCAATAGTTAATCATCTTATGATCTGAGAAGGCAGAAATTCTTTTGAATGCATATAGAGCACAGATTATTAGAGTACGTTCTGATGTGAGTTATGTTTGTGTCTGTATCAGTTCATTTCACATGAGGGACTCTCAGTTTCCTTGCAATCTTTTACCTGCATTGATGCCATAGCAAAATGCTATGCACTGGGATGACCTGCCCATATAGAGCAAGGTATTGTGCTAGAAAGTTTTGTCATCTGATATCAAGTACAAATGAGTTCTTAATTATCTAAATATACAGTAATCTCTGTTTTCTTGATTGCTTAGGCCTAAATCCACAGATGTGTTTGCTTCAGGAGGTGCATTTGTTTTTCTCCTTTGTGCTTTTGTTTCCCAATTTTTGTTCTGCATCTCTGTGACTCCCACCTATGCTATCAGAAAGCATTTCTGACATTTTTTTAGGTATGTCCTCACTAAATATGTCAGATTCAGCGTTTCCTTTCTCATTCCTGATGTCTCTTTTTTTTTATATGAAGTTCAGTATTTCCTGAAATCTTTTATTTTCTCATATGCTTTAATTTATTACTGATGGTTTCCTTTTCTATCTTGCTATTGTAAATGCTTCAGAGTGAGTACATGTAGCTACTTTAGGTAATCACAGTACCTTACAAGGTACATAATTATGAGTTTCTAATCTGGGATTATGTACCAGAACACAGTTACTGAGTTTTACTGTATTACTACCAATGCAGCCATGATAATTTTGCCATTTCTTTTAAGTTAGAATTTTGTAACTTTGTAACACCCACTACTGCATCACACCAGTTGTTTTAATGACGGGTGGAGGTCGCTATTGCAGAGCTATGCTGTGAATGCTCATTCCCAGCACTTGTTTATCTTTTTTTTTGTGTTGTGTGTCAGCTTCTGAGATTCCGAACCCACTCACTAACTGTAGCCTACTGCAGCAGATGCTCCTAGTATTTCTCCTTCACCAATTCTAAAAGCTCTGTGGCAGTAACCAAAACACAATCGTTGCTGCTGCTTTGCTTCCTTCACCCTAGACTCTGCTGTAGTCCCTCTTATTGCAGCTTCCTTGCCCCTCCTAGATTTCCATGCTCTCTACTGACCGTGCATCCATGCATTTGCACTATTGTCCTCAGTTAAAAACAGCAAATCCCCATCTTGCTACTATTCAAATCTGGGTGATTTTATTGTTCCTTCACCACCTTGCATTAAATGAGCTCTTTGGTGTTGGCTGAGGTCTCTGTTAATCAGAGCCGGAGAGAAACCTGGATATTTCTTCACAGCAGGTGACAAATAACTGGCTTTCTGGAAATCTAGCTCCTTAAAAACTCTGCTTACTCAGTGTAAGATTCACAGTCCCTGCACAGGTTAAGAAAACTGATCCATTAAACTAAAGTCTCAGTTCTCTGTATAATAAATGGAGGTAGATTCCTCCTAATTGAGATGCTCTGAAGTGCCCTTTGGAGATGCTTACTTTTATTCTTTGGATATATAATGAGGCTGGGCAATTAACTGTCTCCCAAATTAGGTATCTAATGTAGACACCATGAAAAAACTCCTCTTCCCTTGTTACAGCAGAACATTATGCGCTGCAAACTGTAGGTCTAATGAAAGTCTTTGGAAGAGGCCCCAGCTGGAAAGAAAAATAACATTTTTAAACAGTTTCAATTTTATATTCACAATTTTTTTCCTCTTTTTTAAAAATACATCAGTCAATGAATTTCCAGCTAATTCGGAATTCTGCATACGAATCACTATTTTATACATATTCTATAAGATACCTTTTCTATCATAACAGAAATTCCTCTTTTTGAAGGTCATCTTTTCTTCTCTGATGTTCTAAATGATTCCTATTTTCATTTAAAAGGGGTCCTTATATTTGCATCTGGGGGCTAAATTATATCTAACATGCTTATTCTATCTTGACCTAGATTTAAACAAAAAAACCAACAACCCAATCTTTTTCCATTAACATGCCAATTATGGAACAATCCTATTATAATGCAGCATGAGGCACTAGAGCTTTGTTGCATGTGATCACTGTAATTCATGCATCTTCAAAGTTAAATATATGGAAAAGGCATAGGCTGCTACAATCCAGGAGTTTTGCCTGCTGCCATGTGGAGGATACTGCAGGTCAATGATGCACTGGTTCAAAGGGCACTCATTTAATACACTCACTGCTTCTGCCATCATCTAACCACACATCTCAGATGCATAATAAACATAGCTTCTCTCTGGGCTTGATCACCATATCTAAAAGGCTGTAAATAGTTTTCTTCTATCTTTTTTTAAAATCATGAATGAAAAAGAATGACAGATATTTTAGTTGAGAAATAAATAGTAAAAAATAGGCTAATAAGACATCTGAATTTAGCTAATTTTCATTACATAAAAATATTTCTATATTGATTAGTAGCAAATGCTAATGAGCTCCAAAAAATCAAAATTGACCTGGAGATATATCTTGTTCTTGAGATGTATATATATGCCTATTAAAACCTTGCAATATTATATCACCATAGCCAGCTTTCCACACCACCAATATTTAAGTCTTATAAGATACCTGCTTTTTTAATGCTCTTAAAATTTTGTTTTGGCCTTTTAAGATACTACTTCAACCGAGAAAAAGAATATGGGATTCTATTGTTTTTGTTTTACAGAGTGTTTTGCCTGTCATAGAAAGTAAATTTAGTCTGCATTATTAGTAACTGTCAAAAGCATACTCTGAACAGAAGGCAAATACAGCAGGTGGTATAAAAAGAAGGGATGGCTGAATGCAGAAAAGCAAAACAAATGATTGCTAGAAACTGTTAATCTAGTTACGAATAAATTTAAGACAAATTAAAATGCATGCAAAGTTTTCACTGAAGGTGAATACTTGACAGAAAAGGAGATAGGCTGACCAGTTCTTGTTATAAGACCATTTGTCAGGAAGCTCAAGTGCTAAAAACCCTTGTATATTCTAATTGCTTTAATGCAAGTTGTATAAACTTAATCTGTCAGATTTTTGAACCTCCTAAGTGATGGCTCATCAGACCACAAACTTACAGCACAAAGAACTATTGCTCTGTTTACTGACACATAAAATAGGTGATCCTTTCAGTTTACTCTATTTTTCAGTGGTCAATTGTATTTTTTCTTTGCCGGTAGTTAGTATTTACATGACATTTCTTGTGACAATTAAAGGTAATATAGAAAACACTCTCAAAAGACACATGAAAAGTGAAAAAAAATCAGGCTCTCTGAGTGTTTTATATTTTGTAATCATCTGTTTTTCAATGGCATATCAAAAAAGGGTATGCAGACAATTAAGATGTTGCCAAAAGAGTGAAGTCTGTCAGTTTCTTTTTTTTTTTCTTCCATTTCTGATCATGTGTGCAGATTGAGAGAAAAATGCCAAGCCCTTCCACAGTTCCCTAGAGCCTGGAGGGCAGTCTGCCTGGAGTCTGGTGCAGAATTTCACTTCTCCCATATCTCACTTATGCCTCATGCTGGATATTCAAAATAATTGATTTTAGAGGTGGGAACACAGCTTGACCTTAAGCCATTAGGTGGCTACTGCTAAGCAGTTATTAAAATTCCTCTAATCCCAGTGGAACAATTATCTCACTCTCTGGTAAAACTCTGAAATTACTTGGCCTAACTTTGTTAAAAAATCAAACAACAACAACAACAACAAAATCTTGGTTTGAAATTCTAAAGCATGTTAGCAGAAGCTGAAGAAACACGAATTTCTTTGTTCTTGAGTTCTCTCAGATGTGTATCCTATCTACATAGCAGGCAAATAAATGTACCTTCAAAGCTCAGTGATGCTTCGCTTGTCTACAGTATGATTTCTCTGTCCTACCCATATGATATGTATCCTCCTTGGTCACTTCTTTATTGAATTCTTCATAATTGGAACACATGAAAATGAGAGAGAGAAAGGGATTTAGACAAGGCTCCACACAGATAAAATGCCTCCTGAGAGGAAATTCTGCCTTTGGAGAGTTATAGCACCCTACAGAGAAGTCCCCCCACGTTTAATCTTTTACCTCCCTGGTGTGCCAAAGGTGTCGAGTGACCTTAGTGTGGGGCAGTCAGGCTCACCTCATCAAGGCTGCAGTTGCAGACACCAGCTGCACTGAGGCTGTAACTCCAGTTACCCAACCTGTCACTGGAGCCAGTGGGAGCCAGGGCAGCCATTAGCGCCATAGCGGAGATAATGCCAGGATCCTTTAGAGCTGCTAAACTTCTAAGGAAAGTAGTTACAGAAGAACTCCACAGGAGCCCTGCAACACGCAGGGAAGTTAGTGTTCAGATGCAGCAGCATAATTAAGGCAACTGGGGCACAATATTTCACGTTGTTTAGAACAAACTCCTTGATAAAATCAGTCTTTGCTTATGCTTTGCATAGAAGTTGCTCTTCCCTTTTGACAATTCTATAGGACAGATGGTCTCAGAGCTCTTTCACTTCTATGCAGAGCTCTGTAGAGAGATCTCTATTTTTTTCCCCAGTTTTGATGTCTAAATTGGGTACATTTTTTAATTTCCACAGTTACAATTAATAATTATACTTAAGTAAGTTGTCACTTTATTTGAGGACTGAAAATACTGAAAATGAAAAGCTTTCATCCTGCTAGACTTCTGAAATCAACTTAGAGCTTACCTTTAAGAGTTTCAATTAAATTGAAAAGACTGTTACCTTCCTGTTCTTTTAATACTTTTTTTTTTTTTTTTTTTTTAGTAAGAACTCTATGGGCCATTCACTTAAGACTTGGATTTGATGACCCTTTGTGGGTCCCTTCCAACTCAGAATATTCAGTGAAATCTGTGAACTATGTCTCCAGTCCCAGCGGCATCTGAAGCATGAGTAGGAATATCCTGCTCTTTTTAATACCTTCCTCCATCTTTTAAAGCCTAATTATTTTGATTCTATCTAACTGGGGAAAAAATTAAAGACTCATTCTGTGACCTTCCTTGCGCTCTCAGTTCTGTTAGGGCTGTTATGCCTTGCAGCACAAATTTTATGAGATAGTATAAATCTCTTGTATTACAGAGAAACAAAAAGGAACACTTCTTTCCTGCAATTTAAAGCTGGAGAACTTGAAAGAAGAAGAAAGCAAAATAAACTGCTCTTTTTTCTTTTGTTTTCATTAATAAAAAATTACTTCTCTTCGTTGACCTATATATGCATGTATTCCCCTATGCAGTCTGCTGTTAAATTCTAAGATTCACAACCATAAGTGGACATTAAAGGAAAAAAAAACGACTGATTTTTTAACGGAATTAACAGTTTTATGACTATTAGCTTCTACCTTAGCAATATATACCGATAAAACAAAGTCTAACCTTACAGTTTAAAGTGTAAATTCTCCTTGTTGCCATAGAGAATAGCTCCTATGCGAACAGGTCTGATAATAATCACACATGATCATGTGGAATAGAATGGGAAGGATTTATCTTTCTTTAAAGCAGCAGGTATGTCTTCTTCCTCTCATAGTGTCAAACCTAGATGGAGATAGTGATCAAACATGGTGTGACAATTTCCTCAATGTCTCCCTCTGGGAGCTATTAAAATTCAACTTATGCATAAAAAAACTCTTGAGTGTCTAGCCTGGTAAAAAATGTATGTTATCATCCAGGAGATGGGGTATTATATCTTGCCAAAAAATAGAAAACATATTTCATAGACAGTTTTGCAAATTCTTCCTCAATGAAATAAATTTTTTTTGTCAAGACCTTTCTCTTAGCTAGTTGAAAGTGATGGGTAAATCAACTCTCCAGGGTCTCAGCCTTGAGCTTCTTCTTTGTTCCAGCATCATGTAGACATGTTCAGTTCTGAAACCATCAAGGCCCATTCATTTCCAGAAAGCACAAGTTAAATACTGGGAGAGTACTAAAAGAAGAAGTATGACATTGCACAGGACTAACTCCCATGACCAACTTGATAGATAAATAAAAATTATTGCAACTCATATTCCAGATTTGCAGTACGCAGCTGGAGTCTATTACAAGTTTCATGAACCTGCTTTGAATGTGTGTAATAATTGAGTATTCTTTATGAAAGTTTTTTTAATAAACAATAGTTATTAGAAGTTTACTTACGAAAGGCCTTTTCCTAATTCTTAGTAATGAGGGAAGCGCTACATTGTATTCCACAAGGAACATTTCATTAGAATACAATGAACACATTAAAGCTATCGTGGGTTACTTACATCAAACAACAAGAGGATCTCAACAGGAAACACAATATTTGAGAATTTCGGCAGCAGATTTATGCATGATATTACACACTGTTCCATGCTGAGTGATAACTCAACTCCTTATGGCTGAAGCACAGGTGTTCTCTATCTTCAAAATCAGAGGAAGATGGTTCAGGAAGATGGAGAATAATTAAACTAGTGAACGCTTGGCTGCATGTCTGGTGCCATACCCAATGGTTTTGACTTTGATGGTCATGGATTGACCTTGGAGAAGTCAGATTTTTGGGAGAAGATGGAGTTCACATAGCAAAGTGGAGCAAGAGGTCTTGACACCAAACTGGACAGACTTACAAAGAGAACTTTAAGATAGATTTAATGGGGAAAGAGATGGAACTTTGTGTAACAGGAAATCCAGGAGCTGCTGACATATTGGGAAACCAACAGTGAAACAATCATGAAATGTCTCAAAGGAATTATGACTTGTTCTCTGAAACTATGACACAGTTGCTAGACCAACAGGGGTCTGTACCAGTACATTTAGTGTGGATTACACAGAGGAGGAGTTGGTACCACTGTGCTTGCAAGCTCTGATACCGCTGGGGGAATTCATTCACCTTAACCCCTTGGAAGGCAGAGAAATCTGTAAGTAGCCTTGGAGTCTCCTGGACTCTGTCTGGGATAATGACTTAATCCAAGAGACAGAAAGCCTGACCAGAGACGAAACATTACTGGACCTGTTGCTTATCAACATGGATGGAATAATTTGACAGGTCAGGATTGGTGTTTGCCTGGGCTGCAGTTCTCATGACCTAGTGGAATTTATGATCTCACAGTATATTGGTCAGGCAATGATTAAAGTCAAGACCCTGAATTTTAGCAGTGGACTTTCAGGTACTTAAGGATTTAGTGGATGAGACTCCCTGGGAAACTTGGGGATAAAGGTTCAGAACAGACTTGTTTCTAAAAGCACACTTTTCTAAGGCCAGCATGTGTAAGTAAGGATCTCCTGGCCAAAATGAAGTGCAAGAAGAAAATTTACAGGCAGTGGAACCAGGGGCATGTACCCCAAAAGGAATATAGGGATGCAAACCAGCTGTGTTCTGGGCTGCACCGAAAGAAGCATGGTCAGCAGGTCAGGTGAGGTGATTCTGCCCCTCTGCCTGTTTTTGTGAGACTTCACTTAGAGTAGTGCTTCCAGCTCTGGAGTCTTAGCACAAGAAAGACAGTTCTGTTGGAGTGAGTCCAGTGCCAGGCCTCAAAGACAGCCAAAGGGCTGAAACATCTCTCTTGAGAAGAAAGGCTGACACAGCTGGGGTAGTTCAGCCTGGAGAAGAAAAGGCAGAGCTTACTGAAGCCTTCCAGTACATAAAGGGGGCTTATAAGAAAGAAGGAGAAAAACTTTTTGAAGGACTTGAAGTATCAGGTCCAGGAAAAGCAGTTTTAAACTGAGAGAGGATAGATTTAGATCAGATATATGGAAGAAATTCTCTACTGTGAGAACAGTGAGCCCAGAGAAGTTGTGGAAGCCCCATCCCTGGAAGTATTCAACATCAGGTTGGATGAAGCTTTGAGCATCCTGGTCTAGTGGAAGGTGAACTTGTCCATGGCAAGGGTTTCGACTAGATGATATTTAAGGTTCCTGCCAATTTAAACCACTCTATCATTACCCACTGTAATCCATTATGTTGATGATGAGTATGCTGGTGATATTTACATATTTACATATTTTATCGTTGTATTGAAGCATGAAACATTTTCAAAGCTGCATCATTTAAATGTATGCATTTTATTTTTTAATTTAATATGATTAAGAAAAATAAATAGTAAGTATTGTGGCATCAGCATAGTCTACTGAAATGACAGCTGAGTGTGAGCAGCATGGCACTTTTTAACAAGATATAGTTCTAAGACCGTCATAGATTTGCTAGAAGATAAATAAAGCTATTCATTTTGAATGTTTACTTGTTAGCTTAGAGGACTACATACATAAACATTAAAATGCAAAACTGTACTTAAAACTTTGATCCAGAACATGGCACGCTACTGCAGTGAAATAAGTCTTCCTCAGCATAATATTCAGCAGTAAATGTTCTTCTCCCAGATTATTCCTTAATTAGCAGGCTTTTCTGTGTGAAGAATGCTAGTGGTACTCCCAGTTATTGCAAAAGTATTGGAATTACAGTTTTACACTCCTGACAAGTTTATGAATACTGAAGGCTTCTGGCATTTTGCTGGTACTCTCAAAACCAAGGACAACATAGATTTATATATATAAAATATATTGATCACTATAAAGGAATTATTGGTCATGGGCATTCTCTATTAATTGTGGCTAGTTTAGAGATACTGTTTAAAGTATCCCTATTCAAAATTCTCTTTGAAGTTATTTATCATGATCTTTCCTTTTTTCTCTAATTCTTTTCAAAACCGGAAAATGATACAAGTTTTTTAAGTTTTAGAGTAACTTTTTAATTTTTAAAATAATTTAAATTGTAAATTTGACATGACAATTATTTCTTAGAATTTTATTACCTCTAAGCCATATAACCAAAAAACTTGCAAACTCATCAGTCATGCTATTTATACCTGAAGATGTATAAATAAATCATCTTATATCCCTCTGCACAAGACACTTTTTTGGTCTCTTTGCTAGACCACACATGACTATTTCAGCAGATTAGCTTCTCTCATCTTTCTTCCTGCAAGCGAAACCAGGCATTCACCCAAATCTCATCTGCAGGACTAATAAGAACTTTCTATATTTTAGCAAGGATTCTCAAACCTTTCAAGGATTGAGAAATCTGTTTTGCATAAATGCACACAATCAAGTTATCATTAACATACGCTAAGAGACTTTGACTTTTAGAAGCAGTCATAATGCTACTGTAGTTCAATGCCTAAAACCTTTACAAACAAGTGAGTTTACGTATATTAAAAGTTCATTTGCCTAACATGGTTTTCCAGAAATCTTAGATCCATTAGCCCATAAAAAGCAACATATCACAATGCTACTAATAGCAAGAAGATTTTTATTAGATATAGATGATTTATATAGATGATTATAATCCTGATTTTAGAAATAGAAGAAAGTTAGGATTTACTAAAGTTCATTGCATCTCTGAGCATAAATTTGCTATCCCCAGAACCTAATGATTCTCATGGGAGCCCAGGTGACATACTGGAGGTCTAACAACAGTTCTGAAACTGAGATTTCAAGTATCATATTTAGACCTACTCCTATCAACTTTTGTAATTCTTTCATCACACTTTTTAATTAAGACTTATCTCTCAAAAAAATCTCACTGATCTAAAGGAACGATTTACCATAAATATTTACTAATATAAATCAGACTGTGCATCCCAGTGCTTTGGAACAAATGTTGAATATTTAAAATATGTATCATTGTCAGGGTTCTCTAAAGTGGTCTAAATGTTGCTGCAGACATTTCTCCAGTAATGCCACAACTGAAATCAAAAGAGGCATCTAGCTTAATTTAATTTCTGTTAATTTGTCTGTAGCTTGAGATGATTCTGAAACATGACAAATTTGAAGTTTTTGAATAGCTTCTGACTCAAATATCTCAATGATTATATACATCTAGGGATATTCCAATTTTAGCTGAAATTGAACTTATTTTGGGAATAATCTCATGTTAGTTTCTTAATGTCAGTTCTGTATATTCAGGCAACCTTTACATCTATTTGGCATTTCTAATATAAAATACCTTTTTGTACCTTTTAACTAGCCATAAATATTTAACTCACTTCAAAAAATCCTTCTTCTTTCTCACTGCTGTAAGTCAAACTTTTATGAGATTTTAGGGCTTTTTTGTCTCTTGAATCAAAGAACGTTTTGGAAATTTTGAAAGAATTAAAGAACTAAGCTAATATCACTGGATGTTAAGCACTTTAAAGAGAAGAAAAACTAACGTACACAAAAGGTGACTTTACTAAAATTTATTGAGGAGATCACTAACAAAATAGAGGCTAAAGCCAATAGCTTTTTATTTTGTATTGCATAACTTAATCATAGATTGTTTTTACAAACAGTTTTAGCTAGCTACCTTTTAATAAAAATAATGACTTTATTCAGAATATTAATAAATTAATAATAAGGATTTGAAGCTGTTGGTTCACTTCCTTGGTTCATCATTTGTCTTTATCGACTTTTGCTTTAAATTGCAAAGGCCATTAATTTTCACCACACAATTTGATTATTTCCTACTTCATGATTAAATTAATAACTTTTTTCAAAATTTTCAGAGAGGAAACCTTTAGTGACAAGTTCAATACACCATTAACTAGGAGTTTTAACTTCCTGAAAGATTAACTGAATTATTATTCTATAACAATTTCTAAGAAGGAATCACCATAAAAGCAAGCAATTTTTGCATTTAAAAATTACAAAGAAGGCAATTCTTTCTGTATACAAGTCAGAAGAGTCCAAAATGGAAATTCAGTCTTTATAATATATTTATTATTTGAATAAACAACAATAAAGCTGTGGGAAAAATAAGTTTCATACACACGGCTTTAAAGAGGATATCAATGGCCACTGTAAATTGTGATTACTAGAATTAATCTGTAGGTATTTTTATTTGGAGATATCAGGTAAAAATGTACTGGATTAGAAAACATATGTAATTATGGCTACAATCAAGAATCAAAGTATCAAAGAATAATCACTGAGTGTGCTTTACTAATCAATGGAAAAGGACCAAGACAGAAGAAACAGACCTAAAACTTTTCCCCTACCCTTTTTTTCAGGTGAATAATTCAAAGTGTTCGCAGTTTACTTCATCTTTTTCTGTCATTGTCCACTTAAACTGGCCACTAAACTGCCTCTTTTGGTATGTGTCATCTAGAGCATCCCCAAGGTAATATAGAAGTTTGGGGAGAAGTTCAGGGCATCCACCCATGCCCGTGAAGGAGTACAGGCTGTTTCTTGCTGTGATCCTAACTAGAGCATATATGACTTTTTATGATGGGACAGGTATGAATGAGGGACATAGGATGGAATTTCCTCAGTGTTTGCTTCTATTTGGTGCTGACACAGATTTTAAAAGTAATGGAAAAAGTAAGAATATAGATCAGTGATCATTTACTGTTGTGCAGGCTTTCCAACACTGATCATTATTAAGACACAAGAAGATAGACCATGAGTTGTATCATCTTCACAGAAGATTATTCCTAAAGTCTAAGGCAAGAAACCCCAAACCCAAGCAATCAACCAAACCCCAAACCTAACCAACCAACAAAATCTCCAAAACACCACAACCTCCCCTGCCTGCCCCACCAAAAACGAACAAAATTTAAGAAAGAAACACAAAACACCCCCCCCACCTCAACAGAAAAAACCCTCTGAACGTAGTTGTTTCCTGATGATTCTAAAATTGAGTTTTTCATTATAATTTTTCAATATTTACTTGTATTCCCTCTACTTAAGGCAAAGTTCCCTCATTCAGATGACATAGAGTTGCCACTGGTTCCACAAGTTTTATGCATATAAAATTGAAATATATTTGCTAGTCTCTGTTTTAAATTTGTAAAAAATCAATTGTAATTTCTATTCTTTCTTTAAATTGAAACATCTAAAATCAGAAAAAGCAAATATAGAGATCAGCTTTTATATTTTGCCTTTCCATACCATATCACTTTTCACAGTGATATCCCCAGCTTTCAGGCTGTCATTATGAAAGCATATTTCCAAATTCCTAATGTCTGTAATCTGTAAGAAAGGTGCAAGATGTGTCTCACCTTTTCAGTTCTTTCTCCATCTTCTACTGTGTTGGAATTTGTTTTTTTTTTCAAGGCAAAATGAAGAGCTGACATTCTTCCCCTTATAAAAGGGAAATTCCATATTTTCATTAAAGGGCCAATATGATTTAAATAAGACAAACACTTTGTATTGTAGAAATACTCAATATAATATAGATAATCAAATATATTCATTAAACTGATGCTCGTAAAATTCAAAAGCCAAGCAAACAAGCTGAAACTGATACTCTTCTGTTGTGAAAATACTGGATTTATTTTTAGAGGAATATCTCTAAAATTATTTTTTGGAGATTTAAATCTCCTCTTGAAACAAAGATTTCTATACCCCTGTATTTTTATTACATGTAACATATTTTCAACCATATCTACAAAGCACTTACCCTTGCTGTTCTAGTGGATATATCCTTCCCATGATACTTGTTTTTCAGACTCCAGGCAAGAACCTGGGAATGCTCTTCCAGGTACCTACAAGACCAGATTCCATGCTTAGAAAATATGATCTTATTTCTTTTTAAAGACATATTATTCAGTCTAGAAATTGTAGATTTTTAAAATACGTATTTCTTTTTTCACTGCCTAATAGAAGCCCGTTGGTGGAAGAAAATGGTGACAAAGATGTTTTCAACAGTCACAAGATGCAGACACGTTCATATCCATTGTGAGAAAAGATCATCCACAAAAAAAACCCCATACCAAAACCAAAAGCAAACAAACAAAAAACCCTCAAAAACCACAACAAAAAATAAACAAAAAACCAACCAACCAACCAAAAACAACAACAACAAAAACCCCCAAAAAGCCAGCTGAGGCATTGCTTAGAATAAAGAATAACCCTATAGGTAAAATCTAGTTGGATGGAGTATGCAATGTACTAGGAGTTAATTGTAGTGTTTCAGCATTCGCAGCAGCTTTTAAAACCATCTCTATCAATATCTGAAAGTTAAGAGTTCAGGTAAAAGTGGCATGGGCAGCTCCATTTTTTTCTGCCAAATTGGGGTGCACATTTGAGGATTTGTTCCCTTCTAGGACAAAATAAGTATTTCTTGCTGACATAAATTCCTAACAAGGCCTTTCTGTCCTCGACTATATGCAACAGGGTTGTGCTTATGCTAATGTGATGTTGTGGGATCATAACCCCCTACTGATGAAATGAATTTTAAAATGTTAACAAAATTACTTGTAGGCATTGCAGAAAACGTAAAATAAAAGGTTGCTGTTTTCCAAATATGCCATTCTTGAAGGTATGCTGTGGAATTCTTGGTGTGTGCATTCATCTGTTAGCAACTTACTTTCAAGATAATTGTGCAATTTTATAAGAGGAACTCTGCGGGAATATAAAAATTACCCTTCCTCCTATTATATGGAAACAGTTAGAAGGTGCTTTTGTTTTCTTAACCGAGATTTACTGAGCTTTTCCTATTTAAACTTTGCAAAGCTTGTGTTCAACCCTAAGGGGACTTACAGCCAGTTTAATGCTCACATTGCAAGAAAATGAAGATACTTCAGGGACAAGATAATAAAATAAAGCAAATCTTTCCACCACTCCCAATACTTTCTTCCCAATAAGTCACTGATACACGTTTGAATCAGTTTATAATGCTTTGGACTTTTTAAAATTACAAACGTCACACTTGTCTTAAATTGAAATAGTGTACTAAATCATTGCAATTATTTTCCCCCTTCACCCATACAATGAAATAGATATCGTTATAAAAGAGTAAAATACTGTCTGCTCTAATCTGAAGGATGGTCAAATTAAACTCCATCTCATCCAGAAACTGATTATCTTTATGTAAAAACAGACAATAAAAAGCATATGAACTTTGATGAAGTTATTTTTTTCTTTTCTTAAAAGTTGCTCTGTGTCTAAGCAAGAACAGAGAAGTAGCTTTAAGTGACAAGTACGGTGTTTCATTTCCTCCAGCAATCTGTGCATGTGTTTTATTTTCCCACCTATTTTGTTACATGCTCTTAGGTAAGAAATAAACAGATAAATGGAGGCGCAATCCAAAGGGAATCATGGGAGAAGCAATTTTATTTTGTCTGCAGAATTCTGTTAGCTTCATGTTTATTATTTCCTTGATGTTGTTTATTGCTTGCATTCTCCTGGCTCTTATCTTTTAAGAGTAACCAAGACCTCTTCATACTGTCTCTATAAGCTTATTAGAATAATAGATCAACCAAAGGGATTTCTATACTTGTGTTTCACAAATGTAACTTTTCATGATTATCTAACAACAATTAAAGTATTTTTAAAATTTAATTATAAAATATGTAACTTCATTTTAGCCTTCTGTAGTGTGACACTCTTGAAACTGACACTTCAATTACATTTACCCATGGGTTGATGCACTTCAAGAGACAGGCATGGGCCACTATCAAAGTATGGGCATCTTCCCCAGTTCTTCACACCTAATTACTACAAGTAAGAAGTTTCCCCCAGAGAAGGACCACTTTTATTCTGTATTTGACAGGTAGAAATTAGCTGCCTAATGGAATGGAATGATTCTGCAAATTGAAGGAATTAAGTAAGCTTTTTTAATTTCAGCTCCTTTTAAATTAGGTTTTAATTTGAATTAAAATGTGAGGTTGGTGTCACAAGGCAGTTTATTTTGGATGCTTTCCAATACCTTTATAATGCCCACTGCTGATGTATCACGTCTTGTCTTAGAGCCAATATTAAAAAATACTCTGATTTTTGTCTACAAACCAAAGAAATTAAACGAGCAGGAAATTTCCATTTGCACAAAAGCTCAGAATTGTCGTTTAACCGCTGTAATGATACCACTCAGCTAGCAACATATTACATCATGGACTAGGTACTACTGAAGTGACAAAGCCATCATAGATTAAAAAAAATTAATAATTTTTATCTGTCTTCTTTTGGAAGATAATAGTCACAGAGAACCTGAACATGTACAGTATGTTACTTAAAAATAAACTGCACAAGCAACATTATTCTAAACTCCCTTTTCTGAGACAAATCCCTGACTGACACATGATGCTGGAAAAGCTCATGGCTCTAATGAGATATCACCTCTTTAAAATGAGATGTAAAAGCATAATTGGTATTATTATTTTAATTTCAAAGAACTGGAAAAGAAACTAACATTTTTTAAAAATTATGGAATTCTCTCTTATGTACTTTATCTTTCTTTTCTTTCTGATGATTTTTTTCCATTTATCTCTCCTGATAGAAAAGCTACTGAATTTATTTCAGTACTTTTAAAAAATATGTCAGCTTTGGACACAAAAAATATTTAAAAGAAAAGAACTTGAATGTTACCTAAAAAGTTTCCTTATTTCACTTCTTTTGGAGTTTCATTCTCATATCTGCAGGAAGAGCTGACAGGAACAATATTTTAAAGTAGTCAGTTCTGTCATAATCCTCTATTCAGTGCTGACTACAGTGGCATGTCATTTGTGCTTTCCTGTCCTATTATGGCCTATTCCAGGCAGCTTTTCTCCCTCATGAATCTCTTCTGACCTCATCAATATATTAGAAGAAATCCTTCTTACCTGTGAGATATGTAGTTGAAAGGAGATAGTATTACACTCAGCATGGCAGAGGAGGAACTTCTTCCCGTGACATTTTGTTACACGGACTTTGTGGAGGTGCTCAGCAACATTTCTAACCAGCTCATTGGCAATATTTAGGGAATTAAAAGGTCTGGATTGTTCCTTAACTGTTCAACTTGGTTAGGAAAAAATTCACTGTTTGCTGTGTGTAAACCAGCAGAAACTGGTAAACACGATAAAGCACTTGAATTTCTGCTACTGTATTTTCTGATGGTCAGAATCCAGAGGAAAATAATCAGCTTGGCATTATTAAAAGCATCTGAACAATACTGCCTTTGTCATAGGAGTTTCTAAACGTCATACACCTGGCTATTTAAAAAAAATTCAGGGTCAAAAATATCCTTATGCTTGGTTGTTTTGGTTTTTAAAGCACTATAGACTAAAAAAAATTACATGAGCAGGACATTTCCATTTAGACAAAAACTCAGAATTATAATTTAATCTCTGTAATGATACCAGATACCTAAGGAAACTGCTGGAATATGCAGATAACACTATCTGTGCACTGCTGTTTATAACTATATATTTTTTGACCCAGAGTTCAGAATGAGAGAAGTCAGAAAAAGATTTTGCAGACTCCTCCAAGACTTTAACCATTAAATGAGGCACCTCCTGGACAGTAACAATTTCAATAAATTTCTTTTGTGAAGTAGTCTACTAAATAACCACAAAATGTAGGAATATATTCCCCTATGTTACTCCAGCAATGCAGGAGTCTCCTGAGAGAAGAAAGGAAAAAATAAAAAAGGAAAAGAAAACAGAATAAAAAATTAGATATTGTGCAATATTTTCAGACACAAAATCTAATATGAATTTGTGCCAAGACTGATAGACTGCTTGTCCTTGAGACAGGGAAAAAGAATTCTTTGGTTTTCCAAACATCACAAAACAAACAGAAAAGTTTCTTCAGAATCCCTAATGAGAAAAATTAACCAGCTAAAGTGCTGGAAGAAATTGAACTATCCAACAGTTATTTTTCAAAAAACAAATAAATGTTTTACTGGGGCAGTTTCTGATGGCAAAGAAAGAGTAAGCACATGCTCTATGAAAGAAAAAGTACAGCTTCATGAGATAAGCAAGCAAAACTAGAGGAGAAAGGTGTGAAAAAATCTTTGTCTGAAGTAATAAGGCTAAAACACTTGGGGAAAGGAAAGAAAGGAAATAACATGCCCTAAGGATATTTGCACTTAGTGAAAAAAAACAATCACGAAATGAGAAAACGAGGACAGGTAATGGGATATAAGATCTTATGGTTAGTGATTTAAGGCTCGCTGACACAAGGGAATAGATATGGGAGGGACACTGTCAGGAGAGAGGGTTGTTTGCTTAAAACTCAACATATGAGACAGAAAATACCCTAACTTCTACAAACAGCTCAGAAAACTCTTAATAACTTATTGGCAGGTCTGTAATTCATTGTACAACATCAAATGCAATATACAATCTTCTGTGCTAACTGGGGATGGCCTCAAACAGAGTAAAACAAGTGAATCATCTGTTATCCATCCCAGTCATCACTTAGTCCTTCAACTTTCCTCCAGACTGAGAAAATCCAACAGCTCTTAGAAAAGCTAGCTAAGAATAGTGATTTTGCCAGAGGGGAAATAGGAGATTGACTTTGGAGTGATAATGTGTAAAGAGATTTAACCCATTAATCTACTTAACTTACCTAGTACTTTCTTAGAATTTATTTTCAAGGAATTCAATTTATGCAACCTTACATTATAAAGGAGTTTATTTAATGTTAACCTATGTACAAAGCTGATGTTTAAAAGATTTGTCTGTTTTCCAAAAAGCTAAGCTCAAATGACAACTTTTCAATGTGTACTTAGTGTTAAAGCTACTTCAATATAGCACTTTGGGTAATCAAAAGAAAAGACAGCCGTGTTGCTCCAAACCTTCTGCTCCTCCTACTGGGAAAGCACTGAAACTTGTCACAGAAATTAAGACATCAAAGTATTCCAGGGCTTCTGAAATTCTTGAGAAAAAAATGAAGTGTTTTGGATGTGATATCTCTTGCATATATTTTTTTTTTTCTCAGAAGGACATTGCCAATAAACCTCCATAGCAAGACAGAATTGTAAAGTCTGAAATAAAGAAATCTTCATGTTCTTACAATTTTCTATGCTATGCTACAGATTTTGAGGTTTACATACTGAGGGAAGAAACATGGAAAGTACCTAACTACATTCTATATATCCTGCATATGCATTGTCCTTCAGGTATATTCAATCTGTGCCAAAAGCAGTGACATCCTCTATGACACGAATTGTGGTGTCCTACCCTTTTGGGGCAGGGGACACCCAAGATTTGTGGATGCATGTGGCTGAAAGTAGCAAGAAAAGTGAGAGACTTTTCTCCTCCCCACAAAATGTTACGAAGTATTATTAAAAAATTACACTCCTGACATGGAAATTGGTTTGTCCCTAACTTCCTGGTATATGGTGGTGGGGTTTGGATGAAGGAGTAGGAATAAGGAATAGAGGAAGAGAGAGATTAATTCAAGAGAGGGAGGAGACTCGACTCGACTCGACTCGAGGGGAGGGGAGGGCAGGGAAGAGAAAGGAAAGGGAAAGGGAAAGGGAAAGGGAAAGGGAAAGGGAAAGGGAACGGGAAAGGGAAAGGGAAAGGAAGGAAAGGAAAGGAAAGGAAAGGAAATCCCATACACAGCATTAACATAAAAGCAATTTAGTCCATCACCTTAAGAGGTACTTGTGTCACTTTGCACTAGAACAATGTTTTCTGTAGAATCTACCAACTGATCCCTTTTGATGATGTTTTCCAAGCATTTGACATCCTGAAGCACCTAACAGAACCTACAAGTCTCAAAGTAGCCATTATTTTTATTTAAAACAATAGGGTTAAGATCTTTTTTCCTTCCTTCTCCAGCTACATTCAGCTGGAGCAGGACGAAGCGCTTGGAAAGCAAACACGTGCCAGGAGGTTATTTGGATAAAATCTGCAGTGCAGTCTGTCAGCATCCAGCCTGACAGCACCCAGGTGTGCACCTCACCTGCCACCCCTCCCAAGGCCAACCAACCTGTCAGCAGAAGCTCTCTGCCAGGAGAATGGGAACTAGAAGGCAGCTGGGCTCTTTTTTTTTTGAAATTTCTTTTCCCTTTCTTTTCAGTTGAGACAAGGGTATAATTATCCAGATGTTCATTGCTGGAATTTGTTGTGGGTTTTTTTTTCTCCCTCAGCAGAACCAGGCTCCGAATTCCTCATAAACCCAAGTGGAAAAGAGGATCTGTAGTGGGAAGACACACAAAAAAACCCCCCAAAAAACCTCTAGCCACACCAAAGGATCCCACTTCAAAATTAGCAGAGAGCGATTAGCTGAAAGAAAATTAGGTGGGTAAAATGGATTCTTTTAAACTTTCCAGGATTTATTTTTTTTTTCTAGCATTCTGGTACAGGAAATCTTCAGAGTGTTTGCCTGGCTCACAATAAAAGGAAGTACTGAAACACTAAAGAGTTTTTTGAGATGGAGCAACCATCTCCTGGGTACATGTAGAGATCTTAGGGCAGTGAGGGACATATCAGAGCTGGGGAGAACATAAACCCCTGCTCAGAGAATCAGAAAGTCATTAAGACTGGAAAAGCCCTCTAAATTCACTGAGAGTTAGAGCAGGAAAGGGGCAGGAGGCCACTTGTGAAAACATAATTCCTGGCCTGTGCAATTAGCCTTTGCACAGAGCACGATTTAATGAGGACAGATAATTGGAACTCCTCTTACAGCCAGCCTGAGAATTTTCCTTTTACCTCTTCCTATGCCCTCCTTTTGTTTAAGCACAGATCAAGAGCCAGGAACTCCTCAGTTCTGAGCTGCACTTTGAGCTAACACCTCCTAAATGTGTGGGGAGAGAGGAAAGCTGTTCCTGCTCTGGCTGGGACACACCTGTGTGTGTGAGAGTCAGTGAGTCAGGGGTCTCTCTGAATTCTTCAGAGAGAAATCAGAGTGCAGAGATTGTGTAAGTTTTAGAGTGAGTTCTAATGCTTTTAGTGAGTAAAAGCTTTCAAATGCCACAGTAGCAGTGAGTGTTCTAGTGAAGGTTGAAACACATTGATATCTTCAGTGGAGGCTCCAGGCCCACAGTCAGAGACAGGACTTAGACATAATAGAACTATAGTAAAAATACTGCTCACATTTCTTAGATAGAACATGATAGACTGTATGTGTAGTGTTATACGTAACCTGGTGTGCTAAGAAACTGGAATTCTAGTAAGTTAAAAAGTAGTGCTCTGAGCTTGCATCTTAGCTTGGTGGAAAAATCCTATGTAAGACTAAGTATTGGAAGAGTTGTTGCTTTTAGCCAGTTTTGCTTTTAGCCATTCTGGCTTCCAGCCATTTGTCCCCCATAGTCTGGGCTTAGGGAGGCTCGCTGGCTTTGCTTTAGCTTTGCTTTAGCTTTGCTTTAGCTTTGCTTGCTGGCTTGGCTCGCTGGCTTTGCTTAGCTTTTGCTCGCTTGCTTTTGGTTCTGCTTTTTCTTATTAGTTAGTTTAGCTAGGCAGTCCAATTTCTTTCTCTGGACTGTTTTCTTTCCTTTTTCCCTTTTTCCTGATTACCATCCGAACCTGTTCTGGGAAACATCAAGGAACACCAGGAGTCTTCATTTTCGTGAGAAGCTTCAGCCCTCCCCAGCATCGGAGACTTTCTGAGTTTGTTCATCCTCTCAGACTGGTGAAAGAGTTTTTTGTCATCTGGGGCTGTTTTTTTCTTGTGTTGGGGAGTGTTTTTTTTGTTGTTGTTGTTAAATAAACAGGTTTTTTCCACTTTTCCTCTGAGGAAATTCTTCCCGAACCCAGTGGTGGGGGGGCAGGAGTTGTGAGGGTTTGTTTCCTGGGGGGCTCCTTCCGGAGGTTTTCCCCTAATTTGTCCTAACCCAGGACACCTTCACACAGCCAGGACTGGGGGGTTTGCACCCTCCTGCTCCTGCCTGCTCTGGGGTTGCTCTTGAGTCTCCCTCAGATCTGGGAAATGAGGGAGGATCAAAGACCCCCAAGAGCTTAGGATGGAAAATAACAAAACCTTGGCACTGAAATGTGGCTTCTTGTGCAGTTGTGCTATGGGAGCCACTTTTCCTTAATTTCAGTGGCCTTTCTAAAGGAGGGGGAGAGGAGGAGGTGGAGGAGGAAGGAGCTGAGCATTATTGGAAAGTGTCCACAGCCACGACTGGAACTAGTCCTGGGCCCTGATGAGACAGCTCTGGCCAGTTCCTCAGGGCAGGAGTGCCTCTGACCAGCTCTGCATCTTGTCACACCAAATTCACAAAATTTTAGTGTTAAATGTGAAGATTTTTGGCCTTATCTCCACCAGTTCTCTTGAATATTGCTTAAAACCCTCCCCTAACTTAAAAAACCAAACTCAAACTAAAAAAAAACCAAAAAAACCCAAACAAACCCAATTAAAATTAAAGGGCTTATTAACTTCCCTTCTTAAACAACAGGGGAGCTCCTTTGGGATAGTCTCAGTCTGATTATGGTGCCTCATTTACTTAAACCAGGTTTAAGATAGAACAACTGTCTTCATTCACATAAACCTGGCCTAAGACAGAGATTTGCAAACCCTTAAGATATAAAACACTCCTGGCTCTGCACAGGTCAGGGATTATCTGGCTGATTTTAATTTAAGAATCCAAATATTCCAGCCAGTAAAAAGGAAAGCCCCCACTTCTCTCCTGGAGCTCCTTGCAGTTCTGATATCCTGAAATAAACTGCACCCAACAGGGATTATAATTAGAAAGGAGCTTTACAAGAAAAAGAGGGAAAATTGCTCTGTCAGCCTCAGGTCTGTTTTGGCTGAGTCTGTCTCCTCCAGAATGTGCTTTGTCAGGAATGCTGCACTGGGATGCTGATGGCTGTCGAGACTAATTCTGGAATTCCTTCCCCAGGATGCTGCTGAGATGAGGGATTTCAGAGTTATCTGAAGAGGAAAATGAACTTCCATTGCCTGGGAATTGTCCTGCAGTGGGGAAACCTGGAGACCCTTGCTTGGATTTTCTGGATGAGGCAGGAACATTCCTCCTCTGGGGGCTCATCAAACCAAAGTTCCAACTGCACACAGGAAAAATCCCCACTCTCCGTCTCCTCCTCTGACAGGAGAGTGAAAAACCTTCCTTGTTTTCTGCCTGGCCTGGAGCATTTCCTGAGGAAACTCTGGATGCCTGAGCCACTGGGATGTGTTTGAAGAGGCATCAGATGGGACAGAGGTGGATTTTCCATTCTGCAAGTGGCATTCCCAAGGATGCTATTCCAGTAGGGGCCCCAGGATTCCTGATGGACACCAGGCACTACAGACATTCTCTGGCAAGATTTTTTCCCACTTTGCAGCTATTTTGTGGCTAGAAATTTCCTTTTAAATGTCTCAGATATCTGGGAGAATTCCCTGCAGAAGCTGCAGTGGCCACAGAAGCCTGGCAGCAATGCTTTGAGCACTTGTCTGGACACTTCACTGAGTTATCCTTTTTAACCAACATATCCCTCTTTGCTGCTGCTGCTGCTGCCATGGCTCTCTGTGTTTACAGTGTTTTGTTCCATCCATTCATTAATATTTCACTTAATGAAGACAATCCCTGTCTTTACAGGGCTTGTCCCAGGCTTGTGCTGGGAGGTTGTGATTGCTTTCTTGACCTGCTGGGAGTGTCTGTGTTGGTTTATGGATTAAATATCCATCTGTATTTCTCCATATTTTTATTCCTGTGCCTATTCCATTCTTGGAGCTTGGCTCCTTCCTTCAGCTCTCCAAGAACATCTTTAATTCCCAAGGGTGGTGCTTAATGAAAGACTTTGCAGCTTAATTTAGTGACAACAGTATTTGTCTTAAGGTTTGGGAGGGAGTGAGATCAAATCCACGAGGAGTTCCCTTTTTATTAAAAAATAACTCTGAATTCTTATCCTCTGCATGTCAAAGGGATCCCAATAGGAGCACTTCATTATCTTTATCTACTCCTCCACTATTTTTAGCATTCCTTAAACAGCTCCTGTTTGAGAGGCAAAACTTCAACTGCAACAGGTGCTTGAGCTCCCAGCCCTGATTTTTAGATGTTGAAAGCTACATCCCTGGAATTTTTCTGCCACTGGGTTTCAGCTTTTTTTTTTTCCTTACAGTTTTTTTGCACGCTTTCTGTGTGTATAATCAGCTGCCCCTGGGTGCAACGGGAGCTGTGGGGTTTTTCACCCCCTGATCTTCACTGAGAATACATAGAGGAGTATCCCAGGAGGAAAATATTCAGCTACCAAAAGCTTTGAGTTTCTCTGGAAGGGAATACAGGAGTGCTGGGAGAGGATCCTTTCTGTCCCACCAGTCCTGGACTGGACATTCCCAAGTCCAAGCAGGGAAATTTTCACCTTGTGCTGTTGTGGGAGAGAGATTTTTCAGCCAATCCTATGTTTTGCCTCTTTCCCAGGTTTTCCTTGTGCAATTTCAGGCTTGCAAACCCTCCAAAGAAGGGTAACACAAACCACAGGGGCTCATTGACAGGCACTGTTGAGTTACAAACACATTTGGCTGTGCTGGGAATGAAGTATGGATGAGGAATGTGGTGTTATTGTCACCAAAACGATGGAAAAACAGCAACTCTCCAACAAAATCTTCTTAAGTGTTCAGAGAATCAGGCATTACTTTATTCTGGCCAGGAATTGCAATAGAAATTATTCCATCTACACATGCCTGGGTTGTGCAGTGAAAATCATCCCATCACACCTGGTAATTTACAGGATTTTTCATGGATTTATTCAGACAAAACCCAAAGAAACTGTTGTTCATCGGTCCTAAATTGCACAAGTTTTAATATTCAATCTCCTATTGGTTATTGATCCCTCTTCCTGCAGTGCTAATTTGGTCCTCATTCTGTGGGTCTCTTACCCATCTTTTCCCAGCCCAGGTGTCTCGGACTGCCAACGGTGATGTTTGTTAAGGTGTTTTAATCTCCTCTTCATCTTCTGGCTCTGGGGATTTTCTTTTTGTTGACTGAAGCCCATCAGGCCTCAAAACTGAATTCAAACACAGCAAAACCCAACCCCTGAAAGAGCCTTTTAAAGAGAAAACTTCGATTCCCTTCCCCCCCCCAGGCAGAGGCAAACACAGCCCTGACTAAAGTTAGTTCAGAAGATTTTAAGAGTTGTATCATTTCCAAGGTGATGAGGGAGAGGGGAGGTGTCCCTGTGGCTCACAGCCCAGCATTCCCACCTTCCTGCACATCCCAGGGATGCTCCAGGCACTGCTCTCACTGCCCAGTGCCAGTGGGGGTCCCAGAGCTGCAGAGCAAATATGAGAATTAGTGACCAGAGGCAATCCCTGGCGCAGTTAAGGGGGATGAGTTCAACTTCAGAGTGCTCTGAGCTGAACCTGTCAGGGTCTACCACAGATCCCCACATTTTTCTGGAATTTTTGTGGAATTTCCATCACCAGCACTTTGCCTCCAAGTGCTCCCCACACGGCAAGGAGGGTTTGAAAGGATTATGGTGCCAGAGGAAGGAGGGGTGGGTTGGGAGGGATCAGGGAAATCAATGAGCCACAAAGGACTTCAGAGCCAGCAGATGAGTCTGGGCTGGCTCCAACATCCCAGAGTGAGGAGAGCTTCTCTTCTGAATGTGTTCCTGGAGATTTCCAGGGGCAAACCTGGACTGAAACACAGTGGAGGGAAGGGTGAGCACAGTGATTTCTTGGAATTACTTATTCAAGCCCACAAGTCTGGGATGGAGCAAGGGTTGAAGAATTATTTCTTGATGAAATAATTATGTTTTTTTGCAAGGAATTGGTCATGAATTTCAGCCCCTACTTGGCTTTTTCTTCTGTCTTGACTTTAAGGTGCATAAATTCCCCAGTTGGTTTCTGGGGGCTCAGACTTTATGTGGCTTTGCAGGAATATTTTGTGATCAGCCCCCCTTCAGTCCCTTCCCAGCAGAGCTGCTGTAGCTCTTCACAAGGTGGGGCAGAACCAACTGCTCTGCACCAACTGTTTCCAGCTCGTGGCTCCATCCAAACGTCAAGAAACAGAAAGATTTTTCTCCTGACACCTACAGAAAGACTTAAAAATTGAAGTGTTCTCATTGCAGCAAGAAGCAGCTTTTGGATCCCTTAAAATGCTGTCACTTCATCTTCCCAAACCCAAGAAAGAACAGGAAAAAATTTGCCTCCTAATTAAAATCCAGTCACAATTTTTGTAGCTTGTTTCTATAAGAAAGATTCAGTTAAAATTGTCCCCTTCAGTTATTTTTTCCTGTCACCTCCCTTCCACTGATGACAACTTTGTTTGCTCAAATAGCTTTGATGCCTTGGGAAGCTTTTGCAGTGGAGCTAGAGGGTTAATTCCCCCTAAATTTAAATCTGTTCTGATATAAAATGTAATCTCCTGCCATCAGCAGCTCCCAGAAATGCTGCTTTGCTAAACTGCCCCGTTTCCAAGCTGTGCCTTGATTTACAATTTATCCATTCACTGTTCCTTTTGCATTGCTAGTAAAGGCTTTTATTAAGGATGACAGGAATGTTTTATCCACCATCATAAACAGGGTTTTATTAAAGAGAAAAAAAAACCCAGAAAGAGTTGGAATGATAAAAATGCAGGTTCCCAGTCCTCTTTTCATAACTTATTGGGGGAGACTTTCCAGCTGAATCAGCTGCTGAGTTGCTGTGTTTTTCTCCAGGAGGATGCAAATTTAAGGGATTTGGGGTTGTAACTGTGATACTTTCAGGCTCTGGGGTACCCACAGTTACTGCCTGAGGGCTCAGGATTTTGGGATAGAAATGGGCAGTTTATGGCATTCATCCTGCTGGGAGTGCAGGAGTCCTGCCTGGCACCCCAGCCTTCTTTGGGATATGCCACATTTATCCTTTCCACTCGCTCTTTCACTCAAAAAAAAAAAAAAAAAAGGATATTTCATATTTTTAATCTCTCCTGTGAATTTGCTCTTTCAGGATTGACATTAAGTGAGGTCTTGCAGTAAAGAGGTCCTGGGATTTTCCAGAAGCCCTTCAAGAAGCCAAAGGACAGAGAATTATGATGTATTTCAGGACCAATCCCTATCAGTGACACTCCCACATCCTGCTGAGCTTTTGCCAGTATTCCTTGCATCAATCAGAGAATTCCAGGATGGTTTGAGTGGGAAAGGACCTTAAAACTCATCCAGTCCCACCCCCTCCAATGGGCAGGGACACCTCCCACTATCCCAGGCTGCTCCAAGCCCTGTCCAGCCTGGCCTGGGACACTTCCAGGAATGGAGACTCCACATTCCTCTGCTCCACCACCTTTATAGCAAAGAATTTCCTCCTAAAATCTAAATCTGCCTTCCTTCAGTTTAAGGCCATGGGGTTGTGGTGCAGACATTTTCCAGAAATCTTCTGGATATGCCTCCAAAGAACTGTGCTCAGACTGGCTCTTCACTGGATGAGATTGCTGCTGTTCTTTAAATGTTAAATGTTAATGTTTTTAAATGTAATGCTTTTAAACTTCCCTGCTGCCCAGTGCAGCTCAGTGTCCTTGGCTGGCTCATTGAAATCTGCTGCAATTCCAAAAAATGCTCAGGAGACTCTGAAGAATCTAAGGGAGCTGCTCACCATGGAGTCCTGGAATCAGCAGGGTGGGGAAAGACCTTGAAGATCACCAAGCCCAACTGTCCCAATAGTCACCACTGACCCCTGTCCCCAGGTGCCACATCCATGGTTTCTGGGACACTTCAGGGATGGGGACTCCACCATGCCCTGGGCAGCTGTGCCAGTGCCTGACCACCCTTTCCATGAAGGAATTTTCCCAAAATC
>JANRGV010000001.1:106457986-106474282 GCA_024734035.1 Alethe castanea | reverse complement strand
GGAAAGGAAAGGAAAGGAAAGGAAAGGAAAGGAAAGGAAAGGAAAGGAAAGGAAAGGAAAGGAAAGGAAAGGAAAATGATTTAAAAAAAAAAAAGAAAGAAAAGAAAAAGAGATCACCAGTTGTGGCTTTAACATCAATCTGGCTGGGGCTGAGGTTTCCAGGGTCCTGGGATCTAAACTCAGAGCAAGCATGCTCTTGCACAGTATTGAGTTGTGCTTATCCCCAAAAACCAGAACAAGCACATTTGTCCCAGAAAAATGATGCCTTACCTCAGGCAGGAAGGGCCTGCTTCTCCAGCCACATCCTGTTCTCTCTCACAGTGTGTGATTACCAACAATCCTTGGCTATAATCACCAAAAATCCTTATCTGACTCCACAGTTACCGAGCCATCAGTGGGTAACCAGTGACATGAGCGGTTAGTTTCAGCCATTTGGGCAGTGCCTGGGAAAGTGTGGGCTGCTTTCTTTAGTAATTTTCCCTCAATTCTCTTGCACAAATTTCAGTTTTAAAAGAAAACATGGAAACAGATATGAATTCTGCCTTAATGGATTGGTGGATACAATGTCTTTGGACCCCAAAGGGTTCTAGAAAAGAAGCCAGGCAAGGTTCTATTTCCATTCTTGTTTAGCCCTGTGTAGCTGCAGAGACAGGTCAACATCTCTCTGTGTCTGGGTTTTCCCAGGGCAATGATAAAGGTGAACTGGTGAGAAATAATATTTCTTTATTTTATTTTTCCATTTCTTTATAGCTGTCAGGTATCTTACAAGATCTGAGTACTACTACTGTTTATTTCTCTTCACGTCTCTTCAGTTTCCCTTGAGTTTTTAACATTTTCAAAATGAGATTTCCTAAAGGAGAAGCACTGCAACTTTTAACTAACAGGATATCAAAATGTAGCTCAAATAATATTATTTCATGAAAGAATACATTATTTTTCTGGTTGGATTTTTTCCCTACTTAAACAGGAAACTAGAGATGATCTAATGATAATAGCATATAAAATAAATATTTATTATTTTGAAATAAATAATTTCTGCTTCTTTTTAGGAAACAATTTTTTCTTGAAAAGCTCAGAGTTAATGAAAAAATAAATGCAAATATATATATATATATACAGATACTTTATAAATTCATAGAGGCAACCTTTAAAATTGCAATATTGTGTTTTTCATATTTTTTGGCATATTTTGATATATAAATTTATTTTATCTTTTTTATTTGGAGAAGGTAAAGAGAAATTCACCTTCTTACGCATTCTTGACTAGAAACAATATTTCTACTATAATGGAAATAAAAAAGGAAAGAATAATTTTTTTTGAGATAGATGACAGCAGTTTTTATGAGGTTTTTTTATCTTTTTTTTTTTTGCTAATTAGGGAAATTTTTCATTTTCTCAAATCAGATTGGGCAACAAGACCTTTTTCACATTAGCTGATGGCTCTTTTACAGCACTGGAATAATTAACGACAAGGGCTTTAATATAGTATTTCTGAAATTATTTTGATGCTACAATATTTTCTTAAAATATAACAAGGTCACAGTAAACCCAAGAAAAATGAATTGACATTTATCTCAAAATTAAAAGTACTAATAGGCATGCTAGAGATAAGGTTCCATGAAGCCTCCCTGGGTGACATCTGCTGTTCATTCTTTTCTGTCCAGCAAGAATGTTGTGAGCTGTACAGGTAACTAGCTACTAGAAAAAATTGAACATTTTTACCTTCTTTTTTTCTTTTCTTTTCTTTTTTTTTTTTTTTTTTTGAATGGCATAAGAACATTGTCCTATAAGCAGACTAAGCAAGGGCTCCTAATAAATATCATAGAATGGTGGATCACTGGGGTTCCCAGTACAAAACAGATATGGATCAGTTAGAGCAGGTACAGAGGAGAGACAGGAGAGTGTCTGCACACTGTTCCTATGAAGGAAGGTTGAGTGAATTGGGGTTGTTCTGTCTGGAGAAGAAAAGGGTCCAGAGAGAGCATAGAGCAGCATTCCAAACTGTTAAAGGGAGCTGCAGCACAAATGGAGAGAGGCTTCTGATCAGTGCCTGTAGCAACAGGTCAATGAGCAGAGGTTTTAAACTTAAAGATTTAGGTGGTGAGCAGTAGAACAGGTTGCCCAGAGAATCTGTGGATGCCGCATCTCTGATATTGTTCAAGGCCTCTCTGGATGTGGCTTTGATCAACCTGGTTTAGTTGAAGGTCTTTGAAGGTGCCTCCTAATTGAAACTGCTTTATGATTCTATGTTCAGTTGTACCCCACTAAGAAAATTTGCTTTACCAGATGCGCTTAATATCAATCTGATCCAGCAGCCAGCTGCATCTGGCTAACATGATATGGCTAATAAATAACATGGCTAATAAAACATGATAGAAAAGGGCCATGCCTAAAGTCACATATTTTAAAATTCTCCAATAACACATAATGAGTTTTAAATGTTATTTTTGCAACCTCTATTGAATATTACTACTATGCATGTTGTTATTATATGGTACTAATAGCACTATATTGCCGAAACTCAAACCTTTTGGAATAATTGTATCTCGATGATATTTTGTATTGTGTCATACAAGTTTGGATTTTTCCAAGCCCCCAGAGGGCTTCCAAAAAATGATTATATGCTGTTTCACCCCACATTCTCTGCAGTAACATTTAAGAATAATTACTTTGCCCTCTCTCCTCTTCATCTACACATTAATGAATTATCTACTACTCTTCCCTTGAAGCTCTGCAAGATACAAAACAATTTTGAGTTCTAATGTGTTTGAAACAGACAGCCTTCAGCCTCCTCACCATCTGAAATCACAGAGATGCTCATCCCATTGAATATTCATACACACTTATGTTGTGGACTGTAAGTGATGGTCACTGAAGAGGTACTCCATTACTAGAATTTGCAAGGAGTTATCACAAATTTGCCTTAAGGAGAAATTACATCTTTTTTCCAGGCTACCGCCAGAGCACTATCAAGTAATGATATATTTAAAATGAGAAACACATGTTAAAAAACCCCAAAACCCATAATCTCTCACTGGATGGGAGAAATGTTTCTAAGTTCTTCTGAATCACGCAAGTTTCTTGTCTGTGCCACTGCTAGTATGAGGAATACTAAGCTGTATAATGTAGAGAGACAAAAGATAGCACAGATTATGTCTATAAATCCAACCTTTTATAGACCTTTTATAGTTTGCCTATGTATTCAAAATATTTTGGGTTTTTTTGAAGAATTTCATTATACGTGGTTGAAGAGCTTCAGACATATGACATGAAATATCTCTGCCATTTATTTTAGTTAGTCTTCAGTACTTTCTTCATCCTGTGGAGTCAGAAACACTGAATGTCCTAAAAGGATTGTTCATGGCAAAAGAAGGATTACAAATAAAGTTGCAGAAATCTTAGTTTTAGCAAAGTAACAATAGATTAAAATGTTAAAAGAAAGTATTAGTGTGGGATGTTCTACTGACAGATTCTTCATCAGCAATGGATGCTTATCAAACAGCCTCTTAGGTAAAAGGCTGTCGTAAGCAGGGTATTTCTAGAGTTTTTAGTGGAAACTAAGAAAAAGTGAATAAAGAGAAAAGATTTCCCCTTCACATTTCTTCATGTTTGCTGATGTTATTAAATTTCTCCTCATAATCCAAACAAAGTTTTAGGATTAATTTGACCTTATAAAAGAATTATTCATGTAATTTTCAGTCTGCTAATTACAATTGCTATAAGATTTAAAAATTCATATCACAGGATCTTAAAATAATTTTCTTTAGAAGTATATAGGTACTTGTAGGTATATATGCAGCTCTTATCCACTCTTAATTTCTGACGAGCTAGTTTAGAGCACTTCTCTTGTAATTGTGGTCTTTTCTGCAACTTGCTTAAGTAACGAGCATCTGTTTTTCTTACAAAAATCCATATGTTGTCCTTAAAAAGAATGGAAAACAGATTTTTGAGGAACTGAGCCTCAGCTGACTTTATCTTTGAAATTTTAAATACTAGAATTACATAGTACATTTTTTTTTAAATGAACTTATAATCTTCCTAGAAAAATAGTCTTTAAAAATCAAATATTTAGCAATTATTTTGGCTAAAAATCCTATATTCTTAGATAAGATATTTAACTTGCGAGGGTAAAATGGAATCTTGAATCACAAATAATATCTATTGTTTTAAATTAAAATCTAGTTATTAAGCTTATATGTTACAAAATATATAACTTTAGATTTTCATCTACACTTCAGGCTTGTTTATACTAAGAAAACTTGATCAAGCCCAGGCATTTCTCAACTTATCATCTACATTCATCCTTATTCCAAATGAAAATTAACTTTATTGCAAGGGAAAAAAGATTGCCAAATTTTAAAACATCTGAAATCAGAATGAAAACAGAATAGAATAGAATGTTCATATGGAAAAATTAACTGAGCTATTTGAGCTTAGCTAACAAGCTAAAATTCACAGAAACTAGGCAAAAGTTCCCTTGTGAATCAGTTTGTGTTTCTAAATTTTTTGTCTAAATGTTTTAGACAAATAGATTATTTAAAAATACTTTCAAAAGTGATTTTCATTATTTTACTTTGTGGGAGTTAAACTGTTATTTCTAATTCTTGTTTGCTTTAAAATTTTTGAGACAAAGCATACTAATTTTTTTACTTTTAATCACATGAATTTATTTAACCAATACATGCATACAGCAGTGAAACTAGAGCATCTTCACCAAAATAAATTAGTTTTAAGAGAAAAGAATTTTAAAAAATAGGATGAAAGAAAGCAACAGCTTTGATTACAGATTGAGCATCAAAATACTCAGCAAAGTATTCTAAGACATTACCTTCATATTGTTTCTGAAAGGAAAACCAAAATTTTTCAGAAAGTGTAAAAACTAATTTAATAAAATGTATTTTTGATGTTTTGATATTAGTCACGTTTCTGCCAGAAGCAAAATTTCATAACTGTGTTAAACACTTGAAAATAGAGGGGTTTATCAATGACAGTGTTATCTGAGCTTCAGTTCAGTCCTGCAAAGAAATTTATGATTATGCATTTAATGGATATTAAGTGAAACATGTACTGTTCTACATGGAATTATGTCACCAGGCTCCTGGTAATGGAAATATATTAAAAATAACTATGTCATGAAAAATCAGAATTCTATGTCTTGCAGTAAATCTTGCTTTCCCAATCCCTTACCACTCTGAGAAAAACACAAGTACGTTTTTCTTCTCACATACAGTACCCATGAATTATATCAAAATTCAGTCATGCTCAATTAGCACTCAAAATTTTCCAATAACTATGCTGAAGGCAACACCGGCACACACAAAGTGCTAAGGGAGTCAGAGACTAAGCTGTGCATAAATTCACTAATAAGAGAAAAGGTCACGGGCTGATATTACTGAAATTTGATTAGATTTCAGATCCACATGTTAGAAATCAATGTTTTTCTGGCTTGGGCACTTCTGCTCTGGAGTCAGCCATTCTCCAGAGCCCTGTGTCTAATCAAAGGCTGTACCAGTGTTGGATCCTCTCCTGGGCACAAAGACAGCTAGAAGCAAGAGAGTCTTTGCAGGTCAGAACAGGCAGGCTCTGCCATTCCTGTGCTGAGTGGTTTGGGGAGCTGAAAGGGAAAAGCTGTAGCTACAGATTTGGAGTGAAACAACTGTCATGCTGGTCAATGCTGACAGGAAAGGTAAAACCAGTGCTGGGGATTTTATGGCTCTTTGATGGCTTCCAGTAGCAATCTAGTCAAACCAGGATGAGTCCACAAAGGGCTCTTCACATAAACACTTCTGCTGAGTGGTTACAAATATGGGAGCTACAACCTGAATTTAATCCCACAACTAAAAAAGCCCCCAAAACAGGCTTTAGATAGATACTGTTCCTATAATGTGAAAACTGTCAGATAACAGGAAATAATGAAAGCTTCTCAACTCTCTTGACGATCCAAATGTTCCATATGCTGTCCTGGGCACGAGTGGAAGTCTGTCAACTCCTCCTGCCCCACTTGTGTTGCCTCTGCATGTTCAACTAAACAACTAAACAGATTGCCAGATGTATGGCACTGAGGTAACAGCTTTTCATGGAAGAAGAAAGCAAATGATCAGATGAAAAAAATGTAAATATGAAAAAGATTAATTTCCAATTGGAATTACTTCTGACTTGCACCATCAAAAGAATGCGTTATATCAATGCAAAATTGATGGGGCAGAAGAGAGGATTAGGCTTATGATGCTCGGGAAAAAATCATCAGTTAGGGAACAAAAAATGTTTCCCCACAGTCAAAGCCTCACCTGCTTTACCAAGACTGCCTTACATTGTTGAATTATCAGAACTGGCTAATCTGAGTGTAAGCCCTATGGCAAGGGGATCTGGAGGTAAGTGATGAATTGCAGTTCTCTGTTTGGGAGATGGAGAGAGAAGCTATGACAGAGAGGACACAATAAATAAAATACATATTTATTATTGTAAACAGAAAGGAAATAAAGAAAACTGCAAAAGGCAGCTTAAAAAAGCAGTCTTTTTCTCATGTTAGAATTTAAATGTGGAGCAGAATTTGGTCTGATAATTTCTTCTCCTTGAAGTTGAGTTTCATACAGGATGATCTGGTTTCTGTTCAGACAGCAGAAATGGTCAGACACTTGAAATAACTGAGAAAGCTTTTAAAACTTAATATGCAATTAAACCAAGAGGCTGCATAGAAATAAGTAATTGTGGTGTTTGTTCAACTAGAACACATGCGAAAAAGCAAAGACTGTTCTGACAAAGACTGCCTTTGCTTTTATTTGATTTATGAAGGAGATGATAGGACAAAGAATATTTTTGTAAAAATTTTCTTGGATTCATTACTGAACCACTAGCAGGTTGGATTCCAGTCAAGCTGCTTGAAGATATGCTTCAGATAAAGACATTTGTGTGCATTATAATGGCTGAATATCTTAGTTATTCTACAAGATTGTGCAGACCAAAGTTGTAATTTAATTATCTACTCCTGACACCAAGCTAGTGATGTCACCTGGGCCTCATGCTTTAACAAAACACTTCTAAAATTTTGCCCACTTTAAATTGGTAACTTGATATTAAAAAGAAAAAAAAAAGATAGAGGGGAAAATAAGATTTATATTTAGAGTAAACAACAACATATTAACATCTTGTGGAAAATTAAAAAAATTTAAGCATCAGATACATTAATGTTAAAAACTTCAGTGTATTTCTTCAGCTCCTGCTGCAAAAGATTTAAAAGTTCACTGCAGCTCCTTGTTCGTCTGTAATGTACATAATAAACTGCTGGAACCCAGACATGTACTAAATGATTTCTACACTTGTTTTTTTTTTCCTGACTACAGTCAGTTCCTTACAGAGACAGATTTATTGTTCCTGAGTCAATATATATATAAACAAATATCTTAATCTGCTAAAAGCCATTATCCTTAGATTTGCCTTTTGTGTGTGTGTGGACTACTTCATTATATTCTTTGTATTAAGGATTTTTTATCAGACACTTATCTAAGGAGAAATTAACTAATGCTGTAGAGCTGGTAAGATTTTAGAAGAGAGAAATTTTTTGCTTTGTTTTGGTGATGGACAGGAGGGCAAACCCATCACTTTTTTTGCTGGGTCATTGGCTGCCAGCTTGCTTAAATTTCTGACATTACAATTGAGAGAGATATATTATGTCCATTAGGAAAACATCATGAAGCCATGCCTTCTGCTTCATTTTTAAACCTCTGACATCAAAGAACACAGAGAATAAATGATCCATCAACAAAACTCTGATAGTTGTTTCCTGTGTCTACCTGATATATTGGCCAAGCAAGTACATATTTACTATTTCCTTTTTTACTCATCCACAATACTTATCTCTCCAATGGAGTTATGAAATATTGCAGTGACTCAGTTTTTGGAAAAGCTTTTTCTGAAAGTTCAGAATCAGGACTTGAAGCAGCATCCCCATTCTTTTACTGAAATGCACCTGGAGCACAGCAGAAAAATCTCTTAATTCTTTGACTGTGATTTGGAATGTGTTCTGTTGGCAAAACTGAGGCAAAAAAATTAATTCAGGGACACCTCAGAGGAATTAGAGCAGCAGACTGCTGAATTTCCTGGCAGGTTGGAAAAGCTATGGAAAGGTTTATTTCCTACAAGATAGTTAGTTCATTGTAACCAAAGTATTTGTCCTAGAAAATAATAAGATATTTTCATTTAAAATACAGATATTTCCCTATATCTGTTTCAGACAACATAATCAAAGATAGAAGAGCAATCACATTTCTTCCTCACAATTTGCATACTATTTTTAATTATTTATGTTAAGGTTGCTTTCAAACCTTAGGGTGCTGGTGGGAACTTTAAAGCAGAAAAGATACATTGTTAAATATATATTTAATAAAGAAAAAAGAAAAATAAAAAAGTCAAAGAAGAGGGAAAAAAAACCTAATGTTCCTCCAGTTTCTGACTGATTAGTAGGAGAGTCCACGGATGGACTCTCATACACATATTCTTCAGAAGCACAGAAGTTATAAGACGTGGTCAAAGTAGATGTAATACTCCCTGCTGGGCCTTGTGTCATGGCAGCCTGAACTGAGTCTTCTGAAGCTTTTTATCAGATTAATCCACTGTAGTAGAAGTCCAAAGGAAAATGCTCTTCATTTCAGCTTGTGACAAAAAATCCTGCTGATTCAGACATGCAACCTGCTGGATTCCACCTAAAATGAGTAGAAGGATAACCACTGTAAAGCATGCTTCAGATTACATTTTTCTATTTTGTTTTAATATCTGAAGATGGAGAGTCCCTGTCAGGTCCTCACCTTTAAGCAAAGTGTGACCTGTGCAAACAACTTCTCCTGGCAGGCAATTCTGTTTCAACTTATGCTAGTGTTTTCTCCTCCTGTGTCTGCCAGCCCAGGTGCCAACTGAGACTCTTAAAGCTGAAAATGCTTCCAGGTTTGTTATCCAGGTCTCTTCAGAAGTTATTTCTTTTCCAGGTTTCTAAGCTGATGGTAATTTAGATGTAGTTTATTTCAAGGTAAACTTCACAGTGCTTGTTAAAGCTTGTTATGTAGCTCCTTTTGGCTGCTAGAAAAGTATAATCAGGGTGAACATAAGAATTTGAACACTGGCAACTTTTTTCTTTTCAAATACTATTAACATCAAAGCTATTAGCAAACACTTGCTGTAATCATTTCCTTCATGTTTGCTTCCTGATAGCTTTTATGTGATTCTAACTTTCACTACCATTTCCTTTATCAATCATTGGATGTTTTTTAAAATTTCCCTTGCTGCTTAAAGCACAGAGATGGAAAAATAACAAAACCATGTTGTCATGCTATTTTAGGCACTAATTAAATTTTAGATCTTTTTTCCAAACTGATTCTGATTCTTCTCACTCACATGTCCTCCTGTCATATATGTCATTCACTTCACTGTCCCTGGATAAAATGCATGAAAGAGTGGCATAGGTAACATTATAAATCAGGATTAACTGTAACCATTTTTGGCACTGGACAAGCTTTCTACTGTTTTTATGGACCACCTGGGGATTCTACACAGAGGATATTACCTGAAGTCAGGCAGCATTCAAATATACCTTAAGTACTATAGATAGACTCACAGAATAATTAAGGTTGGAAAAAATGTCCAAGATCACCAAGCCCAGCCTTTGATCAAATGCCATCATGTCGACTAAACCACAGCACTAAGGGCCATGTCCAGGCATTTCTTGAACACCTCCAGGGATGGTGACTCCACCACTTCCCTGGGCAGTCCATTCCAATGCTGAACCAACCTTGCAGTGAATAAATTCTTCCAACCTGAACCTCCCTTAGTGCAATTTGAGGCCATGTCCTCTTGTCCTGTCACTGGATGCCTGGAAGAAGATGCTGAACTCCGCCTACACCTTCCTTTTACGTGGTTGTGGAGAGTCTCCACATCTCTGTGTGATAAGGCCTCCCCTGAGCCTTCTTTTCTCCAAGTTAAACAACCCCAGATCTCTCAGACGCTCCTCATAAAGCTTGTTCTCCAGGCTCTTTCCCAGCTCCATTGCCCTTCCCTGGATGCACTCAGAACCTCAATGTTTTCTTAGAATAAGAAGCCCAGAACTGAACACAGGATTTGAGATGCAGCCTCTCCTGTGCTGAGTACAGGAGCACAATCACTGCCCTGGTCTTGCTGGCCACACTATTTCTGATCCAGCCCAGAATGCCACTGGCCTTCTTGGCCTCCTGGGCATGCACTGGCTCATGATCAACCACTGTTGTCCAGCACTCCAAGGTCCTTTTCCACTGGGTAGATTTCCAACCACTCTGCTCCATCCTAAGGATTGCTAGAAGCCTTACACCTCCATCAGTGCAAAGGGAAAGAGATGCAATTACAAGATGCAATTTTAAAAAAATTACATTTTTAAAAATATTAAAATATATTCTGGAGCAAAAGATAAAAAATACTATGTTAGTCATCCCTTATGGTCACAATATACATAATGGTATTAAACCAGGTAATTTTGCTCAATTTCTTTTTACCCACAGTATCTATTTAGCATTAGACTTTGATGATATTTGCATAATTTCTTTCTAATTATGCAATCTAATGCAAAATCCTAGAATACCATAAAGTATTCTACATAATTCAGCATCATTCTAAAGTAACATGTATTGCAGTTTTAGGTGAGGCAATTAAAATTAGAAGAATGAAAATTTTACAGGAATGGCTTCCTGAGACACCTGTCGTGTACTTGGTCTTCTACAAAAATCAGTTTTAAGAACAATGAACAAGGCAGAGACATGTTTATGCTAATGCAGACAAGCAGCTATTACAAAGTTTGGAAGTAAAGGGTTAGAGCACAGTAAGCATGATGCTCTAAGTTCAGTTTTAAAGACACTCTTTAAATTACAACATGCTTTGGATTTATTGAACTTGTACTTTTGTTATATTGACTGCATCTGTCCTCTTTCTCCTCCTGTTTTCCTATTTGACACTCCTTAGGACACTGTGCTGCTGCTGTGGAATCCCAACATGGCACAGTAACAGATGGTGAGGCTACTTTAGTTTAATCTCAACATATAAATATGGAGCTCTTAAGGAAGAATGCCTTGTCATTTAAAATTCAGCACTTTTCATGTACCAGGGGTAACAGCAGTTAACTCTTTGATCTTCTGTATGAACTATAAAGGACAGAGATGCTCTCTGTAGAAAGCAGATGGCTATGCAAATAAAACATTCAATACTGCTAAATAAGTTTGAGGGAGATTGTTGAATATTGGTTTTACTTTATTTTTTGTTGTTGGTTTGAGTTTTGGTTTTGTGGGTTTTTTTTTGTTTTTAGTTTAAGTTTCTATGTCCTCTTTTCTTGATATTCATAAATCATAAAGCTTATCCTGTTCTCTACAGTCAGCAGTTACTTCCATGACTTCCAAACACAATTTGTAACTGTGGTATCCAGTGGCTATATATAGTTAATACAGTTTACCCCCTAAATATAGTTAATCTAGCTTTAGGAGGTGGTGCGGGTTTCCTTGAACTCAGACAGACATATTGTTGTTTACCACAACTGAGCATTACTTCTCACAAACATTACCCACAAACCACAAGACTCTCAATTACAGCAATTACAACTGGAATTAGAACAACTTGCCTCCAGTGCATTACTAAATAAGGATCTAAATATCAGCTGTTATTTCTATAATTTCTTTCCACTAAGTTTGGGAACATTGGTAGGATATTGCATTTAAATAGTAACTTCATCCACTCTGCAAAAGATTCTTGCTTGAGGTAATTTGGCGCACCTCAGTTGAAGATAATATTTCTCTGATGATTTACTGGAGGTTCTATTCCAAAGTCACACTAATTTAAGCTGTGGAGAAAATTACTGTATTATCCCAGAGGAAAGCAGGAGACAGGTCTCAGCTCTGGAATTTATTCCAAAATAAAATCTAAAGAAGTTTAATAGCAGCATAAACTCTTTATCCTTTCCTTCCAGCAATATTTTAAAAAAAAAACAACTAAAATACATTTTTGTTAGTTAATTTCCACATAGAGGATTACAGTGTGCAGACATAGGATGCTGAGGACTGAGATGTTGAAGGATAATGGTCTGTGCACCTAAATGCACCTTACCAATATGTGACAAATCTTAATTTGAACAGGCACTCACCACAGACAAGGCCTTCTGTTCTTAAGACTTATTTAAATCACAAATTCACACCTTTTTAATTTCTCCATAGTTGTTTTATATGAGCTTTAATCACACACTACAATTCTACATATTTAAAATCATGGTAGAAATATTCAGTGCAGTGCTGCATTCTGTTATGCTCATTGTTTTACATCCCCGTACGAAAGCAGTATTTCATTCAGTTAGTCCCTCAATATTTTTTATTTTTGTTTGGTTTTCATATAGGAAAAAACACACACATATGCATATGCAATGAGGTATATATTCCTATAGGAGAAAACACACACATATGCATATGCAATAAGGTATATATTCCTATATATTCAAGTGGGTTTTTCTTTTTTTAATAATTGTTACATAAAATAATAATATGTTTCTATAACTTCTATGTTTTGAATATCTTCATTTAACACTCTGTAGTTACTGTTAATTTGCTGAGAGTGAAGAAAATCATGGTGTTTTTTGAAGGTACATTAAGCAAACAACAGCAAGAAAAAATATTTAGAATGTTTCTTAACACTGCAAATAACTCAAAATCTAGAATTATTTCTATTCATATTTCCCTCCAGTCCTTAAACTTTATTTCCAAATAGCAAAACATCTTCATGACATATATATAGTTGGAAACATCAATTTTGTTTGTTATTTTCATTAACTCTATATATGTTGATGAATGACCAAGTATTTTGAGGTTTTTGGGGTTTTTAAAATTTTTTTTAATGAAGAAATTCCAGTGATGCTTTTCAATAAGAACCTCAAATGTACTTGATAAATTGTTTGACATTGCAGTAGCTGGAAGTTAAAAACACACAATAAATTTCCTGTGATATAATATCAATAGGTATTATAGGTAGATGAGAAACTACAAAAGTTTTTCAATTTCAATGAGAACATAAAATTGGAACTTTGGCTGAGACAGTTTCACTCCTTTATAGCCAATACCCACTGTTCTTCTAAGTCAAAGAAAGAACTTCAATCTGGACACATAATCTGGTATCCTCCTGTGGAAATGGATGAGGTTTAGTTCTCTTTCTTTTCCCTTACTATTATTTATTCATAAATAAGTATTTATTCATTCAAGAAACGATTTGGGAAAGAGATGGAACAAGAAAATTGAACTTGAAATTGCTTCCTTCTGTGTCACTTATATGATCTGCTTTTTCTGTTCATCCATTCCTCTTCCCTGTTTCCCCAAAAGGGTCTATCCTAGATCTGATAGCTTCTCCTTGAAATCAGTCTGTTTTCTAGGAAAAATGACCATTGCAGTAAAGTTGTCACATGGGCGAAGAAAGTTATCATCTCTAGTGTTAACTGAACCATAATGAATTGTAGCAGAGTGACTCACTACATTAAAAGCTACGTATTATGCAAAAAAACTGCCCAGCTTTGCTCATAAACATAAGAATTAAGGTAGGAATTATTTTTTTTCAATTATCTGTACATCTCCCATGCTAAATGCACATTCCATATTAAACACTTGGATCCAAAAATTTGTCTGTTTGTGACTTCAAAGCTAGTTAACTTGCTCTAAAATATCTTTCCTGAGCAGAACTTGAATCTATTACTAAAACAATCTTTTACATACAAAAAGAGCAGTTCCTCTGAGGATATCTTTCCTATAGCAAGCAAACATTCCCTCACATTTCAAAGTCAGATTTTAGCCACTTTTGAGCTAAGACGGAGAACTGGTCCTCCTACAAAACTCCATAAGGCCACTTCTCACCCTGGGTCACTGCAATTCACAAAGTGCTTGCTTGCACAAACTCGGTGTAATGCACACCGTGGGCGTGCAGCAACTGTCAGCCCTTGAGAAGGAACCTGTGGAAGGGCAAAGCACTGAGCCTTGGCACCATTTCCATGAAAGTTGGATCATCAGCCTCCTCCAGCATCCCTCCACAGGTGCTCCTTCCTATAGAGATATTAAAGATATTCCACAATTATTTCTCTTTTCAATTTCTTTTTTTTTTTAATATATAAAAGTAATCTCCAACGGGAAAGAAGTGCCTTTATCAAAGATAGTTCCTTGCAGGGAAAATGAATTCATTATTCATCAACATTTTTGATTTTCTGGTAGGGGCACATTATATTGATTTGTTTTAGCATTTTCTGTGGTAAAACCTATTTTTTTATCTAGCTCTTTTTTACCCCAAAGTTGATTATAAAATTCTTATGCCCTTTGAAATATCTGCAGTACTGCTGTGTGTTAAGCCCTTCCTTCTTAGTAACAAACTAAGTCCCTTAAACACATTTTGCCTCTGCTTAGTTTTCTTGTACCTCAGTCCTTTCTTTCTTGTTTATAATTGAACTATGCCATAGACCTTTGAGTGAAGAGATAAGGAATATGAATAAACATCAAGCACTAGGAAAGCTAATGAACATTCCCAAATCTCTTTAAAAAAACCCAAACAAACCAAGCAAAGAAACACCACAAGAAAACAAAACCTCCAAATCTGGCAGGTTTAATTTATTTTCAACTGTTTTCTGATCAATTTTCATAGAGCTTTTTTTCTCTGAGCAGAAGAGGAATTATGTATTTTCTGAATTGAAAGATGACTAAGTTCTGATGTCTTTAAAGAGAAACACAGTCTTTCCATTTGAATATTATTTTTTACTCCTGTTTAGCAGCTGGTGACTAAAGTACCTAAAACAGACACCCCAATTCATTATTGTGGAACAAAAAAAACCAAAAAAAAACAAAAAAAGAAAAAAAAAACACAAAAAAACCCCAACCAAACAAAAAAACAAACCAAATTTGCAACATCACCTAGCAAATTTCATCAGAAGGGTTGAGAATGTTCAAAAGTTACTTACTCCAATGCCTACCCTGAAAGTAGGAAACTAAAAGCTTTCAAATCTCAGATTTTTCCGTACTGTTTAAATTTTACAATGCAATGAGCAGGGAAAAGGAAAATAATAAATCTTTTGGCTCTTTTGAATTCCTGTTTTGTAAGCTCTAATTATTTTAGTACTAGAGTTAAATCTCTAATAATACATATATGCCCTAATGAATCAGCTAAGCTCTTAGGAACTGCCTTTTAGGGAAGCACAACACAGTAAATCTCTGACATGTACCATATGCACAATAAAAATAAACCATAAAAAGCTTCTGTTTAGTGCTACTAACAGCAGCAGCTCTAAAAGGGGTGCAGATGAAATGGGGTCACGGTCTCCACTCAGTAATCATCAGAAGCTGCTGGCTGTGGGAGGAAGAAGCAATTAGGGAAGGGAGCAGCAGGCAGTGCTCCATAGCTGTACAGAGTATTGTGCTTACTGGAGGCAAAATGCCTCCCAGAGTGCCTGCTGGAGGAAAGGGAATCCACACCATCCCCAGCATGGCACAGGACCTTAAAGGCTCAGTTAAGCCCTTATTGATTTCTGGAGGCACAAAACTGAAAATAGATTTTTATTAAAAAAAAAAAAAGTTCCAAACTTTTCTTTTGGTGTTGACTACCTTAAAAATGAAGTTCTAATAAAAACACCCAGGGAGAGGCAGGCTCCAAAGCCAGACAAGATACTTTCCAAAAAAGCATGATGAACAAAGACACAGCTTCTTTGAGAAGCTCTCTCTGTGTGCACTAGAAAAGCTGCAGAGTGTTAAATGACAAAGTTTGGTCAACTTGAGTCTTAGATGATAAGAAATAAACTATGGAGTGTCAATTTTCAGGGAAAATAATTTTTTAAAAATAATTTTTAAAAAAGGACAAGAAAGAGAAAAAAAGGAGAAGAAAAAAAGGACTTTTCTGTGAACCAAAGACAACAGAGAGAATTTTCACAAGTGAAGATTCAAAGAGACTTGAAGCAAACAGGTGGAGTTTTCTCTTTATAGGAAAAGAGTTGGCAGAAGTTGATAAGGAAAATATGAGCTTACGGGATGATATAATTTATTCCCTAAAAACAGTTCTATTTTTAAAATAAATCACTTGTATTTAGTCCTTGCTTTTTGGTCCATTTGGGAACACAAAGCTTGTAGCTTTATTGAATAGTAATTAAGCATAATCTATTTCAACCTATTAAACTATAAAAAATCACTGGTCCTATGTTGGTTTGGTTTTTTTCTAGTACATGACACACATCAGCTATTCAACAGATGCTGAAGTTATCTTTCACTAGCTCTTATGAATAAATTTACTTTG
>JANRGV010000001.1:106425335-106457976 GCA_024734035.1 Alethe castanea | reverse complement strand
TTGTTCAGAAGTTCAGGTTGGGTTCTTTACTACCAAAAATCAAACACTCAATGCATTCATTCAAAATCTTTGAAAAAAATAACCCAAAATTCCATTTTGAAAATCTCCTTTCTCCTTTTAAAAATTACTTAACTAATATGTGAAATATGCTTTGGCAGACATACAAAAAATATTTTCACAATAAGAAATATGGTTTAGGAAAACATAAAAGATGATGTACTGAGCATAACAGGTATCACTACTAAGGAAAACACGGTTATTGAATGAATGCTTCTACAGGTAGTAAACTGTTCCATGAACTGCAGTCTCCTGTCAAAGAAAACAGACTTCCAGCATGTATCATTCACAGCAAGAAACTCTCCCCTACTTTGTAATAAAACAGCTACTACACAGGAATGGTCACATTGCTCACATAGCATAAATCCAAATAATTATAATTTTTTGTTCTGGGTTTTTCTGTTCACATATAGACAAAATCTAAACTAAAACAAAAAAAAAAATCTAAGGGAAGTTATGTAGAAACAGTAAGGGAAAACAAAATTATTTAAAAGCAAATATTGCTGAGTTAATTTCCATATGGCACGAATATTGGTGGTATGATAAATAAGAAATGCAACATGATGAAGTGCATTTGGTAAAAAAACCTGTCCATAGGAAAACATTTTGATTTCATTAAATACAAACTGATATAGACAGAGAAGAAAAATGCCAACCCTGAGTCCAGAATGATTTAAGGGAGGAAACTCCCTGCAGGAAAGCAAATCCTCTAGAGTTTACTAGCAATCTCAGAAGAAATTAATGTGCCAACCTAATGATGATTAGGTGGGAAAGCCTAACATGATCCTTGACAGGATAAATGGAAATCCCAAATAACAGTGTGAGAGTGGCCATGAGGATGATTTAACACTTCAGTACAAATACGCTGAAAAAATTGCAAGATCTAACCATGATCACAAGAACAGGACAGAGCTTTTGCATTGTTGTGGGTATTATTGTTGTAAAGGTACTTTTACCTACTATGCATCATCCTTGAGTATAAAATTATGCTTGCCTTCTTCAAGAAACAGACAAAGAGGTATTTATTTTCAATGGCACTAACCAGCTGTTCCTGGGCACTAACCAAGTGAATTTCCATGATGCAAGCTCTGGTTTTCTGCTAATGACCATCCTCTGTATCATGAGCTCCAGTATCCTCCTCCAAAGCAGTCTTAGATTTGTGACTAGACTACATGTCTAATCATAGAAAAAGGGTGTCTTAAGACCCTCAGTCTCCCAGGACCAGGAGTGAGAATGATGAAAAAAAGTTTCTTCAAAACTGGAGAGCCATAGCATTCTGCACCCTGCTGTTGAGTCAAACTATCTAGGTCACAAATTTTCTTATCTCTCAAAAAGCATCAAAAAGCAACAACAGAAAACCCAAACAACAACAACAACAACAAAGAAAAAAAAACCCAAAACCAAAAACAAATAAACAAACAAAAAACCCTAAACAAGACCACCAAATTTTCCATTCCTTCTTTGTTGAGGCCAGCCTCAGAAGTGATAACTTCAGACTTACTGTGACCTACCAGCTATGGCTAACTTCTGCCTTTAGTATCTTGTTTCCCTTTGCATAGGGAATGAAGAATGTGTGTGCCAGCCTGCCCAGCTCTCTCTTAAATCTGGTTTTGCTCCTACCTCACCACTGGGCCAGTGCAACTCCCAGGACCAATTCTGGGGAGGATGGATAGCTGAGCTCAGCCTGAAACTTGGTCCTTTCATGTTGAAAAATGAAGGATTTTTTGTAGGGGACAAAAAAAGTGTGAAGAATATATTTTCACCTGCTTGTGCAATATATTTGCACACATATTTGGGAGTCAAAGCTTTGTTTGACAAGTATTGTAAAAAAGAAGTTATTTAATCTTAATAAAAGATTGACACTGACTTATGTTTTTGTTTAGGGTATATCTCAAGGGGAACCATTATTTAGCAGCCCACTATCTGTTACTCAGAGACTGGAGACTGAAGAAAGAAGATATCTGTACAGAGTTGCTGTGACTTCTGACCATATTAATTTTCAGTTTTTCACAAATCAAAAAATCAGAACACAGCAAGAGATTCCCTTTTGAGAACTATTTCCCTGTTATGTATTCAGATGCCAAAATTCTCCAAAATAAAGTGTTGCTTTCTCAATCTAAAAATAAATTTTCAGGAGCACTCCATTTCATGGATGCGAGACGGTGTTTATCTTTCAGTAACATCTCATCAAGTGAGCAACAAGAGATTGCTTCCATGTTCCTCATCCTTCCAGAGTTAGATAAACTTGATATTTATTATTCACACTATGCTATTTGCAAATCTAAGGACTAAGTAGAATTTTCTGTGTACTGCATCCTGACAGTTTTAAATGGGTGTTTTACCAGCCATTCAGTGCTTTCCATGCATTTCATAATTACTTCTGTTGCCTCCAAATCTCTCTATGCAAAACCAATGATACCAATTTTTTAAATCTATCTTCATAAGAAGAGTATATTCTGTTCATTTAATTTTAAAATACCCATAAGATTTGCCATATGGAGCAGAATCTCCTAATGAAGGAGCAAAAACTATGATAAACTGGTATTTAGGGACAAAATGTTCTTCATGTTAATTTAAGCAGTGATATGGTCTAGTGGCCATCTCTATTTGATTGGAATGAACTTGCACTGAAGAACAATATCCTGGAAGATAAAATCATTGCCAAGGTGCCAGGACAGGAGAAGTTTAAGACCATTTAGTCATCTCAAATCTAGAATGTATATTCTAAACTATTTTGGAATTGTGCCAAATCAACAGACTATTTATAATTTCTTCCATCATTACAGTAGTTTTAGAAAGTTTCAAAAACATATTTCAGAAACTAAGCACTACCTATTCTTATTAGTCAGCCCACAAAAATTGAATTGTCAAATGTATGTCTCCAGGTTAAACTTTTTTTAGATGACAGAGCCATACAATTTATTACTTCTATAAAATTATCAGTGGAAGAGCTAAATAGAAACAGCACATATTTCTATTAAATTAAATTTTCCTTGCCTTTCAACTACCATCCCTGTCACCCACCACATGCATCTCTTTCCAATACTGAAGTTAGGCTAACTGCTTTATTTCAGCTGTTTCACTAAGTAACCAACTCTAATTTGAATACATATATCCTCTTTCTAATCTTTGTTGGGATTCTGTGTAAAGATTTCAATATATTGCTCTAAAACAGTCAAAGTAGGTCTGGGGGATAACAAATCTGATCATTATAACAGTTTTTCTAGTGAAAATAGCATTGTTTAACCAGTTTCATGCATTTTCATGTATTTCCTTTTATAAATTTTTGTTTAATTGAACTCAAAGGTAACAGATCAACCAAAATAAATAAATTGTCTCCCTAATTATTACTGCATGAAAATCTTATCCATTCAGTTCTGGGACTCCCAACATAAGGACACCTGCTGGAGTGGGTCCACAGTAAGTCCAGGAAAAGGATCAGGAGGCTGAAACAGATGTCCTATGAAGACAGGCTGAGAGAGTTGGGGTTGTTCAGCCCAGAGAGAAAAAGACTTCCAGCACCTAAAGGGGCCTCAAGGCAGCTGGATAGGGACTTTTTACAAGGGCAGGTAGTGGTCAGAGAGAATGGCTTCAAACTGAAATTCAGACTAGGTACAAGTAGAATACATTTTGAAGCACTGGTACAGGTCACACAAAGGGGTTGTGGATGCCCTGCCCTTAGAAATGTTCAAGGTAAGATTATGTTGTGGCTTTGAGCAACCTGGTCTAATGGAAACTGTCCCTGCCTATGGCAGGATGGTTGGACTAGGTGATATTTAAGGTCCTTGTGGAAGGAATAATTACATTAAGCCACAGCTTCACTGGATACTCATCAGCAAGTGAAAATCTTCCTCTAATTTTTTATTTCAACAAGTCCAACTTGAACATGAAAAATTTCTGCAGAATGACTCTTTGAAGCAAATATTTCCACAAAGCAGCTGCTCCCCAGTGAAAATGACATGTTTTGAGAAAAGCAAAGAATTTATTTTTACGAGAGTTTCCCTTCTGTATTGCAGCATAATATGACAATAAAGAAGCAACACAATATTGCTTGGAAGTTTCCCTGTGGATTAATAGTTTAATTTCAGGAAAGGATTTTGAAACATAGATGGTGAGCTCTTCATCACAGACCTGTCAGCAGCAGTGCCTATAGAATGCTGAAATAGTGAGCTTTACACTGAAATGAGAATAATCCTGCTCAGTTCTAAACAGGGAGGCAACTCTATCAGCAGTTCCTGCATGGCCACTTGTAGGATGCATGCTGCTATAAGACTAAAACAACACTCTGAAAATATGGTGGCATATTGGACATAAACTGGGTTGAATTTTAAATCTCTAGTAGTTTTTATATGGCGTAACTTCATTTTTTTAAAAAACAGTGTTTCTAAATCTGCGAGATAGAGTAGTCAGGAGATTCAGGGCATTGTCTGTGGTTCACAGAACTGAATTTTTTATCTATATGAATTCAGTAATAAAAGAAGATATTTTCTTTTTTTTTTTTTTTAATGTGTTGACAACTGGGTAGCTTTTGAGACCAGAAGCAAATAATGAGCAAGAACGATTCCTGCAGAACCATTATGGAAAAAAATGTATAGTTATGGTACAAAAATAAACGCCTGTGATTTAAGGATTCAATTTATTTTTAGTATCTGTATATAAGCACAGCTGTTCCATTAGGTTATAGAGGTGCTCACTGTCCTCTCTGTAGATGAAAACAAAGTGAGGTTTTTGAAAGAGAAAAAAAAAATCTTGTTTTTCTATGTTTTATACTACAAATCATTGTCCAATCAAGTGTTCCACTTTTTTTATTCCCTACTTTTTCCTTTACTTGCTACTTAAACAGAGGTACAAGCAATTCTCAGGGCTTAAGCTAGAGCAGATGAACATGATTTTCCCATGCAGAAAGTTCAGAGATCAGCCTTAGGCATGTTGTAAATAATTAGTGAATAGATGATCTGATATTATAACAAACACTTTGATTAATGTTTCTTGTTTGCAGAGCGTCTTTCATAAAGCTTAATGAGAATAACAATTTCAATGCACGGAAAAATAGCAGAAATGCTTCATTAAAAATGTTTACAGTGGATGCTGTGGAATTTCATAGACTAAACTTCTAAAAATATTGATCAGATCTTTATCATACCATCCCTACAATGCACAAAAAAATATTCAGAATCATCAAACACTGTTTTTCCCTTTTGATCAAAATATAATAACCCAATCTGGTGGTATTGCAATGATCTGAAAACTGTAGCCCTTTCAATTTCCATTTTCAAAAAACCTAGTGCTGAGCACCAGAGAGAAAAACACCTGAATTAATTGAAATCTTCTCAATACTTCATGAAAAAGAAGGATGAATTCAGATAATTTCTTGGCATAAGGGGAAAAGGTGTAAGGTTAAATCAGACATGCCAGGGATTGCCACCTGTTTTCTTGAGCGATGGGCGAAGGTCATATCAAGAGTAGGCATCCTGAATCTCCAAAAACTTCTGTAAATTCTATTCTCAACATTATTGCTGTTTTGATAATCTTTTAAGCGAAAAACAAAACAAACAAGTTAAATAGAAAATGACTCCATGTCTCTTGCATCTGTGCCAGAGAGCGCTACCTTACAACAGACGAAAGGTCTCAATCTTCTGTTGCTGAATCTCTGCAAGCTACCTGGAACAGACCATCAGGGAAGGTAATATGATCTGAGCAAACCTCCAGTGCCACTTTCACAAAACATTTGTTCCACCCACACCCAGTCGTGTTTTAGGAACAGCAGAGGTGAGTGTGGCAGAATATGCTATCTGAATCTAACAGCTGGCTGAAGGCAGCGTGGGTTTGCCCAAGACACTGAAGGTGGCCACGAAGGGGAATGGAGCTGGTAAGGCCACGCTGTTCCAGGAGTCACCTGAACAAAAACTGCCACAATGCACTGAAGGCTAAAAGGTACCCATCAAATTTGTTACTCACTCTTGGAATATGCAACCTGTTTTAGCAAAAGATGTGGACAGATAAAGTTAAAAGGTAGGATTTTAATCCTGTTGCAGTCACATGTCCTGGATAATCCAAAATAGCTGTTTGCCTTGTTGCCATTTTATACCCTGGTGCAATGTGCAATCTTGTTTCTCTGCTGTGGTATTATAACTGAGCAGCCTTCATTCCAAACAGCCAGAGCACCTGCCTTTAATATACTTTTCAAATTTAAAAGAGCATTCAGGGGATGATGTTCTCATCCAAACCACAAATCATGCACATTCAGTAAATGTCATATAATAGCACAAGGCTCTTCTTTTCCTCCACATACAGTACTGTGAGCTGATTCATAACAGTCTGCATCTGACATCATTTTTCAATGTATCTAAATCTTTTGAGTAGCACAACTCTGAAAAATATTAAGTGTCTTAGGAATACTACAGTTACCTCCAGTGGATGCTCATGCAAGAAGAGATACAGTATATAAAAATATTTAGAGAATGATAGCTCAAATAGCAAGTTATAACCACACTTTATGGAGTTATGCTTTAAAAAAGTTTCCATTCTGTGTTCTATTGACTACTACCATGTACCTTGTTATTTCAAAGTAGAACTTTCCTCTTACTCAGTACCTAGAAAAGAGCTTTATCTCTGTGCTTACTGTAAATCAAGGCAAAAATATTTTCTAATTAGTATTTGTTTTAGTGGAACATTTTTTTGGTAAGATCTACTCTTGGGTGTGGATAAATTTTGATAATATATTTATTTTTGACTGAGTTGTTATAAAAGCTTTAAAAGCTGTCTTGAAAATAAATTCCTCACAACAAACATATGCGTTAAATACTTCTCACTTTTAACAATCCATTAATTATTAAAGAAATCTGGAATTTCTATGGCAACAACATACTTAATAATTTCACATAATTCATCATTGCAAGTAGTAATATCAGCTGCTTTTACTGTCTCACACAATACCAGTAAGAGTTGGCTGCCTGAGTCAGAATTTCCAGTGTTCTAGAACAGACAGCGGTAGAAAGTGGAACAAAACATATAGCTTCCTGACCTTCCTTTTACTGACTTAGACTCTATGAAGACTGAGAACTTAAGCATATTCAGATTGTGCCCCTTTTACTGGATACTCCATTTCAACTGCTATTAGCATAGAGGTCTCAAGAGAATAATCAGAAGAAACATATAAGCTTTTTATAACCACTCCATATTAAAAAGAAAGTTTTATTCTATAATGAACAATTTGAAACATTAATAATACAATTACTATCACAAAGTTGAGAGAGGCTGTTATATTGAGGCTGTTATATTTTTCAGAATATCTGCACCAAAAAAAATAAAAATAGAAAATCACTGAGAATCAAGAATTGGGAAGTAAGATATCAGGAACTAAAATTATCCATTCCCTTGATGTACATTCATTGAAGAAAATTACTTCAAAAGTAAGATTAGAAGGTAAGACTAAAACATAGACCCTTGAATTTTCATGAGACCATTTCTTTGTTTTATATACCTTTGTTACTATATCACCTTTAATTGAGGCAATATTCCCAGCTAGAGACACAAATTGCTGTTGCCTGGGCTTTGAAACACTTCAAACTTTTTATTAGAGTAACCTCAGTACAAGATCAGGCTTGTTTGACATGGTTTGACCTTCTCTTGGTGGCACTATATGCTGTCCTGTACAATTATTATTGAACTCAAAGTAACATTTACTTTGTCCTGTAGTGAAAATTAAGGAAGGAAAAAGAAAAATCATCAGTATGAAAATCTCTTACTCTGTCTCTGTATACATTGGTACAAGCTCAAAACACTGAACATCTAACATTAAAATTCTTAAAAATATTTAAAAATAGGTGGCAGTCAGATGGCACATACTCACATTGAATCTTTTTCTTGCAAGAAAAAGAAAATAAATTGCTCCATGTGCACTGAGGAATCACAGAAGAATTTAGATTTCCAAATAATAAAGAGGAGGGATGCCAAAATGATTACTGTAAAACCACTTCTAAATATATCCAAAGGGTATTGAAGCCCGTAAAAGACCCACCCTTTCATTTGCTGCGCTTGATCAGGAGGATATAAATTAGCACAGGAAGTTAGGCATATTGTTGGAGACAAAAACAAGGACAAAATTTCTGGTTTAATTCAAATAGCCTGAGTGCCAATATCATCAGTTTAAATGAGATTTCTGAGATTTCAGTTGAAATGGCAGTGACCCTTCAAAAAGATACTACTACTTTAAGATGCTGCAAAACCCCCTGATATTCTAGGAAGAAAGGAGTTTGCTGCTGTGATAAGAAAATTCCACCAAACAAAACCATTTTTCCTGCAAATCTTATACAGAATTCTCAATATGAAAAGAGAGGGATATCAATTCAAAGACAGGCTGGCCAGTAAAAGTAATAAAATAAACAAAATTTCAATAAAATAGAATGTTTGGAAGAAAACCCTTATTGGCAGTACTGGAGGTAATGTGCCAGGGCTGTCCTCAAAAGGCTTACATCGAAGATCCTTCATTTTACTCAAATCAAACTTGGGGTTTAAAATCCATCTAATCTTTACTATCATCAGAATTACACAAGCACAAAAGGTAAATTGAGTAAGGTACAGAGTGGAGTGGAGGTTATAATTTCTAATGAGCAGTTAATTATTGTTTTAACCAGTCCATTTTCTAGTTGAAGGAAACAAGGCAAACAAAAAAAAAAATGGTAAAATGGTTGTGGTTGTCTCTTCAAGCCCCTTACTATTTATTAGTCATTTGTTTTGAAATTTCATGACAAAATGTGGCTAAAATTTTCCCTCAGCTTTATCTCAAATAATGATCTACAGCATATGTTTCCTTGCACTTTAAAGTGAGCAGAAAGTAGGACCCTATCTTTCTGCAGCAGCTAAGATAGAAATAACTTGTTTCTGCAATTAATAGTTCCTCAGAAAGTTTTCTTTCTCAGAAAGTTCAAGATTTTTGACTTGCTCTGGCCTGCCACATTAGCATATTTGTTCAATTGCCAGCTGTGTTCTTAGTGCTGGGAAGAAAGAGGTTCACAAAAACGTAGAACTAGTCCGAAGTCCTGATTGTAGATAGTGCTCATAATTAGCCATTCCCAGGGGGCTGATGTGTGAAGAGATACCAGTTTAACACCATTAAAATGTTTTCCAAAGAGTTCTCAGCATCTTTACTGAAGGAATCAATCAAAAATGTCTTCAGAAGAAAAAGTAATTGCTTTCAAGGATTAAAATTTTAATCAGGAATATTCAATTAGCAGTTAATACTGAGATTCACAGTTTAGATTTTTATGCAAATGTGCCATTCTTATATTCAGTCTTGAAGATAAAGGCGATTCATGGCAAATACAGTTCTGTCTCTCAGCTCATCAAGTCAGTGATAATTTACTTTGAAGAATATTTTACACTTGCTACATTTGGAAGTATGTAAATCAGTTCACTTTTGCCCCTTCTACTCTAATTAATCTTTGCATTACTTATGTGAGATGGCTCATAGGGTTTTCATTCACGTGAATCCCATGGTTTCAAAAAGATTTGACCAATAAGATAAATAATAGATATCAACTGTTAAGCCAGAACTGAGGTTTGAAAGAGCTTGATTATATTTACTCTTTAAGAATAACAGTTCTGGAATGGAAGATCTTGAACTGAAAACCACACAATTACTAAGAATCAGATCTTAAGAATTACTGATAAAATTCCTCTTCCCCATAACCATTGTGTGTTCTGAGAGCAGAAGTCAGTACAACTTGCATATAAGTAGATGTAGAGATATTATATTGACCGTTCCAGAATTATGAGACTTTCCTTGATCAAAATCCATCTTCAGTTGTATGAAATGGAATTTTGAATTTAAGGTTAGAGATAAATTTCATTATAATTAATTTTAAAATTAGAAAATATCACATTTAAATTTGCTTGTTTGAGATTTGACAATATATCAAAAATCTGTTAATTAAAAATTCCCCATAAGGCATGGAAATATATGAGACTATTTCCAAGCTTACATAAAGCTCTTTGATTTTCTGTTATATATCTTACTATATGCTATTTTATTCTTGCAATTTAGTCAGTACATACTAGAAGCTCAGAAAAATAGTTAAATAATTTAATTTCTCCTCAGAAATTGCAGGCAGTGACTGTTATAAATTTCATAACCTATTCTTATGTAGCATCTAAGACAAATAAAAGTGTCGAATAGCTGAGTAAGCAAGAAGAATTCTGTTGGAATTGAAAGGCTTAAGAACTGAACATTCTTACCAGTCTAAATTATATTTTAGTGTTATTTATATCTTAATATTCCCATTTTCACTTGAAAGTCCAACATGAATATATGATCAAAGACATCAAAATGCACAAGTTAACTTGAGCTGACAAGATTTTGACCATATAAACCTCATTGTCTGTAAAGCTAGAACGGATATCCTGCATTGCAATGGACACAGAAGGGTCATTGAGGTCCAATTCCTGACCCTGCACAGGACAAATCCATGGCTGCTTGACTTCAGACATTTTGGAATTGCCTGCTCCTCTTCTCTTAGAATGTGGTTCTCAAAAAGTCATCAGCACTGATGGACCCCAGCACCTTCAGAAACTTTTTCCCAGGAGACCTTACATACCTAGATCCTTGAGCAGCCTGAAGTCTGCTCTTCTCATGTGCAGGGCTGAAGGTTGGCTTGTACTTTTCGTCCAGTCAGACTAGATTTAAACTCAATTGCTCTCTGGTCACTGTGGCCAAGGTGGCCATCAATCACCACTCCTAAGACCCCCTCTATCAACAAGCAACAGATCAAGAAGGGCATCTTTTCTAATATCCCTAGTATCCATACCATGAAGTTATCATCCAGGTGTTTTAGGATTCTCCTGGACCTGTTTGTGCCAGCTGTATGGTGTTCCCAGTGATCATCTGATAAGTGGAAGTTCCCCATAAGGCAGTTGTAACAAGTTGAAACAAACAAGCAAACAAGACATTTCCATTACCCTTACTCAAATCAAATATCTAATTAAATATACATCAGAAAGTTGATAGAGTGATCTGCATTTTGATCACTGCCTTTATGCTAAGGAGGTGAGTACTTATAAGCACTGAGTAAGGCTGATCAGGGGTGAGGCTGCTCTGTGCCTTGGTTACTTTTGTTTTATGCAAATTGGACTTGATATAACAGCCATCAAGGCTTGTCACTAAATTAACTAGATATTTAAAATATCTATGGACAAAACCTGATCAAACCTGGATAAAAGACTGATCTAAGGAAACATACTTAACCACTATGCAGCCATGTACCTTTTCATGGTCATTGATTTCCACAAGACCAATGTTTGAAGAATACTAGGCAAAACTATATGAACTCCAGTCCTGATGGAGCCATGAAAATATTTGAAGAAACAATTACAAAAATCAAGGAACATATTTAACTTGAAAAAATATGTCCACTGTAAAGATTTACATTTACTATAATAAGCATATACTATTTTGCTCAGTAACATGTAATCCAGTCAAAAAATGTGATGTCTCCTGGTTAAGATATATGTGTACATATATATAGTATACATATATGCATACATCTTATGAGAATATTCTGCTGTTCTACAACAAAAAAAAGTGAATTAACATTTTTCTATAAATCATTTCTACCTATGGAACCATTATTTTGCTTTAGAATTCAATAATATTGAAATATATTTATATGGGTCAGATTCAATTTCAGAGAAATCAGAGCTGTTTAATGTATATGTATTATAAAATTCTGTTTTCAAAGTTAGGAGTAGTATATTTGAATTCTCATTAGCAGCTTATTAAACAGTTAAAGTGTAGTGCCCCCATTCTTTCTTTGTAGATGATTTTTAGAAGAAAAAATAGTTTATTTTACCTTTCCTTTTAGAGATACTCTTCATTTATGTTCTACATATAAGACAGCACTGGCCTAAATCATCACTTAGTGGAATATTTTTTTATAAATTTTACACCAAATGCCACCTGGCATTTACCTCATCACAGTAAGCATACAGTAATTGAATTGGTAGATTGTGGCAGTGGTCCAGTGCAATTGATCTGCCAGACCTACTGATACTGATTCTACTCACCATCCAGGTACACTTTTTTTGCTGAATTATGGTTCATATTTCATAGATAACCTTCACAAGTGGTCAAGTCCCCCCATCAATCAGGAGTCCATTTTTATGTCTCACACCCAGATGTCCACATATAGATGCCCTGTCCCACTGATCCAAGAGGCACAATGGTGAGGTTGGGGCTCATGATCAGTACATGACAGCTTCCCATTGTCGTTTCTTCATTCTGATACTTTTCCTTTCCTTGAGAAATAATTCTCCATGGGCTATAATCCTTCAGTTAAAGTCTGCTCATTGTGAGTCTTCCTTATACTACTGTGAACTTCTATCTACTTTGCCATCTTCCTCCTCCTTCTCTGTCCTTGGAGCTCTCTGTTGATTTTGATTTTTTTTTCTCATCCTCCTCTTTCTGAGAGTTTTTGTTGAGCATGACGTATAATGGTATGGAACATCCCTGTGGTCAGTTTAGGTAAACTATGCTAGTTATGCTATCTTCAAGCCTCTTGTGCCAGCCTACTCCTTTGGGAGGAGGGGAATATAGTAGAATGTGAAAGAGAGAAGGTCTTGACACTTGAATTTTGAGCATTGTTTGATAACAGCCATAACGTTGATATCTTATCACCACGATTTTAGCCACAGACACAAAACAAAGCACCATGTGGACTGCTGTGAAGAAAGTTAATTCCAATACAGCCAGACTAAGACAAACTCCACCACATATTCCATGGAATTTTTCTTATACTCAGGTCTCACATTAAATGATATATATGTTCTGATGTCTTATTAACCTACTTTCATTTCTATACTGTACTCAAATCTTCCAAAATATTTACCAAAACCATGCTGCATTTTAACATCCAATCCTTCTGTTTCATGCCTTTCATTTTCCTTTCCCTTCTGTCTAGCTCTCATTCCCAAAATTCCTTCTTGCCAATATTTAAAATAGCATCATAGTTATTGTCATGAACCATTTTCCACTATCCTGGAAATGCACATAAATACCATTTCTCATTCTGTGCCACTCTTCCAGACTTCCACAAGGACAGCCAACAGGTTTGGCTCCATTAAAAAATTAACATAGTTTCCTGAACAGACTGGGGTGGAGTCAGACAGACACAGGTATGTCCAAGCAGCATCTTATCCAACAGCCTGTGGTCATTATCAGCCAAGTAGGTGAATAACACAGTACTTTGACAACATGAGAGATGATATTACTGCACAGCATTGACACTTGAAAGTCAAAGCAAGAAACGTGCACTAAAGTGTTTCACAAACTCTAGGCACTCAACAGATCCAAGGAAAATGTGAAGAAATTTGCCAGTTAAAAATTACTATCACAATAATATAGAACTTGTTTGTTTATTTATTTTTGTGGGGGTTTTTTTTGTTTTGTTTTGTGTTGTTGTTGTTATTGTCAACATTTTAAGCCATCAAATTTTCCAGGATATTATCTGAAGTCTTTAATGACTTAAGAGGAGAAGATAATTGGTGGTTATTGTTATTTACTGATATTGGTCATGGTTCAGTAATCTAATTGTAATTCTGTGTAGCAAGCTCATATAGCCTGACTTGCTGAAGTAAACCAGTTCAGCTACAGAAAGGAGCTAGATTTCCTAAATGAATTGTTTGAAAGGGATTTGAATGAAGAGTAGAACAAGAAATCATCTACAGTGATCATTCACCTGCCTGCTCTTTCTCAGTCTATCTACTGTGTGGGTTTTTCTAGTCTTCAACAGAGGGCATCCCAAGAGAGGCAGATGCTTTGCTCTGGGTTACTTATATAATTGTATAGAGAAAAAATGTATTGATTTATTTAGTTTTACAAATATTAATCACACCTATCCTGAAGAATTCTAATACATAAATCCTTGCAGGAAAATATTTACAAAAATCTGAATTTATTTCTGTGGGTTTTTTCTGGTTGTTTTTTGAATAGTGCATCCTATATATGCAATTCTCATAGCTTCATAGCTTCACAGCAGCAGAGTTTCGTCTAATCTATCAAAGGAATTCAGGTAAAGAATTCACTTACTTAAGAAAATGCTGATCAGTGTCTTCTACTTAACACTTGGTAGACCAAAGATAACATGCACTTTAATTTGTTGAAGTACATTAAAAAAGGTCAAAACCAGCATTGACATGTAGACATTGGTTAAAATGTTTTACCTGATATGTAGCTGATTCTATATTACCTAAGAAAAGGTCCATGGCCAAAGTTTTACTCCATCTTAAACTGAAGCCATAATTTGGCATGTTTGTGCATGATAACACATATATGAAATCTATTTCACAAGGTATAAATATATTCAGATACTCAGATCAAGTTTTTTATCTAACATTTGAATAAATGTATAAGCTACTTAATAAATCAATATGTTCATTTTGTTAGAAAACACAAGCAAAACAAATAAATGAGACACTTCAGATACAGTTTTTTCCCCGTGAGGGTCATCTTAGGTCTGCACAACAGACCTTTGTCCTTCTCCCTGCCCTCCTTAGGGCACCAGTACAGAATCCATGCAGCATGTGATTAGACAAGATATGAACTCCAGTGAGTGTTAGCTCAGCTCCTCTGTCCCTCCTCAGGCTTCAACACCACTATCCAGTTTCACTGTCAAACAAATGAGAAACAGATACTAATCAAAAATAACCAGAGAACAATGCTGCTCAAAGAAACATTGACACTTAAGATTAAAATTTTAGAGTATTCCTGGCTGTAGAAATGTTTTTTAGAAATTTGTGAAGAATGTAAATAACTTATACTTTTCAGAGAGGCCATAAGTGGCAGACTACTCATTGTTCCTAACTCTTTGTTTAATAAAAATAACCCTAATTCTGGATTTTACATAGTTTATTAAGGAGTTCTTTTTTCTACAGAATAGATTATCTAATATGGCTAAAATTACTAGAGAATCAAAGAATATTTTTACTTAGAAGGGACACATAAGGATAATTAAGTCCAACTCTTAAGAGAATGGCTCATATAATATCTTATTTGGTACAGAAGACTTGGGGTTTGAAAAGTTTTGCTAGCTAAACACCTTATTAGAAGAAACAAAAACGAAAGGAAATGAAAATTAGAGGGTGATAAACAAAAGAAAATATAAATTAAAAGAAAAAGAAAAAGAAAAAAGAAAAAGAAAAAGAAAAAGAAAAAGAAAAAGAAAAAGAAAAAGAAAAAGAAAAAGTAAATCCTATTTAAGTAGAATGAAATATCAGAGGAATTTTATATATGGTTTCAGAGAAAAAAGTTTTTTGACATTTTATGGCTGGTAACAGTCCTACTCCAAGAGAGGGAAATCTTCCTTAAAGATATGGAGAATAGGAAGAGATTGACAAATTCACTGGGCTTGTTGTTTCAAAGGTCCCATTTTTTTTTTTGTTGTGGGGAAATAGTTACAATGCATTTTTTAAAGTTTTAAAATATAGATGGATTCAAGAAGTCTACTCTGGACCTGAAGGCAAGGATGCATCATTGAGTTTGTTTGTTTACAGAATGAAACATGAAGCCTTAGAGAGCCTGATGCTGAAACTGTCAGTGTACCATGAATCACTGGTGCATAGGATAATGCATTATTTTCATATGCTTCTCCCTGAATAAAAATGACAACAAATAAGGAGAACAACTTAGTAAAATATGGAGGACAAAAGCCAAAGCAGAAACATTTCACTACAGTTCCTGTGATCAGCTGCTTTCCAAAATATTCAAATTTGAAAGACACAAACTCACAAAAACAGTCTTATGGTAGGTGGATTGTTTGAATTTTTGGCCAGAATTCCTTTGGACTGACACAAGGTATGGCAGTCTTTTAATTATGTGCTCAATTATTCAATCATAATGTATGAAGAATGCTGTTTCTCAGTCCACAAAGCAGCTCAGTGATTTTTAATCCATATAAACCAAGCTGCTGAAGAGGAGCAATGAGCTAAACTGCTAGCATGCACAACTGTGTAACATAGTTTTCCACTCGAGGATTCTTCTATGAAATAGTAATAATAAAGCTCTTGCAAAAAGTAGAGGTATCATATTGCATTTTTCACTCTCCTGTGGGGTTTAGATCATTGCTGTTGCTGCAATGTTCTCTATTTCAGCTGTGTAAGTGATCGTCTTGTGATATTTATACTTCCCCTCTTGTACCTTTGGTGTAACCTTGCAAGTGAGTAACTCAGTATATCAAGTCCATTTGAGGTAATCTCTGAGCTGTTTAACTGTACACTGTTCCACTGTTGATACTCTGTGTCTCATTTGGTAATTTTTCCACCATGGATTTGAAATACAAAATGCAGAAATTACATATATTATTTCTAAATATATCTTCTGTTTAGCTATAATCTTCTGAGTTAATATGATTATTATTATCCTTGTGAGTGAAAACAAAATGCTCCCCTAATCCTCATAAATTAAGAAACAGTATTTGTTTCACCATTTCTTACAGTGTTTTTTTAACCTAATAGCAATGTACTGTAGGTGGTACTTACAACTTTTAGAGCATTTTGAATAATTCAGGTAATGCCCCTGTGACCTGTTGAGTGGTAGTTTCACTGCAGGAAGTGCCTTTAGCTCTTTCTGGTTTGCTTTTAAGAACAATACAATATTTTACAATATTTTTTATAAACATTAACATGTTTACAAGGCCACAGCTCTTTACCTTTAAGTTGTGGTAAATTGAGATACTCACAGATGAGCATAAGGAAAATATGAATTAATTTAAAATTAGGCGTGAGAAACCAGATTTTTGTCTGATCCATGATATCAGGTGTCCCTTTAGAGCACCACTATTCTGAAAAGGATTCAGTAACAGATGTCAGGAATTTGTTGTTTTTCAGGAGAGCATTATGGAAGAAGTGTGAGAGATTGAAATGTTATGTTTAATGGCTTAAACACTGTTATGAAGAACATTTTGCCCATTATGGCAAAACTATATAAAGAAGTTGCGATCACATAAGCACACCCTTCCCTGAATATACCTCCTGACTGGAACTTTGGACTGTGAGAAGGGATCTTGAGATAAGATAAAGTTGACACTAGAGTCCACTTATCTCAGGTCTAGGGAGAAATAAACAGGGCTGAGGGAGAGGAGTGTATTCACGAAGAAAGCCAGACCCAGCAGCTGTCCTGAAAATCATTTCTGGCAGGTTTCAGGGTGGGAAAGGTCACAGCCCACAGGCTCATCTGATGAGGCCAGGTTTGCACACAGTGCCCCCAGCCAAGGGGGAGGAGGAGAGTTTTGGGTGTGGGGCAAAACCTCTGGTCACTGGCATCCTCCCTCAAACAAACTGGCTCAGGTGTAAGCCCCCCACCCCAGGAAGGCCACATCCATGGGACATTCACGTGGGAGGTGGCTAAGGAGGTGTCACAAAACATCCAAGACCTTCAAACCACCCCTGAGGCTGATTCCTCACACCTTCCACCTGGCTGAGGATGGCTGCACGTGATGAAAAGTGATGCAACCCATCCAGAGGCTGCTGAAAGAGTCTGTGTCAAACTTGCCCTCCCAGGGAAGGTACCTGGGCATTCCCACTTGCCAAACATATTAATATATTAATCCATTGGATTCTATGCTTCACAGGACTCTCACCACCAAGAAGACCAGAAGAACAGGATCAAAAAACAGAGCGCCATGGGGATCCATAGAGTGGTGATATTTTCTAATCTGTTTCTCTGTTACTATCTTTCTCTCCCCCATGCCCCCTTTTTCTATTTCTTTTTTCTCTCTTCACATTTACTGTTAAATAAAAGCCATACTACTGCCATTGACAAATGGTCTCCTTTGCACCTTAATTTGGGCAGAGGTATTTCTCTAATAATTTAAATAACCAGATCATAAGTTCCATTTTTCTAAAGGAGTCTGTGCAGAAGTGGGGGAAGATGTTGGAGACTTTCTTTAACTTCAGTGCAATAGTGTTTGATCCCTATATATGTGATGAAAATTCTTGTGCCAGGAATTGCTTCATTTACCTACATCAGTGATTAATATATACTAGAAGATACTTTAGTTTTGAGAACAAGGGTTGTGTGTCAGAGGAAAGAATGAAAAGGGAAGTACATTATCACCTGACCACATATTTGAGACACTCTCAAGGAGAAGAGATTCATCAGAAGATCCAGAACCATATCCAAATAAGTCAGTGGAAATACTTAGCATAAATGTATATATTCAGGCAATGTAATGGATATGTAATACAAATATGATGAATATGTATTATTTTCAAGAATATAACTTATTCTGTTAGGTTGCTGAGTATGCATGGCTTTATGAGCAATCCCCATGCTTCCAGCACTGTTAATAAAGTATTGTTGGCTTTCTAATATAGCAAACTGGTTGGAGATTTATTTCATATTTTTCAGTGACAAGAGGCAGGAAGGAAGGAGGCATTGAAATGTGTGAGATATTCGAGAACCAAATATTAGGCTGGCAAGTGTGTTACAGGGCAGTGAAGCAGTGCTCTGTTATCACTAGTGGCTGTGTGGACTGTCTTCATCTTCACTGGGTGAATTGCTTTACTAGCAATTGCCGTCAGTGGACATCGAAGAGCTTGGGACAACTGGCATTTTCAGGAGTGATAGGTAATTGAATAGGCTGAGCAGTGTGATAGGAAAACAATTGGAGAGCTCCTAAAAATACATGTCCTGTTACATTCACATTGTAAAGGATCTCTCCTTGCAGCAATGAACAGAGGTAAGATTAAAACAAAGATTTTTCTCAGGTAGTCTGTAGGCATTAAATATTTAGTTCATGCTCACTTGATTTAACTGAGCATTAAAAAATAAGTGTTTTGATAATGAGAGGAAGATATTGCTACTCACAGCAAGTAGACAAGAAAGGATCTGCAGACGAACATTGTGCTGTTTGTTCATCTGTTATGTAATTAAAAATATTTCTGAAACTTTGAAAATGAGATGGCCTACAAGGCTTCAAAAATAATCCATGCAGGAATTGAAAACCTCCATTAATGCAATGGTGGGTATTGGGATCATCATAGCAGTCATTCTGACTATAGCAATGAAACTGGTTATTATAGCACATTTTTAGTTTCAAGGCTTTGCAATTTTTGCAATTATGTTGAAAGCTCAAGACAACTTTACCAAACATGAGAAAGATTTCAAATCTGTGTTTAGCCTTTCAATATTGTGTTTGAGTGATTTACTAGAATGTTTAGCTTTCAAAGAGAGTGCCCATTAAGAGCATTAGTGGGGGAGTGCATTGATTTATCAGCTCAAATCCTAGGCTTAAATGAACTCAGGGAAAAAAGAAGTGAAACAATTCAAAGAGCAATCAAAATGTGAATAAGCTACACTTTTATGCTTTTAAAGTGTAAAATCATCACTTTTTCATATCTGATCACTTTTGTCAATTTAAGAGAACTTAAACATCACTGACTTTGGAGTTGATATCCACAGGGTCAGTTCATCAGCAGATAAAGAACAGCAGCCAGGAGTATGCTTTGGTAATAGCTTTCAAATGAAATTATTGCTCAAATAGACATGGAAAACAAAATAAGACCTCTCAAAGGTGGAAGATAAATAGGCAAGTTCACAATTAAGTAGATTAATTAACTTTCTTAGTAAAACTGCAGTTTATAAAAATTAACTTCTGAAGGAAGATGATTTAAAAGGAAAATCAACACATTTTAGAATTACTTGTAAAGTAATAAGGCAGATTTTTTCCAGCATTAGAAATTTGAGCTAAACATATCCAAAGGATATGCAGTCTTAATTTCCACCTCCGTACTGATTGATGTAATTTTTCCCTCTTTACTACATATCACAGTTTGGAATATGTGTTGTTTACACTCCCCAATTTGTTATAAAACTTATTCCTTCACACTTTAACATCTTATTCCTTCACAATTTAACATCTTTCATTTAATGTTTGCTCATACATATTTCAATCTTTCCCTTAGCCTAAATATCATTATATTCCCCTTTTATCGCTGGATGATCCTACCAGTCCCCTTGCCACCCATGAAAGGCTTTACATTGAAAGGCACCTTAGCCTGTCCCTGTGACCTCATTCCTCCCTCTCCACGTTCTGCAGGGGCTCACCATCTATGGTTCCACCAAATTCAGTGCTGCTGCCCTCTGCTATTCTGTTACAATGACATTACCTGCCTTCACTTCAACACCCGTATTTCCCCCTAACTGGTTTGTTTGTTTTTTTATTCACAAAATTCCTATGAAATAATTCCTTCTCCTCCTCATTTTATGTAATTAGACTAAAGATTTATTAGCCAGGGACTGTTTCTAATAATCTGCATGCACAGTGTCCAGTTCAAAAAGGTTCTTATTGCTGTGAGAACCTCTCTGCTTTATGCATATGAGCCTGAATAACCCATTCTGTAATGGCACACCAGACTATAGAGTAAAACCACATAAAAATGCAGAGTGGTCAGCACCTGTGCTCCTGCCTCTGACCCTCCAGTACAAATAACCAGGTAAAGTATCATGGTTGAGCTGGCTGCTGGTGGGATGTGGCAGGTCAGCAGAGCAAGGCTTGAGCTCACTGCTGGATCTCCTGCAAAGTTTCTTATCAGCTCAGCTGACACCCCTATCCATAAAGATGCTGCAAAAGAAGTACAAAACAACATATCCAATAATTAATTCTTTCTGGACTGGAACTGTTTTGTCTGGATAAAGTGCTTCCAGGAATGATACTGCTGTGTAACTTGAACCTCACTTGCTGGCCAATGCAGAAAGGAGGCATCTACAGACAAGGTCTTTCTATAAGTTTTCTGTCAGTATGAAGATATCCCTTCTCCTTAATTCTAGTGAAGGGAAGGAAAAGGACCTGAATGGTCCCGCTGCTCCAGGAATGAAAGAAAACACAAGAAGGAGAATTTTTCAATGCTTTTTGACCCTACTTTGCAACTGAACTTACATGCATTTCCATTTGATATTTTGTTTTTCCCTGCTGGGTGTGGCATCACCTCTTCCACAGGTACCCTAGAAGAGAAAGACGAAAACCCCCCATATATATGAATTCTTATCTTGAGGAAAAATTCTCAAGGTGTGCTAAGGAAATGGTTAAGAAGATAGGTATCTCAGGCTATTTCTGCTCAGAGATGATATTCACAGGTCCTTGCGACCATTTCCTCTCCACTCATTTGTGTTTAAGAGATCTCCTTAATTCTTTCAAGTTTAATGCATTTTTAAATCTTCTTGGTAAAACAAAGCTAAAAATGGAATTTGCTAGCTATTAGAAGTACCCTAACTATAATTTGTATCTTGGCACTCTCTCTAGGTTGTGAATCTGTTGGGACTAACTGACTGAAGCTCTATTATTGAGGTATTAATCATATCAGGCATCCAGCCATGTCTGTCAATTGCTCAAAATAAGTGCAACATTATTCTTTTTCACATTCAATGTCTTCAACTTTCCAACTGTCAGATAAGAAAGAAAAAAATGATGCAGCACTCCTTTGGAATTCAAATATAATACCACATTCAGTCCCAATCTAGTACATTTAAGACACTGTGAGCCTAATTCTCTGAGGGAGTATATTAGTGCAGCTTCACTTATACCAATGGCAGGCTCTGCTGGCTGACATCAGCTGAGAAACTCTGCAAGGTATGCTCGAGTAACAAGCACAAACCTCGAGAAAAGTAGGACCCTTTCACCTCTTTGTCTTCATTTGTGAGCTCCAGGTTAGGGGTCCTTGCTACTCTAACACTGACTCTTTTTTCAATGAGGTTTTAACAACTTTCCTAGCTTAGGAAGTTCTCTCTTTTCCTCCAAGGTGGAAGAAAATTGTTCAGAAAACTCTTTAGAACAGGAAAATTTCAGCTCTCAAGTCTGCAGACGGCAGGGATATGTTTAAGTTACAGCATTCAGAATTGAGTTATAAGTGATCATTGAGGTTAGGAATATGCTAATTGACAAATAGTAATATTGTTTCAACTGCCAAAAGATTTTCCTCTCTTTGACTCTTTCATCACTGGTATTATCTGTTCCACAAAATTTCTTTTTCTATCTGTCATTCACACAAAATCTCTAACAAAGGATCGCAACCTTTCAACAAACAAATCACTTCCTACCTGCTGGCTGTATTTCCCCCATAGATCACACTCATGTCTAATTGCCATGGTTTCTTTTTCTACTTTGGTCCACCCACATCCAGCATAGCACTGGTAACACATTGACTTTGTGATATTTAATCCCTAAGGCTGATCTGTCTGCCCATTTTGTTTATGAAGGTGCAAACGCCTGAAGTAGAGTCTCCAGGCTTTCATGCTGTTGGTGCTGTCTCTGCAAACTTGCTATCATGTGGTTCTCTCCTGGCCTCACACATTAAATATTCAATACTAGCACAGAGCAATGCCTCAGAACTTTATCTCCTCATTGAACTGAGCCCCAAAATCCTTTTCTTTTTTCTTCCAGGGAAAATGTGTCTCTTCCTCTACTACCTTTTTTTCACGAAAGGCAGAAGATGGATTCGTGCATTTTAGTTCTTCAGACTTTACCTCAACTCAGGTTATTACATGCCAAGATTGTTTTACATTATGAGGCAACTTTGCTTCTACTCTGTTAAAACTAATTTTTCTCACTAGTTTTGCAAAAGATAACATTTTTGTTTAAAAGTTTCTGCTAGGAGAAGCAGCCATTTTTAGTCCTGAAATCACCCTGGTGCCTTAGGTTGTATTGTCAATGTCTGAGCTGACCCTAGCTTTCTAAGCCAAATACAACCTCATCAGCAGCTACCTAGCTGGGATCCAGACTTCGACAGGTCTTTCTAGCAGGCAGGCAGCTCCTATCTGGCTCATCAGTACCCATCATCACATGTTACCCCTACCCATGATTATATAGCAAAACAGCATTCCTGCGTTATGCTTTCCCTGGCTATTCAGGGCCACAGATCACATTTGTATAGTGATGCTCACCAGAAAGGTTCTATATCTGTGAAGACACATGCAGCTGTGCCCACACCCTACTCTGCAAAGCTCTGCAGGTGCAAATATAGAGCAAATCGTGCATTAGTGTAGACCCACCTGGTTTGTCTTTTCTGCAGACAGGAAGAGGAAAGACAGTTTATATTAATACACATAAACTTCCAGCAAGACCCCTCATACACAAAAGTCCCAACTCTGTAGGCTGGACTTCCACAGCTGTAAACACCATAATGCACTGCAGTTTCCTCTTCCACATCCTGGTATTCCTCGTCCAATAGTCAGCCATTCCTTTCTTTCCTCTCCCTGTTTTCATTCAACCAGTGGTTTTTCCCCTTTTTTTCAGCCTCCTGGCTGAAAAAGTTCTGTGGAACAGGGACTCTTATTTTCTGGGGTCAGGTTTATCCTGGAGAATTGTTTTTTTTCTTTTAATCCTAAAAATAATGTTCATCTTTTGTGTTATAGCTTTCTTCCCTATTATTCCTCCCCCTTTCTTCCTCTTTAAAAACACTTACCAGCTTCTGGGAAGTATTTTGTGTTGCCAACACAGTTGTCCTTTTCTGACTACAGCATTCTGCTCTTCTTCCTTAGGGAACTGACCATGCTGCCATCTCAAAAACTTCAACAAGGTGAAGACACTTTTTTTTTTTTTTTTTTTAGAAACAGTGAAAAAAACCATGAATTAAGAAAATACAGATGCTGCTGGCACATCCCACACCACTTGGAAAAGTCACAGTAACAAGATCCTGCTAATACAGGTTGTCAAGTCTGTAGGTGTATGAGCAAGTCCTGCTGTGCCAGTCGACTGCCTGTTGCTCTCAGACTGCAGAACTGGGACTTAAACCCAAGACTGTTCTGCTGCCCCCTGACCTCATACCTGCCTAGGGATACAGATGCTTTGTTCTGCAGTTGAACAGAAATGTGAGCCTACACACATTCATTCTGGAAAACTGGTCTGGGCTTGAGCATGAACTTGAAAGCAAGGTAACATGGCAGCAAAAGACATCTGAGGGGGGAAATTTCTTACATCCGTTCTCTCCAGTTAATCTTGATGGGATTGGTAATGTAACTAATCCAACTGTGAAAATGGTAAATACTGGAAGTATTGGAAATGGAAATACTGGAAGCGAAATACTGGGATATTCCCAAACACTGGAAAATATATCAAATGTCAAGCCAATACAAATGAATTATTAGATAGATAAGCTTGATATCCCTTTTCAATCAGAAAATTTTGTACCTGTCAAGTGTTGTGCCATGACAACCCTCATTTGCATTTGAAAGCAAAATCATCTTTTAAGCTATGAATTTCTGAAATTTGTAAAGCCATTGGAAATGAAAAATATGAAACAGATAAACAAAAGGTGTAAAAAAATCACTTTTCAATATTTTGACTGCCCATCTTCATGCTTATTAATTTTCTACTGAATGTAGATTTTTTTCTTAGAACATTTCCTGTATTAAAATTCTGTTATTGAGAAACTGCACAGTAGCCCTTGGCATCAATGAATGAAATTCATGTATGTTGTACAAAATGGGCAGCTTGACTGATAAGAAGGAAAAATATTATTTATTCTATATTATGATTTATAAAGTGTTATTTTTTTGTTTTTTGCTTCTACAACTTAGTGTATGTAATATACAATTATATAATGTCTAAAAATGGATTGGTTTGTTAGTAACCCTCAATAGATATGATATGCATGCAGTGCTTCTGAAAGACCTCCACTGAAATAATTGCATTAAAATTTTTCTCTAATATCTGCCTAATTTTTATTAGATACAAAAAAATACCTCTGCCATTCTCAATGCTCCTAGTTTTTATCTAAATAGCTGAGTACATTGTTCGTGTTTTCTGTTTCCTTTATACCTGGTAATCTGATTTTTTAAAATACAGCATATTTTAATTAAAGGAATGTGTCCATATATGCAAGGGAAGATAATAATAGCTGCATTACATCAGAAACTTGTTAATTTGCATTAATGATAGGGAGAGCTATGGTGAATTATAGAATTTTGCAAATTAGCATCAAAGTGAATAAATAATGAAAACCAGAGAGTAGTTAATCCGCAAAAGTTTAATTAATTCCTCTTACTGGTTGTAATTTGGCTATAATTATCTGCATTTTTGTTTTTCTTATATTAAGAGCTAGTGGAATATCTGATGTGTTATGATGCTAAAAATGATTTCTCCTCCACAAAGTTTACAGTCAGGAGGACATCTGCAGAAAAACAAGTGACCATTCTGGAAAACACACAGGTGAGCATAACCTGTTATTCTTCCTCATCATCCTCCATATCCATTGCTGAGCTGTTCCAGCAGTGAGCATGGTAGTCTTCATATGAATACTGGAACACAACCTACAGAAAGAAAGTCTTTAAAGTAGACAGAAGAAATTGAAGGGCGTTTTGGGTTGTTCATACATAAGTGAAATGTAGATTAGTGAGGTTTTGATGTATGATCCAATTAAAGCAAAACTTATCAAAGTATAATTTCCTTTAAATTTTAAATAATTCAAAGGTGAGCATGCAAGTATCTTTATGACTTTTGCAGATAAGTCCTGATATCTTAAAAACTGTAGCAGATTTGTGTTTTGGCTACCAAAGGAGATATTTTATGCTAGTTTTTTACTGAATCATACAGTGGGTAAGGCCACCCAGTTCAGCCTCCCTACTCAAGCAGGGTCATCCTAGAGCATGTTGCTCAGACTTGTGTCCATATGGCAAGTAATAAGTTAAACAATACTGGGCTAAATATTGAACCTTGGGGAACACCACTAGTGTCAGGTTTTCAATCTGTGCCACTGATAACAACCCTCTGAACTCTGCCAGTTCTCAATCCACCTTGCTATCCACCCATCCAACTCACCCTCCCTGAGCTCACCTATGAGCTCATCTATGTAAGGAGAAGCCTTGTTGAAAGCCTTTCTGAAGTCCAGGTAGGCAACACCCACTGCTCTTCCCTCGTGTCTCCAGCCAGCTGTTCTATCATGGAAAGTGTTCAGGCTGGATTAGCATGACTTCTCTTTGCTGGATCCATACTGAATCACCTTCTTGTCTTTCACATGATTAAAATAGCCTCCAGAATGTGCTGTTCCAGGTGAGGCTGACTGGACTGTTCCTCCTCCCTTTTTGAAGTCTGGAGTGACTTTTTTTTTCTTCCAGTCCCCAGGACCCTCTCCTGACTGCCATGACCTTTCAAAGATGAGAGTGCCATAACAATGATATGTGCCAGTTCCCTTAGCACCCTTGGGAGAATCCCATCAGGTCCCATGGACCTGTGCATGTCAAATTTGACTAAATTCTAGCCCGAACCTCCTCAAACAATGGAAAAATACCCTTCCTCCAGACCTTATCCATGGTCTTCTGGGTCAGGAATTCCTGAGGACTGGCCTTGTCAGGGAGGACTGAAATAAAGAAGGTGTTCAGTATCTCAGCTTTCTTTGAAAGTTCTGCTGCAGAGTTTCCATTCAGTGGTGACTCCACATTTTCCTTAGTATTTCTTTTGTCATTAATTTAAATTATATTGAAATTTTATTATATTCAAATTAATTGAAAAAGTTCTTGTTGTCCTTGACATCCTTAGCTATATTTGATTCCATATGGGCCTCAGACTTTCTCATTTCATTTCTGTGTACTCTGATAACATCCCTATATTCATCCCAGTCATCCTGTCCCCTACACCTCATGCATCTCCTGCTTATGTATGAGTTTTCATAGGAGTTTCTTATCAACCATACAGGTCTCCTGCCTCTTTTGCTAAACTTCTCGTTCATTCTCTATGGCACATTCCCATATAATTATTCCAAGAACATCCCCGAAGAGGGCAAAGTTAGCTATCCTGAAGCTCAGGTGTGTAATCTTTTCATTGCCCAGCTACTTACAGGATACAGAACTCCTGGATCCTGTGGCTGCTGCAGTCAAGGCTTCCCCCAATGCTCACATGTCCAGACTTTCCTTGTTTGCCATAAGGTGCTGCAGCACACCTTTGTGCACTGACTCCTCTATCACCTGGTATTGTCTGCTAAAGTACAAGAACCATGGAGAGAAGAAAGTGACAAGATTTATTTTGTTTTTACCAGAATGCAAAAAATAGAGCAGTAACACTATAACAAATTCTATCTTATACTACTTCAGTTACATTGGCAGTGGACATTCAGTCCACATAATTGTGTCTGCCCCAGAAATGATCAGTGAAGTGATTGTGGTTTTTTTCACTTTTGGTGTAATTTTTGACCCAGATACTGTGCTGGGGCACAGCAGGTCACAGTAGTACAGATGGCATTGGCCACACTGTCTGACAAATGGCTTTGTAAACTGCCCCACCTTGCTCTCAGCTTGCCAAGTGCTCAAGCTACCTCCGGCCTCCAGTTGCCACCTGTTTTATCAAACCTTCTTGTGCCTGACTGTGGATTGTCAGGACACAACCTAATTGAAAAAGAAAGCATGGAGAATGTGAGGAAGGCAGAGACATTTCTTCAGGTGAATCCCTGTTCTGCTAAATAATCTAGTTTTGGATTTGTCCCCAGGCAAACCCAGGTCATCTCCTTCACGTACATGTTAAATAAGATCCAGGCTCTCCTGAGCAAGCTATGTCCTGAGAAAAAAATCATGGAATAGTTCATGGAATAGTTTGCTTGGTACTTCTGTTCCCCTGTGTAGGATGGACAAGAGCACTGGTAACTGTTTCTATGAAAACATCTTACCTAGTTACTGCACTGCTATGGAGTACTAGGAACCTTTGTAATTGATGTGGGGCTTTTTTGTGGGCTGTTCCAGAAAAACATAGCACAAGTTGCTGATGAAAGTCCTCAAGGTGTTCACATCTGCATTACCTAAATGCTAGCTACTACTTCAGCCAACTTGGTCACATTTGAATAAACTGCAGCGATCACTGCAGTACAAACTTTTACTACAGTGCTGTTGGGCACTTCGCTGGTTGGCATCACACCAGCTACCTCATGAAGCTATGAAAATCCACTCTGATAACTTTCAAGTGATGATTATAACATATTTAATTTGGATTTGGATGTGTCTTCCCTAATCTGCGAGGAAGATAAACTTTTCCAACAATTCTGTGACCACATCCTCCCACAGGTCCAGGTTCTGTTGACGGAATTAGCCTTTGCTTGTTTGGGTGGCAGTGTGTTTTTCCTTAATTATCATAAGCAGTGTGCACCAGAACTGCCAGCTGATGAATGATGAGTCTGTGAGAGTGTGTGTGCTCCTGCAGCTTCTGCTCTGCCATACACTGAATGGTTTCACCCTGATCACCCTGATGCATGAATTCATATAAGCAAGGGCACACTGTGGAGCTGGAAAACAGACTGTTTTAAAAAAAACCAAACAACTTTCACATCTAAGTAACTGCAATATTAATTTATTTCTGACAGTATGGGCAGACAGTATATCTGACTTTGCAGTATGCTGGAACGTTCTGGATTATTTTTCCAAGTCTGCTGCAGCTGTTGAGAAAAGCATCTGTGAAGGAGTAGTACCTGCACTATATTTGATTTATCTGAAAATGGATCACTTGAACAGCACAGATCATGGAAATGAGATAGCACAAAACTAACTGCTTGGGAAGATGGGAAACAGGTGCAGTGGAGGAGCAGATATTAGGTATACAAAGGGCTATTCAGGGTCCAGGTGTAGAGGAATGAAGGTAAAGCATGATGGGATTTATTGTTGCTGTATAAAGGGTTATGGAGCGGCGAGAGAACACAGCAACAAGGCACTCCCTTGCTTGGTGCAAGAAAGAGCAAGAAAGAGCAAGAAAGAGCAGTTTATTGAAGGGAGCCATTTCTTTAAATAAGACAGTTTGTGCATAACAAAATGCAGACAGTTCATTGGACAGAGAAAGAGACACCTCTTGTCCCAGGCTTCTCATGGATCCAGCAGGTGTTTACCTTTTGTTATGATTATTTCTCTCATGTTTACAGTAGAGAAGGAGGCTCTAGCTTGGGAAAAGTCCCAGCCAAGCCTAAGAAAGCCAGACTGGAAAAATCCTTTAAGATTCTTCCTGGGCCTGTAATGGCCACAATTTATTATAGTTGGATTTAGTTCAAGGAGAACTCTCTCCAGTAAGATGCTAATTTCACAAAAGATTTCATGAATCTGAGCCTCCTGTTAAACAAAATAGCAGTCAGAAAATAGAGCAGAAGCAGTAAACCATTTAAAATGGAGGCTCATTTGTTATGGATTTTTCTTGCTACTTCAGTGTGCCACTTAATAAAAAACCTAATATGGAAAACACTATAAATATGTCACTCATCATAAAGCTGCTTTAAACAATGAGAATGTAGTGACATAGCAGGATGAGTATAGGCACTAAAATAACATATACAGTAATTCTGCTCTCTCACCCAAGAGCTGAAGAAAATGAAGTGATAGTAAGACTACAATGGCTGCAATCACTTTTCTTTTATTCATGCTCCACTGAAGTTTGATGCACATGCTCCTGCCTGTACTGCACATTTGTGTTAGATAACTGACAGTATTTTAGTAGTGGGAATAGATATGTGTGAATGCAGGATTAAAACTTCCTTTCTTCTCTCAATGCTATTTATATTTCAAATCTTGTGTCTACTCATGCCATAGCAAAATGTAGCTCTCATTTTAATAATTGTGTTTTTCATTGTCATCCTACTTGTTTTTTCAGTATGCTTCCATAAGATTTTGTCTTTGTTATTTTATTTCAATGTGTTTATCACAGCACTTCATCTCAGTTCTTTTCAGTTGAATATCTGCCATGGAGCTGTTACATTTCTTCATATCTTTTCGCTTCATTCTTCACTTTCTATTATTTGTTTATTTTTTACCTTATTCTTCTTTCCAGTTATTTTTCAGTCGCCTTTCCCTTTCTTCCTTCCAGTGAGCTCTTTATCTATACTTCTCTTTTTTCTTTCTGAATGCTCTATCTTTTTCTCTCTTGACTTCTCTCCTTGCTTTTCCCATTAGCTGCTCAGCCAGACATTTCTCATTTGTGTTTTTTTCCCATGTCATCATTTGTTTGATGTTATAGAAATATCCTCAAATGTACCAAAATGGAGAAGAGCTCATAAGCAAATAGTGGAGAACTGGATAACAGAGAAAAGGAAAAAGGGCAAACCATGAAATAGGAAAGTATGGTAGTTTACAGCAAAGATGGTCCATTTGGTGGCTAAATGGCATTGCCTACCACATATCATCGAAATCACTGTAGCTTCCTTTCTGAGAATGAGGTCTGGCTCTAACATTAGCTCGCTTGGTGGGAACATGGTGCTAATGACACCTGGATTGTGGGTTTGATACACATATGGGCCATTCACTTTAGAGTGGACATGATCCTTGTTGAACTCTTCCAACTCAGAATAAACTGTGAAATCTGTGTGGTGAGGTGGATGGCTTTATCTGAAAGGAGGGGCACAAGGTTGCTGTTTCTGTAAGCTCCATGACAAAGTGGAGACCTTTGTGTTTTTTTTCTTCTTAAGCTGCCCACAATACCTCTGAATTTTCTTCTTAGATGCTTCCCTTCCTGAAGCTTAGTGCTGTGAAGAAATGCAATAATTAGTGTTTTGTCAAAGTATCATTCCAGAAACTACTTTGGTGGATAGTAAGCCTCTATTAAACCTGGTATGTTTAACATACCATGCATGCTGTTTTTTAATAAACTCTTTTGCAAGATTTTCATAGAGCTGAAATGTAGTACCTACCATATAATAATTATGTCATATAGCACGGCACTTCAGGAGCTGGTACAACAGCTAAGTATGGCCCAATTAGTGCAGTAACTGTGTAGAAGCAGAATCAATGTAGAAATCTCTGACAGAATTCCTGTGAGGGTAAGAAAGGGCAAGTAAGCAGGCATAATGTATTGCTATTAATCAGCAAACATTATGATGTTAGTATAACATCTCCTCAAGTAGACCTAGTACAACATATGCTGCATTAGTAGCAGATGTCACAAATTCTGAGGCCTTATACAACACGTGCTATCTCTAGAAAAAAAAAATTAAAAATCACTTCCATGTGAAAAATATATCCATAGCTCATAATTTTCTCTGCCCTTGTTAAGAAACAGAATACTAGTATTACATTTTTTGGGGGAGAGAGTCAACAGTACTGCCCAAAAACACAGTTTAAGTATAAAGTTAAAAACAGATCCAGTATATCACATTGTGGAGGAAATACTTTCCTGCATGCATTAGCTTTGCATTTAGAGCAGTGTATTTGGGTGGGAGCAAGAGACTATAGACACTGGGTAGATGGAGGCTGCAATGATGCTGAGAATATCTAATATAGCAGACTCTTCACACTAGATGCTAAAATTGTATTTTTCTGTAAAAAATCTGTAAACATTGTGTCTGAAAAGCCTGTGCTTAGCTCTATATAAATGAAATCTGGGTAATGTCTTCCGTCAGGTTTCCTTTACTGTACAACTTATTTGATATCTAAGAAAAAAATGAATGAGAAGGTGGCAGTGTTTACATTGTGGCTATATAGTTTGAAGTTATATGTTTAATTTTTTAATTTTTTTTTATTTTTTGTTTTAGGTTGATTTTCACATTTAGATCCTGAGGATGTAATTAACTGTAGACACTTAAGATGTTCACAATGTTTGTGACTTTTTTTTTCTAATTTCTTAAAATTATGGTCTAAATAAAAGACTGATAGGAGGGTAGCATATGAAGATTGTATCTCAGAGAAATAAAACTTCACTGGACTGTATTAGATAAAACTGGTGTGGGGATATTTCTTCTCTATATACAATATTACTGATATATGTACTGGAATGTATGTGTTCAAGGTAAATATTAAGATTTTGCAAATATATTTGGAAAAAATAGTAGTAGAATTACAAGCCTGAAATGAGCTGGGAAGCCTCCCACCCCTTCCATTCTGTAGTGAACGTTAGAGAGTTTAGAAGCTTAATATATTCAGTAAGTTGAAGGTGATGAGCACATGAACTTGCTTTTTAATTTCTTCCCTGAAAGACAATAAATTTTGCTTTGTCTGACTGCAGGATCAAACTGTCAAGATGAATAGTTGCCATGCAAAAGTATGTCTGTCCATAGCCTGAGCAAAGCATAAAAAAAGAGTCTGATCATAACTTATAAACATTCTCATGGCCAGTAAATTTCTGACACCAGAGAACTTTTGAGTCTGGTTTAGAAATGCAAAATGTAGATTTTTCTCCAGATGAAAGAAATCCAGACAAAAAGTTAGTTTTAAAAATTAGAATAATTTAATCCTATTCTCTTGCTAGGGTGCAAAGATCACTTCTAGCTACTTTACTACCATACATTGCAGTTATGTTTACCAACAGTTCTGTCCACTGAGATTTATTCATTCACCTGGAAGTAGGTTTGAATAAGTAAGTGGTGGATATCTCTATGCTTATAGTAAAGCCATGCATATTCTGAAGAATATAAGGTAGTATGAGAGAGAGATCTTAAATTCACTAGTAGAATCATGGGAACTGGGAGTGGAAGCAGAGGCTCTGTTGTAACAGACGGAAGAGGTCAGACAGAGATGCCTGGACCTGCTCAAGGGCTCCATTGTCCTTTGGGATCTCCAACAGAGAATTGAAAGCTCTGTATGGTGGGCAACAGACCAGCAGCAGAAAACTGCTTCTGACTATCTGGGATGTTCACTGGATGAAACTGAGAA